>JANDEH010000007.1:36661250-37261250 GCA_024610705.1 Tetragnatha versicolor | reverse complement strand
GTAAAAAAAAAAAAAAAAAATATGCATAAAATGTTTCCCTTATATTTTTCATAAAGAAGATATATAAATTTTAGCATCACTATAGTTAAATTCAAATGCAATGACATATCTAAATAGTTATAGATATTCATACATAGATATTAAAAATAATTTATAATTGATTTTATACTAATTAGAAACACTTTTAATATACAAAAATAATCATAATCAACTGAATTAAAAGGATTGTTTAATTTTATGTTAGTAAACAATTCCAATTTTGGATAAGTTGTATACAATTAAAAAGAAATTCTACATTATTGTTCAAAAAGCAATTACAGATATGATGAAACAGTATTTTCTAATACAGCACTTTGTAAAAAATTGTTGTTGTCATTAGCTTACATTATTATCAAAAATCATTCACATAGAAAGTTATTAGTTTGAAGAACATGAGTATTCAAGCAAACAATCTAAAATCTCTATAGAATTTATTTCAATCAAAATCCAAACTTTTATTTCTATCAATAGTAGACTTTTTAAAATAATGTTTATCATAAAAAATAATACAGTTTTCTATTTAAAAAATACACTATAAAGACATTCATCTAAATATCCAAGTTCAAAGTTCAATGCTATATAAAATAATATTCCCATTAAAATGAATGTCATTATGAAATTTTTGTATGCCTTTTTATGAAAAAATAATAATTAGAGATAAGAGCTCTCTTAACTAGATTCTGACGTATTTGGTACTGTGAATAAAGATATATTAACTTTCTCTAAAACTTATTTAACTTCATTTTCTAATTTTTCAAGTTGTAAAAGTTATGGCTATGTATAAAAGTAAGTTTTCCTAATCAATGTGTAAAGTAAAATATAATTTTTATATTTTAATACATTCAATCTCTATATTATGAATATAGGCATCTCAATTTTGTAGTTTTACAAGTTGTAAATTTTAGGGTTACATTTAGAGCAAAATATTTCCTCAATTTTTTTTATGGATCAAAGCATTTACAGATTTAAATAAAAAAATTTATAGAAAGAAATACATTATCATAATAATCAATATTTATGCATTTTTATTGAATTGTAGATAATAAATTAACTATCTTTCTTCAGATCGGAAAAGATTTAAAACGTGTTCCCATCCATACAGGTTTTCGTACAGTAGGTCTTATTATTTATACTCACAATACACTCGTATTTCAAATATCTTAGAATATCTACCAAAAAATCATTTCTACCGTGAAAATTTGCTTCAAAACTGAAATCAGAAATATATCTGCTTACATTATTATCTACTCAAAAAAATTTAATTTTCCAAAGTAGAAAATGTTTATTTCAGTGGACTTCCACAATAGAAATAAAATTAATAAAAACTCTAAAAACAAAAATCGCGTTTTATCCTTGTGTAAATCTAAATTGTGAATCCATTCATTACTTAATTATTTTTGATAGAAAATTATTATGCTAATATAAATATAAAATTGGTAATCTTCAGCATCAAAATCTTGAAATCAGTTTCTAGTTCACAAAAATAGATATATTCTGTCAATATTTGATGATATTTTCTCCATACTTATATTTAGTTCAGTATTAACAAAACTATATTTAATCGTTTCTATACAATTTAGTTTTTGATTATAAATTTCAGTGTAATGGAAATTTTATCACAAAAAATTCAGAAATATTTCTAATGGACAGCTTTTACTGAAAAGATATAATTAGATTAGTTTCTATAGTACTAAAGATAATTTCCTGAGAGTTAAAATCCTTACAGAATGTAACTTGTTTAGCTATAGGTTTATTTTTTTATCTAATTTTACTTTTAAACTGCCGTTTAGAGTAGTTTCTCAATTTATTATGATTCTTCAAAGTCATAAACTTTATTTAAAGGTAAATTATAAACTTTATTGCTGTTAAGAATTTCTATTTTTAGGAAAGATATTTTTTAAATTAGAAAGTTTACTTTTAGGTTTTCGCTATATTATTCAATCTTAATCTTTAAAATTTTAACACACAGAATACAACGAATTCATATCATTTGCACTAAAGGTGGTTTAATTTTAAGTGCTTCCACACTAGCAATTTATTCATAAAATATGTACTATTAAAAGTGTGTAACATCATAGTTTTTAGTTAGATTAAATTTAAATATATAGGGCTCTTTTAAAACTGATAATAAGTGTTTATTGATCATCATATATTGATTATATGATACAATGAACATTTGATACAATATACATTTGATTATATATTTTAATAAACATCAGACAAACCATAAAATTATGCTTATTAAGATTGGTAAATTAACTCAAAACTTGAACTAATATATCAAACTTATGTTTTTAATATTAGGCGTGTTTAAATAGATATTTATAAGAAAATAGCACTTAAATACTACAATATTTAAAATAGGTAAATTATTTTAATTATTTTTAAAAACATTCCACCCCACTTCAAGCATAACTATAACTATTTCTATAAAGTAACCAGTCCAAATGTGTAGCACTACGTGTTAGGCCAGGCGTTACCCGCACAATATGCCCGGCAGAGTGAGAAATAATTAAATAAAGGATCGATTTTTATGTTTAAGCAACAACAATCGATTTCAATTTACAACAATAGATTTCATGCCTACAACAATTTATATTGCTTCTTCTCTTATTATATTTACAACAATATAGTTTTGCCATGAAACAAAAAATTGACTAAAATGAAATGAAAAAAATATATATGGTATGAAAAAAGTATGAAAAATGGGTTTTTAAGCATAAAATCGACTAAAAAAGTTATAAGGGTGCTTCGATTTTAAATCATCTTTCTTCAGAAACCTTCCCGGGCGCGAGCAGATCAACGTGGTAAAATTTAATAGTTAATGTAGGTTTTAGATCAACAAAGATATAATAAATGTTAAAAAGTTACTACAGTTAAAATCATGATTATTGAAAAAATCAACAGTAAAAATCTTAGTACAACTTGAGTTACTTTTATTAAACTATACCATTAATAATATTTAATGAACATGACATCATTTGGACAAGTCATATTATTTTTAAGCATTTTAAATAAAAATTAATGAATTTGTCTTAAGCTTCATTGAATTAAATTTAGCTTGAGTTTGTTTCTTCCTCAGCTAATACATTTTATTTGTAAGGAAATTTTTAAAATAAGGATAATGAGTCCAATAGAATATTTATTTAAACGATATTTTTCTAAATGAATTAAAAATTATTAAAAAGTATAATTTAATGTTAATGTATCGATTTTTATGATTCATAGATTGTGTTGGGACGATATACAATGTGAGGTATACTATTTATTTTCCTTTTAAACTGTTAAAAAATAATGTTAAATAAATGGCGTAATTTTTCGTTTTATTTACTGCTACTTTAATTTTTTTAAATGTATGTGCATAAAATAAATTCTTCAGATGAATACAAAGCTATTAAATGAAATTTGGCACAGTTAAAAAATATTATTGCTTGACAATAAAATTATAAAAGATATTTTTGTGAGTTACCTATACCTATATATACTTACCTATATTTCCTTTAAAAGGAAAAAATACACGTTATGATGTTCTATGATACATTATAAGATTTGTTGTTACTGAAACCAACAGCAAAACATAAGGAAACGGGTATAGATGGAAAGATATAAAGTGTTTAAAAATAATGAATTGTATATTTTTATTTCAGAATAGCTATTTTGTAAAGTAATCAAGAAATTACCAGTCATTATTAATGTTGGTTAAATATTAAATATATCAAAATTTTCTTCTCATACAAATAAATTAATTGATATGCCAAATGGATATTCATCAAGTTATACATAATATTTAAGATGTTAGGGAATTTTCATAACAATTTTAAATGTTAGTTCGGTCATTTAAATGCTAATACATAAACATGTAATTTTAGGAGTTCTTTTTATAGGGGAACGTAGTGTATCTCTGGCGTATTCCGACTCTTCCCCCTTTGATTGCTTATTTACTGAAAATAAAAAAATGAAACAATTTTTCCTACATACCCAAATTTTTATTTTCATACACAAATATTTTTTGGAATTTAAATTACATTTCAGTACATAGTTAATTAAAGTTTTTAAAAATATAAATAGGTTGAAGGTACATCACTTAAAATGATTTACCTTGGTTCAATTTTTTAAATATTTGTAAATTTCATATTTAATATCAGCATAAAAATTTCAATCCACCAATGATATTTTATGATGTAAAAGTTAATAGAAATACTACCCCCCCGACTAATTCAGTCACATCACATGTCTTCACGGATGTTCAATATTTTCGAATAACTTATGCAATAATCCAATATCCATTATACTATTTTGTAGAAGCATGTTTGAATGGTTTGTAAACCACTATGTAGGGGTGTTGCGTTTTGTGACCAGTTTGGGAATGGAATATTACCAGTATCACATCATATTTTTTAGCACATTCAATTGTTTTCAAAGAATTATGACTATCTGGTTATCCTTCAGAAGTATACTGGAGCATTTTTATTTTCACCTCTAAACTTAATAAAACGTTTGTGAAAAACTTATGGAACAAGTGCTCAATTGACCACCCGGATCCATAAGATTTTAGATTGAGTTGGAGCCCTTTTCAATAATAAACATCTTAAGGCTTTGTATGCTATCAAACAATTATAGCTGTCAACTAAAATAAGTTTATAAGTTTTAGACTTAAGACTAAATCCTACCCTGCTATTAATAATAATAATTCAAAATAATAATGTAATAAAAGTCAACGGATAGTTTTTTTAATAAATCAAATAGGTACATAACATAAGTGTGCCTTGGACACGGACAGGTCCCACCCAGGTTTAACACTTTCCTTAGGTCCAAGGAACACTGCTTGATCATTTACTGAAAAATGCCTTACCACCAACCACCATGTTCAGTTCACCCCTACCCCATTTTAAGCTCATTAGATTTTAAGACAATAGAAAAATAATATACTTTAACTTTAAGATATAAAATCACTGAAAAATAGAATCTTTGTTTTTGAACTATAACACAAAATCCATCAGGAAAAGTTACTTTTGATGAGTGAAATCAGTTTTCAACATAAATTATTT
This sequence comes from Tetragnatha versicolor, assembly GCA_024610705.1. Lineage (NCBI taxonomy): Eukaryota > Metazoa > Arthropoda > Arachnida > Araneae > Tetragnathidae > Tetragnatha > Tetragnatha versicolor. Next base: position 37,256,163 of record JANDEH010000007.1, on the reverse strand, counting down.
TAAAACTGCCGACTTTTCATAAGTAATTTAACTAGACATTTCTCTGGTTAAAGCCCTGGATAGCAACAAGCATAAGCGAGTTCCCAGTAAGCAATCCAGGAGGAAGTAAGAGAGTAGCATCCAGGGCTTTAGTTCTGGTAGCAATGATGCAAACTAAATGAGCATATTGCCATATCACTAAAAGTTAAGCTAAAAAATAATATAAGACAAAAGTATATATTTAGGTCCAAAGTACACATTTCCCTATATAAGGTTTTTATTGAATGTCGTTGTTGTTGATTGAGAAATATATGAAATTACATTATTAAAAACATTAAGTTTAACTAAGAATTTTGATTTTGAATTGCTATTTAAAATATCAAATTAATTTAGAAAATATTAAAAATTTTAGAATATTTATTCATTAAAAAATATTGTATTTAGAATCACACAGTCCATAGAAGATTTTTAAAATGTACTGATTCTTTTTTTATATTGCTATTACATAAAAACCACTTCTAAACATCAAAGTATCGAAGTTCAAAGATTTTACATTAGAACCAAACACTTTCAGAAACCACTTCTGTTTACTTGTAAAGCAATCTTAATTTCTTCAAAGGCAAATTGTGTTTCAACGACATCATTCCCTTTTCCCAAAATGATCAAAATCCTTTTAATTATTAAACCCAATTCCAAACGTTCTTCAAGCATTGCCAGGAGCATTAAGTTTTTACCATTCGATTCAGTTCAAACAAGCACAATCCAAACACATAAGGTTTAGTTGATACCCCTCCACCATTCAGAGAAATACCTCCCTTAAATGATTAAAACAACCCGAAACATCCAAATTAAAATTTCAAACCAAACTCCATCAGAGAAAATTAAAACCAATTGAAAACAAGTTATCCGAATGAAATAAAAGCACTCTTTCCAACGAGGTTATGCCCTGAAAGCATCACAGGGGCCCCTCAGAAAAAAAATCATCTATTTAGAGAGAAGAAACACTCCTGAATCTCAGTTTACCCTGAGCAAATGCCATTCCAAAATGGCTTTTAACCAAATAAACAATCGCTGTGCATTTGACGTTGGCATCCCGCATGTTTTTCCCTCTAAAATATCGGGTGTATAATTCGTCCATCTCTATTTCATTCGATAGCTTTTGGGCGCCTCGTTAGATGCATGTTTTATGAATAAGTTCTCGTTGCCCACTGAAGGTTGTTTGATCTCTTTGGAATTTTTAGTGGGCAATCAATAGAGTGAAGGGCCTCTGGTCTCCCGTGACTGATAATGTTTTATTGCGTATGGGGAGTAGAGGGGGATGTAGGCTAAACGCACTATTTTTCTGATAGATGATTGAGATTTATTTTGTGTTAGAGTTTTTTTCCTTATTCCTTGAACGTCTATTTGTTTTTGCTCTGCTACTATAACGTAATAGATTTTTGGATGGGGGTATCAAGGATCTCTAAGCGGTATAGGGATATTTTTTTATTTAAATGACTATATTGGGATATTGAAGGAAAATCAACTGAGAAGGATTTGGGTGCAGTGTGATTTGTTAAATTTCATACAGGGATAAAAACCTTCATAAGTAAGCCTACTCCTGTCTTTGAGTTTATAATGCAAAAAACAAATGAATTAAGTATATAGTTAGTTAGAAATTAATATCGATCACAAAGAATATTAAATCCCTGCAAATATTAATACTTGAAAGTAGGTTGTGAAATACAACTCATTTTGGATAACTTGAGTCTTCGAAGAACAACTTCGAAAAAATTCAATATTGTGTATACTAATTTGAAGATTTTTTTCGGCCTATTTGACTTTCTGTAAATTGTAATTTTTTAAATACTTTTTTAGTTTCAAGATCTTTAACAACCAATAAAATTTTTAAGAAATGAAACAGAAAGGGAAATCCTAGTTTTGAAAACACTTTTTATCACAATAAAATATCCCGTTAAGATTTTTACATTATATTGACTTTTACATACGAATAGTTTAAGGAAGATAGGCTGAATCCCATCATGTTTTAATTTTTAAACGAACAACCGCATTGTCAGTTTTACTAGAGGAGAAACATTAAACTTCGAGAAAATAAAAAGAAGCGGGATAAAATTTAAAATTTTTAATCTCGATCACCACTAAATTTTTACTGGAACACCGAAGTCATATTTAAAAACAGGACCTATTTATACTATGTATATCATTTGAAAAATAAATATTTACGATTCTGTACAGTTTTATAAAATTGTTTGACTTTCTTTTTTTAACTTGTGAGTTCATTTTAAAAAAAAAATTTCAGTCAACGAATGAAACATCTTATATAAATTTATAGGAATATTAGATTGCATTTTAGCATAGTTTATGGACCAAAAGGGAAATAAAGGGATTTTGTAATTAATTCATTTTATTTCAGTTTATATGGTAGATTAGCTAGAAAAAAAATAATTGAATTATATTTTTCCTCATTTTATGAAAACAAATTAAATTAAGTTATAGCTTTCACGTCCTATAATTAAGTTATAGCTATAGGTACTTGGTCAAAATTTGTTGTCTAGAGCTGAATTAGAGGAAATATATTAACTATAGAGGTAAAATTCTTTAAAGGGTAAATTTTACTTCATTTGAAGTGGTACGATCTTATTCTACTTATTTAAGAAGCTAACTACTAGAATTTTTAAAATTCTGTATGATCACATTTATAAGTTGTTTGGTATGGATTTCGATTGAAAGACCTAATCCAAGCAGGATGTATTCAAATATGTTCGGTACCAGCTTAGGGGTAATTAAGATTTTCACACCAACTGAGTATAAATTATACTTATGGAAAGCTGCTCTTTTGAACACCAAATTCATTCCTTTGCGTCTAATACCCATATTGTAACCTGTCCGTATTTTTAATTCGCCTCCTTTGTCTTTGACAAAATCCCAACTTTTTAATTCGCTCAACGAAACCCTCTATTCGTATCAATTGATTAGTTTACGAGAAATTAATTTAAATCGAGGTTCCCGAGTATCACTCTTTGTCTCCGAAACCAGGACAAATCGTCCGTAGCCTGAAACAAAAACAGGCCGATTGTCAGAGGAACAATCAAAATTAAACTCCCATCCAGTTCCGACAAAAACAAAACACGGCTTCTGCCGACCTTAAAAGACTTCCCCAAATCCATCAAACACCTCGGAGGGCTTTTTTATCGCTTATTAATTACCGCCCCTGCGCCGTGCTTTGTTATTACAGCTGGTAATTCGATAATTCTGCGGAGGTGCTGTTGACTAGACAGCACGTCGGCTGGAAACCCGGGTGGCCATCGTGGTGAGACAGTGAGTGAATAATAAAATCCGGAACAAGGAAAATCTCATAGACTAAAGAATTACTTGAGATGCATCATGGCATGATTCAACTTTGTACTAATATGAGTTTTGTATTAATTCTTATTCAAAATTAAAGAAGGGTAATGAGAGAAAAATGGTAAGGTAAAACGGGGCGATTTTATATAAGGAGCACATTGATACACTCTCAATACCTCAAAAACTATAGTTGCCTTAACTAGCATAACCATTACATCTGAAACCGTTAACCATTGAAATAAGACAATAAATTTTAATGAAAGAAAAAAAAATTTTCATATAAATTTTCAAAATAAAATTTTTAATGAAAATGTAAAATGTCCTGAAGCAATTCTACTATGAATAGAGATCTGCAAGTTTCAAAAGAAATTTCATTCTTGTTACCAAATAGGGGGTATTATTAAGTTTTAAATAACATTTGCATTTTTTAATAAATGTTTTTGTTTAAAAATAACTATCGGGACAAATTAATACATTTGACGTAGGGCACATTGATGATGCATATAAATGTTCCTACACGGGGGAAGAATATCTTTCAGCATCTCAGCAATTAAAAAAATCAGTTAAGGGTAAGTTAGATTTATAGTGAAAGGTATTTATGTCAATTTTCGAATCTTTGGGTTTTATTAAGTGTTTTAGATTGGAAACTGCTTGTATTGCAGCTTAAGTGTATTTATAAACTTTCTAAAAGAAAATGCAGTTGATAAATACATGATCAAACGATGGAATCAGGGACTATGAAACATCTGTGACATTCTTAGCACTTTTACAGGTGATAAAAAACTGTATTTAAAATAATGGATTTAAATATTAATCATTTTTATACTAACTGGTTAATTTATGTCGTATTTTTTAATTTCTGGATGATTTTCGACAAAAATACCTTTCAATTTTAATTAACTAATTCAGAAGCAACTATACCTAGGAAAATTTGCATCTTATTTCCTTAATTATTAGATTTTTGTGAAAAATTACAATTTGGTAAATTCTTTTATTTTTTTATCCTTGAATGTTGAATGGAAAATTTGTGATTTATATTAAAAAAATTGTATTGTAAAATGGCTTAGGATCTCTCTCAGTAAAATAACGTAGTATAATATTTTCCAAAACTTTCGTTATTACAATTTACTATTTTTGAACAAATTAACCACTGTGTAATTTTACCCCATATCCAACTACCCTTCCGGTGGGGCACATAAATACAAAAATGATTTTTAAAAAAAGTCGATATATTTTAATTTTCCTTGAACTTATATTTTTTCTAATTGATTTCATAAAATTTAGTCATTTTTAGATATATTTTTAGTAAAAAGTATCTGATAAAGTAATTTTTCTTACTCAAAAATGGATTTAAATTTTTCTGTATCTAATAGCCCAGCTTTCCCTTATGTAACAAAAAGTGTCTTTAGAGATATTTTTTAAGTTTATAAAGGTTTTTATGCTCTTATCTTTAAGTTAATTAATTGGTGTATAATGTAATAAAACTGTAACAATAATGATTAATATGTCACGTACCTCCTTATTCCATTCATCCCTTCAATTTGACTCTTGGTTACTCAAAATAAACAGTTTTTTTTGTTTGAAAATTCATTGGTTTTGCTAATTTGTATGTTAGTCGGTTATATGGTTTCTCTATAGAAAACTGTACTAATTAATTTACCAGTTTTTCTCTCATGTTTGATCTTTATTCAATTAGAAATTGATAAAATATTACTTATTTCTTTTAAAGTATAGAGTTGAAAGAACCACCGATACAAAAAAACTACCTTTCTCTGATGGCTAAATCTGATTGTTACTTTTACAGTTAAAGTCCGGAAATCAGTTAATTTACAAATAACCTAGGTAATTTGCAGATTAACGAGGGTGATCCGTTAAAGAGCGAAATTTTTTTTAATTTCTAAGATTACCTAGGTAATCTTGAAATTACCTAGGTATTCTGCACCCTACCGACTAGACACTCGTTAATCTGCATACTACCTGTAATCAGTTATTTTACATATTAACGAGGGTGATCCGTTAAAGTACAAAAATTTATTTTATTTTTATAAAAAGTTTAAGGTGGTTGGGGGGGCTGCCGCCCCCCCCCCAAACCCCCCTGCCCTAACTATAACCAAACTCGATTTGGGGGTAAACAGTAACAATGACGAATCAAAAAAGGGGGCTCGGTACTTTTTGATCTTACACAAAACACGCAAATCACACAAAAATAGTATTGAAATAGCAATTTTAATACGAATATAATATAAAAGTACCAACTTGGATTTTGTATCAATTGTGGTTTTTCGATCTCGATTTGACAGCGTATTTCAATGAGCACTTAAACTAGCAAATCTTAATGAAAGCGAGGTGTAATCGGCTGCCAACCTATAACCTAAACTAATTGCTAGGATTCGAGATCGATTACATTTCTTAAACCCTTGCCCAGGTTCCAGCGATTATTGAATTAACGTTTGTTGAAAAGATATTTCAACAGCTGGGACATTTGCTTTCGTATAAAGAAATATCTGTTACTCTGAAGTCGGAGCTTCAACACAATTGTTTTAAAATACCCGTTTTAGTACGGTTTACTTTTAGTAGTTTTAGTTTTTAGTTTTAGTAGTTTACTGAACTTAAGCTTGTAAATTTACTGTACTTACTTGTTTGTATTAATTTGTTTAACATTCAACTTGACAACTACCAGTGCTACGCACTAAATTTGAAATCAAAACACCAAATATGACAACAAACTACGTATTGAAACCCGACTGCGCAGGGGTAAGCGCATGGCGCAGTAAGCACCTCAACATTTTAACAGAGAGGATTGAGCGAAACAAACTATTTTGAACTTTAACGATCAAGAGGCCGTTATAGTGTAGATTCCCGAGGTAAAATGCGAAAAACTCTAATATCCGCACATTAACGACAGAAATCAGTTAATCTAAAGTTTACCTAGGTATTCTTTAGATTAACTAATTTTCAACTTTAGCGGTAACATTACAACGATATTTGATACAGGCTTTTAAACCAACTAATTTTATTCTTTTCTACACCCTAAAAGGAGTTACATTTATATCCAATTTTGCTAAAGCAGTTTCAACAGTACTTGAAAACTAACTTTTAACGCCAAAGGAAAAAGTATGTTGACACGACGGATTGTGTGTATAAAACAAATGGTCGTGCCCTCAATTTCTTCCCACCCTACGTATAACTCGGATTTTTATCCTTCGGCCGGCATAATGAGTTAGTTCCGCAGCCACCTCCAGGGGGCACCACCGGTCCGCTCGGATTAGCAGTAGGCCGGGTCTAATGAGAGACCCGGCGCATGCGCGGCAGCCGGATTCTCCTAATCCGGAAGCCCAGGAACAGTAGGAAATGAGTCCGGCGGATCTTTAAGATGCTGCCGGCACTTAATGCAATAAGCCCTTTGGAGATCTCGCCTGATTGCTGCGAACGCTAACGAATGCGTCGACATCAAAGGTTGCGCGCGGCGCTTGTTTTTTAATTTTCCTAACAACAACGAGGGCGCGGGATTAGAAGTGGGATTAGTGGACGCAACTAAAGAAGCTTATATTCAGAATCAAGTACACAATTTTGAGTGATAGTTTTAATCGGGAAAATTAATGTTTGGGGACGCGACGAGAGGTTTTTAATAAAGTGTACAGGTTGAGAATTTTATAATTATAACAAGAGCTGGGTGTGTACCGGAGGGGTGTATTATATCCATCTCTACTATCCGAGATGAGGTGAAGATTTTCATAAAGGGTATGGAGGATAAGGGGAATGGGGATAAGGATGACTAGGAAAGAAATTGAAATCCCTCTAATCTCTTTATATATGTGTGTGTGTCGTAAAGAAAACTTGAGATGCTCAGTGTCAGAGATTTCGGTATCGCCATTTTAATAAAATTCGATGTTTTGGAAATTTTGCAATAAATCTTTGTTGGAAAATAAAGCCTTGTTATACAATCCTTTTCTACCAAAGTATCACGAAGTCGTTCTGCTTTCAGTGATTTAGGTATTAAATGAGATTCATTACCATATGGGCTTAGTTTTCAGGATTGAACAGTAGGTGAAATGTATTCTGTACAAATGCAGTGAGGGAAATCAATTTTATAGATTTCACACAAAGTTATATTGGTTTTAAAAATATGTCCCTTTATACTTCAAACAGATTCGTATAGTCCGAGGTACCTCATTAACGGGAAAAAAATCTTTATGGAAGAATCAACAAACATTTATGTATCCGCTTTTACAAATTGCACCTCAATTTCAAAAGGTTACTATGTGGTAAAAGGCGACACATATCATGAAAATAATGCAAATACATGGTTTAACCCCCCTCAACACACAATAAAATGCTATAATTTAACTATTTTTAAAAAGGAATATTTTGAAAACAGAATGTCAGTAAAGTTCAATCCATCTTACTGTAAACAATACCAATATTAGTTATAGGACTTTTTGAAAAAGCAATTTATTTTCTATTTTTATGTGTAATCTCCCAGCAATATTTTATTACCTTAAGCAAAATGAAAATATATGAAATGACACAGAAGTGCATCCACAAATGTTACCATATGATTTCACCAAAAACGAAAACTGAAAGTAACAATAGAAATACAACTATAACGCATTTTGCCATTTTTTGCATAATCCTTTCAAAAGCCATAATCACAAATCACTTCCTACTTTTCCTTCCTGTTAAAGGACTTCCTCAAGGATTCAAAGTCAGCAGAGTTCTTCGACCTCCATTCTATTCAGAAATATTGAATTTAACACCTCAATCCTAATAATTTATTTAAAAAAGAGAATATGGCTTCCTTTAGTAACTCAACACGATTCCATATGACACCATAACAATTAATCTAAAACAAAACACACAATCATTTTTTCGAGCAATAAGGGCAATGCTCGCCACCCTCAAAATAACCCTCAAATTTCAAAGTCACTCCAGTTCTTTGACCTTAACAGGGGGGAATGCATCAAAAAAAGCCTCTCAAGTACCTATTTTCATAACTCCTTCCCCGTTCTCCAGAAGGGGTTGCGCGTACTCCTTCCAAGGACCCCCGGAACAGCTAAAGAAAGAATGGCGGCGGCGCATGTCGTCTTAGGGGCGCAGGAAGGTCAAAGGGGCTACCGCAAGGGGCACCGGAAACCCGCTGAAGGCCGAACGGAAAAGGGTGAAAGTTTGGGGAGGATTTAAATTTCTCAACTTTTTTTTTAGACGGTGTTTGAGGAAGTATAGCTTTGTAGCGCTTTTATGATGTTTTGGATATTCATACCTCATGCAAAATCAAAATCCAGACATTTGGGTAATGATATCTTTGAGTTTTTATGATTCTATATTAGATTAAACTTTAGAATATGATAATTTGAATATTTTCTAAAAGGATTATATGAAAGCCTTGAAGTTCAATGAACTTAAAATCTTCAGAACGTTGACCTCCAAGATTTCCGGTATTGAACTATGCAAGCGTATCTTGTACTGTGAAGTATAGGTTTCTCATTACACACGAGTTGTGATTCAAAAGTGGACATGAAGCAAATTATTTAGTTTTTTACGGCATAACACTTACTAAAGATGGAGATTCATTGGAGTCATTAACCAGCCACACAAGTAGCCATAAGTATTATCTCTGATTATAAAATTCTAATTAGTTTTTAGTTTAAATGTTGTGCAAACGTTTTTGAGTTTATGGCTTGAAAATGTTGGATCAAAAATAATTTTAAAGGAAGTTACTTCTATATTTATGTGATTCATTAATAAAAAAAAACGAAATACAGAAAAAAAATAATCTGAGATGGAAAAAATCTTTAACGGCCGTATTCCGTGCTACTTGATCAGCGGTTAATCACCAATCAAAGAAGGAATTGGTGATCCTACTTTGATTGGTGGAATCCTAGTTTGATTGCTGTTTAACCGCTCGCTGGTAAGGAATCACAGAATACGGCCGTAAATTTCTAAACATAATGCTGTTTCCATACTAAATTTTTTTTCGGTATGTATCAATTTTTTAGAAGAAAGGAAGAAAGAAAACCTTTTGGTGAATTTTATAAAGTTCATAAAAATTGGTTTAAAGTAATAAGTTTGTATAAACAAAACCGTAAGTCAATAGAAAGTTTTGATATGAAAGGGGGGATTAAAACTGCAGAAATTATGGCGTAATTTTTCATACCCTACGTAAAAGAGTAGGGTAATTTCTCAATGTGAATTCAAACAAAAGTGGAGTAGTTAATAGCTCTCATAACCCCATGTACATTTGGAAGTAGAAACTGGACGCTTCATTAATTCTAGAACTTTTTTTCTGGTTATTAAAAGGTTTGATTACACCCAGAGCCGTGCTAAGGGGGGGGCGAAAGGGGCCGCCGCCCCGGGCGCCAAATTTACTAAAGGGGAAGGGGGCGCCAAATTCATGTTTGAGAACTGCTTTTTTTTAGTTGTTACCATCAAAAATACATTCCTGCCTGATTTTGTTTTGGCTTCCACGTAAAGATCCAAAAGCGAGTAGAAAACGGCAGCTCCCGCTCCCCACCGGAAGAGGACTGTGGCCACTAATTGGTCCACTATCCAAACAACCCGAGGAGGTTGCGAGTGATGTATGACCTGTCACCTGCGGCAGGGGGGTTCTGCTAAAGATTTTCAAGGACAACTGCCATGTTGACGTATGCCTAGGTCCCCCGTATCCGACCTCAAAAAAAAATATAAAAATTCAGTCATTTTAGAAATGGAAACTCATCTATCTAGTAATGATAATTTAACATTTTCTAATGAATCTAGAAAATATATTTCCTTTAAATTAAAAAACGCATACTAATTACATAAAAACTTACTGATATATTTGCTAAGTTAAAATAGTTGAAAATTTAATGTTAGTTATGAGAAAGATTGAATAATGACATAATCGTTACATTTATAGGCATTCATAACCGTAACATAAAAATATACAAATCGTAAGATGTTTAAAAGAATTTTAAAAGTAAACCGCACACATTTATTATTTTATATCTCTTAAATATATAATTGCATTAGTAAAATACTAGATTATAAAGGTCATTATTATCGTATAAGATACTAATAAACACTTGACTAAATATAAAAACTAAAAATTCGGGTCATTTTTAGAAAATAAATAAAAAATGAAACCCAATCTGAAAATTGAAACCTATGTATTTGCAATTAGGGATACTGTTTATAGTTTTTTTTTAATTTCTTAATTTAATTTTTGCCATTATGTTTCTTAATTGTTTGGATTTTTTTAACTAGGTGCAAAGGCTTTGTCTATTATTTTGTAATATGAATTTATCTTCAATACTGATCATTTGACTTCTCAGGCAATATCTAAGAAGTCTTATCCATAAAACTTAACGTTTTATGGATAAGACTCAAGAATGAATAAGTTTCAAGTGTTACAAATTTTTACGTGTAAAAACTGAAAAATCTTTAACTACTCTGAGAGTTTTTATGAATTTTTAGAATTTTAGAATATTTTCCAACAAATTATGAATCGATGGACACAACTTTTGAGTTTTTATAAAGATGGGATGATTTAACTTTATGCCACATTTTTTGGATCATATTACCATGTGTTTAAAATTTAAGTCTTACTTTAATAGAACTTTTTTATAGCATAGAAACATTCATGAAACTACATTATTCTATTTTATCTGCGATAGATAGCACTTTAATGATCTAATTTTTGTTAGGCCCTTCTTAAATTAATCTAGGAATAATTTACTATTTTCTTTATTTTTCATTTCAATCTCGAAATTCTTAATGCTGTAGGAGCAATCAATCGGAATAATCTACTCACACTCCTTTGCCTTTGTGGGGGGGGGGAATTTCCCCGTTTCCCTTTTTAACAACAAGCTGTTTAAGTTGGATTGGATTTCTCTTGTTTGTTTACATTGAATCCCAATCTAGAGGAAAAGCAAAGCTCATGTGCTGTGACGGTTCAGCCGGAAAATTCTAAGAAATTGTTCGATAGTTCGAAGGGGGTCTGTCAAAATGAGTAATTTACTACTGGGGATTCAGGTGGTTATCCTTCCCATATGTCAACATCTGGACTGTAAATTGGTCCTGCATTGAGGGGATAACAAACAAAGATAAGGATTTGTGTGAACTTGAGAAAACACTCATGGTCATCAGCTATTGGTTGGTGCACCAAGCAATGGTAAAGTAGGAAATGGAAGGGGGTGACTCACCCCCTACGTATGAAAGTTTTCATTTAGTTAGTTTTCTCGCTCGTAGTTAAAATTCTAAGCCTGCCGAAGGAGTTATCCACTAGAGGAGAAATAAAATATTCCATCTGGTAAGTTCAAATTTGCTTAACGTACTTTTCTATATTAATTGAATTTTATAAAAACTTGCATTGTTTGAATTGAATTTTTTTGCTTTGGGGTAATTAGCTTTTTGTAATTTAATGTAGATTTAAAAACTTTCTTAAGATATAATTAGCAGTATCTCTACTTTATTGAAGAGTAGTGCGTAACGTAATATGTTATAATGTATATGTTAAAACCTTATAAAAAGTTTTAAGTTTTATATTACATTTAGTTTGAGTTGTGTTGAATGTATGTATATCGTGGTGCATCTAAAAATACTTTAAAATTTAATTTTCTCCGTAAAATACTTTTGAGAATGAAAATACAGTGGAACAAAGTAGTGTTGATATGGCTTATCCTCCCTTTATTTTCGTTTATTTTATATTTGAAATACAGTCGAACCCGCTTAATGTGATCACGGTTAATGTTATCAATCGGTTATTGTTATAGAAATCAGCAAGTCCCGATCATTTCTATTTAATTTAATGTAAAATATATCGTTTAATATGATCAACACGCCTTTAAAACGCCGCTTAATGTTATCAAATTGGTCCATATCCCCTTAAAAAAGACCGTTTTCAAGGGTTTTTTCCACGGAGAACTTTTTTTAATTCAGTTTACAGTTGCCCTCTTTCCTTCAGTTGTAAGAAAAAGAAAACATTCGATGCTCTCCGTCCTCCTGCATTGCTACATTGAAAGAAAACAGGGGGGGGGGAGAATTCAAGCTTGTCGTTGGATATCACCATCTGCTCTTTGCAGGTGTTTCTGATAAGAGATTTTTGGTTTCTTGATTAGTGGAATTCAGATGAATTTCAGCGGTATTTCCTATGTAAAATTTTGAGAAATACCTCCTGTGATATCTTGTTTGAAAGTCGAAAGAAAAGAAATTTATTAGCGGAATCGCATAAGTGCAGTGCTCACTTAAATGAAAATACAAAGTAAGCGAATATTTTATTTTTATCAATAGGACTATTCTTTTATTTTATACTAAAATTTTAAGTTGCCAAGTACAAATAGCGTAAAATTGTTTTTAAAACATTAATTACGGTTATATAACGCGGTTCGCTACATTTTAAAGTGAAATCGCTTATTGTTATCAATCGGATAATGTTATCAGTTTAATATGGGACAAATGCGATCACATTAAGCGGGTTCGACTGTATGAGTTTTAAATGTTGAAAAACATATTATGTTTTTTTTTGTTTCATTAGCCACTTTAAATATTCAAGCCAACCTTTAAATATCGTAAAATGGGCTATGGGCAACTGTGTTTATTTAAAGGAAGATTGGGGATCTATAAGGGTTTTTCAAAAATCCTGATATTGTAAAAAATGGAGGGGGCGCCAATTAGGTACTTTCGCCCCGGGCGCCGTTTTACCACGGCACGGCTCTGATTACACCCTGGAACACGAAATGGTTTCTTCTGGATACAGGGGGAGAAAAAAAAGACCCCAGCAAACGATTCTTATTCACCTGCACACATAAAAACAAACCTTTAGTTCACATTCGCCATACCGAATGCCCGAACGATCGAGCTATTCAATTAAGTATTACTTTTTTCTCCTTTTTGAATTATGCGAATTCATTTAGAAAAGAAAATGGGATGGAGCTTGCATGTTTCTGTTCGTTTTTTTCCTCTGGAAGTTTTTTCAATCGTAGTTGTACCATCTCGATATAAATATGTATGTTTTTCTCATGAGTGGGGCAGCTTTAGGGGTGCTCGGACGGTCGAAGCTTCGGGCACGGAGAATCTTTAATGGAAGGTGAAACGGAAAAAAGGAATAATTAAATAAGGGGTACTCAGTGATAATGCATTTTGAGCTCAAGCGCAAATGCGAAAGAGTGTGTGAAGGTTTCTTGAGAAAGATGAAAAATAATCCAATTATTTATATTATTCAGTTATTGGGAAATCTTGGGTAGTTTTTATTCGTATAATTACTTGCAGGGATTATTAGAATTTATTTTATTTTAATCCTTTTTTTTCTTAATTTAAAATGGCATATTCTTTAAAAAACTGACAGTTTTCATGAATATTATATTTAAATATATGGTTTGTAAGTTTGATCAAAAAGGGGGACAAACTATAATGCAGTAATTATAGAGCCATAACATTACTTAATGGTAGCGTACAAAATCTTTACGTGTCTGACTTGTCAAAAATTGAGACCTTTCGCAGAAGAACTGCTCGGAGACTACCAATGTGGTTTTCGTGCCAATCACTCAACAACTGAACAAATACACATGGTACGAAACATTTTGAAAAATTTATAGAATACAATAATGATTTGCATGCTTTATTTGTTGATTTTCGACAAGCTTTTGATAGGGTTGATAGGAAAAAACTGGTACAAGTTTTAGTTGAGTTAAAAATACCAAAAAAATTAGTTAAACTAATCGAAGTAACCCTAATTGATACTAGAGCTGCAGTTATTGAACAGAATGAATTGACTGATAGTTTTGATATTAATGTTGGAGTTCGTCAGGGGGATTCTCTCTCGCCCATGCTATTTAACCTGATTTTAGAATATGTCGTCCGACAACTTGATCTAAGAGGTTACATTAACAGTAAAACTTCACAAACATGTGCTTTTGCGGACGATTTGTGATTCTGAGTAGAAGTAAAACAGCGCTAACCACCATCACAAGACAGTTAATTAGATTTGCGGGAGAGGTTGGACTAACTATAAATGCAGGAAAGACAAAATACATGGAAAGATCGAAAACATCTAGATCTCATATTACAAAGCTTTCTATAGACCAGTATGACTTTGAAAAAGTTCATAGCTTTACCTACATTGGGTCGATCATTACAGATACAAGTAGTAATTCAGAGGAAATCACTGCGAGAATACTAAAAGGAAATCGATGCTTCTATTTATACAACCACCTACTGAAAAATAAACTACTTTCAAAGCCATTAAAAATGAGACTGTATAAAACAATTATAAGGCCTGTCGTAACATATGGAAGTGAGACTTGGACCATGACCAATAGAGATGTAAATAGTTTACTTATTTTCGAGCGAAAAGTAATGAGAAAGATTATGGGACCAGTTCAGGTAAATGGTCAATGGAGAATTCGAACAAACCTAGAACTGGAGAAAATAATTAAAGGTAAAAACATAATTAGATTTATAAAATCTCAACGCCTATCATGGCTAGGACACATAGCGAGAATGGAAGATGATAGAGGAATAAAAAGAATGCTAAATTGGACACCCATGGGAACAAGACCAAGAGGTCGCCCAAGAAAAAGATGGAGGGTTTATACATTAAATCAGTTGGGGTGTTTTTTTATTTTTCCAAAATATTTTATCTTGACCTTGTTTTCGACCTTCGAAAAGCGTCCCTAAAAAGGGACGTCAGGCACGAATACCCACGCGTGAAATGCTAGTGTTTCCTTGGTTTTTTTTCATAAAAACGCGTTCGATTCTTATGAAATGAATTAAATAACTGAAATTTATGAAATTAATTTAATTTTAGCTAATAAATTTATTATTTTTGTTTATTTTTTTTGGAAAAATACTGCTATTTCTGCTAAATTAATGGAATAAAAAGTCTTAAATTATAAGGAATTAATTAATTTGCATTAATTAAAAGGAATAAATTAATGTTTTTACTATATTTATTACTTATCCTATGCTTATTATTCCGGTTGTAATTTAATTAAAAGTTTGATAATTATTAGTTATAATGACTTTTTGTCATTAAAATTGCCAAAAAAGTCGCTTTTGTGATTAATTTTCGGCTTTTTTTCTAATTAGATGCAGCTAATCATTGTGTTCTATACTGCAGATCAAACTATATCATCTGGCTTGCTAATGCACATCCTACTAATGCTTGATTTTTGAGGTGAAATTTGTGTTCCGCACAATAAAATTAGATAAAATGAAAAAAGTATAGGCATTTGAAAGACTTAAACTTCACAAATTGAGATATTCTGATAGATTTGAGGTGTGTAAAAGTAATTATTACTTAATATTAGGTAACATATAAACAAAGAATGCCTTTTTCAATTAAAAATCTTAATTAATTTGCAATTAACATAGATTTGGGAGGAAAAAACGTGTTTTAGAACATAAAAAATGCTCAAATTACGTTACTTAAGGTTAATTTTACTCATAATTGAGTAAATAACTAATATTTTTTGTTCATATTCATGTTACAGTATGGTTCCGATCACTTTTGCTGCACTTAAAAAGGTAGAAGATGTTTTTGAGGCTTTAAAACAGTTTTCTGCCATGCGTTTACTATAGGGAAAAACCACGGGGGCATTCGTGCCTGACGTCCCATTTTAGGGACGTTTTTTAATTTTGATGTGGAAATTAAAATTTTTACCTGAAATTTTTTTTCACTATTTTCCAGTTGTTTTGGGGCTATTTACTATGTTTTTACCAAATATTTAAGAAAAATAAAAAGTTGGGCATTAATGGGTTAAGACAATGAAAGTACTGAACTGGAAAAGAAAGGCAAGATCCAGAGCTGCCTGGAATGGAATTTTGCAACAAGCTAAGGATCACAAAGGGCTGTAAGGCTAGAAGAAGAAGAAGTTTGATTGAGAGGCAATAAAACTTCATGGAGCAAAAAGAATTAAAAACCCCCTTTAAACAGCTTTAATTTACTTTTTTATTTAACAGATTTAGTTTTATTCTTAAATATAGTAATGATATCTTATGACACTTAAATTAATGTTTCATTAATTATCACTTAATTATCCTTATCCAATACAGCTAATGACCTATGTAACTTAAATGTCCACATACTAGTGAGTAATGTTGATCATAATTCATAGTAAATTTTATTACTTCTACTATTTTAAAAACTCCATAAAAGATCTTTTCTTAAAAAAATTCAATCCCATAACATTACTATATGATAGTACTGTTTTTTCTTTATTGAAATATAATTTATAATGGAAAACAAATTATAAACTAAATTACTCATTACAAGTGCATAAAATTTTTTAAAATGAGAAATAAAACTTTCATACTTCCTCTAACCAATAAGTAACTTAGTTCCTTTAAATAGTTCTAACTAACTAATTTTTATACAGAAATATGTAAAAAAATATTTTATGTTATAAAACTTTATCAATATAATTAATTATATTTACGATGCATGAAATTTTCATTTAAAATAAATAAATTAAATTATTCACTTATTGCCTAAAGGTTATTTAGCTTTATCATCCAACTTCCTGTTTTGTAAGGTCATTGACTCAAAGCAAAGCAAAACTCCAAGAACTTTAAATTTTGTCATGCAATTAGAAAGTTATTAAATTCGTCTCTTATATTTTAAATATTATAGGTACTTTTAATTATTTAATTACGACATATTTTAAACCCTCTTTAAACTCAACTTATGCTTGATACATAAAACTTTCACCTAAACCTTTAAAACTCAAACCTCTTACGCAAAATATTATATTCAGATAAGAACGAACTGAAATCCTCCAAAATATAATTATTGTTCTAATGACAAAACAACCAGATCCCACAACTACCAATTTAAATATCCAAAAACCGAACAAAACCCACTCTCCCAGATCACACAGTTCATTACCTTTACCCCCGAGACATTCCTCCCTTGCGAAAAGCAAAAGGTCGCAAAAAGCCTCTTCAAGAAGTCTTCGACCCCTGCACTTGGCACAACATCCTCAAGTGAAACGAAATCGCCACATAAAAGAAAACGGAAATACCTGGTTCCTCGTGTCCTTTTCACCCAGTGGCTGCCGTTTCCCTGCATCCAGACTCCGACTGCCAGAAAAACCCTTTTACAGTGGCCTACCTAACAGCTGTACGGCAGCTAACCACCCCATAGAGTTCAACACCCCTTTTCCGATAAAGGGTTAAAAAAAAGGGGTAGGGGCGTAAGGTTGAGCCGTTAACCCCATCTACCGTTATTGAACTCGGGTTGAACTCCAGGGTTCTCTCGCAGCACTGTGTTATTGTGTCAGTTTGAAATCTGCCCGCACTGGGTCAGAAACCCGAGGTGAACGGACTCGACCCACGCGTCATGTAGATTTGACTCATAGGGTTTCATAGTGCACCATGTTGTGGGAATAAAAGGTGTAGGGGTTGTGTGGGAAAAAATTGGGTTTTGTTGTATTTTAATGAAAGGGACTGTGATGGTGAAACATGTGGCTCAAAATGGAAAATTAGTAATCTTGGAAAAATACAGATTTTAATGGTCAATTTTCTGAGGTTTAATGAAATTAACTATGATAACAAAATGTAGCTCCCCCCCAAAGGGATTAAGAAATAGATTGAATTAATCTCAAATCATTTGGGAATTAATATAGAAGAGCTCTAGAGGTTAAAGATTTTTTGTATTTTATTTACAATCATAAGGGGCCATCCATAAATTACGTGAGGTGTTTTTTCCAAAATCTGGACCCCCCCTCCCCTCTTGGTGAGATTTAGTGAGATTTTGCTGGACCCCCCCTCCCCCCCAAGTGAGATTTACCTACAACTTTTTAAAAATAATTTTCAGTATCTTATCTGTGTGTATCCCTTTCTCATACTTAAAGAAAAGAAAATCGTATAATTTCTAACTAAAAAAGTTGACGTGAGATTTTAATCGATCCCCCCTCCCCCCTTGGTGAGATTTGGTGAGATTTTTCCAAACCCCTCCCCCCCTTTTTGACCTCACGTAATTTATGGATGTCCCCTAAGAGGTTGTTATGTTATTTTTAAAAATGTTTTCAAAATAAAAATTAGAATTCAATTATATTTAATTAATTGTGTTAATAATTTTAGAATAAACATTCGTAATTAATCAAAATGTAAACTAATTATTTTTCGAAAAAATTCTTTCATTTACTAAAATTATATTTGGAACACATGGTATAAAATTGAATGTGTATTAACTCCTTCATAATCTAAAACATAATCTATATAAACATTTAACTTTTAACTCTTAAAAATTCAAAAAGAAATTCAGTTATATTATACACATTGGGTTAAAAAATAGGGTTAAATTAACATTTGTAACCCAATTCATGCATTAATGGATTGTGTAATCGTTTTATAACTTAAAAGATCTGTAAAAGTTGTACTGATGTTATGAACAAAGTGATTTAAACTGTCTTATCCACGATTATCACTGCGTGGATAAGTCATATATTTGATGCAGAATTTGATAATCGATCATTTTGTGGATTTTGTTTGTGCTATTATTTTAAAATTTTATAAATCACAATTGTATGCATTATAAATTATGCAATTAAAAGATCGTTGTAATTTTTAATACTAAAATATGAGTCAGGTAATTTTAAATGATAAATATCAGAATATAATTCCCGAATACAAATATTTCGTGTGATCTTTTTAGAAACAGTTAGTGTTAAGTATATTTTCAAAACATAATAAAGATTTAATTTTAGATGGATAAATTTTTTATTTCAGAATATAAAGAAAACGTTTTTGATCGCTATAAAAGATTATCTACTATTAATTATGAGATGCATGGTATCCAAAAAAGAGAGTCCCTTCGCAACAATACGGAGATCATCGCCAGTAACCATTCAACTTTACCCCACACAAATTATTTATTCATCCATCACGCTTAAGATAAAAACCGTGTTTATAGACGGAAGGAAACGGAGTGCGATCTGGCATTATTTCAAATATGACGGACCAACTCACCGAGTTTTGGAAAAATAAATCTCCTTCCTCTCCGAGTGGATATATTTGTGATATCCGAGGCCCCCAAAAAATCGTATCCCTCATCCGCGGTGGCATATCACGTCGAAATCTCTGATGCGTAAGGCAAGGAAAGAGAAGGCCCCTCCGAAAAAAAAATCACGAAATATCCCCTACAGGGCTAAAGGCGATTGACCCTTTTGCGGCATGCCTTGCCAGCGCATATGGTCATGATTGAAGCCCTCGCTCTGACGTGTACCCATATTTTGTTCCATTGTTGAGAGCAACATCGGGATTTGGCAAGCATTTCTATTTCTTCCCGGCTTCTTTCGGTTCATCCCCGTCCCTCTAAGAACACGATATGGAACGATTTTTTTATTCTTCTTCCATCCATTCCTCCCCTTCATTGAAAGAGTTAAAGAAAGCATCGAAATTTTCATCTCATAACAAGGCGAAAGAAAAGAAACCGCCGAAGGGGAGGGAGAAAAAAGAACAAAATGCGTATACAATGCGCCGAGGGAAAAAAATAGGAGAGAGAATGTATTATAGAAACCAAGCATTGACTCGAAATTTGAAATCTTTCGCTGGAAAATCCTCATCAGAAAGACATTCGGGGGGAGGGGGACAAAAAATCGGTGAGAAAAAAAACGCCCGTTTAAAAAAATCAAAATTATGGAAGGGAAAGGGTATCTATCCATTGTTGGCATCTCTCGCGCTTTTATTGGTCAGGCACTGGGCAGCCCTTGATCACGTGGTTCCATCGACGTGTCCACAGCAGGGCGAAAAGCCATTTGTTATTCTGCATCAATCCTCGTTCCCCCCGCGAGCGCCTATGTTCATTTATTTTCATTTCTTTACCCCGAAAGGCGGGCATTTTGCTAATAGCGGCTTGCCTAGATGCGAATTTTCTTTTCCCTCTTTTCCCTATTTTTTATCTTTCTTCCCTGGGATTTTTCCCTTTTGTTGTGAGAGGCGCTTTTTATTTTAATATTCCGTGTTGCTATTTTTTTTGTGCCCGGCAATTCCATTTTTAGGTTTTTCATCCTCTTTTCAGTAATGTGACATGATATGATGAGTAAAAAAATAAATATTTTATACACGCGCTTTCATAATTTATGCCACAGTAAAAGAACTAGGCTGTGCTTTGCACTTTTTTCCCTTGTTTTTATCAGTAGTCATTAAAAATGAAACAAAGTACTCCTAACATGATATAGTGCTTTATTTTAAAGCTTTTGACATTTAGCGTGTAGTGAAATTTTTATGTTGCTGGAGAAGATGCCATTAATTTTAGTGTTCAAAGAGAAGAGTGATAGCATAATCAAATCATTGTTAAACTTTGCACTAAATGAGTTGCTGAAAATTCTAAGTTTAAATTTTTAAAGTTCTCTTTGCATATGCTCATTAACAATTCCTTCTCCAGTGTTATTCAGTCTGTTTATTAACTTAGGCCAAAATAAGAAGTGACTACTCCAGATGAAAATCTAAAAAAAGCGTTAAAAAATGTGACTGAGCAAAATTTAATTTCTTGATCGATTTTGACTAATATAATGATTGACGTCATTGATTAATGCCAAACACATGACTTTCTTGATAAAATATAAAAGGTTTTTCTTACATTTGTTGATTTTATTAAGGGATACATGATACATTTGAAAACAAAAGTTAAGGGAAAAATTTGCATGACAGGTTTTAAATTAACATCAAGTAACAATAAACTAAATGATAAAAGTTCAATCCACACTGTGTAAAATACTAATGGTAAAAAAGGAGGTAAAAAAGAGACAACGTAGATTTATATGCACATAGTTAAAAATTTATTAAAAACATACGACCGTTTCGGGGATGCATGGATCCCCTTCATCAGTGTGATTGAAGATTTGAGTTGAGTTGAGTTGGGTAGTCTTGTGTCTTTTGCTGCAGAAAACGACTGGCTTTGACATAATTGTTCCTTTTAATAATCTACAAGAGTTCAAGATTTCCTATATTTCTCACATTAAGATTTTATGTAGACTACGGCAATTTATTGATCTGATAAAACGCTAAAAACATAGCAGGTGTTTTGAAAGAGACGGCCAACTACTAGAAATTACATCTCTTTCATTCCGGGTGGTAAAGTTTTTTTAATGGATATTCAATTGATTTATGATTTTCCTTTGAATAAATTTATCTTAATGTTTATTCTATTTTTTCTTTGTTTATATCAAGATCATTGACACTTTTAATCTTGATCCTCTGTTTCACTTTCGGAGTCGTTTTCACTTTCGGAGTCGTTAGATGCTTTTTCTGCGCGTCTTAAGAAATATTCCAATTTATAATGAAAATTTGAAAAGGTTTGTGCTATTTTTTTGCTTAAATCTTCTTTGAATGAGTCATATTCTCCGCTTAAAATCTCTAGGTCTTTCTTTCTTTCCTCTCTTATTCTTTCGGATTCTCTCTCTTCTACCCTTTTACTCCAAATGATTGAAGATCCTGACCAACACAATATTTATTCAAACACAACAAAAACAAGCATTTCCAAAGAAACAATCAAAAAGTTATAAAACAAGCGTTGCCAAAGAAATAGTCAAAAACTTTTATAACTTTTATAAGAAACAGTCAAAAGTTTAACTTTTTGACTTTTTCTTTGGCAACGCTTTTTTGTTGTGCTTTGTATCAGTACTATTGCGTTGGTCGGGTTCTTTAATCATACTTACGAAGTTGATCCATGCATCCCCGAAACGGTCTTATGTTTTTACATATAAATCTACGTTGTCTCTTTTTTACCTCCTTTTTTACCACCAATAAACTACACTAAATTACTTATATGATACCCACACAGGTCAAGTAAAAAAATGTGCAATGAAATAAAACTTTAAAGTTGCTATTAAGATATTTTTAAAGATATCCTGTTATACAGGCTGTCCCATAAATGTTGGGTCATAATTTTAGGGGGTAGTAGACACCTAGACTAGATCAAAGAAAAAGTAAATAATTAAGAATATAAATTATTTTTAATCCCGAAATATGAAGTGTTTAAATGTTATACAATTGAAAATGTTAATGAAGTACAAAGACAAAAAGTATAAGAAAGTACAGAGAAAGAAAGTAAAACGGAAGTGTAAAAAAGTTTTCTCATAATTTTCAAGATATTTTAAATCAAATCATGATAAAAACGATTTTTTTAAAATTTTCTAAAGTTAATTGACAAAACTAATTTTATATATAAAATTTTGACAATATATAGCACCCAACTTTTTATAGTTTATTTAGTTAGTATTATTTTCATGATGTTTTTTTGTCCACTGCATTATTATTTTCACTTTATGGTTTGTTGTTATTTTTAAATTGTAAGTTAAAAATAAATATGTATAACGTTTTATTCACAATTTTAAATATAAAATAAATGCCTATAACTCTTAAAAGTTATAATGTTTGAAAAGGTAGGTTGAAATTTGTCAGAAAGTCTATTTTCTTCACTTATATTTCCACAAATTTATTGTTAAAAAATACAAAAGAAAAAATGTGTTAGACGCCAAGGAAATATTAAGCCCAATTCAGGGGACAGAGGTATAAATTACATCAATTCAATAAAAAATGAAAATAAATTAAAACAACTTAAAAAATGAATAAATAAATAATGGCAGTAAGGTGGGAAAATGTGATTAGAAATAGTTTGCTTCAATTGAGGGAAAAATATAAATCTTGGTTAATGATAATAATTTAATGTATAATGCATCGTTTAATGTTATCAACTATGGATCAACACGCCTCTTAATGTTATCAAAACTCGTCCATATCCCCTAAATAACGTCTGCTTTTTGGTTTCATATTGAAGGTCATTTTTTTACAAGTAATCATCTGCTCCACCCTAGAGCATCCTGTGCATACAAGTAATAAAAATACAAAGTAAGCGATTATTTTATTTTTTAAATTGAACGATCGTATTTTGCCCTAAAAATTTTAAGTTGCCATTGACATAGTGTAAAATTGTTTTAAGAACAGCAATTAAGATTATGTAATTTTGATTTTAAAGCAAACAATTTAGTTAAACTGTTTGCTGCTTTTTGATATAAAATCGCTTATTGTTATCAATAGGATAATGTTACCAGTTTCATCTCGAACAATTGCGATCACATTAAGTGGATTCGAGTCTATATATGTGAGACGGAGAGCGAAAAGAGACCTCTTGTCGGCAAAGTTGATTTCGAAAAAAAGCCAAAAAAACGGAAGAAGGTCAAAACTATCGAATTTTTTCTCTCTCGATTTTATCGATCCTTGGACCCTTTAGAACCGAATTTTAGCTGTTGGAATCATTCCTTAACTGTGAAAAATAACGAGAGGGTAGCATTTTGAAAGTTTAAGGTTGTTTTTCGCGAAATCCACTTATTCTATTAAGACTTTTAATTACTGGCAATTCGTCATTTTTTGAGCTACAAGGATGATGATGGTCTTAAAATCTTCATAAATCTGTACAGATTGAGAAAAAAATAATAACTCCATTTCGACGAACGCCGACAAGAGGTCCCTTTTCGCTTTCCGCCTCACATATAAATAAGTATGTATGGACATGTTGTTTACAGTTTTTAACTTTTCCAACATTTTATACTTGAAAATCAACATTACATTTCATGCCTAACATCAAGAAATTATGGCAAAGCAACCAATTATTGTAATTATAATAATAGAATATATAATATTAATTGTTGTAGGTATAACATTGATTGTTCTAATATAAACATAAAAATTACTCCTTTTTTTAAACTATTTCTCACTCTGCCCTGGACCATACTGTATTAGAACCAAATTGTCCGGGTAAAGCCTGGCTTAGCGTTATACGTTTGGACTGGCGAAGCCCGTCTGTAACGCTCCAGATTATACTTTTTAAAATATTGAATACTAGCGCCTTAGCGCTAGTAGTTATTTAATTTAGAGGTAGACTGTTATATAATTTAGGTGCAAGATAATAGAAACTTAGAAAATTTATCTGTGGAAAATTTAGGAATCTGATAAGTTTCAGTTGATCAAGTACTGTAATAATGTAAGTAATTATTGTAATAAATGCCATTCATTGTAAATTATTTCTAAGTTACATAAATATTTATGTCGAAAAAGGTAAAGTATAATACGGAAATATGCATTGTGTTGAAATGGAAGAAATCTATGGGTTCTAACTAAATATAAATAATTTCTTTAATAAATGAAAGGAAATGTATAAAAATCAAACAGTGTTTTAATCTCTCTATTCTAAAAAAAGTTTTGGTGAACGGTTTCCAGAGAAAGTCTTTTTAATTACTCATCCGTACAGCACATTTTTTGTATCAAACTGTTCGGATTCTTTTGAGGATGTGCAATAAGCCCTTAGAATTTCTAAAAAAATTCTCAATTCTAAAATATTTCCATTTTTCTGGATCACGGATAAGGTTGCAGTTAACAGCAAGAAACTGTCGTACAATTTATTATCTCTATAATAACAACGACCAATCGACACCATACATTTATGATGAAAATAATACCTTTAATGATTTAAAAAAGAGCTTCAAAATAATTTCTAAATAAAATATCTTTAAAAGACTGAAAACTGATTAGAAAAAAAACGGTATTGTTTCAATAAGTCTTTTTAACTTCTTTTAGGACGTAAATATTAGCAACAATAATAAATAATCATTGAAATTTGGCTTAAACTAAAAAGTATAACTAACTGTTTGCTGGAAGAAGACAACTTAATAATCAATAATTATCTGTTTTTTATTATTGTTAAAGTTTGTGTTTAAACAAAAACTTGATTGATAAAACACTAGACATTTTGACGAGTTACTAGGTACTATATTAAGGGGAGTTAGTACCTTGTCACTGCTGAATCGCACCCAAAAACACACTTTTTTCGATTTGTCATAAAATTTTAGATTTTGAATATTTCTTTACAAACTTTTTAAAGTTCAGAGATAATTGTGCACAGTTTATAAAAATTTGGTCATAAAAGTAATTTAATGCACAAATTACCCTTAAATTAAGCAAAAACTTTAATATTTTTTTTGGTAAAAATTTTTTGTGAATGACTTTCCCGCAAGATAATTTTTTTAATTTTCAATTTAAACCCCTAATTTTTTCATCAAACTAAAGCACATGAATGTCTTTCCTAAACATACCATGGATTTTGTAAAATATTGAGTAGAAATATTTTTAAAAAATAAAAACTTTGAAAACATCAAATTTTGAAAAAATAACCTGCATTTAGGTCCAAAAAATAAAAACTTTAAGTCAAATATATTTTTCCAAGGTATGTTTAAGAGTGATACCCTTCTAGATTAACCATACAAAATTTCAGAGCTCTACATTCAATAGATTTTTTTAAAGTTGCGGGAAAGTAAAAAAAATAGAAACTTAGAAAAACGCATTTAAAGTTAAAACTTTGAATAGTAAAAATAACTTTCCAATTATGTTTTTCATCACTGTGAGCTTAATTATGGACGGATTTTGATGAGGTTTATTTTAAAATGCTCTAAACATTCTATATTATTTTTTGAAAATAAATTTGAAAAATCGATTTTTTGAAGGTTCAAAGGTACTAACTCCCCTTAAATTTAACACAGATTCATTGTTGAACTTTTTGTAAATATTGAATATCAATAGTTGTGCAGACTTGATGGCTATTTTCAGGAAAAACTTGTTGATTAAATTTTATTGATAATTTAGAACCGATAAATATACTAACTTTTAAGAGAACTTGCTTTTGGAAAGTTGGTTGACGTTTCTTCTACTAATTGTTTTAACGAATGTTTCATAAATAAATATATTTTAGTGAGCAGGGTTTTGTGGGGATTACTAAGCGATCCGAAAGGTCCTGCGTCAACAGTTAACGGGGGTTGGTGAGCGATAACGAGCAGGGGGAAAGCTCCCTAGTTTAGAAAAAAATTGGGATTTTCAAAAGTTAATCTAACTGGTAACCACTGAAAAATAAACAAAGAATGAAGTTCGATATTTTAAATTTTATTGAAATTCATTAAAACTATCAATCATATTTTTATTTTATTTCTACACTGATTTTAAACCCAATTTTACCTGTAAAACATATTCAAATTCTTTAAGGTTTATTTATACGAACTTAAGTTTAGATTTATGTATAACTATAATGCTTTTTTTCTGACTTTTTAAAGTTTTATTTTATGATTTTAGATTGTTTACGCTTTCAATCACTATTTATTTGATAAATAATTACAAATGTTTTAAATTACAACTATTCATTTAGTTCTTATAAGAACACAAAAAATGGGCATTCATGGAGTGAGTGGAGGAGGGCAAGTTGATAAATTTCATTGATAAATGCCATTGAATTTTTCCCACTGCCCTCCTCCACTTCGGGCATTATTAATAATGCCCGATTTATCACCTTGCCCGTAACATTTATCAAAAACATTTTAGTTATAAATCATTAACAATATCGAATATTAGTTTATCCCCTTCACTTTATCAAAAAATATACAAATATACTTTTATTGAAAACATCCAAATAACAAGGGATCCTTTTGGATCCTATATAGGTGATCTGCGCTAAAATAAAAACAAGAACAAAGTTATTGTGCCACCATGATGGACATAGTTAAGTTTGTACGATTTTTGATAACGCTGCTGTTTTATGACAATGGAATTGTTTAAATAAAGTCAATAAAACAAACGTTATTTCGAAATGATAATTTTAAAATTGTCATTAGTAGGTCACCATATGAACACATTGTTTATAAAATAACTCTTCTTTAGAAAAGAAACTGTTGTAAAAATGCATTTGATAATATTATTAAAATCAAATTATATCTTCTAAAATTTCCTAACTGGAAAAGTAGTAGAATTCTAAAATAAATTCCTATTTAAAATAAACGTAAAAATAAGCCACTCTTAAATCACCCTTACAAAGGTAAAATTGACTGAGAATAAATTACTCAGACAATGACGCCTGTTTTTAAAAGTTGCACTCAAAACAATTTTAGGAGGGGAAGGTGTACCTCGGACCTTTTACGTAATTTATTATACAGGGTGTATCTGAAATGGTGTAAAAAACTTTCAGGGATGATAATAGACACCTAGACGAGTAAGAATCACATAGGATTTGGGGTCCCAGACCAAATCCCAGGGAGTTAAAAATGGAGCGACACCGACACCCCAAAAAATTATTGAAAAATTCAATTTGTAGAAGAACTGCTATTGGTAAAAATTTAGTTATCGTCTCAAAATTGTGGTTTAATATGATCTTTAAAAAATTGTCTCATAAGTCTTCACTTTAAATTTTTTTTATTATGAAAATTTTTTAAAAAAATACAAAAAATGTGAAAACTCTGCCAAAACCTTATTTTGTATTTAAAAATCCTTTCTTTTGATTTGATAATCTGAAAGATCATAGTTTAAAACCCTTACGTCCAAAGTTTCACGTAAATACAATCAATATTTAACGCTTGAGATCATGAGATCCTGTTAAAGTTTGTTTTTTGCGTGCGCAAACAGCTGCTATGGAAACAGCTCTAGAAAACTGTTTGCGCACTCAAAAAACAAACTTTAACAGGATCTCAAGCGTTTAATATTGATTGTATTTACGTGAAACTTTGTACTATGATCTTTCAGATTATCAAATCAAAAGAAATGATTTTGAAATACAAAATAAGGTTTTGCCAGAGATTTAACAATTTGTGTTTTTTTTTTAATTTTTTCATAATAAAAATTTTTTTAAGTGAAGACGCTTGAGACAATTTTAAAGATCATATTAAACCACAATTTTTGAGACCATAATTAAATTTTTACCAATAGTAGTTATTGTACATATTGAATTTTTCAATGATTTTTTGGGGTGTCGCTCCATTTTTAACTCCCTTTGATTTGGTCTGGGACCCCCAAATCCCATGTGATTCTGACTCGTCTAGGTGTCTACTATCATCCCTGAAAGTTTGTTGCACCATTTTAGATACACCCTGTATATTGAAAATAAACTGGTGAAACAACTTTCACTCAATAGTTTAGCCTTTCATATACAACATTATATATGTTTTATATAATTTAAATATTTCAATACAATTAATGGAAGAAAAATTGAAAATAGGTCCAAGGTACAACACCAGTGTTGTATCTTGGACCTATGTCAAAAATTATTTACTAATTTCTTATTTAATAATTATAAACCTTATATTTAAGAAATTTGCAATTACCTGATGAGATCTAATCGTTTGAAGTCTAATTCAAATGATCTTCGAGAGCTCAAGAGCACTTTTGAACATAAGCTTTTAAACACTGATTTTGATCACAAAATTTTCGATTTTACTTAAAAGTAGTTTTAGTCATGAAAATAAATCCTACCCTGCTTTTAAAATAAAGATACTAATGTAATAAAAGTAAGCAGAGTTATTTTTTTGTCACTCGTAGTTAAGTGTATTTTGGGTTGGTCCGAGGTGCATCACTTGATCATTTACTTAAAAAATGTATGCACACCAGGGTTGGCTGGATTGGACCCAATTGGGTTGGACCCAATGGGTTTTTTCAATAAAACCCATGTGAAAAAAAACACATTTTGGACCCATTTTTGGGTTTTTTTCAAGAAAAATCAAGATTCTGGAAGTTCCTTTAAAATTTAATGCGTTTGTTTTCAAAGTTTAGGATATTTTTTTAATTTTAAAGGGTTTTTTCAAAATTTAAACTAGGTTTAAAAATTAAATGGTGTTTTTTTAAATTTCAGGGATTTTTTATTAAAGTTAAATAGGTTCTTTCATTATTCAGTGGGTTTTTTCATTACGCAATGGGGTTTTTTTTTAAATTTAGGACGTATAAAGTTCAAACTAGATATAAAAAATAAAGAAGATTTTTCAAATTTCAGTGGGTTTTTTCAAAGTTAATTAGATTTCTTTCAATATTGAATGGGTTATTTCAAAGTTTAGGATATTTTTTAAATTTTAGTGGGTTTTTTCAAAATTTAAACCAGGTTTCAGTAAATAAGGGGTG
Organism: Tetragnatha versicolor; assembly: GCA_024610705.1. NCBI lineage: Eukaryota > Metazoa > Arthropoda > Arachnida > Araneae > Tetragnathidae > Tetragnatha > Tetragnatha versicolor. The sequence continues at coordinate 37,226,943 of JANDEH010000007.1, read as the reverse complement.
TTTTTACAATTTCAGTGGGTTTTTTCAAAGTATAAAAACTTTGAAAAAACCCACTTAACTGTGGAAAACTGTTGTTAATTTGGCAGAACACATTTAACATAGAAAGAACTCACTCAAATTTGAAAAAAAACCCACTTAATTTATAGGAGAAAACCACTTCATTTTGAAAAAACCCACACTTTTTTCGAAAAAACCCAGTTTTATGTGGGTTTTTTCAGGGTTTTATTGAAAAAACCCGAAAAAACCCAACCCGCTTGGGTTTTTTCAAAAAAACCCGGGTTTTTGCCAACCCTGATGCACACCATGTTCATTTTACCCCAATCCCCATTTTAAACACATAATATTATAGGTGAAACAATACACTTTAAGATACAAAATTCACTGCAAAACAGAATTTGTATTTTATAAACTAATAGCTTAGAAAAAAGTGATCAGTTTTTAACTTATATTATAACAAATTTTAAACGTTTTGAATAAAAATTTAGTTAGACTGAGAGTTGTGGGGATCCCATACTACAAAAATTTTAGCTAGAGACAGTGTAGGTCTGAGGTACAACGATTTTCCCAACACCTACAAAATTTATAATACTTCCCCAAGCAACCATACACGTCAAAGATGAATCCAGATTTTGTCACATTTGGCCAAATTTCATTTTTTTACTTCTAGTTGGTTACGTAAATTTGACATATTTGGTATGATCTGTGCTTCTAGGGTGGCTACACATTTATATTTACACCCACATGTTCTTCACTACACAATTTATTTTTTACGCGAAACGCATTCGAAATTTAAGATATTTTCTCTGAAAAATTTTTTTTTGAAAATGTTTATATAATTCTATCCACACCCAAGCAAAACGACCCCAGGTGAGAAAATCACAGTAATTTCAAAAAATATATTTCCAAGAATTCCACTCCAGCATAAATCAGATCATCCAAGTAAGATCCGGGCACGCATGCAGCCAACCCCTATCTCACGAACGCGTCCCCTCAGCATGCATTAATCTCCAGAACACATCATATTTACCCCAGAACGTGGTTTTACCCCTACCGAGTGTTTACCATCCTCCCAACATGTATAACATTTCCAAATATTACCCCTTCACCCACGTGACATTCCGATCACGATCCGGGCAAATTATATTTCCGTGGGTCTCTCCGGTTTTTCCTCTGCTTTTTTTCCTGAGAGCCCTCACGATCACGTCTAGACCAGGCTGACCAGGACGTGACGTACTGGTCTTCACGATGGGGGGTGCTGCCCCCCAGGGGGAGGAGGAGGAGATAGACACGCAGAATGAGTCTGGCAACATAGCGTTGCCTAGGTAACCAGAGAGTCCTGGCCATCTCCTCCGTAGAGTTAGTGAGAGAACAGAGAGCGCGTAGGACGCATTTCCCCTATTAGATATAATTGTGCCTATTTTTAAAAACTGTACGAACAGTTAGGAGGCTCAGGCTCATCCAACTATATTAGTAAATTTTCTATAACTAACAAATTTTTAATTTTTGTGGTGGGCTCCGAAATCTCCTGATGGTTTGACCCCTCAATAATTTTCAGGTGAAGGTGCTAGTGAATCGGAATGGCTGCTTTTTGGAAGAAGCAGTTATTAAGCCTTTTTATTATTTTTGTATTTTAATTGTATTTTGAAGGCCAAACACTAAACTAAAAGTACCTCAAATAAGTCAAATTAAAGACATGGTTATCTATGTAGTATCCATTAAAAAATTCAGATGATTATAATTATGAAGAGTGGGCCTGATTTATAATCATACGTTTTTATGTTGTAAAAATGGAGCTGACACCGGAGGGTACAGTCCGCTAGGCATACGCTAAGCCCCTGTTTTACTGTCTCTTATACCTATCGTTTCCAAGATACCGTCCCTATGTATAGCTGTCCCTCTCCCCTATTCTTATGAATCTATTAGAAGTGATTTTTCTACATTTCCTTGGTGCATATTTCCCAATTATACTTTATAAGATTTCACCTTCATTTAATGCAGGGGTGTAACTAGAGGGGGAGATTCGGGGATATATCCCCCCCGAAACTCAGAAAATCTCCTTATTGACCATAGAAAACCACAAAAAATACCGCATAGCCACTCCCGAAATAACAACATCCCCCTCCGAAATTTTTTTCTGGCCACGGCACTGACTTAATGACCAATCAGGGCGTCCAAAGTGTGACTGGTAATTCCATATTTGATTTGAAACTCCTTTGACCTACCAATCAGAGTTCTCGTTCACATCTTACGTCAGTGGATTTGGGAATACATAAGCCGCCAGCAGTCTTCTTCTCGCCATTATCGCCACGCAAGAGTTGCAACTAACGTTCCCTCTATCACTTCCCCTCTCTCCGCGATCTCCCCCTCCTCCCAGCGTGGGAGAGAATTCAATTAGAAAGACATTTGCGTCCGCGGGAAAAGTGTGATACTCCTACCCGCCACCAGAAGGAGGGAGGGGAGCTTCTTCTTGTTGTCTCTTCTTCCGGAAATTGCGAAGGAGCGACGACGTGTCTTGAGGTGGCCGCGAGGAAATCAAGGCTCTTCCTGCGGGGTCCGCGCAAAAATGAAGTGGGACATCGTTTTCTCAAAATGGCGTCCGGTCCGCGATGGTCTTTCAAGAATTATCGCGGTAAATAAGTTGCCGACGAACGGAACTGGGGTAATCTCTCGGCATGGAGGAAGGGAAGAGCAATCTTCATCACGGGGGAGGTAATGATGTTTGCGGCATCAGCAGTGGCGTCCGATAAACCGTTTATATTAGGGTGCATGGCGTGTGTTTTTGCTTTATGGTGGAGGGCCCATTGGGGATGCTGTGAGGTATTGGTTTCTTGGAGGGGATCACATTCCGTTCAAATGGAATGCCGTGAATTGCAGATGCTGATGTTATGTGCGGATTAGGGACGGTTCTATAGCGCGTACATTTCTCCTTAATTTAAACAGCTATCAATGCAGATATCTGAAAGAGCATTGCGAGTGACTTTTAAGGTGACCTTTTGACCCTTACAACTACATCGTTCCAATTCTTTTGGTACAGACCACTGGTTCCCAAACTATTTTGGTCGTGGAACCCCTAAATTAGTTACCAATGATCGCGGAACCCTGAATATTTTTTAATCAATGACTTTTCAAAATTTAATACATGATATAAAATGAAACCAGGCTCGGATCCAGCACGGGTCCAGGGGGGGGCACTTTTCCAGACAATCACCTTTACCTTTTGGCAAAAATGTCAAATTCTTGGGGATTTTCTAAAAGTATCACGCAAGATCCCCTTCTGGTACCACTGGGGGGTATGGGGGTCCTCCCCCAGAAAAATTTTGAAATTTGACTTGTAAAAGTAGAGTTTTACTCATTTTAAGAAATTTTTTGGGGCCAAGAGGGGATTTTTCCTGACCATAACCTTTATCTTTTGACAAAAAATGTCTAAATGTTGGAGATTTTCCAAAAAGTATCACACAAGATGGGTGCAAGGGAGGGGGCGCTGTCCATTCTTATTTTTTTACACCATTCTAATTTTTTGTAATGAAATAATGTTTGTCCCATGGAACCCCTGAATTTTTTCGTGGAACCCACTTTGGGAACCACTGGTACAGACCAATGATAGGTTGGTTAGTTGAATTTTGATGGCACAAGATGACCAGTGTCAGACAAAATATGCTCTGAAGTATAGATGAATGCTTTAAATACTACCTTAACATATAATATATACTTTACGGATCAAACAGTATTTCAACTTAATTAGAGATCAAAAATACTCTTAATTCAAAGTTGAGATAGCTCAAGATCTTAATTGGTACCAAACACTACTGCTTAATGTTTAAACGTGTCAGTGTCAGATACTATCTAAGTATCTCAGGGAAAAGAGAACTTATAATCAGATAAACTCTTAACACTTAGTTGTATCAAAAATGGTGAAAACAAAAATTTCGTAAATATTTTTTATAAAGAATCGCTCACTAATCCCTTAAAAAATAATTACTAAAACGTTAAACAGAAACGAAACATCATTTTCAATGAAAGGAACACATAGTTTCAAAACAAAGGAAGTATTCAGATAATTAATAAGGTTCCAGTTATTTCAAATAAAGTCATAAAAACATCATTGGGTGTTATGAAAATAGTTCTAGAGTCTTGTCCCTAAAGGCGTTTAATGGTGGAAATGAACAATAAGATTACAGTACAATGAAACTTATACTCTCGATTTTTTTCCTTTCTACTCCACTGAAATTTCATTTAAAAGTATAAGGCATCAGTTATTCAATAAAATGAGAATGGAAATACGATTATAAATAATAAAACAAAGTAATTAACGTTCTTATTAGATTCATTGAAATGAATTGAATTACTTTCAACGAAGTCATTTCAAAAAGTGATTAACGAAAATTTTAAAAAATCAAACAATGCATCATTTGTTGATTCATTCCAGGTTATCCACCTGGAACAAAAAAGCACTTCGAGATTACTAATTCCCCCAACCCTCTGTGTAAAAAAGCGGACTTTTGATTCCGTGATTTCAGTTCCGCAGAACTCCTGATTAAATTTCCCGCCTAGGGAAGCGGACGCGGTAGAAAACCGCCGCAGAATACGCTTATTAGGATCGAAAAGCCTAACTGCCATTTTTCTGCGTTACCTTCACACAAAAATGATTACACAAAGACAAGAAAGACAACAGCAACAAAAGGCATCCTTCTCCGTTGTCTATAATCTAATTTAGCCACGGTTAAGTTTCCTCTGGTCCGACCCAAGGGATTGCCAGCCTCGCTATGCATTGATATATGCATATAGAGCGGCGCTGGGCTGCTGATTCTAATTTGTCATTATCTTCTTCAAAAGTGTTACTGACGAAGAATTCGAATTAGTCATGCAGGCGCACAATCCCTCGAGTTTAGGCCCGGTTCGAGAGTAGAAGTGGCGCAACTGGATTGGTGGTGGAATCAAAGAACAGTCCACAATCGCTTGGAAGCGAATTACCTATGGAGTCCGAGAAAAAAATGGCGGGAGAGTATTTTTATGGCTATTTACGGATTACTTTATCGAGAAATTTCTTTAAATATCGCCATAAATCTTGCTGTCCTGTTTCTGCTTTGCTGTAATTCCTTTTAAAACAGGGGGAAGAGTTGCGGGGAATAATATTTTATTCGGTTTTGTTGGTTTTGCGATGATCCGAAAGGCGCAACAAAAGAAATCGGTGCGGTGTTTCGAAGCGGGGGTCGCTGCTTTTAAAAATCGAAATTTTTTCTTTAGTTTTGTCGTTCTCTATGACTGAACGAATTAACATTTTAGTGCTATACCGTTTGAGAGCATCAAGTGTGCTTTTTGATTTCGGGTTGAAAAGGTTTTTTTTATTGTTGTTGTTGATTTAAAACGGTTTGAGGGATTATATTTTTATGTTTTTCGTCATTTCATCTATACTAGACACTAAGAGAGTTCTGGAATTTAAATTTTATTTTAAACATCAAAATTTATAACTGTTTAGTTCATTTTCAAATGCAATTTTTAACTTAAAGCTTTGATTTTAGAAAGCTTTGGAATTAACAATTTTGTTGAAAATCAATAAATTAAAATGTGCTGAATAGGAAATTTTAAGGAGTCTCAAAAATTATATATAAAATTATAAATCTTAGGAGCATAACATATTTTAAATTAATAATTAAATATCAGTACCATTTTTGAGGAATTAATTATTTTTCTTTATAAATGAAAGTTTACAATTTGATAAAAACTAATAGATTATCATAAACCCATTATTTGTATTTCATAAAAGATTATAAATTAAGGGTTTAGTGTATAAGAAGTCCATATTACACTGTTAACACATATTGTCATTAAATTTAGGGGGAAATATTACTGCAAATAAATTCCTTAAAAAGAACAAATAAATTAGGAATTTCTCAAAATAACAGTAATTTTATTTATTTAATTTGAAATACAACCAAATTATTTTTAAATAAAAAAATTAAGGAAAATATTTCAAGATAATTAATCCACCAGTATAAATACTTTTCCCCTCTCACTTACGTATTAGTTTATAATCTCAAATTACTTTATGTCTCACCAAATTTTAAAAGAAAAATTAATATAAAATATATTACTAAATAAATTAAGTATCATATTTAAAAAATGAATAACATATATCTATATATATATAAAAATCAATGTTTGTCTGTATGTATGTCCTTTATAGTTTTAAACTTTTCGAACCTACATTAACTATTAAAGTATACCACGTTGATCTACTCGCTCCAGGGAAGGTTTCTGAAGAAAAATAATTTAAAAACGAAGCGTTCCAACAACTTTTTGGTCAATTTTATGCTTAAAAACCCATATTTCATGCCTAACTTCAGGGCAAAACAACATTGTTGTAATTATAACAAGAGAAGATATAACATTAATTGTTGCAGGCATATTCTCGATTGTTGTAGATTGAAATCGATTGTTGTAGTTTAAAATCCATAGTTGTAGCAAAAATATAAAAGTGACTCCTTTATTTAACTATTTCCATATTTGGACTAACGAAGCCCCTCTGTAACACACCAGATTAATTTTCTTTAAAAATGGACTGGCGAAGCCCATCTGTAACGCACCAGGTTTTGTCCACCAGGTTTTTTTTTGATCAAATCAGATTATCTTTATTAAAAAACTGAAACCCGGGCGAAGCCCGGGTCTAGCGCGTCAGCGCTAGTATAAATTCCATACAAAACTAAACTGATAGAAGCAGATACAAATTCGTAATTATTTATTGCCTCTATCTCGATCTATAATTCTTTAATCTTCATAGTGAGACGCCAAACAATGGAACTACCTACTGTTAAACCTTCAACTACTAAGCACCGATAATAACCATTCACATTTTCTATCACGATAACCATAACGACGCATGATTTTCCAAGAAGACCTCCATTGATTGCCCCGTCGTATCTTAACTGATCGTTCCGAACCAAGTTTTCCCTCGACCATAAAACTCGCGAGTCACAGTTTTAAGACCGATATCGGACCTCCTTGTACCACCAATCCCCCGAAAAGAGCTCCTGCGAAAGTTGAAATGCATCATTCACGGGAGATCAATATCAACCGAGAAAGAGCGCGGCGGATTGTTTTGGATGTTGATTATAAAGTTGAATAAATGCAAATGCGCGTTGATTGTCGGCGCATATTTTAAAACGCGAACAATGCCACGCTCGTCGATGATGAAATTAATAAGAGCCGGTCATTTGGAGCGGAGAGGCGTGTTGCAGCGCACTATATAATTGCCGGAGCGCGGAGGAATGGATTCATATCATTAGGCCAGTGCGCCGTGCCGATTCGCCCGCGAGTGTTGTCCGAGCGGAGAGATGGATTGCCGGATGGGGAGGGGAGGAGGGGAGAGCAATTAATGAGGGATCGATCCGGGAGCGCTGGAATGTCCATCCTGGGAGGCATTCGATTGCTCCGTCTCTGAGCTGAGCATCGAGCTCGAGAATCGTTCGCTCCGATGATTCGTGTGGAGTGATATCAAGTTTGAGATGCAAACGGATGGTCAAAATTTCGGTAAAAATTTGAAGGGTTTTGGGTGGTTGTAGATATTTTTGCAGCTTTGTCATAAACAAGGAAATATTCCAGTTTCATCTCAGTCCAGTATTCCTTAGCAGTGCTGCCCCCTATGGAGTGCTGTGATGATATCAGGGGGCAGCACGGGCTATTATTTCTGCTTTGATATATTTTTAACTGCTATATTTATTGGAAGGAGATATGTAGAGGAGAGGATTATATCCAATCTCAGATAGTTTTGCTGAAAATCTATAGAAATTTTTAACATTAGAGAAATAAAGACAATAAAATAATAACTATACCCCTTATCACTCACTACTCACCAAAAAATACCTAATACGAAATAGTGAATAATCTCTTCGAAATTTTAGTGATGAACTTTACGGGACAAATTTGTACTTTAAAAGGTTAACTATTGCTTTCAAACTCATATTATCACGTTTAATCCTAAAATTCTGTTGAATTATAATCAAAATATTTAGAATTTGGAAGAGGCATTAAACCTACTAAAGGTAGTGATAAATCCGCCTATTCCTATACTCTCGACGCTTGTAAAAGACCGAAGGATTTGAATTTTAATGTGAAGCCAGAAGAGTTGGTTACAAGTAAAAATTTATATTTTACTTGTATATTTTATTATTATTATTTGAATTTTCATTAAGTATATATTTAATTAATTTCCATTGATCTTTACCATTTTTCCCAGTTTGCAGAAATTTTGAATGATAGTAGTCAGATTTTGCTGCACGTAATTTAGTTTTTAGTTTATTTCTGAAAGAGACAAACAGAGATTTAATACTTTGATTATGATTATACTTATTGTGGTTCAACTTTTCGAGACATTTCGGTAGCAACTAATTTGAACCACGTTTGTGCTGAAAAGTTGAAACTTTTTATAATTTCTGTTATGTGCATCTGAAACAAATAAATAAATAAATAATTCATATTTTAGTGATAAAAAGACAAACGAGACAAATCTTAACAATTATTGATCTTTTTTAGAATTCATAAATTTTGCATAGATGTAAAAAACTTTTGAATTTTTTTTCAAAATCATGTAGTTTCAACCAAATAAGTAAAAATTTAAAAAAAAAAGAAATATAAATTATTTTTTGTGATTAATTTCAATACCTAAAAATATTTAATGAATTTAAAAGAATCTATTATCGAATGAATATAATTTAAGTACCTAATTTATTGCAAAAACTTGATTCTAGACATTAAGGTAAATTGAAACAAGTTCATAATTTAATTTATTTTTATTTATTTATTTTTTTTTAATTACAAACAAAGTGAAGAAACGAGTGTATCACCTGGGATTGTATAACAATCCATGTAGGTGAACAAATATTTACAAGGAATTACATTTACACAATAAATTATAAAATATATATATATATATATATATATATATATATATATATATATATATATATATATATATATATATATATATATATATATATATATATATATATATATATATATATATATATATATATATATATATATATATATATATATATATATATATATATATATATATATATATATATATATATATATATATATATATATATATATATATATATATATATATATATATTTATATATATATATATATTTATATATATATATATATATATATATATATATATATATACAGGGCTCGATTTCAGCCGGAACGGTCCGGAACGGCGTTCCGGAACCTCTTTTTCGATTAAAAAATTAATATTTTATTTCAGGGGTCTTCTATAACTACAGCCCGCGAAAACCTTTCTATATGTGCGAAGAAAAAGTTCTAAAATGAATTAAAACCCTTTTTTAGGGTCAAATTTCTAACTTTCTTCTGGGGAGAACCCCCAGACCCCCCTTTTTGTATTTAGAACTCAACTAATCACATTTATCTTCAGATTAGGTTCATAAACTAAAAAATATTTAAGAAGAACATTAAACCTGTAAACATGCGTAAAGAAGATTTAGAGGGAATTTCGAGTTTCTTCCCCCCCCTGAGCAAAAATTTAACTTGGGGCCTGATAGTGATTTAATTTTCTAATAGGATATTTGGGCCCCTCCCGAAATAAATTTCTATATACGCCTCTATGATCCTAGATGTGTTAAAAAACAATTTCCTGTTGTTACTATTTAAAACTTATTTTCAACGATTCACTTGTGCAGATTTTAAATTTAAAAAAAACTTTACCGTTTAAGGACTTAAACTACGCATTATATTCCTGAAACTGGTAGGATATACAACACTATTGGGTCATTGATGATAAACCGTCCCGCTTTCTACAAGACGCGCCCTGTCGAAAAAAAGTACAACGTACTGTAAAAAAAGGTTTTTTAACAAAAAATTGCCTAAATAGTTCATCGTCTTATACAATAATTAAGTTAGAAAATCCTTCCTTGTCTAGTACAACACATTTAAATTATTTTTTAAATTTTAAAAATATAGTTTTTGTATTAAAAAGTATTTGCTTTTTTTTCAGTTTGCGACCAATAATTTTACCGTTCCGGTACCTGTTTTTTTAGAAATCGAGCCGTGTATATATATATACAGGGTGTCCCACGAGAAGTGGCCCAACCCTTTAACTTTTGAACCCCTACAGTTATAGTCATGAAAGTGGGGTCTAGGTATAGTAAAGTGACCATGCCCTATCCGATGAGATAACTTTCAACGCCCTCTAGCGGAAAATTTATAAGTTATAATTTTTATTTTAAAAACTGTGTGAGGTATGTGAAAAAAGTCACTGACTAAGTTGTAGAGCATCATCGATTTAGTAGGAAAAGACACCTTAAGCAGAAAAATATCTTGAATAAAATCCCTAAAACGCACGCTCAAATAGGTTGAATTTACGTAGATTTTACGTCTTAAAACGCTCCTCATGAGGCGAAAATGAGAAATTTTCAATTTAATGAACTAAGAATGCTTTTAGTCATTTACTTAAATCATAAAAATAAAAATTTCTCATTTTCACCTCGTGAGGGGCGTCTTAAGACGTAAAAACTACGTGAATTCAACCTAATTGAGCTTGCGTTTTAGGGGTTTTATTCAAGATATTTTTCTGCTTAAGGTGTCTTTTCCTACTAAATCGATGATGCTCTACAACTTAGTCATTGACTTTTTTCACATACCTAACACAGTTTTTAAAATAAAAATTATAACTCCTAAATTTTCCGCTAGAGGGCGTTGAAAGTTATCTCATCGGATAGGGCATGGTCCTTTTACTATACCTAGACCCCACTTTCATGACTATAACTGTAGGGGTTCAAAAGTTAAAGGGTTGGGCCACTTCTCGTGGGACACCCTGTATATATATATATATATATATTAGGGTGTATCGAAAAAAACTTTTTTTCGATTTTGATGATGCCTTAGTGCGGAAAAGTTGTCTAAGGTGGCAGAGAGTACCTGTGAATTTTTTCAGAATTTTCGGATAATATCTTTAGGTGCCGCCAAGGCCCTGAAGGTCCCCATGTTAATCCAATGGAGCGCGCAAGCCAAGAAGGCCGAAAATTGGTTTTTCGCCCCTCATTTCTACCCTAATCACACGACGAATGTCTTCACTCGAGTTATGGACCCTATATGATCTAGGCTATCCGACAAAACTTGAATAATAGCCTCAATCTCAATATTATGTTGATTGTGGGCTCTGATTTGAACGAGGAAATAAGCGATTTTCGACGAAATTGGAGCATACAAAGAAACGTAATATAGAGATTTAGGCTATTATTCAAGTTTTGTCGGATAGCCTAGATCATATAGGGTCCATAACTCGAGTGAAGACATTCGTCGTGTGATTAGGGTAGAAATGAGGGGCGAAAAACCAATTTTCGGCCTTCTTGGCTTGCGCGCTCCATTGGATTAACATGGGGACCTTCAGGGCCTTGGCGGCACCTAAAGATATTATCCGAAAATTCTGAAAAAATTCACAGGTACTCTCTGTCACCTTAGACAACTTTTCCGCACTAAGGCATCATCAAAATCGAAAAAAAGTTTTTTTCGATACACCCTAATATATATATATATATATATATATATATATATATATATATATATATATATATATATATATATATATATATATATATATATATATATATATATATATATATATATATATATATATATATATATATATATATATATATATATATATATATATATATATATATATATATATATATATATATATATATATATATATATATATATATATATATATATATATATATATAAACATAAATATTATAAGCAAAAATGAACATTACATGAAAACAAAACGAAAAGAGTATAGATACGATACAATATCAAACAGGAAATTAGTAGCGGCAAACAGGGTGTCATAAATTATGGCTTATTATCTGTCGTAAAGTAAGTAGTTGTGCAAAAAAAAATATGAATGGAATATAATTACACTAATAACTCAAGATCAAACAAAAAAGTGTTCAATGTCCCCAATAGAAAACAAAAAGTCTTTTAATTTCTTTTTAAATGCATGTTTGGTTAGACTATTTTGAATTTCTAAAGGTAGTAAATTAAAGAACTTAGGGGCTAGATAAAAGAAATTTTTACAAAATATAGTTTTTTCAGGTTTAGGTACAGTATATACAGCATTAGGTCTTCGGGGATTTATTATGTTTCGCTTTCTGCAGATATCGGAATTTAAGTAGAGATAGAGACTTGTTTTAAAGTAAAAGAGGTAGCGAATAGGTAAAATATTCAATAATTTGAAATTATCAATATTAATGGAATGCACTTGAGATGATAACAATCTTATAAATCTTTCCTGGAGTTTACATATTCTTTTTAAATTTATCTGATAGTCTCCACCCCATATTATTAGACCGTAGTTAATTCTAGATTGAACCCAAGAGTGATAAAGAGTTATTAGGAATTTGCTGCTTACTTTTGGCCTTAAATGATAAAAATTTAGCATTATATGTCTTAATTTATCAGCAATATACTTGGTATGGGATTTCCACTTTAAGTTGCAGTCAATATGAAGTCCAAGATATTTTATTGTTGACACTTTATCAATTGATTTACAATTACAATCATCATAATTATTACAGTGATTATTAACATGATATTTAACGGAAAGCTGAATTTTTTTCTTTCTTTAATTATTTATATTAATAAAATCTTCATTGGATAATTTTTTTCTCTTAATTTACAGCATAAATATCAAATATCTATAAGTACAAGGGGATTTTTTTAAATAATATAAAATTATACTATTAAATCCCTTTTTTTACATTAAACAGATTACTTAATTTAAAATTTTTATCTACACATAGAAATACGTATTAGATAAAAAAAATTTAGCGCTCAATTCACTGTACGATATCTTGCTATTTAGAGTTTAATTAATATTGGGTCTTGGTGAATTATAAGAATAAATATATTATTTTCTATCTAATTATAAAATCCATTAATTCTTTGGTGCAAAGCTTTTAATTGTTTTTTTTGAAAATTTTGATAATTTAGATATTTTCTGGAATTTAAAATTATGATCTCAATTAGAGTACATATTTAAAAGTTTATTGCGACTACAAATTCAAAAAGTTCCTGTACTATAAAATATAGTTATAATTTTTTAAAACTTGTTATATTTGGAGAAATATTGGTTTCTATTATTGAAGGAGAAATTTTTTTAACCCGTCATATGACACAATATTCCCTTGTAAGAAAGACTAAGATTTTATGTTTTAGCACGTCACGCATGTTATGAAGAAACCAGAGTAGCGTACGGATGCTTTATTGCAAATAGTCAGCCTGAGAAATGTTGTAGGTGTCTCAATACCTTTTGTTCCGAAAAAGTTTCTTATTTTGAGTATTAAAAGGCAGAATGTCTCGATATTTTAATATTGCACACTTTGCAATATCATTTCAGTATGAGCAAGAGGCAATCCTTATGAATATAAAAGGCGATAGCTGGAAACTCACCGAAGTTCCCTTGGAAAACATTATATTCAAGAAAAATATTTGTTGAAATTGTTTCAATTCTTACAGTTAATATTTTGTGTAGCACCCCTTTTTTTTTCTTTCACTGGAACTAAATATAACTTAAACCTACACCTTTGAAATAAAATTATAGGAGTTCTTTTTCTCCCAAAAATTAAAAAGTTTTTGTTTCAATTATTTAGCAAATAGTGTTACCATCTTGAGAGTAATATATTTGTTATGCGTAAAACAAGCGTAAAATGAAATACTTGTTTTGGATACTATAATTACGATACATAATTATGGATAATTCAGATTTTTTTTAATTTCTCTGTTGATTAATTTCATTTTGTTTTCAAAAGTTTAATTTTATAAAACTGAATATAAGTAACTTTATGCTCTACTTTTACTAATTATGTTTTTGTAACCTGATAAAACTTTGTCCTTAAATAGAGAGAAATAAAGCAGATTTTCTTTTAAACCGTTTTGTATTGTTTGACATCTACTAAAAATTAATAGGAATATTTTATGTAAGCTTTTCATTATTACTTTTTCATATTTGAATAAAAATTTTAACTATAAATATTTTTTTATATTTGATGAAAAACACATTTTAAACTCCCACTTAATTTTGTTATTGAAATAGCGTTCAAAAGAGTTATTGCTTCGTATTAACTTAAACTAAAAAATTAAACCAATAAAATTATAAGTTAGGAGAAGGCTAATACGAATTGGCTGAAGAAATTTATTTTCATTAAGATTTGCTTTCTTAAAATTTTAGATACTTCTATTTTAGATATGTTACAAGTAGAATTTTCACAGTAGATAAATGAATGAAATATAGATTTTTCCTAAATTTAATTAAAATCACAATACTTCATTGATACAACATAGTTTATTATTTACTCATAATATAGATAGAACTTAGGTTTAGATATAATGAAAATGGTAAAAATGAATGTTTTGAAGCATAAAATATTAAGCTACTTCTCGATATTACTCTATTTACGAGCAATCATGTTTTTTAATGACAAGTAAAAAGTATTAAACATCTTACATAAAAATGGGGGAAAATAAGTTCAAATAGTTTTTTATAACTTAATACCTCTCTCTGAAATTAGAAACAAATTTAAGATCATACCCATTTTACCTCATCATACAAAATACTTAAAAATTTTAAATATTCTATATAAAGCCTTATAAACTTTGGATGTAATTCACCCCAAATTAAGCCATTTGCACCCATCGCAGGCGAAATATTTGATAATATCTTATATCTCTTTATATCTTATTATCTCTAGCCAAAAAAGTATCAAAATTCACTATAGTCTATTTTTCTGTTTATGATGATTGAAAAAAGAGAAAGGGGATCAATGTTCCAAAAAATATTCTTAGAAATTTAACACGCATACCTCATTTTGTAGGTCCGTGGAAATTTATGCTGTTCAAAGTTTGAAGAAAAAATACTATTAACAGACTGCTCCAGAGCATCAAAACATTTTCGTTCATACGTTTTTCTCAAAAAATAGCAAAAACATTTCTTTTTTTGGAATTCAATATACAAACCATCTTATTTTGAGCCTAAGAGGAATTAGATATAGGTGTAAAAAATGTGAAGGAAACACATGAATACTAACAAACTGCTAAGATCATCAACAAATTTCGGGTTTTCACGTTTCGCTCTAATTTACAAAAAAAGTATCAAATAAATAAAATATAAAGTTTTTTTGTTTGTGATAGATGTAAATATAAATTAAAATAAGTTTTTATACAAAATAATCCATCATTATTTTTTAGTTAAAATTAATTTTTTTCATGGTTTGGAGCCTTTTAACTTTTAGTATGAACCACAAATAAAGCCAATCACATCGTCACAAAGCCACTTATCTCTGTTATCTTTATTTGCCTTGTTTCAATATGCTTATTCTCTTTTATATCCAATTTGCTCCTCATTCAAATAAATACCATTTGTTTGATATAAATTTAATATTATTGTTTTTTTTCTATTGGGAGCATTGGTCGTTAGTGATTTTATTTGTGTTATATAATAGCCTAATTCAACTTAAAAATTCTGACTTGGCTAATCCCTTTACACCTTTTATTTTTATTCTGAGCGCTATTTGGTTAAATTTTGAAAATGTTATTTCATTTATTTGATTTTATTTCCTTTTATTCATTTATATTGTAAATTAGTACGCTAAATTGTAAATTAGAACGCTAAAAACTAAATTTGTTATGCCTTTGAGCAAATCTTTAGTATCTATATTTTTGCTTCACATTTTACACCTTTTTTAATGCCTATGGGGCCATAATAAGGGGTTTTGCATATCAAATTTCAAAATTGATTTTTTTTATTTTTGAGAAAAACATGTAAAGGAGATTTTTCGATACTCTTGAGCCGTCTGTTAATATTAATATTTTGGCTTTAAATTTTGAACACAATAATTGCCAGGAGCAACAAATAAGGGGGTATGTGAGAGTCTGAAATCAAAAACTTATTTCCCCATAGGATTTTGTAACAGTCTAGGCTAGGGATCACATTATAAAAATTCTAACTAATTAACTGCAAATATATCCAGCAAAATTTGCATGAAATTTTTATATTTTTAACACACAAATACATATTTTTAATATACATATTTTTAATATAAGTCTTTCCTAAATCTTAAGGGTTAACGAAAACTAGACATTAAAATTTAATTTCGTCTCAATCGCTACGATATTACAATCATTCAAGGTACATGGGGCCACAAAATGAGGGCTAGAGGGCCAGATGCGATCAGCAGGCCGACAGTATATATTGTGTAGGACTCTTCTGTATATTTTTCTCCAAGTTTTGTTGGTAAATATTTTTTAAAACCCTCTTCTTTTACATAAAAAATACTGAATTATTATAGATGATATTAATTTTTTCACAAAATTTTCCCACCATTAAAAATCTTGCAATTATTCTTTTCAGAAAAACGCGCAACCTTCATTTTGTTCAATTTCGTTAACGTTCCAGCAAAATTTAGCCAATCTCTTTTGAACGCTATATACTCAAATATCGACAATTGTTTCTAATTTTTACTAATAAACTGAACAGTTATTGATCGAAAGAAAGTTTCTCTCCTTTGACAGAAAAAGACAAAAGGGACATTCTCACAAATGACGGAAAAAGAAAATACGGATACCTTCTCAAATGATGAAAATAATCCGGGAAATTTCCATTTTTTGAGGAAAAAATTTTTTACAGTGTATATAAAACTCTAATACCCAAAAACTGGGTTTAAATTAGGACAAAATTGTTTATCTATTTATTTTTATATTAATGACAAATTTCATTTTATTACCAGAATGTTTAGCGAAAAAATTAATTGAATCAAACTCGCACTTAAGGGTCTTAAAAATATTTCACACCAATAATATGATAAAGATATTTTGATTGCAAATTTTAATTTCATAAATCATGTTATGAAATTAATCTTATATTAGTTATTTCGAATAATAATATATTTATTAATGTAAAATGTGTTTCTTTTACAAATGGTCCGCTTCAAAATTGAATTTATAAATATATCAGAAAAATGCTTTGAAAAATTGAAAATGCCTCATTGAAAAAAAACGCATTCTTCAATTAAGTATAGGCATAGCTTCACATTTTCATATATTTTCAAAGTATTAGTTTTTAATGTTTTTGTTGGAAAATCAATCAATTTTTTAGATAGAATTTATTTATTCATGTATAAAACTAACACGTGTTTTAACTTAAGAGAGATGGTTTTCATTTATTCTGCATTCAAAAACGTTTAATTTTATTTTTATGCATTAAATATAATGGAACTTTTTATGAAATAAAACAGTGTAACTTTTATCATGGAATTCTGGTTTCAATTTCATATTGCATCTATAAAAATCATTTAATTGATTTTAGAATATTTAAAGTAAAAGTAAATGAAAAAACTAATCAGCTAGATTTAAATAACTTAAGTTATGATTTGATTTAAACATTTACTGCACACAAAAATAAAAGCATTTAAAAAAGCCTTTTTAATTCAAATAAATACACTCTAGATATTTTAAAGAATAGTTAGAAATGTGTTTTAAAAATATTATTGAAAGTATGTTTAGAATCATTATATGTGTTATTAAATTTGGATTGAAACATTATGAACACACAGTTGGTGTAAAATTTTAACAGCAATTTTACAGCGCTATTATTTTTTCACACAAGACAATCAATGTAAAATCGCAATACGATAAAAATGCTTTTGATAGAAGTGTTTGGTTGTGTGTTTACTTTGCATTGCAAAAGTTTTTAAACGCATTCGCAGTTTAGTTGTTTCAAAACAAACTTATTATTAAACTTATTATTTCGATCTCGATGTTCAATGAGCATTTTTTTAATTATTAATTCTGTTCAAAAGTTTAAATACAAAAGTTTCAGCAACAATTTTGATTTTATTTATACATTTCTGACAAAATAGAGAATGAGAACAATCGTTACTCAGATAACAAAAGAAATTGCAAAATTCAGCAGAACTAATTTCGATTGATTGACTGAATTATTATTGAAATTCCTTTGAACTTTCTGTTTTGAAAACTAAGGTTTCTATTCTATAATATTCCGTCTTGTGCATTGAAACCATAAGTGTGCATTTTAGTTGCTTCATGAGAAGTGATGAAATGCTTACAAAAGAGAGCGTCGGAACACTTCCACATCCTTAACTTTTAATTTTCAAAAGGAAGCAGAATCCAAGAAGTGTTCAGGTCATAGAACATATTAAAAGTTATAAGGTATGATGATTTTAGTTAGTTCTTTATAATAAAGAAGTTAAAGTAACGTAAGTTTCTCCCTTTAAACAAATGTACTAAACTTCTCAATCTTCAAAAAGTATTTTAAAATTGAACTTAAAACACAAGATAATTTAATAAGCACTTCTTGTATTGCAATTGTTCAATAAACATCAAGTAAGTATGTGACCATTAAACGCGAAGTAGAGGGCCTAGTTATACTATTAAAATTATTACTTAAAAATAATTTATTTTAAGAATTTCAAATTTTTATCCATAATTATTCTCTTTATTGTTTATCTTGTTTACAAGGGAAAACACTCAATCCATCGGCGGACTTATACAAAGACAATTGCCTTCAGATCGCAGATACTGTTTATAGGACCTTAGGTCCTATTTAAATTCTATCCATGACACGACACCAACCAACCAACCAACCAACCAACCAACCAACCAACCAACCAACCAACCAACCAACCAACCAACCAACCAAGGGAAAACACTAGGGTTTAATTATTATAAATAGAAAAACAACTTGTAGGAGTGGTAATAACATATAGATCGTAATTGTTTTGAAATCATCCAAGTACAAACTTTGAGGCATTTTTTTTATTTCAAGCTTCTAATAACATGTACAAAGTTGGAAATGTAGTTATGATTATAGATGACTAGCTGTTATACCCGGCCTTGCACGGGGGGGAGTTTATAAATTTATTTTTTTAAATATTTCTTAAAATACATTTATAATTTTGCAAATTAGCAATATTACAAATCATCCCGGTATCCCAGGCACCTCTTTCCTATCCCAGTGTTCCCGGTAATCTTATCCCGGTGGTCACGGTAATTTTTCTAATCCCGGCGGTCACGGTAATTTTCCTATCTCAGTGTTTACGGTAATTTTTATATTCCGGTATTCCCGGTGTCTTTATGGTAAATTTCCTATCCCAGTGTTCTCGGTAATTTTTATAACCCGGTAATTTTTTCCATCCCGATGTTCTCGCTAATTTTCCAATCCCGGTGTTCTTGTCACTTTTTACAATCCCGATGTTCCTGATAATGTTTAATATCTTGGTGCCTTTATAAAATAACAAATTTGAAACCATAATAAAAAGTCTAGTAAATTAGTAAGTCTAGTGAACAAATTAACAAATTTAAAACCAGTGTTTAAAACTAAAATAAAAGATCTAGTAAATGAAAAAGTCTAGTGATCGGTCTCATTTGAAACAATGTTTTATTTTTAACTCGTTGTATGACTGGTAAAACAGGTTTTCAAACACGGAAAAATAAGTGAAAAAAGAAGAAAAATTGGAAAAAAAGAATGAAGGACCGATTTTCTCTTTATAAATTATAGCCTATGTGTTATTCTGATGTATAAGCTACATTATAGTAAAATTTCATTAAAATCCATTCAGTAGTTTTTGCGTGAAAGAGTAACAAACATCCAGACAAACATTTCACAATTGTAATAGTAGTAGGATAAGTCCACTTAAAAATACAATTAATGATCAAAAGGAATTAAGTGTCGATTGTTGAATATCCATAACAACAAAATATTTCGTTGCTGTTAAGTAAAAGTTATTTTATTTTAAACTGCATTGTTTCCAGTCATATTACCTTGTAATGACTATGAACTACTAGTTATCTCCACCACATATCCTTATTTAAAACTTAAAAACTATTTTGAATAGTGCTTCATGAAGTGGTCCTCACATAATTTCAATATCCTATTTTAGAATATTTAAACATTATACAGAGTTTATGTTTCAGAAAGCATATCGAAATCAGGACACGAAGAAAAGAATCTCAGCCCAAAATGAAAAATTTCAAAAATTCGAAATATTCCAAAAAGCGAGCGAGTGTGTCCAAAATGGTCAGTTTGACATACAACACTCGGAACGTTGCCAACTTCCACCCTTCAAAAAAAATATTACTTCGCATGCATATTTCGAAGATCCCCATTCTGTATAATAGATTGTCGTTTGTCATCGGAGATGCGACAACCCATTTGTAAAGAAAAATATCAAGCACACTGTATCTAAATTTGCTCCAAACAGTCAATGTATGCTCATTCTGGTCCTCGCTTTTTTAAGGACATGATTGAGGGTGTCTTTCATTTTTGGCTTCTATTGTGGGGCCATGGGAGCTGAAAACAGGATATTTCTTGACGCAGAAAAGAAATGGTTTTTGCCACCCTTGAAAAAGAAAGTTTTTAAATGTTTTCAGACCGAATATTTCTCTTTAAATTAAATTTGCATGGCGCTTGGTATCTGTGTTTTGAGTAGACTGATGTGAATGACTATCGTTCCTTAATGGCTTTTATTATATTCCCCAGCTTTTTATTTATTTTGCTGTTCAAAGGCATTTTCTGGATATTTTATACAGTATATTTTATAAATATCTGAATTTCAGATAAATATTATCAAAGTGTTGGTGGTTTAGGAAAAATTCTTACTTTACAAAAGTTATAAAATAAAATAGTTCATTTTGAGAAATAAATCACTAACAGGAATTGAATTTATGTGAGCACATTAAGTTTGAACAGGCAATAATTTAAGTAGTAATTAAAAATATGATTGTTTGATATAATTATTTTTAATTTGTCTTTCTGATGTCCAAAGTATTTGCTTAAAATAGATTACAAACCTTATCAAACACCGGTTACATTAATTTACTTGTTCTGCTTCTTTTAAACAAGTAATAATTTTAATTATTATTTTATAAAGTTGGAAATATGAGGTGTCAAATCGCTTTAGCTATCAAACGTTGTATAACATTCAAATAAAATTGTAAATTTTTATACAGATCACGTTTCGGTATTGAAATCCAAAATTTGCTTTAAATCTGTAATGGATATTTTATTCAAAAGAACATCCTTTACGAGTACTGAAAGGGAAAAACACTTATGAAATCCACAAAATTTTGAAATAACAATATGCAGCATAACAGCTGTTTCGGGGATTATGCTGCATATAACTTTTGTAACGAGTATAACAGGTATGCATAGCGTTTTGTATTATAACGTTGTTTTTTCTTTCAATATTAAAATGCACAAGGAAACTTCCTACTTCTTATTCGTTATCTATGTATAAGCTATATAAAATGAACAAAAAAATAATTTTTCTATTCGTATTTTAACCCTACAATGCATGATTTTTTAAATTCACTTGAAAATAATTTATTTGGCTTCTATTATGGTGTAAATTAGTAAAAAAATACTAAAAAAATTAATTGAATTTTTTTCTACTTTTAGTTGACAAAAAACTTTGTTCTTGTGAAATTAATTTGTGTCCCTTGTGAAATTAATTTGTGTCCCTTGTGAAATTAATTGTGAAATGAAATAAAGCCAAATTCTCTAAAAATGTAAAAAACAACTTATCTTTTCAAAACAATTTTTTTCAAGCTGAAAAAATTTTTTATTTCAATTTATAAGATCTTTTTATTTTGGCGTTTTCTGTGTCTTGACTTTCGTCTCACTAGCTACTAACAAATGTCTCAAAATAGTACCCCTGCTGTCATCTACTGGCAGTCTAAAGTGCTAATACAATGAAATGTTGTATTTATTGTACTTATTGCATGGTGTTGTCGTTTGGAAATGGAAGTTCTAGTAGGAAATGGGGAAAAATGTGTAGCCAAATGGCTACAGTATGCACTGTAGGGTTAATACTTATAAAATTTACATAACATCATGTTGATATGTTTGTTAACAAAATAACAATGTAATGCCTAGTTTATGAATGAAAATATTGCTTTTAAATTCATATTGTTTCCTGAAATGTCCATTTCACACAAATAGGGTTTCCTTCGTTAAGAAAAGGGAAATATACTACAAAGGATAAAATTAATTCCCCATAATTAATAATTCTTAAATTTTAATACCCCATTACCTCATTATAATAGCTCTCAACAACACATAATCTCTCTACTTTTACTCTGAAAATTTAACAAACTATTTCTACTCCCCATAATATCTACATTAAAAGCAATATTCAAAGTTATTTTGCTATATTTTTCAAAAGATGAAGTCGCAATATAAGATTTTTAGTTGGTGAATCTCTATTTTGCCCAGTACAAACGTAAGATACTTCACTACAACCTATTGTATAAATTTCTTGTAAGAAGCACTATTAAAAAGAGAGGTGGTATAGCATTAGTTTCGTCGTTGAACGAAATCTGTCAAGAGAAGCTCCCAAAATATCGCTACGTAAATAGATCAAGGAAGCTTCTCAGATGCAATACCACACTGAGTTGTTGCCATTGTCTACCAGCAAATGGAAAACCCGCCTACTTGATCGAGAAAACAGTCCATTTTCTTCTATGATAGAACCCCATCTTCTGGTTGATCTATTTTGGAACTCATGAATGACATAAACTTACTTTTTTTTTACAATTTTTGTTCAGTGTGATATCGTTGAAATTTCTTGTGCTCTCAGTAGAGTGCTTTCTAAGAAATTCTCTATGCATGAAGAGGTAGATATTTCGATGATAAAATTTCTCAATAAAATTCTTCATGAATTTCGAAATATCATACATCCGTAGATTTTATTCAACATTGAAAATACATCTTTTCAGTTCAGAGTTTAAATTAATTTAAAAGTTTAATGATAGAACACTTAAATATCCTTATTTGAAAATAATAATGAAATCACCCACCAGTTAAACTAAAACTGATTTTGCTTTATTATGGTTATTTTAATTGCTTTGGATGCCTTTGGTATGAATATTAAAATCATGTATTGAACAAGAATAACTATCATAACTGGTTATACAAAGTTATAAAGGAGGAGTTCAAGTTTTTAAAGCTATTGGATTTATTAATTGAATCTTAAATTTTAAATAAAATCTGAAAAAAATTCAAAACATTTAAATCGTGAGGGAATTTTGTTTCAAACCCGAATAGTCAAAATTAAATATGCGTTCTACGTATTATACCATTTATTTACAGCGATAAAATTTATATTTATTTCACCGCTGTTTTAGTATTATAAATTCTATAAACATAAGGGTTTTTTTATTTTTATGTTTTTAATTTAACTAAGTATTTAGAATTTTTAGATTGGAGATTAAGTTCTGCTTTGAGTATAGTTATTTTTATTGATGGAAAATGCGGTGTGATATAAAGAAAAATACAAAAAACCCGAGATTGTTAATTCAAAATTCTTAATAGAGGAGAGGAATATGGAATACCATTTATATTTTTAGAATAACTCAATTGGTTTTAAATAAAAATCCACAGAATCATTTTAATTACATACTATAACTCATGGAAATTAAGTGCCAATGGTAAAACAAAACCGTATTAATATTGTTGTTATGAAAAAATGTACTTTAAAAAAGTTACAAATGGAGGGTAATATGGAATAGTTGTTTACATCTATTAAAAAACTGGTTAGACTTCAGAGAACCTAGTTATTTTCAACTATAAAAACAATATTTATAAAATTGCGTTCAAATAGTTTTGTTGTATTGAGTCAAAACGAACATAATCTTCTTTCTCTGCTACAGTACAGTCAAGATGAGTCCATTGAGAACCCCTAATGCATTCAATCCAAATTTCTTCTCGTTGATCTTTGGAGAATTTTTCGTTACAATAGAGATACTGTCAGCATCTTTGTTTTCCGATTCTTTAGTTGATGGCATGAAGTCAATTTCAGATAATACATGAGACTAGACCTAGTATTCCATATTACCCGACACGCCATCTTGGATTATGAACCATTTCACTGTCGGATAAAACATTGATAGCTAGAAAACGACTACAGCAAAAAAAACTATTATTATTCTTTTAGTGTACATTGTTTAACGAAAAAGTTTAAATTTTATAATTACTGGTAGGTTGCTCTGCGGATGGAGCTTGGATATTCCAAGTGGCATAAGAAACAGCAACAACAATATTTTGATTAAATTTTGTGTTCTTTCAACAAAAAAAACACAAAACTACACAATAACACTGAAAATTTTGGAAATATGTGAACTTTTTATATTTTGACCCCTGAAAAAGTGCTATTTTCACATGCTAATATCTCCGCGAATATTCAAAATATTTTGATCAATTTCTTTCAGTGCGTTCTTCTTGACGCTGGCAACAATACTCTCATTGAGGTTTTTTGCTCCATCTCCTTTAGTTTTTTAGTTAATTTTTTTAACTTTTTAATTTCGCCGCTAGGGGCGCTATAAGTCATCTGAATGGATTCTCCAGGGTCACTTATCTAGGAGTAGACCCTACTTCCATGACCCTAGGGGGCGTTGGTTCCGAATAAAAGCCGTGCAACGCAATTTTGAAACACCCTGTATATAGATAGATAGGTACACTTGAAAAAGTTCTATGAAAACGTTATTGTAAAAGGCATTTTGTTCTAAAGCTGTTTTATTATGATTTAATTAATCATAAATTTATTTCATTAATTTAAAAATGCATACTGATTTTTAAAATTTTTAGTAATTGGAAAAGATTTGGTAAGACGGAACTTAATTTTTTTAAATGTATTTATTTCTGTGCAATATCTCTATTTGACATGAAGACGTTCACATTTTGTTCTCATAGGCGTTATAGTTTAATACCCCCGAATAACATCATCCTCAAAGCATAAAATCATTTACCATACCAAAAAATATCTGTTTCATAACTATCCATATGAGTCAAGTTACCATTTTCTGTCAAATAGCCTTAAGTCTACCCAGAGTAAAATTGAAAAACGACGTTTCATTTGCACATAATTTATTAAAAGATATTAAAACCAGACATGTTTCGAGGGTATACTGAACCCTCTTCGTCAGTGAAATGAAGATGTAAGAAAAAATGTACACATGGCTATCAGTAATATATACAGGCAACAACAAGAAACACAGTTACAGTTAATACAGAAACATATTTAAATTGAAAAGAAAACTATGAAATATACAGATACAGAAAAATTTTATGGTGATTCACGACATCCAAATTTCAGAGAAAAAAGGTGCACTTGACAGGTCATTTACAAGATCATTAGAGAACTGATTAATGTAGTAACTTTCAAAAAAATCAAGGTCAAGTGTTGAATTACAGTTTTTAATAAGGGTAGCGGAAGAAAAGTTAAACGTATGGTTATTTTCCCAAACATGCCGGGCAATGGACGACTTGTCAAATTCTTGTTTTTTAACATAATTGATGTGTTCTTTAATTCTAAATTTTAGGGCGCGTCTAGTCTGACCAACATAGGATAACCCACATTCACAAAATATTCTGTAAATACCCCAATTATTGAGCGTAGGAATCGGATCCTTCAAGTTAGAATATTTAATTTTATTTATAGGGGAAAAACAGTCGAAAAACCAAATTTTTTAAGGATATTAGATAGTTTGAAATTAATTTTAGAAAAATATGGAAGAACAATTAATTTGTTTGGGATTTCTTTAGTATATTCAACAGGGTTCTTTTTTAAAATTCTACCAATACCTAAGGACTTGCCTGTAGTTAACAGCGGCGCTGTTTTAAACTTGTCGGACCTTCCTCTTGACAAGTCAAGTTTGGACTTACTCAAGCTCAATCACAATTTTGCTATCGTCTAGACCATCACTTCCACAGTTAGTAGCTCCCATTGAAAGAGCGTTTAAATTCTCTGTTTTGTCGTCTTCGCAAAAGGAGACCCTCAGGTATTTGGTAAAGATACTTTGGATACTTGAATGATAAATTTTACTGTATGAACAACGGTTTGGCTATGGGAAACCCCTTAAGCCCTATTTTGAGCAGTATTTATATGAATTTTTTTGAGATTAAGATGTTTAAATTAATTCAATTCCCTTCCCTTTTTATGTTCGATATGTAGATGATTGTTTTGTTCTATTAAATCCTGACCTGAATATAGACGAGGTTCTTTCTATTGTTAATTTAATTGACCAGTGTATACAATTTACTTGTGAAATCGAGGATGATCGCCGATTGGCATTTTTAGACGTTTTGATCATATGCGTAACGATAATGTTTTCCTGACCACGGTTTATCGCAAATCCTTTGCTGTTTCATTGCCCCCTCATAACAAATCTAATCATCCCTTGAATCAGAAAGAGGCTGCTTTTAATTCTTTTGTTTTCCGAGTTGTCAACACATGCTCTAATAATTATTTACTTAAAATTGAGATAAATTACTTAAAGGCTGTTGCAGTTGATCGTGGCTTTTGCCATACCATGATAGACCGGATACTTGGTAGAATTTTAAAAAAGAACCCTGTTGAATATACTAAAGAAATCCCAAACAAATTAATTGTTCTTCCATATTTTTCTAAAATTAATTTCAAACTATCTAATATCCTTAAAAAATTTGGTTTTTCGACTGTTTTTCCCCTATAAATAAAATTAAATTTTCTAACTTGAAGGATCCGATTCCTACGCTCAATAATTGGGGTATTTACAGAATATTTTGTGAATGTGGGTTATCCTATGTTGGTCAGACTAGACGCGCCCTAAAATTTAGAATTAAAGAACACATCAATTATGTTAAAAAACAAGAATTTGACAAGTCGTCCATTGCCCGGCATGTTTGGGAAAATAACCATACGTTTAACTTTTCTTCCGCTACCCTTATTAAAAACTGTAATTCAACACTTGACCTTGATTTTTTTGAAAGTTACTACATTAATCAGTTCTCTAATGATCTTGTAAATGACCTGTCAAGTGCACCTTTTTTCTCTGAAATTTGGATGTCGTGAATCACCATAAAATTTTTCTGTATCTGTATATTTCATAGTTTTCTTTTCAATATAAATATGTTTATTTAGTAACTGTAACTGTGTTTCTTGTTGTTGCCTGTGTATATTACTGATAGCCATGTGTACATTTTTTCTTACATCGTCATTTCACTGACGAAGAGGGTTCAGTATACCCTCGAAACATGTCTGGTTTTAATATCTTTTAATAAATTATGTGCAAATGAAACGTCGTTTTTCAATTTTATCCTAATTTGCACAGTTTGCCATCTATATTTGATCTACCCAGAGTGTTATCAGAACCGCATCAGTTCATATTAGTTGAACTGCTTTTGTAAAATAAGTTCACCGCCCCTTCCCCTTTTAAATATTTCAAAAAATCATATATTTTTGGCTTTTAAAGTGTTGTAAACTATCCAGTTTCCATCATCCTCAGCAAAAACACTGTTAAATCCCCCAATCCGACAGAAGATCCCAAAACTTCTCCACATCCGGGGAAAATTAAAATCCCACAATCCAAACTCCTGTGTGAAGAACCACCCTGAGAATCAATCCTTCACCGACCTAACACGGAAAGGCATCCAGCAGACACCTGTTCAGACGCTTCCTGGCACCAACCAAACACACATCAACCAATATACCAGACACACACACAAAACAAGCCGTAAAAAATTCGAACTTTTCTAAATCCTCCGCTTCAGATGAGGCCTTCGAACTTTACCCTTCAGACATGCCCAAAATATAATGCAAGTTCAAGGAACTTTCTCCCCCTTGAAGGATGAGGTAAGGAACCCTTTGAGGGGTCCTCCGTCCCAAGGTTACGCAGCAGCAGGTAAGGGGGGATGCTTTCTAAAACGGAAGGGAGCTCTTAAAATAGGTCAAGACTGAGGATCCTTTCGGTTTTGCCGGCCGTGAGAAGCTTCGGATGATTCCTGCACATGTTTCAGAATTATCTCGGATGACTATGTGCATAGGGATTGCACCTGATGACGATTTGGATCAGTGATGATTTTTCTTGGGGGTGTCTTGAATTGTATTTATTAGATTAAGGTATAATAACACAGTAGCCACATTAAGATGCTTACATACCCGTAAAACGTTACTGTATGTAAAGAAAATACGCTTTTATGTTTATATAATATTGTTACACAACTAATTTTCATATTTCTAAATCAGTTTATGTATTAGTTCTATTATGAAAAATATAGTTGTTGAAGTTTCTCCAGTCCCAAGAAACGTTAAAGAAAATATTATTTAAACTTTGTATGTCATACTTAAAATTAATGTGCATTACTTACACTTAAGCATGTTTAAATAAACACCCTTAATATAAACATCTTATAATATCATATTTTAATTGGATTACACAACTATTATTTGATTTTCACATTTATTTTAAGAAAAGGGCAAAACGTTATTACAAAGTTAACGGTATTACAGCAAACACTTATTTTTTTTAGAAATTTCATTTTGAGATAATTTTTTAATAACTAGTAGCATTGACTATTTCCATACGTTCAATAAAAATAAAAGAATATGATGGTTTTAGTTGAAATAATAATTGTAATTTTAATTATGGGCATGTAAGTAAGCCAGGAAATATTTCTAAGGAGACCAATAGGTGCAATATTTTACTTAAGGTGACTGACTGGGTTGAAATCGTCATTTTCGCCAAAAATATCGAAAAAATACGAGGATTAACATGCAATTTTAAATTTTAAAGCCTTTTTCTGAAGAATGACATTTTTGTATACTTTGGATCACGGTAACAGTGATTACTCTTAAACTACTTAAAATATTCTGATGCTTTTTGTTTTTTTTCATTCTTTATATTATAACGCATATTATCTTCTACAATCTAAGAAAAATATTTGAATTAAGGTATTTTTTAAAGTGTGTAAACTTGATTTAAATGTTTTTTTTCACGAATTTTTACTTTTTTCGATTTCAAGTTCCTGTATTTCTTTTGTATTTTAAAAATTTCAGATTTTTTGTAGATAGTGACACGGATTAGTGTCTTAGGCTCAAAATCCTGCAAAAATTTTATTTGTACCTATAAAAGAACATTCTCAGGAGTTGTTGACGCAAGTTGAAATTTTAGCCTTATTTTCATTGAAATTTCTCAATATTTTAAAAAATAATTTTTTTAAATTCTTTTTTGAATGATTTTCATTGTTTTAGAACATTAGCTCTTTGAAAATAGCAATTAAATAATTATTTAGTTAATATTTTAAAAAAAGGCCTCCCAACCCAGTCAGTTACCTTAAATTCAATAACTTTCTATCCTCAAATTTAATGAGAAACGCGAATCTTTCTTCTATAAAAAACAAATCACGACGCGAATCAATTCTTGTCCAAATAAAGATTTAATCGCAACAACATAAGGAATGGAAAACTAAGAAATTATTATAGAACAAACTCGAAGCATTAAACAGATTAACTCTTTAATTTTGTTTGCAAACACTGACCTTTTGCACAGCAAAATTAACAAAAGATCCAACATTAAATTTGTTAGTACAATAATTCAATTTCCCCTCCCACCTTCGAGGCAAAAGAACAAAAGAAATTTATTTGCTTTTCCTATCAAAACTCTTTTAAACATCCTTCCCTAAACCTTACTGAAAAACAATCTAGGGTAACTAATTTAATAAATTCATATAGTTTATCTCAATGAAAATAATCGTCTCTGGCACCCTCGCAGTTTCACAAAAGTCTAAGAGTCCATTAATAGCTTCGTTATGGAGAAGGGAGTAATTTAGCATTTTTTCCCCTCCCATTCGAACAACCCCTCTTCTCCCAGCAAAGAATTAATTCGCAGTGTCAACAATACTGATGACTTAACGTAATAATCCCCGTAATTATAATATTGACATAAAGAATCTGTTACGAGTCTGTGGTCGGCTATTAGATTATTACATATTTTCTCGCCCGCTACAAAATGGCGAAAGAGAGAGACAGAAAGAGAAAAAAAAGAAAGACTTGGAGAGTAAGAGAGAGAGAGAGAGAGAGAAGAGGGAGAGATTTATTGAAAAAGCTTTTTCT
The DNA here is from genome assembly GCA_024610705.1 of Tetragnatha versicolor. Taxonomy (NCBI): domain Eukaryota; kingdom Metazoa; phylum Arthropoda; class Arachnida; order Araneae; family Tetragnathidae; genus Tetragnatha; species Tetragnatha versicolor. The sequence goes on along the minus strand of JANDEH010000007.1, from coordinate 37,196,973 downwards.
CGGAGAGCGTGCCTAATTGTTTTGAAAATGGCTGGCGGAAACCTGTTGTTCCTTCGACTTCCACGTGGCTTAGCACTATTGTGAGAAAGAGTAGTTTTGGGGAAACTGCTTTTTTTTTCGTTTTCCTTAAACTAGGCACGTTCTTTAAATTGTCTCTCATCGGCTCTCTTTTATTTTTCAGGCTGGATTATTCGCCCGTTTAAGGATGATTTCGTTAAGGAAGATCTCAATGACTGATTGGATGGATCTTTAGGAGAGAGAGCGAGGTACGTGTTTTGGTCTTGCCTTTTTGGTTTCAATTAGGTGGTGTTTGTTTTTAGTTGAAATGATTATGTCCGGCCGGGAAAGGCATTGTTGGTTTAGTTCGTCACCTTTAGTGAGATCATTTAGAATGAAAACTATATGAAGGGTTAATGAATCGGGTATTATTAGTGTTAGGTGTCAGCAGGGCCGTATTTAGGCACGTGCAACATGTGCTATAGCACAGGGCGGCAAAATTTTTGGGGGCGGCAGATTACAAAAATTCAAAATGCTACTTTTGAAAAAAAATGTACCACACAGTTTTCACTACGGGTGGAATCCAATTTCTAGGGTTGAGTTATTTCCAGCATCCAACAGTCACATCCTCCCAAAATATCCGAACGATGGCTTTTGTTTCCCGGAATGGAGAAGATCAGATGGCATGGTCATCTTCGTTCTGTCCCGATATTGTCAGTTTGTTACCCTTCATCTCAGGGAAAGGAGCTTTTTTTGTTAAAATGGATGGGCTTGCTCGAGTAGATCGGCGTATAGGAAAAAGGACTGCGAGAAAAAATATTTTCTATTCTTAATTAAATAGAATTAAATACTAATTTCACCCATTTGGGTCCAAGAGGGGGCACTCGGGACAGTGCCCCCTCTTGGACCCAAAAATGTTCTCAAAATGAGTTAAAACCCTACTTTTACCAGTCAAATTTAAAAAATTTTTCTGGAAGAGGACCCCCATAACCCCCTGCGGTTCCACAATGAAATCTTGCGTGACACTTTTGAGAAAATCCCCAAAATTTTGTGTCAAAAGATAAAAGTGATGGACCCAAAAGGTTCTCAAAATTAGTTAAATCCTTGCTTTCAAAGGCCGAATTTTAAAATTTTTTCTGGGGGAGGGCCCCATACCCCCCAGCGGTACCATAAGGGGATCTTACGTGATATTCTTAAAAAAAAACAACATTATGATATTTTATGTCAAAAGGTAAAGACCCCACCTTTAAGCAGTAGACTTTAAAAGAAACAATGGGGGTCTTTCTTGAAACTGGAAATGAAATAGAGGGGGCGGCAATAACTTGATATGCACAGGGCGGCAAAAAACTTAAATACGGGCTTGGGTGTCAATATAGAGCTATGTGCAGACGAAATTTTTGTAGATATTATTGAAGCTGGTTACTCAGTGAAATTTGTTTTTCATTTTTCTTTGTTGTGAAACGCTTTTGATACGACAAAGTATACCTACTAAAAACCATAATAAACACCTCTTATCAAAATCCCTTTGGTTTTGTTGCAATTATTTTGAGATTGTGTTGCGTGAGAAAAATTTAGTGTTGTGAAAGCGTTGCTAAAGAATTACAGAAAAAAAAAATCTGTTCTTAAAGTGTTTAAATCCAAAGTAAAGATTACTATAATTTTTTAAACCTATTTATTTAAACCTATTTTCAGTACTGCTTGTGTAAAACCCTTTTAAGGCTAGAAAATATTTTCAACACTTTTAAAGCATGTTCATAACACTGTCACAACAAAATAAGGTGCTGAAGTGTTGTAGTACATAAAAAGACAACAAAAGTTTTGTGGATTTTATTAATCTTGAAAGCATGTACTAAAAAAACGTATAAATAAAAATTATTATTATGAAGGGCAGTGTAAAAACTTTTAATAAATATCAAAATAGTTTGATTAAATATTTTGATATACACTGCAAACGTTCCTCACAAAAATAAACTCATTATAAACACAATTAAGAACGCTTTTTTGTCCTTAAATTTACAAAACTTAAGTTGTGTTGTTGAGTATAACACTCATTTTATTATCATAGCAATCTAAATATGTTTGAACATGTGTTAGAAATAGTATATTCTAAAAAGGGTGTCGTAAAATATGTTTCGAATTTATTAAAAGGGTTCTGTGTAAGAATACATGTTCTGTCTTTGTAATGTTTTGGGCAACACTTCAACAATACTATTTTTTCTCAAACATCCCAATTACAACCTAATCGCAATACAATAAAAATCTTTTGATATGAAGTGTTCATTATTGTGTTTACTTAGCGTTGTAAAACTGTTTCACGCATCTGCAGTGTACTGTTGTATTTTTAAAAAAGGTCTCGCAATCGAGACGACCCTCGTATTTTCATGTATCAACAACATCAATATTCACAAGTTAGTTCGATTATGACCTAACTTTACCACCATAAAGTCTCTAAAATTCATGTTGGAAGTAAACTCCAGTCACATAAGCTAACCCAAACCAACCACTATTAGTACGAGAGATTGCATTTTAAATTCCTCCATATGCTTTATTTGTACCGAAGACTCTCGCACAAAACAAGTGCAATTATACGCTCGGAATAATTTATATTTATATTGAATTAAAGAGTCGAGTGTCTTTGCCCCCTGTGCATGTCGCACAGTTCAGTTGATACTTAACATGATTCATGTCTCAGGTCACTAATGCTACTTAAATATGCAAATCTGGGCACTGATCATCAAGAGGTGGAAGTTTCAGTGGGATGAGTAATTCTACAAAGGGATCTGTGGGGCAACATTTTCTGCTTTAATAAACAAAACTTTGTAGGGTAAAAGGAGAAGGATGGGAGTTTATGCTAAAATGGGTCTCTTGGTTGATGAGGGAAAGTTACTAATTGTAAATGCTTTTTGCTTACTTATGTTACAGGGGAAATTTAAACTTGTAATACCCCAGGATATAGAAGTGTTTTAGAATTAACCAGTCTCGGATATAAAATTTAAAGTTTTTAACCATTTTGGAGTTAAATTTATGTGGAGTGCGGAAGATATTCAGTAGAGAAAACAAGTGTTAAGTTGACATTTAAAGGGGCATTATTTAAGTTTAATATTTATAAAAGATATCCACACTGTAAAAAAAACTGTAGAAAAACAGAAATTTCAATAACAGTGACTTTATGTTTACAGAGATATTCTGTCATGTAACATTCCCACCGCACTTCTATTTATTTTATGTAAAATAACAGCTTTTACCTAGTTTTTTAGCTTATCTGTACTTAAACAGAAACTTACTGCATTGAAAACCAATACAGCTATTGGCAACGGTATACTGAATCTTCTTTGGTTCAGTGGATAGCGTGCGTGCTTAGCATGCGGTAGGTCGCGGGTTCTATTCCCGGATATCAATTAATTAAAATTAAAAAAACTCTACCAAAATAAGTGCATGCGCACAAGCAGAAAATTACTGAGAGGCAACAGAAAATCTGAAACAGAAATGACAGAAAGTTCCTTTTTACAGCATTTATCTGTAGGTTACAGATTTTTTCTGTTTACAGGATTTTTCAACCTACAGATTTTTTCTGGCAACTTTTGCTGCCAGAAATTTTCTGTTTTTTTGCAGGATTATTTTTTACAGTGTATACAAAGAAGACTTGTTTACAAATATTTCTTCATTAGTTACTCTCTTTACTTCACTCAGTCTCTCACTGATGTTTGACATCATGTTATTCACTACATTTGTCACTAGTTGAAACTTGTTTTTCATATCACTGGAAAATGTAAAAATGATAAAAAAAATTCCAAAATATTTTTGATTTTAGCCTGTTAAACACGAGTATAGCAATAAAAATCCGATCTTGGTTCCGGTTTTTTAGTTAAGGTGGGATTTTACTATGTGTGATAGAAGCACAAGAATTTAATTAAATGACTTTTAAGTGATGTTTACCCCGTAATTTTTAAAGAAATTATCATGAAAACATGAAATATATAGAGTGTTGCCAAAATATAATTGAAAGGTTTGTTTGCGCTAGTATTCAATTTTTAGAATTTACGTAAAAATCGTCCCGCAGTTCCCCGCAACTGCCAGAATAGACTTAATATACTTAATTCTGATTACTTTACTAAATCTCATTTATCTCAATCTTGAAAATACTCCCCGGGTTTTACTTTCTTCACTTTTAAGTGATGTTTACTCTGTAATTCGTACAAAAATTATCATGAAAACATGAAATATATAGAGTGTAGCCAAAATATAATTGAAAGGTTTGTTTGCGCTAGTATTCAATTTTTAGAATTTACGTAAAAATCGTCCCGCAGTTCCCCGCAACTGCCAGCATAGACTATCATGCTTACATCTGATTACTTTACTAAATCTCATTTATCTCACTCTTGAAAATACTCCCCGGGTTTTTCCCTAAATTACATAGTTATAAAATATGTGGTTTTAAGATGTACACATTATCACAATCTCTGGTAAAAAGTCAATTTGTGTGGTAAGCAATCATGACCTTTGATTTACTCTCAACAAACTCTCGCTTAAGAGATTTTAAAACCTTAGGATGACTTTTTTTATGTATTGAGCTGGTAAAATTACATTTTTCTGAGTGAGAGAGAGAGAGAGAGAGAGAGAAAGAGATTACAGCCCCACTCAAATAATATTTCATAAACTAAGTACAGTATAGATAGTACCTTCTAAATGTGTTTATAAGTATCTATCGTGCGCACAGCCTGGTTAAATGGGAATGGAAGGCATTTTACAACTTATTACGAAGCAAAACCATTATTTGTCCAACCATTATATTTTAACCCAAACCATTATAATTTAACCATTATTATTAAAAATTTTTAAAAACGATTTTACTTGTTTACATCGTCTGAGTCCATTTCTATACTATAAAACATTTTATATCTAAACGAACCATAATGCTATAATTTTCTTCAAAATAACGAGAAAATTTTCACAACAGCCACGAAATATTTAACTTGATTTATTTATGTATTCTATGCTTGAGGACATTCTAAAGAAATTTTATTCGATTTCATGCCTTAAATATAAATTGAATCGTCAGTTAGAAGAAGGGAATTAGTCCAAAAATGACAAATTTACTTTTTGTACTGTCCTTTTACTGTATTTTTTAAAATTTAATTTGGAATTAAAGTTAATTTATCTTTCTTTCCTATTTTTTATATCTCAATTTAAAAGTATTTTCAAACTTTTTTATGCAGAGAATGTTTGACTCCATTCATATACTTACTATACAGCTTTTTCTTCGATTACACTGTTCTACACTGAAAAAATTTCCTTGATGAAAATAGTCATTTCTTATAGATTTTGGGTCGCTGAATACGAAAATCGCCATTAAAATTTTCAATTGACTCAGGATTTTCGGGGAACAGCCCCTCCCCCTTTTCACGTTTTTTAACGACTTTATAACTTTGAACTCGATTTTCAGGGTCAAAAAGCATTGCTTTAATCTTCAAATTGCCCCCCAGGGGACAAGAAATGTTCAAATTAATAAAATATGATAAATTTATAACAAATGGATAGGTTTAAGGGGTAGTTAACCCCCTAAGAATCCAAAAAATTAGCTAAAAATTATAGAGGTTTTTATACGCTATTTTTTCCTCCTATTTTTTACGCAATTCCCGTTTGAAGGGTCCTAACCCTTCCCCAAGGACCCAAATTTGATGGCAATATGCAGCAATGATTTTTGCTAAAAGCGGTTGAGGTGAGAGCGCCCCCAGAGCACCCACGGAAGGGTTCAATGCCGCACTTAGAATTTAACTGTGCTGTACAAAAAAAAATTTGAAGCCACTTACTGAATTTCAGCTGATTCTTGTGTAAAATGATCTGCTGAATTCAAATATGACACCCATTTTCCTCCATCACCCTCAGTTTTTAAGGGGATGCCCCCTAATTGTTATCCACAGCCGTGCATCTGTTAACATCTTGAAACATGGAATCCTCACTCCCGAAAACCGGTCAGTTTTTAAAGAACTGAAGAGTTTCTACTTAGGATACACCCAAAATATAAGAAATACATCATTTGTAATCTTTTCAAAATCATCGATATTAATTCCTGAACTCGCGAGCGCCTTCGCGATTCTGGAAGTCTTCCGAACTCTTCCGCGGGGACTTCTGGGAGGCTAACACCTCAACCGCTTTTAGTAAAAATTATTGCTGCATATTGTCATCAAATTCGGGTCCTTGGGGAAGGGTTAGGACCCTTCAAACGGGATTTGCGTAAAAAATAAGAGGAAAAAATAGCGTATAGAAACCTCTATAATTTTTAGCTATTTTTTTGTATTTTTAGGGGGGTAATTACCCCTTAACCCTATCCATTTGTTATAAATTTATCATATTTTATTAATTTGAACATTTCTTGTTAACTGGGGAGCAATTTGAAGACTAAAATAATGCTTTTTGACCCTGAAAATCGAGTTTAAAGTTATAAGGTCGTCGAAAAACGTAAAAAGGGGGAGGGGCTGTTCCCCGAAAATCCTGAGTCAATTGAGAATTTTAATGGTGATTTTCGTATTCAGCGACCCAAAATCTATAAGAATTGACTATTTTCATCAAGGAAAAAATTTTGAAGGTCAAATTTGTAGAACAGTGTTATCTCAAAACGTGATTTTGGGACTTATTCCCTTCTTCAAACTGACGATTCAATTTATCATGAGGAATGTTTTGAAACCATAAATGTCTATATATAACTATATAATTTTATCGTGATATTTGTGTTTAGCAGTTAAAAGTCAATAAGGAAATATCGAATTTAATAATTTTTACACAAATTTCGTCAAAAAACGGTTGCCCATTGTAATTAATTTTTTAAAAATAACAGTGAAAGGGGTTAACGTAAAGGACTAGGAGTATGAAATATATATTTTAGAATAAATTTTTACCTATTGAGTAAATTGGAGGAATTTTAATTGCGGGGTATCTTCAACTAATGATGTCTAACTACTAGAATAAATCTTTTCAAATTCGTGAAAGAAATTAGAAAAGTAGCAAAAAAAAGTATAATTGAAACCAATTTTAATTAAAGCTTGTGTGCTAATCGTTTGAAAATACGTGATTGATGTTGTTTTATAATAAACTGAATCAGTAGGGGGGAGTAAGTATTCTCCCATACCTAGGTACAATTTTGAAATAAGAAAATAATTAAAAGAGTAGTCTTTATATCTATTTGTGACCAAACTTTTGTTTTAAGCTGATAATATGAATTAGTTCAACTATATTGTAATTTCAGTTTTATTTGAATAAAAAACAAAATGTTTAGTCATATTCAATTCCTCGTGGAGAATATTTTAATAGTTTTTTTTCGTTTGCTTCTCAAAGAGTATTTTTTGAAATATAATTATTATACTTATTACGTTGAGACTAAACTCTCATGTGGGTGTTGAATTAAAAGAGGTTTAGAAGAATCAGTAAAATTATATGCAAGTAAAAAATTAACAATAGTTAAGTCTTTTATTTAAGGTAAATTTTAAAATGTTCGGAATAAATTTTATTATTTTTAATGTTTGCTTTCAAAAGTTTTAAAATATTGTTTTAGTAGGTATTTTTAGTGTTGACTCAATCATCTAACTGTGGCTGATATGTTTATCTCAAGTGAAAACTTGAAGAAAATTCCAGGAAATTCCATACAATAAACATTTTTTTCGACCCAAGATAAAAGTTAAAATGAAAATCATTATTAGTTTATTTTATATAAGAATATCAAATTTCCAGTTTCAACATCTTTATTTGCTGTAAAAAGACTTTAAAAGAATTGAAATTTAAGGAATGAATCAACTCTCTCAATCTTCTCTTCACAATTTTTTAAATTTATTTATATACTTCCCTTTTTATGCTGTTTCTAAAGTAATCTAAGTCACAAAAGACATTTAATTGTTAAGATAAATTTAGATGTTAAGGATTTGTAAAAAGGTTTTAAATTTCCTTCATGGGATAAAATATAGTATTTTTGAATGCAATTTATATTTAAAAATGGTTCTTTTGTATCTATTTTCACGAAAGTGTATATTGGATCGATTTAAGTTTTAAGTTTTGAAAACTGTATGCATTTATAGTTATACATTAAAATATTTAATGACTGTAGCAGGTTCAATGAAGGGTCGTTTAAATCTGAATTTATATTTATTATATGCTTTTAAAAATGATTTTATGTGGTCATTTCGAAAATTATTCAGTTTGTAATACATTTAACCGCATTTGCTCTAAAACAATGAAAAAAGCTCCAAACCCCATCAACTAATTAATAAGTTGCTTACATTTTTTTTCAAAACTGTACTTTTTTCAAATAGAAGAGAGGAGGGTAATATGGAACTGTCGGGTATAATGGAATACCGAGGTTTCAGCCATCACTCGGGCTGTCATTACATGAGAATACCACGAAAGACTTAAGGAAGACTTCCATGATGCAGTGCCCAAAGAGTTAACTTCTGATTGTCGTTAAAGTCGGTGCAAAACAAAGTGTGTTTTAGGATTTCCGAAAGTTAGCCGATAAAGATTCAAAGATTTCATCCTACCAGTAATTATGATACTTTAACTTTGTTTTTTAGCTTAAGGTACACTAAAAGAATAATAGTTTCTTATGCTTTAGTCGTTTTTTAGCTATCAATGTTTTATCCGCCAATAAAATGGTTAATAATCCATATAATTCAGGTGTCAGGTATAATGGAACAATAGGTCCGTTCTGATGTGACATCTGAAATTTACTTCATGCCACGGGCGTCGTCACCGGGAGGGGACGGGGGGCGCGTCTCCCCAATAATTGTGAACATTGTTTAAAAAGTTATGTTTACTTTTGAGGGTGACCGAAAATTTACTGAATATGTGTTTCTCTGACTTTTAATCATAAAAGATGGGGCCAATATTATACCAATGGCACCTAAATTCAGAGGAGTATACAAGAGGGAGACGGACACCCCATTTTTAGAACACGATTTTATTTAGAGTAGGTTGAAGCAAGCGAGAGAATGGGAAAACATTATCCCAACAAAAAATTATGTTTCTAGCTAAAAAATAATAATAATTTAATGAGACCCCTTCAAAAATATTTAAAGCATAAAAAGCAATGGTTAAAGCATAAAAAAATTATTTTGAAACTGTAATCTTATAACACTTACAACCTTTTTTAAGTTACTAACGACTTATAAAATTTGGGACAGAAGTTAGTTGATTCAAAACCACCTTAAAAAAGGCTTAACTTTCACAATTTTAAGGTGTTTTGTTAAACGAAGGCGAAAAGAAAAACGATTATTTTTGGGGTAGTTAACCAATAGTTTGTAAAAAAACATTTGGGGAGGAATCCTGAATCCTTGAGGCGTCCCCCCTGGAAAGCAAATATGCTGAAGCATCTTAAACAAAGATCTTTTGTAACGGAAAATTCTCCGAAGATCAACAAGGAGAAATTTGGATTCAATGCATTAGCTGTTGTATATGGGCTTATAGACTCAAAAATAGAATAAATAGGTTCAAAAACAAAACTATTGGAACACAATTTTTTAAATATTTTTAATAGTTAAAAGTAACTATGCTCTCTGAATTCTAATCAGTTATTTAATATTTGTAAACAACTATTCCATATTACCCTCCATTTGTAACTATTTTTTAAAGTACCTTTTTTTCCTAACAACAAAATAAATCATGTTTTATTTCACCATTGACATTTCTTTATCATTAGTTTTAGTATGTGCTTAAAAAGATTTTCTTTGTTTTTATTAAAACCAGTAGAGTTCTTCTTAAAGATATAAATGGTATTTCATATTACCATCCTCCCCTCTATTTATATTTTAAAAGAAATTACAAAATTTAAAAGAAACCTTGTTAGTGCACCCAATGTTAGCTCTCTATGATCTCTATATATAACCATACCTGAAATCTCTAAAAATCATCCATGGGTTTCCACAAAAAATGATGTTTCAATGATGGACAATAAATAATATATTCAAAAATAGATATTTTTTTTAGTTTTGTAAAAAGAATTATATTTTAAAAATAGTGTAGCTTTTCAATATAGGCCAAAATGGATTTTAATGATGCAATACATTGCTGTTTGTCTGATTTGCATTAGTGAGAACAATAAGGGCAAAATATACATAAAATACTTCCTTGAAGGCTTTTAGTTTACCTAAATTAAACTAGATATTTTTAGAGAAGCTGTGTGCTACTGTACAGATAAACACATAATTTACGGTCAAATAGTAGATTTTTCAAAACAAAGGCGGTAAAAGTTTCTACATTATTAATTTAATATGATTTAAGGGTGCTTAGAGCTTAAATTTATAGTTACATGTCATGGGGAATATCTGCTTGGAATTAAAAATCGCATTAATTGTTTTCGCTTTTTTTTCATATTTTATGTTTAAATTTTTAAAAAATAGTTAATTTTGTATTTGGGGTAGTCTTTTCAAAACTAGTAGTTCTTGAACTTTTAGAAAATAGGAATAGAAAAGGTGAAAAACTTATATTCAAATTCATTCAACTTCCCTTTGTACACATTAAAATAAAAAATATCCTTTTTTAAATTTAACAATTTCACTGTGTTAATGATACTCATCCATGCTTAATTGGAATATCCATAGTGTAGGACTAATAGAAATATTTAAAGATATTATCTTTATAATTGGCTTACATAATTCTTCAAGCAAAAAAACAACAGTGCAAGTTTTAAAGGCTTTTTTGCACCGATAAAATCCCCCTTAGGCTAACATTAATACGTTTATCTAAACAATCTAAACATAGTATGGAACAATTCTTTTTACGTAGCTACAAAATATTTTTTGAAAAGGGTACAGTGGCGTATATTATTAGAGAGAGGCCGAGGAGGCCCTGCCCCTCTTGGTGTACCAAAAAAAGCTAAAACCCTGTTTTTTAGGGACAAATTTCAAAAAAATTTCTGGGAGTGGAACCCCAAACCCCCTTTCTGATTGGAATATGATTATTCCAAATCTTTTTATAATAAGTTCATCAAAATTATAATCCTACTTTAAAATATATGTCCAAAATTAGGACTATGTGTACCAAAAACGAGTAGAAATCCTGTTAATAGGGTCAAATTTCCTAAAATCTTCTGAGGGAGGACCCCCAGATTCCGTTTTCTTCTTTTCAATTTGTTATTTATTAAGTTTCCCCAAATGCAAATTCTATCTACTAAAAATATAAATAAAAAATTCGGACTAGGTGAACCAAAACTAGTTAAAAACCAGTTTTTTAAAGTCTTTTAAATGTAAATTTCAACAAAGCATAAGATAAAAAGTTACATTGGACGTAATAAATTTGCTTGGGAGGGGGTGAAAATATTTTTGGGACCCTCCCAAAATAAATTTTTATAAACGCCACTGTTAGGGTATGGGTTAAAAGTAATTGGCTTTGATCCAGTTTGTTTTGTATATTAATACGGTAAACTTTTTCTACGGAAAATGTCATTTACACTTAAGTCTATTTTACAAATACGATTGCATGAATCAGAAAAACTCATTTTAACATAGTTTCAATTTGTAATCACAGATCTCAATGTTATTTCTACTAGCTGTACTTGCATATTTTAGTATTTTTTTAATAGGGAGTCTTAACTTATAAATAATTTTAAAAAGACGGATACAACTGACAATTTTTATGAAATTTCGTATAAGAACAATAAAAAATTTTGCTTAAAAATATGGTGAATTTGGCCCTTAAGGGAAACTGAAGCTCAACCATCCTGGAAAGATTTTCTACATATTTTATCTATGTAAAAAATGCGATTATCACTTATTCCTTCCTTGGGCAAACATGTAAAATTATTAAATAATTATCCTGATATCCTCAAAGGGGTGTCTTAAAATTTTGCAACTAATCTTTAGAAAGGTGATAAAGAACATGATTCAAAACTGCTAGTTAATATTTTTCAATGAAATATAAAGTATTCTATGAATTTTCAATGGCATTTTTTTGTTTCACTTTGTGGTTTGTGTACTAATTAATTTTCATTACGAGGGAGTAACTTTGGCCCAATGTTATCTTGTGAAATAAGTGAAATTTCCATTGAGTTTAAAGAAGCAGTGGTCAAATATGGATCAGAAATTAATTCTTAACCCATTAAGGACGACTTTAAAATAATGAAAATAAGTAACTTTTTCTTTCATATTTTGTTCATTTGGACCGAATATAGTAAGAAATGCCAATTTCAGATTTTAAAAAAAAATTTATGATTTTTTTAACTGGCAACTTTTCTTGCCAACCGTCCTTAGTGGGGTCCAAACTCTGACAAATAAAAAGACGAAAAAACAAATTAGAATGCTTACGATTTTGATATAAAATGTTTTCACACATAATTTTAAAAAATATCACATAAGTAAAAGTGAATGGGGACTATACTGATGATAGGGGGTCCAAGAAAGGGTATTTCACCCCTCCTGTCCTTCAGTCCGAAAAATTGATATTCACCTAATTTCAGGCTCTAAGAATAGCCGGACTAGTACTTTTCAAATCGGAACGGTCGGAACTCTTTTTATTTCAGTACTTAAGCTAACTTTCAGGTTGAAATAGTTTTATTTATATCTCCCAGTCTGGGAAATAGGGACTTTTTTACCTGCCACAGTCTTATACAGGGTGTATCTGAAATGGTGCAACAAACTTTCAGGGATGATAGGACTCATCAAGACGAACAAGAATCGGTATAGAAAGGGGGTCCCCGACCAAATCCCAGGGAATTAAAAATGGAGCGACACCCCAAAAAATCACTGAAAAATTCAATTTGTAGAAGAACTACAATGGTAAAAACTTAATTATGGTCTCAAAAATTCTGGTTTAATATGATCTTTAAAATTACCTCAAAAGTCTTCACTTTAAAATTTTTTTTATTATGAAAAAAGTTAAAAAACAAAAAAATGTGAAAACTCTGCCAAAACCTTATTTTGTATTTCGAAATCCTTTCTTTTGATTTGATAATCTGAAAGATCATAGTTGAAAACCCTTAAGTCCAAAGTTTCACGTAAATACAATCAATATTAAACGCTGGAGATCCTGTTAAAGTTTGTTTTTTGGGTGCGCGAACAGCTGTTCTGGAAACAGCTCTAGAAAACTGCTTACGCACCCAAAAAACAAACTTTAACAGGATCTCAAGCGTTTAATATTGATTGTATTTACGTGAAATTTCGGACTTAAGGGTTTTCAACTATGATCTTTCAGATTATCAAATCAAAAGAAAGGATTTCGAAATACAAAATAAGGTTTTGACAGATTTTTTCACATTTTTTTGTGTTTTAACTTTTTTCATAATAAAACAAATTTTAAAGTAAAGACTTTTGAGGTAATTTTAAAGATCATATTAAACCACAATTTTTGAGACCATAATTAAGTTTTTACCAATAGTAGTTCTTCTGCAAATTGAATTTTTCAATGATTTTTTTGGAGTGTCGCTCCATTTTTAACTCCCTGGGATTTGATCTGGGACCCCTCTTTCTATACCGATTCTTGTTCATCTTGATGAGTATTATCATCCCTGAAAGTTTGTTGCACCATTTCAGATACACCCTGTATATATTCTCAGTTTTAATTTTTTTCGGATACCTTTGGTTATACATATAATTCTTTTTGCCTTCCGAAGCTTTTTCTCTTATTGGAATTCTACATTCTTGTTATTCATTCGCTATCAAAAAGTCATCGTAATTACAATATTCATCTTTATGGCTCCAGATTTTGAATACTCCTCACAGTTAAAGATTACTCATCAACTCGATAGAAACTAGGTATTGGCCCATTCAAAATGGGCTAAATAACTCCAGTGATATTTTATTTTATTTTTTGACAACTGTAAGTTTCCAGAAATCCCTTTCAAGGAAAATAAATGTATCCAGAAATGATTTAGTATGAGATTGAACCAATAAATGTGTTAGGAATCGGTAAAAATCTAAAATCGATAAAAAAAAACCTACTAAAATTATGATCTAAGGGAAACATTTTATCATGCTTAAGTATCAATGAGATCTACATTTATGATAAGAACTCAAAAAAGCATTAAAATAATTAATTTGCAAAAGCTACTTATGGGTAACTCTTAAAAGTTTTGACCACGCATCGGACGATCGGCAACAAAAGTTCCAGTAGAAGAAAACCCTTGCTATTGGCAATTTAAATACTCTCATTCCAACTGTAATTGGTAATTATATTTAGAATGGGATCTTGTGAATATGCTTCAATAGAAAAAACTCACAAAAATAACCAAAACATAAGATTATTTTGGTGTTTTCCAAATGATCTCCCAGCTATCTCTAAAATGTAGTGAAACCCTCTCATTCTAACAGCAATTTTTCCACCAAAATGGCATGGAAGGTATAATTTTCTATTTTTATCTGAATAAATAGATTCTTTAGAAGCTGTTATCATACATTTAAACTTTAAATGTCCTCTATTAGAGTCAGCTAAAAATGAAATGTCCCTTGGCAACTTTTCTTACCAACCGTCCCTAATGGGTTAAGACTTCAAATTATAAGTTAACCATCCTTAAATATAGTAATATAGTGAAGATGGTATCATTGGCTCATTCCACGCCATTTCGACCAATGGCATGTGCTCTTAGGTCATGGATTTTTTCAAAAATTTTTATAGATGCGAAATACCACCACAAATTTTTTCAGAATTTTTACTTAAAAAGGGACCCCAGGAAACATTTCTGAAAATTGGACATTTTCCACCAATTTTTTGATTGATGAGTTACATAAAGTTATGTTTCTCAACTAATTTCCCAACAAATGAACTGATTATGGTGCAAAATTAAATCTTACACTCTACTCTTTCTAGTAAAATATAAAAATTCACAATTATTAAATTATATTAAAATCTTTTTCGAAAAATCCCTATTTTTGGAAAAGTTTAATAACTCCGAGTTATCTTAAAACATACATTTCAAAATTTTACCCAAGAATCATCTTGACATATACTTTCCATGGTATAAAAATAGGGAGAGTGTTTTGGGTTAATGAAAAATAAATATTTTTTTTTCTAAAATTTGTTAAGTGGTCAATGCAGCTTTGAAAAAGTGTACAGAATTTCCATATAATATGAAACTTAAACTTTAGCACTCATATACAAATATTAAATACATATTTAATGAACTTTATATTATTGGTATACTTAATTATGTACTTTAATTTGGTGTTTACTTACTCCCATCTTTATAGCTAAAAATATTTCCATCCAAACACATATCCAAAGAGTCTAAGGGGCTAAATACTTATTTTAAAAGCTATCGATAAAAATGAAGTTAATTTCGTAAATAATATTATAAAGTAGAAACTTCAAATTCTTTTATTTTTCAACATCTAAAACTTCCCTTCTTTATTATTCAAAATAAAAACTGAATTGAAGCAACTTACTTGTGTTTTAAATATAAGTTTTACATTATAATGGTCTTTTAATAACAGTCACAAAGATACATAGACCACTTATTGAATGTTGAAAAATATTATTTTTCAACACCCAAAACACTTTTTCATATTTTTACTGTTGAAAATACATACTGAGGTAAATATTTCTTGTGAAAAAATTAGGGACATTGGGAAGAAAGTAACAAAGCTGCATTGACCACTTAACGAATTTTAGAAAAAAAATTATTTTTCATTAACCCAAAACACCCTCACAGTTTTTATACCATGGAAAGTATATGTCAAGATGATTTTTGGTATGATGATGTCCAATTTTCAGAAATTTTTCCTGGGGTCCCTTTTTAAGTAATAATTCTGAAAACAATTGTGGTGATATTTCTCATAGATATCTATCTTTAGAAGAATTTTGAAAAAAATCCATGACCTAAAGGCACGGCGATTATTTTTATTTGGTTGATTTGGTATAGACAGGGGCGTATTTAAGCGGAATTCATTGGGGGGGCGTATATGACGAATTTGCCGACTAACTTTTTTTCTTTAAAAATAGTATATGTGTCTGTATATATTATGTCTTATGACTCTTATGTAAAACTAGCTGATGTTACCAGTCTTTCACGAGTGGATTAATAGCTTTCTTCTTTAAAATTTTTAATGAATTCTTTACCTTACTTTATTGAGTTAGATGTATTAAAATTCATCTAGTTGTGAAGCATGTAAAGGTTTGAATGATTTAAACATTTACCTCATGACCCCCATGAAAAATAATAAGATGTATGTATTAAAGAAATATTCTCTCAAAAATTACTTAAAATGTACATTTAAAGCCCTGGATATCTTTAGGATTTTAATTAACTTTTTTTAATCCAATACTTGGCAGATTAAAATTTTAAATTTCTTATAAATATATTTTTAAATTATTGGTATAAAATTTAAGTAGACGTGTCTAGTTTTTCCTTTAAAAACTTGTTATTCTGCTTATTTTTTCTTTGTAACAATGGGGTAAGCATATTTCTTTTTGAGGAGAAATAAAGCTATTTCGGCAAAATAACTATAAATAAGGGTAAAAAAGATGGGGGTCATTCAGTGGCGGATCCAGGATTTGGTTTTGGGGGGGCTAAGAATTTTCCTAATCCAATTGAATCTTCTTGTTAATGTTAATACGGAAAAGGTAGCGAAATATCTTGCTCCAACTTTCAAAAGGGGGGTTTGGGGGTCCACCCCCAGAAAATTTTTGGAAATTTAAGTCAAAAACCCCACTTTTCAACTCTTTTTGGTACGCTTCATCCGAATTTCGGATATAAATTTTTTGCGTTTTGACACAAACTTAGTAAAATGTAGTTGTAATAACAGAGTTAGAAGTGCCAAGGGGGTCTGGGGGTCTTCCCCCAGAAAATTTTTTAAAATTTGACCTTAAAATAACAGGGTTTTAACTCATTTTGGTGCATAAAATGTCATTATATAGAGTAAAACTTTTCATTTTGGGGGGGGCTTGAGCCCCCTAGACCCCCCCTGGATCAGCTAGTGGGGTCATTTATGGTTTTCGAAACATAGCCTAATGTTTTTCTTTGAAATTTTCTACGTTCGATTGAAATTGTTTCAAAGTAATAAAAAGATTTTAAAAAAATATTAATCATATACATTAATTTTGTTCACTGTATTTTGTTAAAAAATTGTCCAAGAAAACACAACCAATTTGTTGTTAAAACCATACATTAGAAAAGGTATATTTAAAAGGAAATTATATCAAAGAAATTACTTCTGTTCTTAAATATATTTTTTATCAAATTATATTAATTTGAGACAGTGGCGGATCTACGGGGGGAGCTTTCGGGCTGAATGCCCCCCCAAACGTCTAATATTTTACTAAGTTTGTCAAAACGCAAAAAATCTATATCCGAAATTCGGATGAGGCGTACCAAAACGAGTTGAAAAAGTAGGGTTTTTTACTTAAATGTCCAAAAAATTTTCTGGTGGAGGACCCCCAGACCCCTCTTTTAGTGGTTTGAGTAGGATAATTCACTACCTTTTCCGTATTACCATTAACAAGTTGGTTCAATTGGATTATGAAAATTCTTAGCCCCCCCTCAAAACCAAATCCTGGATCCGCCACTGATTTGAGAGACTTGGTTTTATTTGCTAAACCAAACTTCAAATGGGTGAAAAACTCCATACGTACTTAGCAACGAAAAACTTGTTAAAGCGGTTAAAAATAAAACAAAAAACTGTTAAAAGATAACGTGACATCAAATCGAAACCTAAATCAAGCATTAAAGAAATTACGTGATATACTAGTATTGGGGTTCGTTTTGATAATTTGCTTAGGCAGAAGAGGATTTTTCTCAAAAACAAATTAATGATCAACACATGATAATTTCAGGTAACACAACTGAAGACAATTTTAGAATTAAGAAAACCAGGATATCCTTTTACTTACCCAAAAATGTGATCGTAATGTAAATGTAACGATAATGAACAGCTCAAACCAAACGCACAATTCTTCTCTAACACTGCCAATTATGACACAAAAAAGCAGAGGGCGTTGGCGAAGGTTGAAGCTGTCCCACGACTTGGGGGTGTCCTTGGGCATTCATTATCTCCCCTTTCAGAGGATATCTGGATCTGGGCGACAGTCAGTCGGTCGGTCACTTCTAAACAAAAGAGTATGCTATGTTCCCATGGTCTTCTCATTTTTCCAGGAAGGACCGGACCGTATACACTTGCAGATCGTGTCGTGGGGATGGACGGGGGCTTTCTCTCTCAACGGCGAAAGGAGGGGAAAACCGAAACCATCGACACTGCTCGCGAAGCGCGGTCTCGGTGATAAATTGAATCGTACAAAAATCATAACTTTATGACAAAATAGTCCTTTAAACCCCGCTCCCAAGAATATAAGGGCGCAATCATAACTACTTTGGAGCTACAACCATAACTTATAAATCTTTAGCATTAAAAAGGCAGGAATTCATATTACCAGAGATGCTCTTTGCTTGAACAATAAGTAACCAACAAAAGACATAAAAATTCAATCGAATTGGTTGGAAAGGCGGTTTTTTCCATTTAGAACTCTGAATTTATTGATTGTGTTTCTTTTGAGTTTTTTGTTCCATGGGGCCGTCCATAAATCCGAAACCCTACATCTGTGGTGATAAAATTCAAACCGTCTTTTTTTTATCCAGTTTAAGAAATGTAATTAGTCTTTTATCAGAGAAAACCAACGATATGATTGTTAGTATCGTACAACCGGAATAAAAATTCATGTTTTTATTTGGTTTAAAAAAGTTTATTTGTTCTTGAATGCCATTACCCCGTCTATTTTTATTTAATTTGAAAAAGTTCAATTACTGGTATTAAACCCTATAGATATAGATGAATAAAACCGCGACGGTTTTACATAAACTGGTAGTTTTTATTCGGTTTAACAAGTTCATTCCGTTTCAGTTCCTAAAATCAACAGTAGATAGGTTTTAATAGACAAAACAGGTCGGGATGTGTTAATGTTTAATTGGTATTAAATCTATCAACCGGATAAATACACTTAAAAAGTGTATTTTTTATTAAATTTACTATTTATAGGACATTGATTTTAATGTGTTTTTTGTGCTCTGAATTCAAAAAGGATATTTTTTTTGTTCTGGAATGCCACGTTTCCCGACAATTTCGAAAAATTTGTGAAATAAGTCTTTATTTTAATTTTAAGGAAAATATGTTCATAAAATATATTTTTGTTTTATTAATTCTTCATGAAAATCTTTATATAACTAAAATAAGCTCATTTACAACTGAATTAAAGCCGATTTTTCCTCCTTATGAGGCTTCTCTTAGTATACATTTACCCTCGGTAGTAGCAACAAGAGCCTTTTTTCAACTATATAACAAAAATTCGTCATTATGGGGCGATTAAATCTTCCCTGGTATTTTCTCTTTCCATCTCTATTATGCCCTGATGAGATAGTTTACTATGTGCATCATTCACAGCTTCTAATTTTAAAATGTAAAGGAGTCAGAAATGCTCAAAAACTATGAAAAATGCACAAATTCGAAAATAAATTGTCAATTTGTATGAAATCCTGACGTATAGGATTTTTTTTTCAATATTTTTTTCGTAATCAGCACACTAAAATACATAGAAAATCACTATAACTATAATCGAACAGCTTTTTCATTGCAGACCTGTGTAATTCTAGATACCTTCATAAATAAAGGAAAATAACACACATTATTAGTCAAAACAAATCTATATCAATCAAATTTTTCGGGAATTAGACCTGTCGGGATTTTGACTCTGTATCGTCGGGATTTCGACGTCGAGAACCAGATTTGTCGGGATTCTGACCGGGATTTTAACCCAGTTGGGATTTTGACCTGTCCGGATTTTGACCCAGTGAGTATTTTGACCCGGTCGGGATTTTGACCCTGTCAGGATTTTGACCCAATCGGGATTTCAACCTCTCAGGAGTCTGACCCTGTCAGAATTATGACTCTGTCAGCAATTTGACCCAGTCGGGATTTTAACGTTGGGAACCTGATTTGTTGGGATTTTGACTCAGTTGGGATTTTGACCCAGTTGGGATTTCGACCTGTCGGGATTCTGACCGTTGACCCGATCGGGATTTCGACCCAATCGAGATTTCAACCTCTCAGGATTCTGACCCTGTCGGGATTATTTCATGTCAGGATTATGACTCTGTCAGCAATTTGACCCAGTCGGGATTTCCACGTTGAGAACCTGATTTGTCGGGATTTTGACTTAGTTGGGATTTTGACCCAGTTGGGATTTTGACCCAGTTGGGATTTCGACCTGTCGGGATTTTGACCGTTGACCCGATTGGGATTTCGACCCAGTCGGGATTTTGACCCTGTCGAGATTTTGATCCAATCGAGATTTCAACCTCTCAGGATTCTGAACCTGTCGGGATTCTTACATGTCACCATGTCAGGATTATGACTCTGTCAGCAATTTGACCCAGTCGGGATTTCCACGTTGGGAACCTGATTTGTCGGGATTTTGACCCAGTTGGGATTTCGACCTGTCGGGATTTTGACCCGATCGGGATTTCGACTGTTGAGATTCTGACCGGTCGGAATTATGACCCTGTCAGTCAGGATTTTGACTCAGTCGTGATTTCGACGTCGGGAACCTGATCTGACTTGATTTTGACCCTGACGGGTTTCTAACCAGTCGATTTTCCGTTTTAACCGGTTATTTTGACATCTCTGCTGGCCACTCCCCAAACAATTTTACGACTTTTACTCCAAAAATTGTGGAGAAGGGAGATGTTAAAGAAGAAAAAAAGCTTTTTTTTAATTGCCGACCTAGTTTTTAAGAATCTAAACACCTAGAATTTGCCGACTATGATCGAAATTGCCGACTTTGGGGGGGGCGAGACGCCCCCCCACGCCCCCCCAGTAGCTTCGCCCCTGGGTATAGAAAGATCCTGTTGTGAAATCGATGGTGTTCGAAGAAATATCAGCATTTTGTTTCAAAATTGGATTTTTCTACATAATTAAGACAATTACGAAGGCAGTGGTGCTTTTTTGCTATTAAACCATAATATAAAGTTACTAGCACCATTATAAAGAGAAGACGGAACCTAGGGGAAGGGGAGTTTTACCTTAGCCATTTTCGTGTTGATGACGGTAAATATCTCGGCGTGGAGCGACTGAGGATTCGAGGTGTGTGTGGCCAAATTGTATATAACAGGCTAATTCTTTTTAAATTACAGCTTAAGACAACAACGCAGGCAACTTCTATAAATTTAATCGTAATGAATATATAAGAAGCCTAAAATAAACAAAAGTAGAAGTATTATACAACATGCTCTTGAAACTGTTACTTTCATAACCGCTAATGAGTGTACCATGCACACGAACTCGTATACGATGAGAATTACTATTGATGGAATATAAAGGGAAGGCAAAATTTTTAGTTCTATAACTGCATATTATTTAGAAACGAAGATTGTGCCTCCCTTGTATGCTTTGCTTTTCTTTGTACTTATTTTCTAGCAACTTGATTGATTTTGCTCTAACTCAAAGACAATTTAAAACCTCTAAATTTAGATAATTACAGGAACAAGTGCCGTTTTTTTATCTCTAATACTATTATAATAATTTTTTGGAATACAAATAGAATACAATAAATTAGTCTAAACTAATGATAAATAAACATAATAAATGATAATAAAAATAATAAACTAATGATAATAAAATATAAAATTTGCCTAAACAAATGATTTCTTCATCAGATCCAAAAGGAGAAATAAAATGATCAATTCTTGGAATCGAATATCTATAGGTAATCCAACTTTTGTATGAATGCATTCATACAAGCGAGGGTTAGTTGATAAACAAAGATCTAAGAAATCTTCTCTAATTTATACATTAATGTAGTATGTATGTATTCTTCAGTTATTTTTAAAAAGCTAATTCATATAATTTTAGAGGACTAACATTTTTACATAGTATGTCAGTTAGTATTTTGTACAGTCACAATGCTTATTTCGTTAAACAATTTAACCTATAATTTTAGACCGTTTAGCAATTTATTTTCAACACAAACCAAACCTATACTACATCAATTAATAATACATTTACCCAACTAATATTATTAAAAATAAAATACATACAAGATTAAAAATAATATTCCAAAATTATTGTTGTATTGATATTTAAAGCTTATTTTTAATGGAAAGAAAAAATAAAATAAAGAAAATATCTGTAAATGGTCTTTTATAATATAAGAAGAATGACATCCCCTCCTTAGTAATTTAAAGATTTAAAAACTAATCATTTTTATATCAATGAATTAAGTTGTATGATAACCCCTCGAAAACTATGTTCCCCTTCTTAGCATGATTTTCCAAAAATAGTGCTCTGTGCAACGCAATTCGGATTTCATTTCATCATAAAAAAATTATAAATAATTTCTTCCCCGTCAAACACTATAATCCTCCGACACTCTGCAACGAACTCTCCAGTTAGCAACTTTATATCAACATTAATGCCTAATTTAAATTCTAGATGATTCAAACACAAAAAGACGCGTACAACCCAGACATAAATACTACACAAACTTGGGAAATCTAAAGAAGTGAGTGCCACATCGAATTCTTGCTTTGCGACGAGACTTAAAAATTTATACTTAAATTACACATATCTGCTCACGGTCCCTCGCCCATTCCCTTCGCACTTTAAATATTAAAAACGACCCCGGCTAAAAATAAGAGCTTAAAAGACTTATCCCGCTATAAATCGAGTTAGACAGCGCCATAGAGTTTAGAGGGGGAGTTAATGTTTTTACAAATTACCCAAAATGCCCTATCGGCTTACACTCATTGCCAACCTCATTCTGAAAGTTGTAAGGGAAAATTAGATGATTTATCTTTCTTAAAACGCCTTCGAGGGGAGATATATTATTCGAGAGGGTTCGGGTTCTTTTTTTCCCACGGCTTCATTTTCATTAATTCTAAGCGTCGCCGATAAAGTTGTATTTCCAAGAGGAGAAGGATAATGATAATAACAATAATGCGATAGAAGTAACGAGATGTAATGGGAAAGTGAAACAAAAGGAAGACCCATAAGTCGACCGGGCGATAAATTATCATACACCTAGCGTCATAATAACAACTGGAGCGGCAAGCTCTCCCACCAGGAGAAATAAAAGTGATGAAATGAGAAGGATAATAATAAAAAAAATGAGAGAGGATAAAAAAAATGAGAAGGTAGGAGTGTCTCTCAGTTGATTCGCACAGCAAAACACACGAGTCAAGCAGTTGCAAATGTCATTAGCAAGTTGGCTTCTCTGTGATGCTAAGTTGCTCAGGGGGCTGGTTAGAAAGTAAAAGCGTCTAGCGTGGAGGGCTAGGAAAAAGGGGAGGAAGGAGGGTAAGAAAAAACCTTTAAGATCGTCTGCGTCTTGGAAGGAGTGAAAGTGCCTTCTTCGGAGGGGAAAGGAAGGAACGCGTGCGCCTCTTGTGGTTCTCGAGGGTTTCGAAGTGCCCGGGAGATAGTCAGAGAGAGAGAGAAAAAAATCGATTCTTTTTCTTTAAATGATTTCAATGAGATCGTTTCGCCAATGAGCCCACTTCGTTATTTGCTCTGCAATTGAAGCTTGGATGTTTCTGAGATCGGAAGTAAATTAGGGTTTTGGGTGTATCCGATCTCGAGGAAAATATCTCTCTTGTAGACTGGGGATGGTTGTTTAGGGTGCTTAGGTAAGAAAATTAATTTTTATTGCGATATCAAAGACCGGAAAAATAATTGAAAATGATGTTAATTTCTGTCCTTGTGTGATGAACGAATGTGCCCCCCCCTGTAAAAAGGGGTTGTGCAAGTGAATGTGTGTGTGTGTGGCGCGGGTAACAGTATCTCACCTCCGTGGCTTCGGTCCACAGGTGCTCGTCCTGTAGTACCCGCCCGTTGGAAAAAAAAAGGTTCCATAAGATTTCATATTATCGGATTTTTAAAACAAAAATATTCTAGGTAATAGTTTTAAGGGAATTAAGCATGCCATCTAATCATTTCCTTAATGAACAGACTGCTAAACAGACAGCTACAGACTTCTACTCGCATATAATATGGTGCAACTAAAATGATAATCTATTTTCAAATGAAATTTTAAGTAATTTTTGTCCCTTTGTGTCTCTCCCTTGTGTGTCAATGTGATACACATATCATATCGAGACAAGAAGAATTTATGATCATAATATAGAATAGTAATTTAACAGACACCTAACCATTAAAATATTAATGGACAATATCTGTTTATGCCCTCCTTCCTCAATCAATTTATTTTAAACTGAATAATGTGTATCTCTAATGTTGGCTCAGTGAGCTTAGATAATAGCATAAAATCTTCATTAGAACATAATTAGAAAATTTGAACCATTCAATTTTGTGCGGGTAGTAAAGTTGGGATATCATTTTCCTTCCAGTGAATTTATCTCACAAAGCTAATTAGCGTTTACTCTAGAACTTAAACAGCACTAACTAAACTAATTGAGTCGACGCAGAAATTCTTGCGACATTCAACCATCCCCAAACTAAGAATACTTCAAGATTATTTGTAAAAAATAAGTTTGACATTCAATAAATATAAAAGTATGCCATAGGAGATGGATTTTATACTGTTACACAAGTTAGACAAAAATATCATTTTCAATTTTCCGATAATGTAACTTCCTAAAACGGTTTCATGAGAATAAAAGGAAGCTCTAAACAAAATACTAATTTATAAAGTTGTTTTATTCAAAAAAATAACTATCCGCTCTCTCTAAATATCTGCCCCTTATTCATAGCTGGGACCCAATTATTCAGCAACTGGATCTTGAAGTGTCTAAAGTAGTCAATCAAGTAGTTGAACAGCTTCCATCAGCAAACTCCAGCTGAATCCCAAGTAATCTCCAGTTCTTTTCAACGTTCATTTTAGTATTAGATAGGGGGTGTATGGTAACTTTTAGGCAACATAACGGTTCCTTCTGCTCTGTCTGTAGTGTGCAGTTTGGTGCAAACTCTTAAAGACGAAACATGAGGCTAATTAGAGTTACCCAGGAAATGGATATTTGCTAATTCAAGAAAATTTGTCAGCAAAAGTCCAATGCTTAATTGAATATCAAGGGAATAGGGAGTCTCAGATTGTTAATTAACTAAAGCCATTTTTGCTGAATTTTGCCGCGAATTCAAAACTCAAGTATGTCATTTATTCATTAAGAAATTAGGAATTTGTGAATTTAATATTCGTTTTCCTGATTGCTTGGGAATAAACTAATTTCAAGAGTGTAAAATTCTTGCGATCTTCTTAGCTGGTTTCAATAACGAAATTTTGGATGCTTACTTCGTCATTTCTAACAATATAGCAAGAAATATACAGATTTAGTAAAATGAAGCGTTGATATTTGCATTGTATCGAATGGAATATATATCCCTAATATTTTAACAGAATTCGTATAATTAATTTATAATACCATGAGACATCTGTACTGTTATTTTTAAAACTAGGTGACTCAGTGTACGCGTAACTGTACATTTTACACCGTGTGGATACTGACACTGAAAATCATTTAATATATCTAAATACATGATGGATCATGAGTATTTGATACTTAAAACTGGCTATTTTTATCATCACTACAACAGTTAATTTTTTAAAAAAAGTTAAAAACTAATGTTGGGGGTTACATTAACATTAAAAGCACGTTAAATGCGTGTATATAAAATTTAAGTACTGCTTAGGTAAGATAAATGTAGTAGTGTATTTGTACTTCCGTATGTAAATTCAACACCGTATCCTCTATCAATTTAGAAAAACAAGATTTAATGGAGTCTTTTTCTTTAGTATTTTTCCTTTGTGACCGAATTTTAATTTAAAAATTACTATCACTGAACTATAAGGTCTTTTAGAAGTTCTAGGTTTCTATTCGAAATTCTAAACTAAATAAAGATCGAAAATCAAATGATGACTTTTAGTCCAGACTTCAAGCAAGTTATAAAATATGGAGGCACCTTTAAAAACGAAGCTTTAAAGACTTTTTGAAACAAGATAACGAACTACATCCATTGTTAAGAATTAATGTGTCAAACATACAAAAAAAGCCCACTTTGACAACTCCGAAGGTTCATACGCGCCGCTGTAGTAAAACCCATCTCGCTCTCACAGAAGCGCGAGAAACACTCCGCCGCGATTTTGAATTTCAAATTCCGCCACTCTCTCACCATGGCAAAAAAATAAAAAATGCAAACATTATTCTCCTTCAAAAAAACATACATATTGAAAATTACCACACTTTTTACCAGGCCCCTCAAGTGGATAAATAATATTTGTGAAAGAAGAAGGAAAAAAAAGCTTCCAAACGAAATAAAAGCTGTTTTCTCTCCTTCGCACTCCTGAAGGATGTTCATAAGATGCTAATAACGTTTTGCTCACACACCCGGGTGTATATATCGATTCCTCACTCTCGCTCGTATTAAAACTTGTTATAAATAGGTTCAATCTAGTTACCACGGCAAAGTACCAACGATTTTATCGACAGTTTTTATGGACTACAGTTTGTTTCTTTTCTGGGCCTTGCTTTGCATTTGCTGGAGGAGAGCGAACCTTTTTTTTATGGTTCCGCAAGCCCCGGCGTTAAAAATTCTTCCCGCGGCCCGTATTTACTTTACTGTTCTCTCTCGTATTATAGAGCAGTTTTAAATGCTGACTTGATTTCAGGGAGGGTGCAATCGCTTGGGGGTTATGGGGTAATGCTGGTAAACGCCGCTCAGATCGCTGCTGAACTGTATATAGCTCAGTTGCTGAAGGAATTTTCAATCTCATCTGGTCTCCATATTTAATATTTTTCCTGTTTGCCTCCGTTGCTGAGAGAAGAGAGAGAAAAAAGTAACGCTTTTAGGGTTCAGAGAACGGTTGATGTTTCTACTTCGAAGGGATCTGGGTGTTTTAACACGTGGACGTGTGTCTGAGTTTTATTTGTCTGAGAATTCGGAATGGGGCTTGTTTTTTTTGCTAGTATATTACTTCTGAAGTCTGGGTGAAAGTTTTATTTGAGACAAGTTATTGTAAGACGGGATTGATGCGTATCTTTTTTAAATGGACGAGAAACCTACTAGATTAAACCTGTTTGTAATTTATCATCAGTTAAACTGAAATAATCAAAAAGCTTCGATCAAAAATACATAGGATTCTATGAATTGAGTTATATTCACCACCAACACTGTTAATGAAAGCGTCTGAAATTCAGACAAAAAAGTGTCTGAAATGGATGGTTCAAATTTCAGACGCAAAAACGTGTCTGAAATATTTCAGACACTAGAAGCGTCTGAAATATCGATGTTTCAGACACCTTGAAGTGTCTGAAATTCCAATTTTTTAGACACTTAAAAGGTCTGAATGCCCATATAAGACACTTCAAGTGTCTGAAATACCGATGAGGAAAAAATTAAAATAAATGGCTAGGCAGCGAAGGGTAGGAGTTTGGAGGGAGCAACTGCTTGCCACTCAGCCATAGGAACTTGCCCAAGTAAAGGACGCATTAAATAAAGCGGTTGCTACAGATTTAGTGCATTGCTGCTTTTAATACTTTTTTTAAGGAATTTTAGTTGTAGATCTTCTTTTAATTCTTTTTTTATAGGTTTGGATATTTTTTAAAATAAAAAATGGCTTCTACATGGCACTAAAACCTTTAATAGACAACGTGATTATTTGAGATTACTTACTATACTCGAATGCAACTTAAGTTGAGCCTGACGTCATGGCCATGCGGAGGAAAATCTGAGTAAACAGGAAGCAAAACCTGCTGGGTTGCTAGAAGCTCTTATTGGCTAGCGAGTTTGAGAGCGAGTTGTACTACTACGTGTTACGCCACTTAAAAAATAATAATAATGAACATTTTATGCAAATTGGGATGAAAAGATGCTTAATATACGTGGATTTAAAAAACTAATCATTATTCAAAATTGAATCTCTAAATTTCACTCAAAATTCAGACACCTCGCGAGGAACTACTTTTTTGGTTGCTCTCAGCATATTTCTACAGGCTCAAGTTAAGTTGCTCCTGAGTATATCACAACATCAGGATTATGTTTTTACTGGGTAAAACCAATAAAAATAAATTTAAAATAGTTATAATTTGATTGGTGACTATTGAATGGTCTGACACTCGTTATGTTTGGTGTTTCAAAATTAAAAGCAACAAGAAGCTTCACACCAAGATGAAAACATTGATGTGCTCAAATTTAAAACTATCATTTCTCACCAAAAAAGTTTTACTTGTACAGAAATGCAAACATTAGGTAATTAATACAGGTCATTTATAATTCGATCGTCTACGTTTGAGGTTACGTTTGAAAATTGAAAAACTTCAACTCAGGCAAAGTGTCTGAATTTATATAAGTGTTTGATTTTATGTGTCTAAATTGCCTTAAGCAAATGTCTTAAATTCAGACATTGTCACTATTCAGACACTTGTCAGAAATTCAGATATTTTTGATGTCTGAAAGATGTCTGATGTGATGCAGACACTTATGTGTCTAAAAGACCGTTTCAGACACTTAAGTGTCTGAATTTCAGACATGCTTATTTGCAGTGAAGTAATTCCTTTCTTAAGATCCATTAGTACTACATGATTTTAACTTATTATTCTGCCTAACTTTGCGACGCTATTAAGTTGGTGATATACAAACAATAAATCAATATCAATTTCTTGAGACTTTTACTTTTACATTTTTGAGGATTGAATACTTCAACATTTAAAAGATCAACATTTTCAGAACTTTCAGAGATTTATAAGAAATTAGTATCACAAGATAAATTAGATTTGTTGATAAAGATACAGTATGCGCAGATGGTCACCGTTTAATTGATTTTTTTGACAGGAATTTTTTTTAATATTTATAAGTTAAGGGAGTTAAGGGAAATTTTAAAAGGCGTACAATCCAGTTTTGTTTTAATTTTATGTTTAAGTAAATTATTCTTCTGCCTTGAAGTTTCATCTAAATTAATCGTTTTAATTAAGTTATAGAGTTATCCCCAATTTATGTTTAAACAACACATTGATAATGAGGGACTTTTATCCATTGGTCACTTGTGTTTTATTCAGTTTTAATTTATACTAAAAAATTTTAAATCTTAAAATGAAAGCTATGATACACACAGATTTGTATAGAAAGGTACAAGGTCTCCCACTACACACACACACATACTCTTATTATTTTCATCTTATACAGTCTTCAAAAAGAGGCAATATGTATATTAGCTTTTACCAATTTTATACAACCATAACACAGCTATTTATGTTCCAAAACTTCGCGAAGATTTTTTAATAGCATTTAGGATACTATTGTACTTCTGAAGATGAAAATTCAATCGAAACTTATTTATTAATAAAATTATTTTAAAGTAAAAGCACTTATTTGTCTTACAGGTACAAATACTAACATCAAAGTGAATTAATGAAAAGGAAATTTATATCTAAAAATTCACAGGTAAGTTGTATATTATTACTTATTTTAAAGAAAGCAGTTCTTTGAATATTTATACACATTTAAAGAAAATAATCTTATTAAAAGTATTTTTGATCAAACAATATATTTTGCAAATTATTTCTTAATGAAAAGTTAAATTACGATTCAAATTATTATTTTTTAAGCTACAACTATGTAATAGAAGGAGGAAATTATTAAAATTTTGTCATTTTAGCATTCATAGAAATATAATTCAAGAATGTTTTTACAGTTTTTACTCTTCTAATTATCAGAACTTTAATCACTTCAGTTATTCTTTCAATAAATCACATTTGTCTTTTACAACTCTGAAATTCCTCTAATAGGGATTGGTATTAATATCTTTGTATAGCTTATATAAATTATTATGCTATCTGTAGTAAATTATAACTGTCTATTGCAAAGTCTGTCTTTGACAAATGGATAATACTGTAGTTTTATTTCACATTCGCAAAACCGGCATATGTGATGCTAACTCATTTCAAAGGAAATATGTCTTTTACTTTTTGAATCGTAAATAATGGTATAAGCACCAATATTTGTAGAAATGTATTTTGATTAGATGTTGAATTGCATCGGGGATATTTATTTTGTAGGAATCTTCATACTCTTCCTTCATTTAAAAATTTTACGTACCAGTAGTTCTCCAGAAATAAACGCGATTTCCATTTTTTAACATTTATTTAGAAATTATACTTAATACGTATCAGTTTTTCAATTGGTTCCGAAAAAATTATCTTACAAGATATTTGTGATGTGGAAGACATATTTAGCGCGGAAAGTTTAATTTACTTTTAAGGTTGTATGAATACCTGAAGCTCTTTCCAAAAGATTAAAAAAATTATTTTGTCTTAGTCTTAATTATAAAAAATAGTGTTTTTTATCTCGGCGGACGTGCACGTTAGACGAAAGCTGTATTCTGTGGATTTTAATTACTGGGATTTAAGAACAAATTAAAATGTTTATTCACTTTTAAGCGATTTTAAAACTTTTTTATCTTAAGTAATCACATTTTAACACTGATAAAATACGTTCGCATTCTCAATATGAAAGTTAGCAGTTATAGTTAGCAATATGAAAGTTATTAGTTGAGTGTTAGGTGTTAGAATACAGTGGATGTGAAAATGTGAAAATTTTCAGGATTAAAATTCCGTTTTCTAGATTACGGAAACATTCCGGGAAAAAATAACGAAAGGAATACGTAAAGAGGCGAATTTTTTTCTTTTAACTGAGTATATATGGCTTTCAATATTTGAAGGCTTTAATTTTGATAAATAAAACTAGTAGTAATAACATATAATTAGATCTATCGGATCTACGCTATTTATAAATGTATTATGTTACAAGATACTTAGATATTATGCTTTTATGTTTTTTAATTATTTTGGGGGTATATGAAAGATAAAGCAAAATGGGTAAGCTGCATAAAAAAGTAAATTATTCTTATATTAGACATTAAAATACTGCCTATTTATTAACGTTAGCATTTTTAATAAGGATCTAATTCATTTGTACTTCTTTACTTTACCTCTGATTTAGGTAGGTATTTGGTGAGGGTATAGTTATCCTTATGACCACTTTTACCAAGTTAAGATTTTATGAAATGGACACCAACAACAATAATTTATAAATGTATTATGTTACAAGATACTTAGATATTATGCTGTACATGCCCAGTACAAAGGGAGATAGCATAACTACCTGCGCTAAATTTATTATTATTATTTTGTGAGTGATTATTTATTATCACATTGTGTATCTCATGGATTTACGATTAAAAAGCTCAATAAATTATAAATTAATACTGATATTTAAAGACTTAAAATTCAGTGTTAGTTTTTAGTTTTATAATGAAACTAGGGTTTCAGTTTTTTAATAAATATCATCTGGTGCGTTGCAGATGGGCTTCGCCAGTCCATTTTTAAAGGAAATTATTCTGGTGTGTTACAGATGGGCTTCGCCAGTCCAAATGTGGAAATAGTTGAATAAAGGAGCCATTTTTATACTTATTCTACAACAATGGAATTTAAAATACAACAATCAATTTCAATCTACAACAAACGATGTTATGCCTACAACAATTAATGTTACATCTTCTATTACAACAATGTGGGTTTCCCATGAAGTTACTTATGAAATATAGGTTTTCAAGCATAAAATGGTCCAAAAAAGTTATTCGATTTTAAATTATTTTTGTTCAGAAACCTTCCCTGGAGCGAGTAGATCAACGTGGTCGAAAAGTTTAAAACTATAAAGGACATACAGACAGACATACAGACAAACATTGATTTTAATATGTATAGATAATATTTTGTATAGATATTTTGTTTCGTTACTTAGCTCGTGGAAAGTGTTCCTAAGGATTGCAGATAGGGTTTTTCTCACCTCGGCCGAACTAACCCCCTTTTTGTTCCCAATGGTAAGTTTAAGCCCAGGGCTATTTATTTTCACCTCAACATTTCGGAAATTGCGAAACAGAACCCATTGACAGATTGCAGTCTCCCTCCGCTCGCTCTTCCTTTCTATGCATTCCGAATTGGCATTCAGAGGGTTGTTCTGGAAAGAGAAGAAAAAAGAAGAAGGGAAAAAACCGACGGTGGGCAAAGCTGAGAAAAATACACATCCCTCGCCTACAGTAGTAGATACAACAACCTACCCACAACAGAGGGGCCCCGCAAAAAGATATTGAATTATGCCGCATCCATGAAACAGAAACAAAACGATAACATTACATTCCGAAACGAGAAAAGAAGAAACCGGCAAAATATATCAATCATAAACAAAAAGAAAAAACGAGGGGGGGAGGGAACAAAACACATATCGAACGTGCTCAGAACGGGGAATGAAAAAACAGAACTCACCCCGGTCCGAGGAACGCAAAATAAACAAAAAACAACAACAATAAAAAAAACGTGGGGCAACAACAAGAAAAAAAGTGAGGCGGATAGCGGCGGGTGAATCCCCTCCATTTTTCATGAGTGGCGTTGCTATGGAAACCCAGCGGTCACGCTCGCAGCGAGTCAAGGCTGAGGTCCACCCTCGAACGGCGGTCCGGCGGCCGCCGACCAATGGCAGGCGGCCGTCGCTCCCCCCCTCCCCGCCCCGCGTCCTTTAATAAATCCATTGGAGGGGTGGGGGAGGGGGCAAAGCCTCCGGACGTCCATTCCTGGCTCCGCCCACGCCTCATTCCGGATTCCGCGCGACACGGAGGGGGGGAGGGGAGGGGGAGATATTGAAAGAGGGCCGGGGGCATTCGGAATAAGGGGCAGGGGGCGGGGGAGGGACGGAAAAAATTCGCCGTGCGTGGGGTAAAAAGCCCGGGGATGGAAGGATGCAGGGGAAATAGGGAGAAGAAGAAAAAAAGAAGGAAGGAAAGAAAGGAAGAGAAGCCCCGGATGCAGGACGTATATGGCTAGTGGAATGAATCTTATATTGGTTTTCCATTGCGATACACGCATAAAAAAATGTATGTATTTGGAATAGCAAAATATGATATGGTCGGTAGATAAGAATTTAAGGGGGGGGGCATTGAGAGGAAATGACGTTACCCCCCTTAAAGTCCTTTTCCTGTTAAGTTTCTGTGGTTTAGCGTTTCAGCCGTTTATTTGTTCGTGGAAATAATTGGGGGAATTTGAGGTGGGCTTTTTTTTTGTTTTCTTGCGGTATGCAAACTATTAAAAGGATGCAAAGCGTGGTTTTGTGGAATCGTTGTATAACAACGATGGTATTGGTTTTCTCGAAAGATTTGGATGTGAATTTGATACCGAACTACGCATGTTTGTTTCGTAGAATTTTAAAAACAATAGATCTTTTGAGTTTTTAGAGCAGCTTTCTATCCGATTTCTATTGAAACTTGTTGGATGATTCCCAAAAGTTAGGAGGTAGAATACTATTATTCAAAATTAAATCGATTTTTCAAGTGTTTTTCTGATTGTATCAAATGTGTGATACTTTATCTATAATGAAGATATATATTATCTACAAATGAGTCAGTTGAATATAATTCGCCATATCATCAAAGAATTCCTGATTCTCATTCTTGGTTCAGCAAGTATTGTAAAACGAAAACTTTTCATTCATTAAAAACTTCATGTTATTGTGTTCCTAGGGTATGCCATCTTTATGTAAAACATTTAATTAAAATTTATCTAGAACACATATTAAGTTTAGCCGTTATGTTTACTTCCATCTAGTATAAGAGAAACTAATCTGAAAATGGAAAACTCTCTCCCTCTCTCTGCATTATAACCACAGATTAAAACTTATTAACAAATAAAAAAATTTATGATCTCAAAATGCCTGATTTCAAAATAATTTTTTAAGTTTCCATTTTATTTTATTGCAAAAAGTACAAAATGCTTAAAACTAAAATAATTATAACAAGAATTTCTCAAAAGTTCCACTTTATTATTAAAGTGATTTTACGCATTACTTAAAATTACTTTAAGTATGGAATTAAATGCATCATTCCAATAAACTATTGCTACACATAAAAAATTACCCCTGGTTTAAAAAGTTTATATTTTTTAAGACTTCCATTACGAAAATTATTTATATAAACAAAAAGAATTACGCTTATTGACGCTCAATTAGCAAATTAATACATTATATTAAATTACTTTTAATGAACTTTTTGAGGAAATAAACGAAAAAACTAGATTTTTTTGCTAAGTTTTTAAGTATTTTTTAACATGTATCACGTAACGCAAATAGATTCGCATTAAACATATTGGTAGTAAAAAGTTACAAGAACTTAGGTTAATGAGAAAAAGTTTCATGTAAATAAAACTACTTTTTATTCTCAATTAAAAATGATTCTTCTAATTAACCAAATTAATTCAGCTTAAAACTCATCGGCGATCCATCTTTTAATGAAATTCCAAGAAATGAACCCGTCATTTTTTTCTATTTCTCCACACCGACAACAACAACAAAAATTCCAACTCACAATGACAAGCCGAGCAGAAAAAAAACCGGTGGGGGGATTTCCAAAGAAAATAATTAAACAATTGAACAGAGCGAATGCAAGGCGAATAAAAAGGAAAATCGAGAACAAAATAACGCTAAGAGAAGAAAGAAAAAGCTCGTTGCTACTAAATTACTTTGTTGACTGTATTATTTGTTCGCAATCATGAGCGCATAAAGAAGAACGAAATAATAAAAAAGTCAATGAAAAAGGAGAAGAAGAAGAAGAAGAGTTAAGAGAGACGAGAGTGACGATAACTGAAAAAGAGCACGGTAAACTTTATTGCCATTTACCAGAAAGTCTATGTCATGTTCTTTGTATTTATAAATACTGCTCATTGCGTAGCTTTTCTCCTCTTTAATTCTTGCACCCTCTCCGTAGCAGGGGGTTTTCCTTGCTGCTCTTTTTGCTGTTCGCTCATTTACTGCCGGCTTCTTCGTTCTTTTTTTTTAGGGAGATGAGTTCCTCCTTTTTCTTCTGATTCTTTTTTGAGGGTTTTTAATGCCTCTCTCTCTCTTTAAAGCAGCGGAACAATTAATTTGTTAGTGACGTCATAAAAAGACGGAGAGCATACGGCTTGGAGGGGTTTTCCACAAACGCCGACAGTTTTGCTTCGAAATTGGGTCTTAAAAGTTTTTTTCACCTTTGTATTTAACCGAATTAAGGGAGATTTCTCTTTAATCCATTCCAATTCGTGCTTCATTGGCTGCTAATAAATTATCTTCTTAGTTTTGTTCTATTTTCTTACGATTTGAGAAATTTTCAGTTTTGTTTAAGATTTATATATTTAGTCGATTGGGATCTTCTTGGGAAAGTTATTGCATCGCGTGTTTGTATTTCTATAAATGTTGTAGCACTTTTAGGATTTTGTAAAAATTGAGTCTTTCTGAGTTTTATTACAGTTTTATGGCTTCTATATATTGCCTAAAGTTAAAGAAGTATCTTGCCTCCCCCATAAAATATTATAAAAGATAAAAATTGCTTAAATAAAAATATCTGTTTTGCCATAAAAGCATTAACCGACCGAAATATTTATTAGACCACCAAATCGTTGTACAAGGGGAATGACCACATTATAAAACTGATTATTTTTCTTAAATTTTTTTACAGTGCTAAGATTTTAAAACAATGTTACCTATTATAGGAGATAACGGAATAATAATGTTTTGTAATAAAGCCGGTATTTTTGGATATTGTTCAAGACTGTGATTTGTTTGGACTGCCCAATTTTTGTTATAAAATTACCAGTAGAAATTAAATCATATCATTTAAGCCTTGTAATGAAATTTAAAAAATGAGTTAAGCCTTTTTGGTCAATTAATTTAATGATCCAACAGAAGAAGACGGGGATGGACTTATTTTATTTAGGATACTATTTTATACACACAAATTGGTTATTAAAGTGTATAAATCGTAAATATCCGTAAGCAACAAGCAAAAAATAAAACCAATATCATGAGAGTTTTCATTGAAGTCTTAGAAAATTCTACTTAAGGTAAAGGAAATATACTACCTTAGGAAAAGTTCTTTTGCAAGCTTGTTACAAGTATATATATAGATACTTGTAACAAGCTTTCAAAGTTATATAATACCTTTCACTAATCTAAAACAAATGAGCGTACCTATGTAGAAATATGCTCACAGAAGAAGTGAAGGTCTTTGATAATTTTTATAAAGGATACAAAAATTTTTATTATAATTATAAATGTTAATTAATATTACCTAAATTAATTTAAAATTATCATTTTATAATTAAAATGTGTTTCGTTAAAAATTTTCATCTGTTTTGTGTCGATAAGCAACAATTGCTTGTAAAATTGTTTACACAAATTAGGTTTCATAAATAAAATAAATCAACGGGTTTGATGAAAAAAGTTCAAAAAAATTTAAATTTCAAATCTTTCAGTGTGGAAATTGGTATAAAGTTTTACATGAATTTTTTCATCATTTTTATTTTTAGGTACCATCTGTTCTGAAAAACTAACTTTAAAAATAAAATAAGCTATGCTGTTTGGCAATGAAAAAAATTTAAAAAATATTTCAAACTAAAAACCCTGAGGATAGTCTTAAATAAAATATAATTTCCCGTAAAAGTTATTACAATAATTTTACGTTAGAAAAACATGTGAAAAATATGAATTTATTATATTTTATACACGGATATTTTCGTATTAATATTATTATTTATAACGTATGGAAACTTCTAGCAATGTCGAAAAATATCTTGAATGCCAGTTAAAATGCTATTTTAAGTAATCAAAATTATTTTGAACAAGTGCTGTAGGCAACAAAAAATTTGCAAGCAAAACACGTTTGGGCTTCTTTGCATCATAAGTGCTACTGCAGGAAAAGTAGTTCTACAGACGCAAGACATAGAGGGGAAAAAAGCATTCTTCTCATTTCTTATCAGTAAGAGTATTTTTCAACTGGCACCTCATTTGTCAATCCTAGGCCTTTATTTAAGAATTAAGTTTTTTTAATATTTTTGATTTTTTTTGAATAATTAAAATGTTATTTACACTCATTGCCATCAAAAATAGCGCACCAAGAAGAAAAAGGGATATCAAATCCAAATTTATTTCCATGATTACCCATAGTATGAAGGTCAGTTGATAAAAAATTCAGCCTTCCTCGATGTTAGGGGGCCGAGAAAATCAGTAAAAAGTGTTGACTCCATAGGTGTCCATAACCACCGCCACATGCCATGATATTGGGTGAGAGGGCCTCTAAATGGGATTTTGGGTTTTCGAGGACCATGATGCTTCCCCACGTAGTCAAATTTCATCTGGTGCACCAGCGGACATTGCATACCGGACCTTGCACGCTTTTCTTCCAGACTGGACTTGTTTTGTGAGCATTGGTTCTAGAGAACGGGAAGGCTGGGGTAAAAATGCAACATAGGGGGGGTAAGAAGAAAGCTTGGACATTGCGTGCAACTTCTGTTAGTGTATTTTTGTCTTTAATCTTGTCCGCAGGCCAGGCTTGAAGGTAAGGACGGACAACAGCTACAAAATCTCAATGGTGCAAGTTTGGTTGGTAAATGTACTGGTAAATCATACTCAGAAGTTGCAGAAACGGAACCCAATGCAACATCACACCGTTACCTTTAATCACCACACCGTGTGATGATTAGAAAATCCACTGCAGATCGCGTTCTCTCCATGGTGTCTTCGAGCTCATACCCAACCATCGTAGAGCTGCAGAACGAAGAGAGATTATCTCATAAACACAATTTAATGAAACTGAGATGATCATTTCCTTATTTGCTGCACTATTGCAAACAGAAAGGCCTATGGTCAGTCCCATATTTATAGACAAAGATGTCAAATCTATGCAGACCAAACGCACAATGAACTGTATTGCAAACTACATCCGTTCCTCTGCCGCATCTCCTCAGTATGATTTACCGGTACATTGACCAGCTGGTTGTTCGTCTTTACCTTCAGGCCTGGCCTGCGGACAAGCATAAAGAGAAAAATACACAAACACAAGTTGCACGCAATGTCCAAGCTTTCTTCTTACCCCCCTATGTTGCATTTTTACCCCAGCCTTCCCGTTCTCTAGAACCAATGCTCACAAAACAAGTCCAGTCTGGAGGAAAAGCATGCAAGGTCCGGTATGCAACGTCCGCTGGTGCAGCAGATGAAAATTGACTAAGTGGGGAGGCATCATGGTCCTCCGAAACCCAAAATCCCATTTACATCCCCTCTCACCCAATATCATGGCCTGTGGCGGCGATTATGCGGACACCTATGGAGTCAACACTTTTTACTGATTTTCTCGGCCCCCTAACATCGAGGAAGGCTGAATTTTTTATCAACTAACCTTCATACTATGGGTAATCATGGAAATAAACTTGGATTTGATATCCCTTTTTCTTCTTGGTGCGCTATTTTTATGGCAATGAGTGTATTTATGGTTACATAAAGTACACTGTTCAACAAATTTTAATTTTTTACAGAGATGAAAATAGTCATTTATTACAGATTTTGGGTGGCTGAACACGAAAATCAAAGTTAAAATTCTGAATCGGCTCAGCATTTTCGGGGAACACCCCTCCCAAGTTTTTAGATGACTTAATTACTTTGGATTTGATTTTCAGGGACAAAAAAACATTACACGCAGGAGGTCATTTTACACAAGATTCAGCTGAAATTCAATCAGTGGTATTTTGATTTGTGTTTTCTATAGCAGTCTAACTGTGTGGAACTGAACTCTTCAGTGGGTGCTTTGATGAAGCTAACACCTCAACCGCTTTTAATAAAAATCATTGCAAATCACTGCATATATTAATTAAATTTGAGTCCTTCGGGATGGGTTAGTACTACCCTTTAAAGATGAATTGGGTAAAAAATAAGAAGAAAAAGAAGCGTAACATTTCCTTTATAGTTTTTAACGATTTTTTTCCTTTTTTGGGGGATAATAACCTCTTAAACCTGTCCATTTGCTACAAATTTTCCTATTTTAAAAGTTTGAACCTTTCTTGTCCTTTTGGGTGTAATTTAAAGACTAAAGTAATGTTTTTGACCTTAAAAATCGAATTCAAAGTAATTAGGTCATCGAAAAACGTAAAAAAAAGGGGATGGGCTGTTCCCCAAAAATGCTGAGTCAGTTAGAATTTTAATAGTTATTATCGTGTTCAGTGACCCAAAGTTTATAAGAAATTACTCATTTCACATCTGTAATTTTTTTCATTGTTGAACAGTGTTACCGAATACACAATTAATCCTCGGCATTGATTTAATATTAATTTTCAAGTACTCATTCCAAACTTGGTTATTGGATATTTGTTTTAGAGAAATCTAATTATCA
Source organism: Tetragnatha versicolor (assembly GCA_024610705.1). Classification (NCBI taxonomy): domain Eukaryota; kingdom Metazoa; phylum Arthropoda; class Arachnida; order Araneae; family Tetragnathidae; genus Tetragnatha; species Tetragnatha versicolor. The sequence goes on along the minus strand of JANDEH010000007.1, from coordinate 37,157,838 downwards.
TTGAACATTTTTCTAAATTTTAGTTTCTGAAAAAAAAATCAATTCAACTTTTATCAGAATTTTTAAATTGATATGTGCATACAATATGTGGAGCTAGACATTATACAAATCTCTAAATTTCATAATTTTTATCAGGCATCTAAAATTTATATGGTTGTTATACAGAACTTCTTAATTTAACACATTAACTCAAAAAGAGTAAAATTCTTAAAATAGCTAAAAATAGATATTTTTCAGTATAATCATTCAAAGCCAATAAGGAAAATGTTATTTATGGTCCATGAATTACTTTATACACAGTTGAGCCCTTCAATTTAGATATTAGTAATCGTAAAAATTCTGTGTTTCATTTCTACAAGTGTTTCTTTATTATAAATAAAAATTAAATTTATTCCACCTTATTTCCCTCAAAAAAAATTGCGATTCTCTGTATTGAAGAATAAAGGAATCTTACTTTGTTTATACGAGCAGTATATTATTCTCTGGGAAAGGAATGAAATATATATGAAACTCTATACCTCACGTAGAGAAGTTTTATTAGACCGTCGAATTCGCCTCAACAATATTTGCCATATTTACACATCCAAACTTCTCAATCTGGCAACAGAGCCCCACCCTCCCGAAATAACACAACATCGAAGAAAAAACCCCTGCAGGATCAACTTCTCTGAAAGGCGCGTTCCACCCCTCAGGAAAACGTAAACCTCAACAAGCAAAGTCCATTGATATTTCAACTACGACATGTGAAAGAACCCTCCATATACGCCGAAAAAGAGAAGATCTCCTCTTGCTGTTGGAGTTCCATCTTATCCTGCTGGAAGTAATAAAAAAACGCGCTACGGCCATTTTATTCTAGTGCTGTAAAGCCAACAATGGAGCCGTTTTTCTTAATAAGACGGGCGGGCAAAAGACTATCTCCCCCCCTCTTACAAAGAGGCAAACGCGGGTCATGCAAAATCCCTCTCTATATGCAGCGGAATAACAAGCAATAACTATTTGATGATGCTGTTGGTGTTTACATATTTTTGGGGGAGGGCTTTGCCGTGGCAGCGGTCGGACAAATGAATTGAGCCGGGATGGAGCTGGAGAAGTAGTCGGTGAGATTGGCGGATGAACGGGGTGTCGAGGGAAAAAGTGGTTTTGGTAACAGGTTGTGGGGTAACAGGCTAGTTTTATTTTTTTACTAGGGGATTGGTTACTGAGATGTGATGATGTGTATATCAAATACCTTTTATATATATAAAAACTATATATTTATAAACAAAATAATTTTTTTAAGGTTTTGAAGCATTTATTATAGTTTCCAAAGGGAATTTCTGAAGTACTCAAGTTCATGTATTTTACAGACGACACTATTTAATTATGTTTCAGCGATCATATTTCTATTTAGGAAATTTAGAGATATGGATGTTTTTTTCAAAAGCCTGATGATAAACTTCACTGAGGCACGTTGAATTCTTGGAATTAAAAATTACGAAGAAGTGTATGAGTGCCCATTCTTTAACAAATCCAGAGGTAATTTAAATCTTCTCAGTCCCCCTTTATTTCATAAGTTTTTAAATAAAAATGTGCTTTTATAATATTATATAAAATTATGTACTTACTGTAATGGTTTGAAGTCGTATTTAATACGTTGTGATGTTCTAATTGGTGGCAAACAGTAGATTGATCCTTCAAAGCATAACCCTGCTACAGACTGCACTCACATGATATATAAACGAAAAAAACCACAGTTGTAAGTGTTACCTTTTGAATTTAAAACTATCTGCAAAATAAGCAAATGAAATATATGAATTACAGAAAAATTGTTTTGAAAAGAGTGAAAAACAAATTTCTTGCTTACTACATAATTTTGAAAATAAGAAATACAGAAAATCCAAGTTTTTCAAGTTTTTAGGGTGATCTATTCAAACCTTTTGAAAGAAGTAATCGGAATATGAATTATATCAACTTGAATAGTTATTTTAAGGAGTTCTCTAGAAACAAACTAAAGAATAATTTTTAAGCTTCTGAATAATGGTAGAAGAAAAATCATTGAAGTAATAAATAAAAAAATAATTTAAAACTAATGATAGTAATGAATAAAAAAATAGTTCTACTGAATAAAAGCTTTCAATAAATAAAAAAATTCAAAATAAGCTAAAACAGGTTTTATTTTCAAAAAATGAAGTGTGGTGCATTTTATTAAATTTTAAATTGAAAAAAATCATTTTGGTCAAAAAAATTTATTGCATGCATAAGAACACATAGGAGAAACGTAAATAATGGTTGAAAAAAGGTTGGGAAAAAAACAGAAATAGTAATAAGATAATAGTTAGAAAGTATCAAAAGATCAAGGAGCTTGTCCTAGTTACCTACCTAAAAGTGAAACTAGGGTTATGATTTTTTATTCAGATTTAAAAGCATGTGGTGATAAATTATGAGTATTGGTCCATAACTTTCATAAATAAATTTATATTTGAAAACTGTGGAAAAAAGTTTGCTCACCTAATAAGATTTTGTGTAAGGATGATGCACTGCAAGGCAGTTAATAAAATTTTATTTGAAGTGGAATGAAACACAAATTAAAACTAAACGGGTTTAAATTTATTTGTAAATTATAATTTATAAACTTGCTGTTTAAAAATTTGACACTTTTAAAAATGTTTCGAAGCGCTTCCCTCAGCAGAGCAGCCCGCTCGGTCACCTTACTAGCACATCGCACATCAATGGCTTGATGGTTCCTGTATCCAGAATTTGCGAAGGCATATGATAGAGTAGTTGGTGTGTGATTGCTATATGAGAAAGTGAAATTATATTTTGGGTGCACAAGGTTTTACTCTCAATAAAAAGAAAATAATATACCATAAAATTAACATATGGGCAAAAGTTCATCGAATGCAATATATTTGGATTTTAAGTAATTTAAAAAAAGGTCTCAGAATAACCCTAATGCACACTATTTTGTGGCTACTAAGCTATGTTAACTGTTTTTTAAAATAGCTCTATCTCACAAATAAATTATTGTAAAATAATGAAATTTTATAAAATGTCAATTTCATAAAAATTCCAAAAGATATATAAAATATTTTGTCACATGATTTGTAGTTATCAAATCGTAAATTCTATAATAGATTTAAAATCGAGAAATAAGCATGTTTTGCTGAAGTTTTTTTGACAAAAATACCTCAATCGTCTTAAAAAAGCCCGGCAATCATTCACAGCGCTATACACATTTTTACATTAGAAAATAAAACAAAACTAAATCGCCCGAAAAACGTCACCAAAACCTGCTATCGGCACCATTAGGTTCCAAACACAAATCCAACCCCACCTAACACCTACACCTCACAAAAAAATTCCAACACCCCCTCAAGAAACGGACTTGGCGCGCTTTTCCTCCAACAATCCCGCCAAAAAAATCCACAGATTACAGAGGGCCTGTTTTGATTTGCATTGTTACCCTCCGAAAGGGCCATCGACTGAAAAACACCAGCTTTAGGGATACCTCACTCCTACAAATTGTTTAGCATATGGGCGAGATGCGTGTTATGGATATTCCGAAGAAAAATACGCACCCCCCCTCTTTTATAAAACAAGATTCCGGCCCTTCATATGCACTCCCTGGTGAGACCCTGGCGGAGTTATTCCAGTAAGCCAAATTCTTCCCTCTCGCTCAGAAAGGGCGGCAAATTGTGTGTTTTCTTTTGTGATCCCCATCCCCACAGACCTGTTCGTGTTTACACGGCCGAGAGTAATATGTTCTTCAGTTTATTGCAGTTTTCATATTTTCGGGGTTGGGATTATGTAAAATAATGGAAAGCCCTTTTGAAGCGTTGTCATTGGAATGACAAAAGGTCAAGTCTAAGGGTGACATCGTATTGCACAACATGTGTAAGCCCAGCGTGTTGGATTGCCTCATATGTCGCTGGTGTAGGGTGTTTTTGAGCCACACTCGAGCTGTCTTCTTTTCAGTTCGCTTATATGACACGAGAGTGGTTCATTTTGCTTCAGGATCATCTTTGGATTGCTGGTTATTTTTGGGGTGGGTATATTTGGTTATGAGAAATGACGTATATGCCAGGAAAGGAATCTTCATCAAAACACGAGGAAAAGATATTTGCATCAGCTTGATATCTCCTATCCTCCTCAGACCCGAAAGAAAATATAGGTTTGTTCATGCCCAAAGTGTCTTAAATGTGCCAAAGTGCTTAAATGTGCAAAAGTGTGCAAAAGTGTTTAGGCCTCTCTAAAGGTATAAAAGTGGAATAGGGAAAATATTTTTTATTAGCAGGGACTGAGGGGATTAATCACATGTGATGATACATCAGGACGACCACTAGAACCAATAATTTTGGAGTTCTAATTAAAATTGCTTTACTTAGTTTATTTGAGTTATTTTGGCACAATATATGTAAAATATAACAGTATTGGTAAAAAATTAAGTTTTATTTTGTTTTTTATGCCAAAATTACACTTTTTGATCACTTTTTCAGCATCAACTGACTATCTGGAACTGACTATCTATTTCTGACTATCATGGAATGTCTTGTACTAGTTTCTATAGTTGATGTAAATACTTAAATAACATTACTTGTTTGTTAACTAACAAATATTAAGGCCATCCACATAATATTTTTTTATGGTTTGCGATTTATTAGACAAAAAATTTCCTCTTGAGTATTGGAAAAAGTGCCTAAAAATAACAATTTAACACGAAAAACCTAAAAAAAAGTTAAGCAAACACCTCGAGAGAAGTTTTTTGACATAAAATATATTGAATGCAATTTAAATACAATTATTGTTTTTATAACATTGAATGAAATTTAAAAGGTAAAAAAAACAAATCACATATATGCGGGATTTGTATCGGTTGAGTCCTGATGTATCACATGTGATATAAACAAGTTTCAAAGGTCCTTACTACTTAATATTTCATTAAATAATTATTATATTGGTGTTAATTGGTTCTTTGTTTGCTTATAAAGAAAAAGTGTGTCTTAAAGGTAGTCAAATCTTTGTTTTTATTCTAAAAAGGCTTCTAAAAATCTTAATATTGCAAAAGTATTAATATCTACTGTCCATAAAGAAAATTATGTTATGTTTTCCACTTAATGTTACATGTGATACAAGCGGTTTCCAAATATTTTTTCAATAAAATATTTAAAAATCAGAAACTTTTGTATCACATGTGATACAACGGGACTGATGAGGCTATGAGAAAAGGCAATATTTATTGTGTGTGCTTTAAATTACAGAAAATACTTCACATAATAGTTAAGAACATTACTTTAGAAAAATGATTACAGAGGTGAAATTGAGAAATAATTTAAAACGAAAACTATCCAAGAGAGTCCCTGAATCCTTATTTTTTAAAAAGGAGTAAAATGTTGTGAGCAGTTAAGTGAGTGTACTCAAATACTTTTTAGGAAATCAAACCTTGGGTATTTTATGCTCAATGACGTAACAGTACTACTTTGTACCTTTTAATGTATCTGGTTTCGGGTTTCAGAAAATGTAATTATTGAATTGATTTACTCTAGTAGGGGGTTTGTCCTATCTCGGATATGTTTCTAAGAAGTTTCTTTTCGATGTTATTATTGTCATTGTTATTTCAATGTTATTATCTTATTCGATGTTATTGTTTTAATGTTCATTTTGAATTATCGTACGATATTTTTTCTTTTTAAAACTACATAGTAAAAGGAACGCAGAAACTCGAGTCTTGTACATCAATTCTATGGATAAAATAGCGTTTCTAATTATGTAACTTTGTGAAATGAAACCAATTGTTTAGGGAATAGGAAGCCACACACACAAACTAAGTATTAAGTTTTTATTTTAAAGTAAATGTTTCCCATTTATATTATTATCCTGGAAAAAAACCATATCTCTTTCACATATAATATTTTAACTACCACATAAAATCTTTTATTTCTACATCAAAGGTGCATTTAAAATACCTAACAGGCTTTTTTTATGAATTAAAGAGTATTTTTATTATTTTACTTATGACAATTGTTTAAGACCTAAAACATAAAACTAGAATTGAATTCTTTTGGGCATTTCTTGATTCTACTTTTTCCTATTAAACTGGGGAACCAATGCAATAGTCAGTCCACGAATTCATCCAATCTTTCATTTAACACTCGATCAAACCTTTCCGATTCTCCAACACTTTTATGAAACAGATCCCGGATTGGTAATGCAGGCCCTATAAACCCCAATCCCCACCTTCCATCAAATCAGACACCCGAATGACATGGGTCCATATAAAGTTTGCCCGGGTGTTTCACAACCTTTCGACCAACGAAATATATAACCTCACCACTCGCCCGAAAGGAATATGGGGGATGATTGAAAAAGTTGCATATTCCGCTGCATGTGAGGTCCGGATTTAAACCGTCCCATCAGAGAAGAGGCATTTATTTTACTCCTAAGATTCCGGAAAATTGGAAAAGAAGACAAGGTGATATGTGCAGAGGCCAATTCGGCTCGGCTTCTGGAGTGAAAAATTGAGGATTGCGCCAACTGCACACCCCTTTTCCTTTCTTCTTCTTAAAAAGTGATGGTACCCTACCAGGCCTTTCTTCTAAGACATTCCTGTTGGGGGAATTATATATAAGGTCCACTCCCCTCCCTCGAGGGAGGAGAAGAACCCCCCTCTTTCCTCCTCCGATCTTCCATTATTCCAAAGTCCAGTAAATCGCCAAGGGAGAAGCGAAAAGGGCGCCAAAAAAATACAACAAGAAATATACGATTGCGTCTTCGGGAATACGGTCTAATCAATTACAGTCCCCGATTGCAGTTGAAAGAGTACAGTGAGAAGAAGAGGGAGGTAAGAAAGGAAAAGAGGAGGGCCGGAATCCTTTCCCTTTTTTCTCTTCTTCTTCTTTCCATTCAGTCACTTTCGTTTTCTTCGACAGGGCGAGAGAGAGAGAGTGGAAAAAATCGTGATTTTGGTGAAATGAGGGCGACTGTGTGTGGAAAGAAGGAGTCACAGGCGGCTGGGATGAGGAAGGAGGACTAATAATAAAATAAAGAAAATTTTCTGTAGGAATCGAAAGCATTCTATGGTTCTTTCATTTCTTCCATTCTGCGTTTTTATTTTTATTTTTTCGTATTTAAGGGGTGATGTGATTTCTAGTTTCGGGGGTTTCAGAAATCGGGTTTGTGCTTTTGTTTCTGGAGGGGAATATGGGGAATTAATTATATTTCGGATATGCTTCGCTCTGATGAACCACGCGTTTATTGATGAATTAGGGAGTTCTTTTTTGGGGGTTTCAATATTTCTGTTTCGTCTTCATCAGAATAAGAGGTAGTATAGGAATGTCTGATGGCTTGGCTTGTGTAAATAAAAGATTGGGATATTTCTCTCAGATTGAAATGCCGATGAATTTGTGCTGCAGTATATAAGAAGGAAAATAAAGATATGATAAGTCTGGTACCTCAACCTACATTTTAAAGGAAACGAACGAATTACCGTGGGACGTATTCCAAGATTTCAAATCTAAGCATCGAATGAGGAAGTTGCATGATTTTTTTTATTTTTTTAATCGATTCCTCTTGCAAAAATAAGCAACTACCCAAAATTTGAGGCCGATCGAGAAATTTTTTGATTGTCAAAAAAATTAACAAAAATCCCCTTTTTAAAAGCGCGCGAAAACGCCAAGAGTTTGGATGTGACGTCATCTTATACTAAACATTGTTGTAAAGCAATGGAGTTGATGGTATTATTGTTGACGTCATCTTATAGTTTAAATAATAAACGTTTTCAATCACGTGTTTTTTCTCGACTTTTAAATTAAAATATTTAATAACCTGTACATTTTTTTGAAAAACTGACTAGATATTTCATTTTACAATACAAAAAACCACACGGAACACTTGTTTGTTTTTGAAAATCTGACCCATGCAACTTCCTTATTAATATAAATTTAAATACGTACATATCTTAAAGGAGTGGTTACTATGCACTTTATTCAATTATTCAAATTAATATGATTTAAAATTTGATTTAAATTGAAGCACACTTTTAATTAATACATACTACCTTAATCTTTTATACACATACGTTCCACTTGTGATACTGGAATTTTGAATCCATTAAAAATTACACTTCAACTACAGCACATTTTTAATTCATCTTACACACTACCCTTAATCGTTTGTTTCGTCCAGTTTCGCCTTTGAGGGTATCGGATTTGAACACATTCAAAATAATATTTGAATAACTATACATTCTTTCCTTCTGAAGGAATGCCTGGAAGTTTTAATGGAACATCCGATAGGGGCAAATCCGACAGAGATCTTCAGTAATAGTATCAGAAACACCCCTATTTATGGAAACGCATCAAATATTTGTCCGTAATCAGCGCAGAACCGAAAAAGATCCTCCCCTCATTTCTTTAATTATACCAAACCCCATCCCAAGCCATACCCTATCTGCCCCAGAAAATGCCCGGTGCTGGCTTTACCCCAATAACACCCGCACCTTTACCTAACGCATTTATCTACGGTTCGCAGGAGTCTGGCCACCATCCAAAGCATTTCTTGCCCGAGCGATTAGCGCCCAAGTGATTGCCATTATCACAGCAGCGCTGACACTTTTCTGCCTGGAAGCGCCGCCAGAGGGCGCCCCAGCATCCTCGACCTTGGAGGAACAACTCAACTCAATTAAACGACGTTAACACAAAAACACACCCTGCCTCATTAAATGCGAGGCAGAGAAGCCGGCTTTCAAATTCTCCTCGACTGTGATTTTATTAGGTCGGTTTGCTGTTGGTGCTTTTTTTTTCGCTGTTTGTTTCCACCTGGTTTTCGCTCTTGCTTTACCCGTCTGGTTTAATATTTTTTCCCGGTGATTAGGCTAATTTAAGAGCCGGCCGAATCTGTCGGATGTTTATTAGGTATTTAGTGCTCACTCGCGCTTTTGGGAGAATGGGAATTTTTTAGCAGTTTCGGAGGCGTTTTTGGCGGGGACTCTCGGGAGTTTTTGACTTTTTTATGACGCGGGATCGCTTACAGTGTTTATCTGCTTTTTTTAAGCGTTGTAATTTCTTGTTTCAGTTCTTATCCGAATGAGTTTTTTTCGGCGGGTTTTTCACTTGGTTACGGCTCTCTGGTTTTCTCAAAAACCTTATGGTTTGAATCGCGTTTCTTATTACGTACGTAAAAACGAGTTGCTTCTGGGAATAGAAAACCGAATGCCATTTTCTTAATGAATTCTATCACGCTTATTTCTGTTTATCGCAATAAACTGCAGTTGAAACAATTCAAGCCGCAGTATGAATTTTGAAAACCCGTCCGTTGGAAAAAATTTTTTTTGCTAACTGTTCCATCAAGAAAGCAATTACAAAAAAAGCTCTACCAGTTTTTTTTAAAGAAGGTTTGCTTTCATAATTTATTTATTGGTGTGTCGTGAAAAGTTTAAATGGTGAATAAAAAATGTGAATAATGAAAGACCCTCATGCATGTTTTAAAAAACAGTATGCGCGTCTTAAATTCCAATTAAGTTGATCGAATCATGTATATCTCTAACCGGGCTGTTAATGTATAAGAAATAAAATTTAAGAAGAATACTTTCAGTAAATTTTTAGCCTCTTTTTTAACAGAGGAAACTAATCTGTTTTCATGAGTACCTCAAATCAATTTGTCTAATTTTTTACTACTGTCTTTTTTGCATTAGCAAAATTAAAAAAATTTCTACATATCTTAAGTATGAACTGCTGTCCTTTGAATATTTTACTACTTATCAAAATTATAAAAATGATTATCATAGGTACTTATTGTAAAATTTCTATTATTTCCCATGTAAAGTTTATGGAACTAAACTTTTCATTTACTGATTGATTTTATTTGATTCATGCACTTAATAAGGGTAAACGTCAACAGGGATACATAATACTCTGTTGTGGTGATCTTCGACATAGCTCACCCGTATAGAAGGAATTCAGGGGAAAAATCATGCGTAAAATTTTTGCAGATAACTATTTGAATATTCACTCAAATGTGCCAATCTTGCTTTTAAGAACTTTCACCTTTTAGTTCACCCGAGTAAATTACTGACTTAGCACTATAATTTTTACTACAAAAGAAGACCTGATCACGAATGCGATTGGAAGTGCCTCGTGATTTTATATCTTTCTGTTTCTTTTAGCTTATACTTCCTGGGTAATGTATATTTTTCACGATTCGGGGGATACTTTGTCATAGGATAGGTATATAGTCATAAATCATTTATTTATCTCTTCACATGTCTCCAAATAGTTTTATGAAATGAGAACGAACTTTTACAATGAACTTTCATTAGAGACAACTTGATGCATACTTACAGTTCTTTTGTAGGTAAGTTGAAAAGATATTTTGCCTTAGGGTGAGTAATGGTACACATTTCATTTTGGGAAAGCATATCCAGTAAATTATATACAGGGTGTTTCAAAATTGCGTTGCACGGCTTTTATTTGAAACCAACGCCTCCTAGGGTCTACCCCTATGTAAGTGAGCCTGGAAAATGCATTGAAGTTAAAAAAATTAATTTAAAAACTAAAAGAGAAAGAGCAAAAACTTCAAGGAGAGTATTGTTGCCAAAGTCATGAAGAACTCACTGAAAAAAATTCATGAAAATATCTTGAATATTCGCCGAGATATTAGCATGTGAAAATAGCACTTTTTCAGGGGTCAAAAAAGAAAAAAAATCGCATATTTGCAAAGTTTTTTGATTTTTTGATTCAATTTTGTGTTCTTTAAACTAAAAAACACAAAACTACAAAATAACACTGAAAAATTTGCAAATATGCGAACTTTTTCTTTTTAGACCCCTGAAAAAGAGCTATTTTCGCATGCTAGCTAATATCTCGGCGAATATTCAAGATATTTTGATCAAATTAATTTTTTTCAGTGAATTCTTTATAATGGAAACAACACTCCTTTAGTTTTTAAATTAATATTTTTAACTTTTTAATTTCGCCGTTAGGGGCGCTATAAGTCCTCTCAATTGATTCTCCAGGCTCACTTACCTAGGGGTAGACCTTACTTCGGTGATCCTAGGAGGCGTTAGTTCCAAATAAAAGCCGTGCAACGCAATTTTGAAACACCCTGTATATGTATTTAGGAAAATCCTTATTTTTTAACCACATATGAAAGTTCAAGCAGGATATGTACTTTTGCTTTCGGGTTATTTCAACTGTGAAGCATCAGTTCGACAGCCAGGAACACTAAGTGTCATATTGTCAAGTCATCTTCACCATATCATACAATAGTTCTAGTGTCAAATACACCTCATTACAAAAGACACTGTATGCAAACAATGTTTTTGAACGCGCACAAAGGCAGAAACTTTTCTCATAAGCTAAAACAACAATTTTTACGTAGGTTCATTAAGACACTCTTTATCATCAAATAGATCAATTGTGATATTCATTTTTGTACAATTGCCACCCTTTGAACAGAATGGGATTTTAGCGCATTCAATTGTAAATCATTACAAAACTTTGCGCGTTTTTCATTCTCAAACGTCAAAAGCAACGCTTAAATAATCTTCCTCATTGTGTGTGGTTTGCCACAGTAAAACAACAAAAAAACACCCTCGAATCATTCGACTCGTTAGAATCGAATATTTTTGCCAATTCGTTGTGTAAATCTTGGGTGCATCCATTCTACTCGGAAGTCAATACAATGGAAAGATACACTCAATTTTTCGGTGAAATATAGCATTTTAAACAAAAGATATCTTCCTCGCAGCTATTTGACGAGATTTGTAAGGTTTCGGAATGCAACAATAAACGGCTTCCAAAAGAGAAGCTTTTTTTACCGCTTGCATCTCCCCCTTCCATTCCTACTTTGATTATAAGAAGTTGATCTAAACAAAGAACACTCTTTAATATTTCAGACGAAGCAAAACATTTCACCGCACCGCGTGATTAACTGGCGAATTCCAAAGCAAATAACCGAGCTCTTTTGTTCCTGGTTAACTCTCAAAGTCAAACAAAAGCTACAACTATCGCATTCTGTTGACAAAATGGCGATTGTTGTTTTTACGCAGAGAGAGCAGCCGAGCTGATACGTGTGTGATTAATTGTTATTCGTCAGCCATTTTTATTTCCCATCCACCAAAAAGCAAACTCGCCATTCTTTTCACAGCACAAAATAAAGCGGGGCACAGAGTCTGTTTGAATTTATGTTTCCTGGTAAGACTGGAACATGCCATTCTTTGTATACTCAATATTGCTCCTCGACAAAGAGATACAATAACAAGAGAAGTCCGCAGAAAAAACACTGTGTGAACAAGCTTAACAATTAATCTGCCCTTTTCCCCACAGAAAGAATGCGAAACAAGAACAACAAAAATAACCATCAGTTCTGATTTTATTTCAGAGATGCTTTGGAAGTTATTACTCTGCAATAGAAAACCGGTTTTTTACTCGGCATTCATTGTTGTAAGAGTGTTGCTTCTTGCCACTCCCATTCAAAAATATGTCAGATAAGCCCAGATAATAATACGCCTCTTAAGTGAGGCTTTCTAGAGCAAAGTGTGTGAATTAATATCGTCATTGTGTCAGACAATTCATTTCTGGGGTGAAATCTCAAGTGTTACGCACACCAAAAAATGGTTACGGTCTCCTTTGTTACAGGGCGATAAAAATCCGTGTAACGTCTCCCCCTCAAAAAGCATCAAACACTACATTCGGTGACAAATCGCTGGAAAAAACCAGTTTATTAAACTAACTGACAATGAACACGACATAAAGCGTACGATAATTCAATTTTCGGCGCACAAATTCGCTTTGGGTTATTAAAGATGGACACTTAACTTTCAAAACAGTTTTCAAACTGAAATGGATTCATATGTTATCGAGCAATTCACACAAATAAAGCCCGATGTTCTACAATTGGAGCTTATTGTGGTATGTGTGCTGCCTGAAAAAAAACCAAGCATTGTTACAAAAGGAGCCCCATGCTTCAGAAAGCAGATCAGCTTTCAAGCAACTCGGAATCAAAAAAGCTAACAATGCAGAGACTGAGAAGTTATTTGAGTGGTTGAAAATATCAACACTTTTGATTCGGTAGGCTTTTACCAGGATTTTAAAGTTAACTACCCCCGAGACAATAATACATATTTTTCTATTACAGTCCTGTGTGTTAATACAAAATTTTTAAATTGCTTATTTCTTTTCATCGTTGTTTGAATAGAATATTTCTTTTCACATGATATAAAAATCGTCATTGAAGGACCTAAATATCAATATTTTTAAAATAGAAAAATAATTTAAAGAATAATTTTGAAGTATGGGATTTTATTATTTCTATTAGATTTTGTATTTCTATTTAACTAATACTGACAAATATGATTATTTTGTATAACTAATGTTTTACTTAAATTATGAATGAAAATGTAATACAATCTATTCAATCCTTTCAATAATTTTTTAGTATGAAAATTTATTCTTAAATTAAAATTAAACATAAAAGGGGATGTAGGGTAATTTTTTATATTAAATATTAATGTAACGCAAAGCCGTATTTCATCTCCGAGAAATTTTTTTTTAGATTTATAGTAAGAAATGTAAGCTGGATTTCACTGAATTGTGTTTCTCCTTATCGCTCTTCAAGATGTCAGAATTAAATCGTTTTTTGGTTGCGAAATATTTTCTCGTTAAAGGAAATCATGATCTGGAAAGGTTTTCTCTTTTGAACTGTTAATTTAAGAAAAATAACAGTTAAGTATACTCAGATTTAAAAATTTATTCACAAATTATTTATTTAAAATTAATTCACAAATAAAAACACGTTTGCCACTAATCAGTAATTATGCGTATTTCTTACAAATTTACGGGGCATAAATTCTTATATTTGTAAATTGGAACTTTTTATAAACTAAAAACAAATTTCTTAACCAATTTTAAATTCATTTTGACCTAAAATACATTGTAATATTGATAATAGGTTATTTTTTTTCAAAACTCAAACCCTTTTTAGGTAGGTACATTTAAGGTAAAGGTCCTGTGAATATACAGGGTGTTCTAAAATTGCTTTGCACGGCTTTTATTTGGAATCAAGGCCTCTTAGGTTCACAGAAGTAAGGTCTAACCCTAGGTAAGGGAGCCTGGAGAATCCATTGAGAGGACTTACAGCTCCCCTAGCGGCGAAATTAAAAAGTTTAAAAAATTAATTTAAAAACTAAAGGAGATGGAGCAAAAACCTCAGTGAGAGTATTGTTGCCAATGTCATGAAGAACTCACTGAAAAAAATCTGATCAAAATAGCATGTGAAAATAGCAATTTTTTAGGTGTCAAAAAAGAAAAAGTTCACTTATTTGCAAATTTTTCAGTGTTATTTTGTAGTTTTGTGTTTTTTAGTTTAAAGAACACAAAATTTAATCAAAAAATCAAAAAAAATTGCAAATATGCTTACTTTTTCTTTTTTGACCCCTGAAAAAGTGCTATTTTCACATGCTAACATCTCGGCGAATATTCAAGATATTTTCATGAATTTTTTTAGTGAGTTCTTCATGACGTTGGCAACAATACTCTTAGTGAGGTTTTTGCTCTATCTCTTTTAGTTTTTAAATTAATTTTTTTAACTTTTAAATTTCACCGCTAGGTTCACTGTAAGTCATTTCAGTGCATTCTCCAGGCTCACTTACCTATGGGTAGACCTTACTTCCATGACCTTAGGAGGCGTTGCTTCCGAATAAAAGCCGTGCTAAAAAATAGGCTAAAAAATGAGATTGTCCAAGTTTCAGCTCAATCCGATAATATTAACCCGTGCCTCATCGAGGTCAAAGTTCAGAAAAACAGCGATTTTTAACATAAAATCGTAGTTTTCGCCCCATAAAACTGGAACCATTTATCCCAGAAACCTGGTTAGGGTGTCATTTGATAGGGAATTTCATACACTTAAACTCTGAAGTTACGTAATTTTATTTGCTTAAACGGATGGGGCGCTATTTAGCATTTTCATAGGGAAGGTCCGTGAAAAAGCGACTTGATTGCTAGAAACCTAGAACAATACAATGTGACAAAAAACTTTATCCTCCGGGATTTTTCTATTACTTTTGGTCCCAATAGATAGTATATCAGTTTTTAAATCCCCTAAGTGAATTCTAGGGTATAATTTCAAACCCCCTGGTGTTTGAAAAAAGGAAAAAAAATATTTTTAAATGCGCATTCAGGGACTTATAATGTGATAAAGTTGGTCCAAATACATTATTAAGAGCTTAATTAGATAGAATACCGATGGTATAGGGCCTTAAGCTTTCCCTATAACCCCTATAATCTAAGCGAAAGAAGCGCGACTGCGAGGTTTTGCTATAAACAAAGGTTTTAATACCCATTAAAGTGATAAACAGAGCTAAATTACAAATTTTTCCCAAAAACCTCTATAGAGATGCCATTTGGTGTCAGAATGATGCTTGAGATTATGTATGTGGGTAAAATTATAATAATAGCGTCCTTCCAACTCTAAATAATAAATAAATACTATTTCTACCAAAGTTACATGTTTTCAGCTAAAAGTGATCTTAGAAAAATGTATAAATTTATTTATTTTAAAATACCACAATATTCATTTGCCTAACATTCAAAGAAAATAAACTTTTTTGAAAGGCATGCTATAGCAAATGATTTCAAAAATTTTCTTTCTGTGTATTGCACGTGGTGAGAAGAACGGAAATTTTAATAAGTAATTTTTTAAAAATAGTCTAAAAAGTTTTTGGATAATTATCATGATTTTCTTTAAATTGAGTTTATCTATCTTTAGGTTTAGGACAGTAACTTGGTTGCCCTAACAAAAAATCCAGTGAAAACTTCAGAGAATATATACTTTTTTTTTTGCACAAGCTTTTTTTGTGCCCTTACAACTAATCATATAAATAAGGGCACTAGAGAATATCTACTGTTGGAGTGTCTCAGTATTTTTCCGAGAAATCTTGTTTATGGTTTCTTAGAAAAATTAATTATGAAAAGCATAGAAACATAAACTGTGAAATTGAAAATTATTTTTAATATTTCATTTTCTTACATGATATTTGTCTCCTTTCACACAGGTGTAAAAAAATTGACGAATAAAGAACAAAATATTAAGTAATTATAGATTATAGATCAAACATATAATGAAACATTTTTTTCTTTTCAAGAAAGTAATTTTCCTTGAATGATAGGCAAATGAATTTCGAGGTACATTAAAATAAATCAATTTATACATTTTTCAAAGATCACTTATAGCTGAAAACATGTAACTTTGGTAGAAATAGGATTTTTTTAATATTTAGTCGGAAGGACGCTATTATTATAATTTTACCCACATACATAATCTCAAGCATCATTTCTGACACCGAATGGCATCTCTATAGAGATATCCAAAATTTGTAATTTAGCTCCCTGTTTATCACTTAAATGGGTATTAAAGCCTTTGTTTAGCAAAACCTCGCAGTCGCGTTTCTTTCATTTAGATTATAGGGGTTATAGGGAAAGGTTAAGGCCCTATACCATCGGTATTCTATCTAATTAAGCTCTTAATAATGTATTTGGACCAACTTTATCACATTATAAGTCCCAAAATGCGTATTTAAAAAATATATATTTTTTCCTTTTTGTCAAACACTAGGGGGTTTGAAATTATTCCTAGAATTCACTTAGGGGATTTAAAAACTGATTTACTATCTATTGGCACCAAAAGTAATAGAAAAAGCCCGGAGGATAAAGTTTTTTGTCACATTCTAATGTTCTTAATGTTCTAGGTTTCTAGCAATCAAGTCGCTTTTTCATCTTCACTATGAAAATGCTAAATAGCGCCCCATCCGTTTTAGCAAATAAAATTCCGTAACTTCAGTGTTAAAAAGTAGGAAATTTCCTATCAAATGACACCCTAATCAGATTTCTGGGATAAACGGTTCCAGTTTTATGGGGCGAAAACTACGATTTTTTGTTAAAAATCGCTGTTTTTCTGAACTTTGACCTCGATGAGGCACGGGTTAATATTATCGGATTGAGCTGAAACTTGGCCAATCTCATTTTTTAGCCTATTGGCACATTTTAGGGGGGTAAGACCTAAGAATTTCGAAAGTTGATTTTTTGTAACCACCCTAACCTTGTATATTATAAGATACATAAACAGCTCCTTGACACGAAAATAATAACGCATAATGTTAGTTGAAATTTTCCTGTTTAGATGTTATAGATACTTCTCTTCAACTAATTATAAACGGAAGTTAGGTTTTATTATATTTTATTTAGTTGACGCTTTAGTTAAAAAATGTTCTTATAGCAACGGTTATCAGTAATATCGAAGTAAGTTGTTACAAACAGGTTATCATTACAGACATTTTATTTATGGATTTGATCTCACCAATACCAAGAGAGGAAATATCGATATGACATTAACTAGAAAGATGTTTCACTACAGAGAGAAATAATTTATTTAAAAAATTCGAATATCAGTAGAATAAAAAGACAAATTTGTGGTATTAAACTAATGAAGAAATAATGCAGAATGCCAATGCAGCAAGCTAAATATTGAGTCTGTATTTAATAAAATTTAAGCCAATTGCACGTAATTCAGTTTCACTTTTTTGGTTTTCCTTTATCGATGTAAGTTGTAAGGTTTTCCCCTTAATTTTATTCATGATATCTTTTCTCGTTAAATAAAATCAAGGTGTGAATAGATTTTTTTGCCTTAAACTGTACAATTTGGGACAAACAACAGTTATGCATAAGTAGTGTGACAATTTGTGTACATTTAATTCCTAAAAATATGTTTGACACTAATGAATAATAATATAACTAAACATATTTCGGACAAATTTAAGAAATATTCATACATTTGTTATTTGAAAATTTCTTTGTGTTATGAACTGTTTATATCGGCAAATAAATTTTCGTAGATCATTCATTTCAAGTATGTTAAACTACTTAGTTTCAAAGGATTTTTACAAAATGTAAATAATCACAAATTAATTTACTTTTGAAAAATAATACAAACAATAAATTTTTTAACATTAATAACCTAAAATACCTTTGATTTTTTAATGAAAAGCTCTACAACAACTACAACATGGACCATTTTTTAGAATTAAACCAAATAAATGTACTTTGTAGACGGAATCCAGTAAATAATTATACAAAATTTAGTTACTTAAGGCACAATAAGTTTGTTAACAACTGTTAACCATTAATAGATTCACCGCTAACCTAAACTAAAATTAGGTATCCTGAAATCAAAACTTCTATTCGGTAGTTGAAAAAGGTAAACAAGTTTTAAGCTAATCCATAGATTTGTCGAAAAAGCTCGATTCCATGTTAACCTTAGGTCAAGTTAGTGGTGAATACAGCAGCAGTGAGTTTGAACTGTAGTTTTTGTACTAAGAAAGTGCATGAACTAAACCCAAGGAAATAACTCATTGAGAAGTAAGGGCATAGAGAATGTTGGTACCATTACCTACGCACACTTCATTTTGATATTATTAAATAAATGGAAAATTAAATTAGTTATCGATAGTGTATATAAACATATGCTATCTAGGTGCAAACGTGAAATCAGTCTTATAAATAAAAAAGTTAATTAAAGCAACAAATTTACTCCTTTTAGAAGATCATATAGTAGTTACTTTGAGTGTACTTTTAGTGTTTTTATGACGATATTTTTAATAAAGATATACGTAGTTAACCATCAAGATTTTTACTATTTAGTTTATATCTTTGAAGTCGCTAGATACAAGTCACCAAAACTCCTTATCATGTACCCACGGACACGATAAGGTGTTGTAAGGTAGGGGAGGGTGGGGACGATTGTAACACGGGGCAATTGTAACACTTTGATTTCCTCAAAATGAGAGGCTGTCTGGGCGAAAAGGAGATGGATAGTACGTAAAAGGCAGGTGAATGAAAGAATATCATAGATTGCCAAGGCTGACATTTGAGTTGTGGCTGTGTAATTAAGAAAAGAGTGTTTTTCGAGAATCGAAGTAAATTTCTACTTTTGTGTAACTTTCCTTCTCCTGCACTGCAGGTATGAAGCACAACAACACTGATTTTATGTATTGTATGAGCATGTATCCTAGTTTTATTCTGCTTAGTTTCAAGATGATACTGTTGTTAGTTTCGTGGAAAACGAGGGTTGGACTAAAAATGGCAACATGGGGTCGATTGTAACACTTCAGCCGGGGACGGTTGTAACATGTTACAACTGACCCCAATGTAGAAAATAACATGTTTCAAAAGTATTTTCGATGTATTAATTTATAATTCATACTTACCCTTAATATTGGCATAAAATTACGAATTTTTACGGTTTTAGAATGCCGAGAAAACTGAAAGGGGGCTGATTAGTCTAGAAAAAATGGAGGGAGAGGCTGTTGAGGTTTCTGTGTCTAAAAAGTCTACTAGAAGTGTTGCTCGTGAGCACGACATTTTTTATGTAACATTTTACAGATTTTTTCAGAAGAAAATAAAAAATTTAAATCCTAAAGTGGGTTATAATCAACACAATAAAGTTTTCGATCAAGCAGTAAGAGGAACCATTTTTCCAGCAAAAAATGGTCCCGCGTTCTTTGTTTTACAGGGGAATTAAGTTTTGAATACCCTAATTGCCGTTGTGAATAATTATTTACTATTATTTAATCATCAACATTCATTATTATTTAAAACTCATTATTTGAGTGAAAAGTTAATTATTTCCATTCTAGTCTATGTATTTAATTATTATTTAACAAGAAAATATAAATTTATAATTAACTCATTATTTGAGTGAAAAGTTAATTATTTCCATTCTAGTCTATGTATTTAATTATTATTTAACAAGAAAATATAAATTGTTAATAAATTTGAATGAGTGTCTATCTATTTTTATGAATTTGTGTTGTGTTACAATTGACCCTTATATGTGTTACAATTGACCCTTCAAGTGGGGACGATTGTAACGTTTTTCGATTTTCGATGTTTTATTTACTAAATTGCTATGCATGTCCAGCGGACGGTTTTCATAACAAAATTGTAATTGGGATATATCAACCTATTTTCATACCAATTTTCATAACTCTAACATAAAAAATGGCTTAGTTTGAGATCAAATAAACAATTTTGTTACAATCGTCCCCACCCTCCCCTACTGACACGTCCGTAAAGTGTCTCTAGTAATCGTCGTTTTTGAATCGGGTTTTGTTAATGTGAATACGTCTTAATATATTATAAATTACTTCTTCTTATTATATATTCTCTATTATATATATACCATAGAATTGCAAAAGTTATTAGAACCACCAGGCCAAACTCTTGTGTCAATTGAATTTTTAAAAATTTTTATCTGAGTTTTTTAGGGTTTAATTTGGATCAGTGCAATTATCAGATCAATGAAATTAAACCCTCATATTATGTAATTTTGGTGAAAAAATTATGGAATTTATTAATCAAGTTCCTTTAAATAATAATTTACACTCTAAAAGTACTTTTAAATTTAAAAATTGCCAAGAATTGTTGATTCTGAGAGAGGAATATACTTCATCAAAAGGTAATCATCAATGAAGAATGTTCATTTTTAAGGGTTTCAACAGGTACAACTGGATCTGTCCGTAGGAATAACAGGTTATTGAAAAATTTTTTATCAAAACGTAAAAATTATTTAAAATCCAAAAAATATATCTCCTAATTTAAAAAGATTAGACAAATGTTTGGAAACATTGAATCGTCAAAATTTTATCTGTCTTAAGAAAAATAAAACGTGAATTTAGTTAGTAGGTACAGCAGTTCTCTATTTAAAACCCAGTATTTTTTTAATCTCAAATTTGGAATAGTTTCAAAGTACAAATAAATTCTTAAAAATTATCACATAAAAAAAGCTCCATTAGGCAGGGATATATAACATGCTGGAGGAGAAATTACTATGTTAGACACTTTATAAAATTCTATACTTAAGCTGTCGTTAAAAAACTCAGAGTGATCTTATTTTTATGTCAATAAACATAACCCTTAAAGAGGAAAACAAGATATCATTGTAACGTTATTGAACTTACTTCATTCACTAATAGTGTGAGGGGGTTTTTAGTTATTCAGAAATCTTTGTTGTGGCACAATCTTTTTTAAATTAATTTTGTTACAATTTTCATTTTAATGTGCATTCTATGTTTCTGTGGTTACAATGCCCCATTGTATCTTCAGTATTGTGTTGCTTAATTTTACAAACAGAATTACTTAATTTTACCACATTTATAGCAATACATTGCAAAATACATTGCACTTACTTTCAAAAATGTTTCTTTTTTTTAAGAAACAGTGAAAGTGAAACCATAACTTTTTATTACACTCAACTTCACTTTAATATACTTAGTATAGATTTTTTTACTATAATTTTAATTTTTATAAAATAAAAGAAAACGATTTAAAACAATTGGGAAATAATGTTCAAAATTCAAATTACCCCTTTAATTTTATACAATTCTGTATTTCTCTGATCATATATGAACTTATATTCTGCAGTTAACGATGCTTTCATATTTTAAATTTGACCAAAAAATTTTGACAAGTTTTCATATAAAGATCACCTGCATTAAAATATAAGCCATGTATTTTTCGGTAATCTTTCTGTAACAGTTTATCAGTTATCCCTTTAAAAGAACAGAAATACTAATTAACAAGATTTGTCAAAGTTTATTATCACTTTTTACTCCTGCATTTCCAAGAATATTGTTCTTTAGAATGAAATGGGAGCTTTTCCAATTGGAAGCTGAATACTCACTCTTTCGATCTCCTTTTACTGTTCAGTTTGATTTTCAATATATTAATACATCAAACATAAAATAAAGAATTTAAAATTAAAATTTTCTATTTATTTCATAAATTTTAAATTATGTAATATGTAAGTCATTTTGTAAAAATATAATATCTGATTACATTAGGTTAATATACAAATTTGAATGGCTTTTGTACAAACCAAAGATATGTCGATAGAGCTTGGTTTTTATTTTTATTTGAATTTTATACCCTACTACTTAATGCCATCTCACCTTTAGTTGTGTCATACATTATCAACTTCAAGAACTGATTATTCTCTGTGATAAGAACTACACGCGCCGGGTCGTAATGAAAATCACAATGTTCATAAACAGAAGGCTTCAAATTGATAGCTTAATATTTATTATATCTATTTAAATTTTATGCTTATGCTTCACAACAACTCTGCTTTATTATTTCATAGATTCTCAACCTTAAAAAAAGTAACTTCTCCCTAATAAAAACAACAAATTGTGTTTTGAAACCATGTTTAGGACTAGCTTCATTAAAACTCATTTTAAATCGATAGATTTTTTAAGTAGGAAATTATGTTAACCCATAATGCTTTACACATAATTTCGACGTCAAATTTATGATGTATTATCTGTTGATATCAGAGCATTGTTAATTAATGTCCCATGAGCGTCTAAATAAGGATAATTTCAGACTACATAAATAACATTACATATATGTTGTCTGTTACTAAAGCCTAACAAGGCCAAACATCGATACGGTTCGATTTCAACATCCGATCTCGTTTTTGGAACCCCATTCCACACAAACCAAATCCCGCCAAATCCTCTCTCGCAAACCAGATCTTCTTGACATTCAAAAACTATCGCACACGTGGAATAAGGCAGCGTATAATAATACGTACATCTGGCACAGCGCGAGATTTCTAAAGATCTACAAGGTGAGGCGGTGTACTAACTGGGTCAGAAGAAAGTACCGTTTGAAAGTAAAAGGAAGCGGACACAATGCCGGGGATGCAAAAACGCCTAAACCCGGCCTTTGTGACCGGCCTCGATTTCTTATACAATCGCGCTCTTACTTTCTCCCCGACCGTGAGAAGCGGCCTTTTTTTGCCGCTCACTTTCGTTTTTCGAAGCGGAGAGAGGGACGCTAGGGTGCCGCCGGAGGTGTTCCCGAGGCCCTACCGTCGGGCGGCCGGCGGACTAGAGTTTTTTGCTGTCCCCACACCCCCCGGGAGGTGGACCGAAGAACGGACGGACGGTCCCTGGCAAGCGCTGGGAGCGGAGGAGGCCGGATCGATATTGCTTGATTAGTTCGTTAAGGAGTGGAGATTTTTTTTTGCGTGTGTGGAATGAGAAGTAAGTGCTGAGAATTTCTATTGTGCTTTTTGGGAATGTTGTTTTAATTAAGCGTTTATAAAGTTTGAGTTGTAGCTATTAAATCTTTAAAGTAATCTTAAAAATTACTTAGTTAGAACTTAATTGAAATGCAAAGACGAAGTTGCTTGTCAAATGTAATTTTAACATCACTGATAAAAACTTAAACCTATAATGACTAATGAAGTGTAAAATTTAATGTTTTTTTTCATGAAATAGATTTAACCCTTATACTATCTGTATTTAGAGTTTAAGGAATAAAAGGATGTTTAACCTTTTTATAAAACACCCCTATGTAATGTAAAAACAAACTGGCGATATTTTTAATGTGAGGGATAGAAATTTTTAAGTACGCAAAATTTCATAAAGAATAACATATGACGGTGTGCATATTTAAATGATTATCAGTTCCAAGTAACCCCATCATCCAAGCTTAAAAATATTTTGCATTTTGTATAATGGTGATTCCCTAAGCCAAACAATATTTTTTGATTGATAACCTAAATATTATAAAGGACTGAAAAAATTTTAAAGGTGTTAAATGTGTCAGGTTTACAGGTATTTTAGTGTGAGAGTTTTAAAAGCAAGATTTCCCTAAAGGTGTAATAAACTCTAATGTATGACGATACCCTTATTTTGACTACCCTTTTATAATTATTTAAATGATTAAATCATCCCGATTTTTTGTTCATCCACACAATTGTAATATTTATTATCATTTTATAAAACATTATCTTCGGGGACTGGAGTTTGAGAAAAGTGTTTGTAGGACAAATGCATGTTCATTAAAAACAGATATCTGAAGAAGCTAAGCGAAATTAATGCATGCTGTAATTATTATATAAAGACTCTATTTCTCTCCTTTCAACCCTTATTTCTTGTTTTTCAACTATTCATTAATCCATTGATGATAACAAATTAATCCATTGATGATCAAAGGTTAAGTCCTTAAACGGTTCGTACGATTATCTCCACGAACAATTCAGCTATTTTAAAACTAAACTAGATTTTTCATCTTGTTTAATTTATAAAAGCGACCATACTACTTGATAACCCAGAACGATGCCATGATATAAGAAGTTTTTGATATCCCTTACTGAACTTTTACTAAAACAAAATCATTAATAATTGAAAGAATCACAAAGGATTTTTATAAGTATATTAAATTTTCGATTAATTTAACTTGGAAACGAAAATTTAAAACCATACCAATCTAACTTTTTCTAAGGTAACTAATGGTTAATGCAATGAATAAGTATTGGAATTGAAAGCATACCTGTACTGTCCTTCAGTGTGTAGTCTCTCATCCATTACACCTAAAAAAATAACTAAGTAAGACTTTTCTATGTGAAATATAATTGGTGGGAATTTTTTTAAATTTCGATAATAAAAACATTCTATTTCCATACCATTTTACTGATTTCCTTACACCTTTATTTGATATAAAATAAATATCATCTAAAAATACGAATTTAAACCTCTTTTCGATTCTTAAAACCTTTTTCTTACATAAAAATAATAAAATTCGATTTCAAGCAACACCCATCATTTCAAAAACTGGTTTGAAATGTTTTCAAGAAGTTTTACCTAATTGGGATCAGGAACCTACAAACTAAAATAATATTTCTTGTAGTACTGTGTTTGATAGGGTGCACATTATAGAAATACAACAATTATACAGAATCTTACAATTTATCTAGAGAGGGAGGTGAACTACCAAATATCAACCACGTTGAATACTACTCAAGTTACTCAGAAGTGTTTGTTGTAGTTGCATAACATAGAAGGAAAATTTTGAGAAATTTTCGGGAAGGTCAACGTACGTTTTTTATCATTTGAGAAGTCCTATGAGTTTTGTCTGTTTAAGTCCAACAAAAAATATGATATTTAAAACTATTTGTTTTTTAATGTCATTACATTCATTCACAAATCTTTCGTGGAAAAAATATTGGTTTGAAACTTGTTTCCGAATACAGACAAACGGGTAAATCAAAGTGTTACAGTATGCTATAAATAAATTGCTTGAAAAATAACTTTATTTTTAATAACCTTTATCCAGAGGCATAATTTTTTGCTTGAAACTTTACTATTGCAAGGATGATTAAATAGGAGTAAATAACACAAAATATCTTTGCTCTATAAAAATACTATAGCTTCTGTAAAGCACCGTTTATACGTCTCTCATTTATACGTCTTTAACATTTATACGTCGTTTTCGCTAAGTCCCAATTCATTCAAATAGTAATCAAAATTGTTTTCAATTATACGTCTTTTCATTTATACGTCGTTATATCATCTAAGAAGCATTAAAAATACCAAACACACAAATCTACACCTTATGCGTGAAGCGTGAAATGAATAGATGAAAGGTAGTGCAGATGAAACAGATCATAAATAATATCACGAAAAAGTATCCATGATACAAAAAAACTAAAAGAAAAGACTAAAAATCTAAATTTAAGTATTACTCACAGTTACTACTTTTAATCCCACTTTATATTTATACTTTTGAATATGTTTGAATTTTCTTTTGTATCAAATTAATTTTTTGGTATTCGTTTTGCTAAAGAGTAATCGTCTTACAAACTTATCTGATGAGTTTTCCTTAAACAAAGGTATATAACACCTAAAACTGAGCTAAGAATACACTCCAAACTACACTTTTTTGAACTCAAATTAACAACGCTTTTGCCGTGGATTTAGGTAGAACATTTTTAAACCTTATTGGATTGCGATGGTGATCTAAATATGCTTGAAAACTATTAGGACTATGTTGTTTAGAACATGAAATTGTTTTTAAATTTGAATCCAAACACTATTCTCACCATAACACAATCGCAAATAATCGAAATACAATCTCAATGCAATCAAAACGCTTTTGATAATTAAGTGTTCATTATTGAGTTTATTTAAGGTTTCAAAAGTGTTTCATGAATTTGAAGTGTAACAATACCGAATATCCTACTACTATTATAATTGTGAATGTTTGTCTGTATGTTTGTTACTCTTTCACGCAAAAACTACTGAATGGATTTTAATGAAATTATACAATAATGTAGCTTATACATCAGAATAACACATAGGCTATAATTTATAAAGAGAAAATCAGTCCTTCATTCTTTTTTCCCATTTTTCCTGCTTTTTTTCACTTATTTTTCCGTGTTTGAAAACCTGTTTTACCAGTCATGCAAGCTAATAATAGGAAACTTTAGTACCAGTGTTTTAGTTACTAGAAAATTTTATTAATCTCTATATCAATAAAAACGTTTGTGGCTGTGTGTGTATGTGTTCCGCATCTCCTTTTAAACCACACCGAAGGCGTGGACATTTCCTCCATTTCAAGATTTTTTCCTTTGAAATAAATATATTTACTAAAAAATATTTTTTTTTCATAGAAAACGAGTTAAAAATAAAACATTGTTTCAAATGAGACAGATCACTAGACTTTTTCATTTACTAGATCTTTTATTTTAGTTTTAAATTTGTTAATTTGTTCACTAGACTTATTAATTTACTAGACTTTTTATTATAGTTTCAAATTTGTTATTTTATAAAGGCACCAAGATATTAAACATTATCAGGAACACCGGGATTGTAAAATGTGACAAGAACACTGGGATTGGAAATAAACCACACCGAAGGCGTGGACATTTCCTCCATTTCAAGATTTTTTCCTTTGAAATAAATATACTTACTGAAAAATACAATTTTTTTTCATGGAAAACGAGTTAAAAATAAAACATTGTTTCAAATGAAACAGATCACTAGACTTTTTAATTTACTAGACTTTTTATTATAGTTTCAAATTTGTTATTTTATAAAGGCACCAAGATATTAAACCTTATCAGGAACATTGGGATTGTAAAAAGTGACAAGAACACCCGGATTGGAAAATTAGCGGGAACATCGGGATTGGAAAAATTACCGGGTTATAAAAATTAACGAGAACACCGAGATAGGAAATTTACCATAAAGACACCGAGAATACCGGAATATAAAAATTACTGGAAACACCGAGTTAGGAAAATAACCAGGAACGCTGGGATTAGAAAAATTACCAGGACCACCGGGATATTAAAAATTACCGAGAACACCGGGATTAGAAAATTACAGAGATCACCGGGATTAGAAAATTACCGGGAACACCGGGATAGGAAAGAGGCGCCTGGGATACCGGGATGATTTGTAATATTGCTAATTTACAAAATTATAAATGTATTTTAAGAAAACTTTTAAAATTAATTTATACACCCCACCCGTGCAAGGCCGGGTATAACAGCTAGTTATATATACTTGCTTGTTTTATGTATTAGGCTAAGCGCGCACTATAAAGACTTCATTCGCGGCGACTATTCACACTAGGTCACTCGAGAGCAATGCATTTCTATGGAGAGATTCTTGGAAATCGGCCTAGAGTCTCGTCGCCTATGCGCGCGCTCTAGCTTCTTGCAATAGCCAGGGTGATAATTTTGTCTCTGTGGCCGTGACAAAAGTCTCTGGTGCGCATTTGGCCTTAAAATGCGTAATGCCGAAAATCTGAACAATGATCTATACCTACAATTTGGAATCTCGAACCTTAATAAGACCTTTAATGAAAAAAGTTACTTTCTCCTAAATCCGTTCATTTTTTAACTCCTCTTTATTATCTGCCCCTCTAACTTATAAGCATAATGTTTTTTTATCACACTAAGGACAAATTTATAAAATCTTTCAAGGTTAAAAGGTCGAATAATCTAGCGTAAGTAGCAATATTCCTCTGGTTAACTATTATAGGAGAAAATAAAAATATTATTATACATACTGCACAGCCTTTCAATAAAATTTTATTAGAATAAAAATATAAAATGAATAAAAATTTATTCAAGACTTCATTTTTCAAAATATTTGGTTTAGAAAAACTAATTATAAAATGAAATGTTATCTTTTTCTTTCCATTACTGCTTTTATTGTGTGTGATTAAAACTATCAACTTAAATAACTAAGAAGCTTTGCATCAAAAATAAATCTGTAGTATGTGTTTTAAATATTTTAAGTGTTTTATGGCTTTCCTCTAGAAATTTTAGTGTTTTATGTTTTCTATTTCATTTTGTAAGGAAAATGTATTAAAGAATGAAAAAGCATTGAACATTTTCCAATTATATGGTAAAAGTGGGGATAGAGTTTTAGAAATGAAATTGAGAAGTAGGTAAATGTTTTTTTTATGATTAATAGGTCGTTCATACTCATAAGAACATTAAAAATACATGTTTCAAATCTTTACTTCAATAACTTTCATTTATTAAAACCACTGAAGATAATTAAGTTGTTTAAGGAATTTTCAAATGGATTCCATGTGTTTTAATTGTCTTTCACCTATTTTATACAATTTTAAAAGTTTCTCCTCTTTACAATCAATTTTATGATGTGAAGATCAGATTCTTAAAAATCTTTTTTTTAAATTACAGAATCTGAAATAAATTATTTTCTGTTTTTTTTCAATGCAATTCCAAACACTAAATTTAATAGAACATGAGTTTTGCAGAACATATAATACTTATGTGTTTCATAAGGTACTTTTTATGGTTATTTTCAATATACTTACTTTAAAGGTTATAGTGCTTTTATTTTGTGCAGAATCATTGATGGTAAGGTCAAAGAAATACAATATCCTACTAAAATACTTTATAATATAGAATATAACTGTCTCCAGAAAAACTATTTCGATAATACTTTCCAAACCAACCCAACTGAAGTATATTAATACTTCAGCTATGTTTTATTTTGAATTTCTAAATCATCCATTAATTTCTAAATAATTTTTGATACCGGTGTTAAATTGAAAACAAAAATTCCTTGTACGATCTTATAAATGTATGAATTTTTTTACAATATTTATTAATAGGTGTTGTTAAACATTTCTTTGAACTAATTATTATGGGACTGTATTTTATAAAAGTGATCAGATCAATAAATTAAGTAGTAATAATTTTATACTATAAGCTTTTTAGTAGTTTCCATAAAAAGAACTTCTTTAATCTACGATAATATGTAAAATTCTAAATACGTTATAGTTTATTTAAATTATAGTTAATGAATTATTTTTGAAATAATATTTAAATAACCATTTAATAAATATGTTAAATGAAACAAAACGTTTTCAATACATTTTAATAATACCTTATCTATACAGATTAAAACACTTTCAGATTACTTCCGAAAGGGGATCATTAGATCCAGGGTTTAGAAAAAAAATTTAACATTGTTTACTGATTAGAATATAATCTCACAACAAGCATACTGAAAAAATCTCCAATAATGAAACTTAATAGTTTTTTCATCCTATTTTGTTAAAAATTAATGAAAAATGTCATGATGAAATGAATGATAAATATTGGCACTCTCGATTAATAAAACTCTAAAAAATGCAATCG
This sequence comes from Tetragnatha versicolor, assembly GCA_024610705.1. Lineage (NCBI taxonomy): Eukaryota > Metazoa > Arthropoda > Arachnida > Araneae > Tetragnathidae > Tetragnatha > Tetragnatha versicolor. The sequence goes on along the minus strand of JANDEH010000007.1, from coordinate 37,128,339 downwards.
GTAGTAACACAACAACAAGCTATTTTTAAAAAAAATTATTTATTCTGAAAGCCATGGTTATTATAAGAGGATGTTTTTTTAAATAACCTTAAATTTTTAATTTATAAAATATAATAACTTCAGGGCTCTTTGGAATAACAAAATATTTTTATCTACTCTTACTGCGTTTTTATTTAGTTTTGCAGCTAAGTATTTTTTTTATTAAAAAAATCAAGAATTATCTTGGAATAAGGATCAACATTCTACCAAATATGATTTAATTTTGAACGAAAAATTCTTTCTTGATTATCTAATTTTCCAAATCCCTTTACAGTTTTAGAATTCCATTAGCTAAAAATGTTCGTGTCATAAGTTTATTTTTTCTTTTCTCTCTATTTTAGATGGAAAGTTAAAAGTATAGATGGTCATGATGCAAGGCTTTTCAAAAAATGAATACTATCGTAAGCAATAATTATAATTTTCTTTCATTTTTTTACCTTAACCTACATACTATTTTTATTATTTCAGCAAATCTTTAAGCTTAACGTTATCTTAGCAAATACTGATATAATTATAAGGCTTAAAGTGACTCAGAATTTGACTGTTTCACTTAGGATATACTACTGCTATAAAAATTTAGCCACAAAAGTTGATAATTAATTCAAAATGTAAACGTATAAAAATCTAAGAGCTTCATTACCTTTGCTAATTAAAACTTCATTTACAATTTAAATAGCAGTAGAAAAAATATCAATATTGCTTTAACTTTTTAAAACCACCATTTTATACATTTAATTCAAGAGTTAAAAAGATTAATAGTTAATAGATAAGGGCAATATTAATTTAATTTTAAATTCATAGTTGCAATTTAAATTCAAGTTTTAAAAATGCTAAATATAAGATAACTAAAAAAATTCAATTCTGTGGCTTGGTATATCCCTCTCAACATAATAACTTTAAACCTTCATTTATTTTTAAAAATTAAAATGCTATAAGTATAAAATTTGAATACGTTGAAAGTGTCTTATCCCATAATGTGTTTTACCTTAGAAAATAGCATAATTGTTTGGCTTATATTATCAAGTAAGAATATTTTTTGAAGCGAGTACCACACAATTACCTAATGATCGGCTAAAGATAAACTTATATTACCAAAGAAATATAGTACGAGCTTTACCATCAAGTAGGATGAAAAAATTATCCACTTTTCGATAGCCACGCAGTTTATGGTACACCTTTTATTACAGAAAATAACAGTAATCAGGAGTAATATGTATTATCGATTTATCGCATGCATACTTATACATTATTAAATGCATACTTATACATTATACATTCTTATTTGTTATAGGTCCATAAATTTCTTCCTAATCATATATTTTGTTTAACACAGAGTCCCAAAGACACATTTTAAAAAACCCTCCAATTTCTACAAAATTTGTTCTTTTGAATTAAAAATTGCTCTGATGCATCTCTGACTCTGAAATTAGTATATGCCATTAAAACACAAGAAAATGCAAAATATTTTTTTCGCTTTTTAAGATTTAGAAAGTTTGAATTTTAAAATGGTAAATGGTTAAAAGATGGAATTTAAAATTTTTTTTTGAAACTTAATAAACTTAAAAATCTGTGCAATTATTATTTTTTTATGCTGACAAATTCGTACATTAAATGAGCTAGGGTTTTTCTCTGATTTTATTTTGACCATTTACTTTAAAAGAGTCTTTAAAATGGGACGAGAGGCATCGAGTAATGGTTCCTTGTTTGTGTTATAGTTATTGTAAATGAAGTATTTGCATGAGTGTGGGATTTGCTTGATTTTATACTTTTTTGATACATTATGGTTTAAAACTCCCAAATTTCTTATTTTTAAGTTCAAAAATGTGTTTTAAATAATTTAAAATTCAATAATATTTTTGCCAAAATGCCAGAAAAGTCACGGGCTTCTATTGGATGTGACCCCAGCGCATGATTTGTGATTCGAAAGTGTTTTCGCGACCAAACAAAAAACGAAATTTCAAAAATTTATATCTCAGAAACTAGGCTACGAATATACTTGATGTAAACGTCATTCTTCATGGTTTTTATCTACTACTAGCTGATATGCCCGGCCTTGCACGGGTGAAGATGGATATTTTTTCTTTAAAATTTTTAAATCAATCATTCATTTCTACCTTCCAGGGGGTAGCACTCTGGACAGCACCCCCCTTGGGGACCCAAAAAGGTTGTCAAAAGGAGTAAAACCCTACTTTTACTGGTCTAATTTTCCAATTTTTTTTTTCTGGTGGAGGAACCCCCATACCTCCCATTAGTACCACCAGAGGATCTTCAGTGATAATTTTTAGGAAATCCTCAATATTTTAACATTTTGGGTGAAAAAGTAAAGATAATACTGTTGAAAAGTGCCCCCCTTAGACTCAAAACGTTTCTAAAAACGCGAGTTTAAACCCTACTTTTACACGTCGAATTTCTAATTTTTTCTGGGGGAGGACCCCTATACCCCAATGGGAATCTTGTCTGGAAAAGTGGCCCCCACATGGAGGCGTGCTGGATCTGTGCCTATATTTTGATGAGTGAAAGGTGTCGAATCAAGCATTTTAAATTCTGAACGATTTCTGCATTTACCACATGATTCCCATAAAAAAATAAAATATTAGAAAAATATTCTTCCCAAAATCATATCCTGACGTGGATCATGTGCCATAAAAAACCAATCAAAATAAAAAAAAACCTTTCCAAAATCACTTAAAATGCTCAATCAGTGCTCTTAATTAATTAATTTTCATGATTTTATTATATCTTTGGTATAAAATTTAATAAATAAAACATATTCCTGCAAAAATACAATATTTCCTCTGGTTTTTAAAAAAACTCTAGTTTTTGGTCTGTTAACCAACTTTCTTAAAAGCTACAATATGATCATCATTTGATTTTTCATCCTCGTTTCCATGGAGATTATTTTAACAACAATGCTATTCCATGAAATTTTTCATTTAAAAATTACTCTCAAATAATAATATTTTGTAGCATACTTAATATCATGTTTTAAAATTTTAAATTTCATTTAATTATGTTTTTAGATTATAGTTATAATTTTTAATTAGACTTATATCTAATTTTTCTTTTAAAAACTTGCTATTTTGCATTATGTTTTTTTTGTAACAATGGGGTGAACAGATCTCTTCTGGAGGAGAAATAAAGCTATTTCAGCAAAATGACCATAAAAAGGGTCGAAAGAGGGTCAAGGGGTCATTCTAGAACTTTGAAACATAGCCTATGTTTTTTCTGGGATTCTTTTACGTATATATACCAAGTTTGGTGCAGATCGGAAGAAAACTGTGGATTTGTATAGAAGACAAATATACGCAACCACATACACACACACATTGACTTTTATTATATTAGATTTTAATAAAATTTAATCTCAAAATTATTGTGTTATAGTAAAATAACTATAGTTTTTCTTCACACTTTCCTATAATCAAAACGTTTTCTATTTTATAAATTGAATTAAATTCATTAAATTACTTTCATTTTATGTTTCAAATTCATTCTTATTGTTTATTTTCATGTTTCGCTTTCTTTCCAATGACAATGAGGAAGTTGCATGATTTTTTATATTTTTTTAATCGATTCCTCTTGCAAATATAAGCAACTACCCAAAATTTGAGGCCGATCGAGAAATTTTTTGATTGCCAAAAAAATTAACAAAAATCCCCTTTTTAAAAGCGCGCGAAAACGCCAAGAGTTTGGATGTGACGTCATCTTATATTAAACATTGTTGAAAAGCAATGGAGTTGATGGTATTATTGTTGACGTCATCCTATAGTTTAAACAATAAACGTTTTCAGTCACGTGTTTTTTCTCGACTTTTAAATTAAAATATTTAATTACCTGTACATTTTTTTGAAAAACTGACTAGATATTTCATTTAACCAAACAAAAAACCATAGGGAACACTTGTTTGTTTTTGAAAATCTGACACATGCGACTTCCTTATTGTTGTATACTTTTTAAGGAATGTAAGTGTTTTTAAGGTATTAAAAGTTTTCTACAATGCATTTATGTATATGGGATAATTCCATGTTTTAGGTCCTACAAGGGGGCTAAATTTGTTTATTTTGGGATTTTTTATTATTTTCCCAGTTGTTTTAAAGCCTTTGTTTGTACAAAATATTTATAAAAAATGCATTGCATAGGTAATGGGTTAAAATGCATAGGTCATGGGTTAAATTAAACACAATAACTAGATACATAGCTGCGACTTTTTTATTAAAAAATTTATTTCTTTGACTAATTTCTAACTTCTTTAACTAATTATCCTAAAATTAAAATTAAGTTTTAAAAATAATGCAACCTACACATATACAACTTTCGTATACAACAGACAAATACCGAGAAAAGTGAATTTTAAAGCACTCTAAATCGTGAAATCAATTCCAAATTCCTCGGAACATTCAATATCCCTCCTCTTCTCACGTGTTGGGATCGCAAAAGGGAAACACGAGAGAAAAAAATAGAAATTAACAATAAAAAAGAAAGCAAAGGAAAAAAAACTTCCAAAACAGCATTCTCCAGTCATCAAGCAGTATCACCTCTCCTCTGCAGTCATCTCAAAGAGAGAGCTACAGAGGAGATAATTTTAATTTCAAACGACAGTGTTTCCGTCTTTGTCATCTAGAACAAAGAGACACCCCTCTTTCGTAAAACACCTCGGCGGTGGCCGGAAAAAAATCGATTCAATTAAACCCAAAGTCTGAGAGAGAGGAGCAAAGAGAAGACTATCGACGGAAAAGAGCACGGGAGACTATAATAATAACTATGCGGACTTTTATTAAGCGTCGTCACAGCTCGAATAAAAGCAATAAAACGGGAATTTCTCGAAATAATAAAAAAAGAAGAGGCAGAAATGACGGTGATGATAATAACAATAACAATAAAAAAATCTCGCGTCGTCGGTTTTATTTTTGCCGTGTGACGCGACGAATTACACTGATTCTATTACAGATCATAGAGCGTTTAAATTTATTTCGTCATTGGCGAGTCATGAGAGAAAGCCTTAAACAGTGTATGAATGTGTGTATACATGCGATTAGATGGGTTTTAAAAATACCCGCCGCTTCTTCTTGCGAGACCAGTCGATTAGAAAATCTTTGGGAGCTATAAAAATTTCACCTCGCTGAGGATAATTCGCCAGGAATTTAAAATATTAGGGGGCGAAGTATTCATTAAATGTGGTTCTGGAGAGGATTTGTGTTTTTTAACTAAGGGGGAGATTGTGTCTGAGGTCTAGATTTTATTTTCATTTAATGGGAAAGTTGTTGGAGATGGATGAGGGGGGTTCATTCTTTTAATGTGTGTGTGTGGCAGTTTTTTGCCTTGTTGCACAAGGTTTATATCTCCTTTATTTAGTTTGTATCTTATTTGACAGTTTTATTTTTTTAATTTATTTGCTTTTTTTAGTAGTATATGGGTTTTTAGTTATAAATATAAACTTATTGATATTATTTCATCTTTGAAATTAATTTTATTAATATTATCATATATAATTTAAATAGCTATTAATTTAGTTAAATTTTTTTCCTTTATTGAAACACAATATAATTTCTGTATGGAAAACATTCATTTCTTCTTAATTAATTCATCAACTGCATTGTGTGTCGTAGGAATCTTCATGTCAGGCATTTCTAGAACATTCCAATTTATTTAGAAACCATTTAAATTTTTGTACAATAAAGTAATTTAAACTTTAGACTTATGCATCTTAATTATTTCAATAACATCCTATAAATAACATATATAACGTTCTAAATACTACTGCAAACTTTAGCCTGAAAGATGTTCTCACAACAACTTGGAATAAAAAGAAAAATTTTAATAGTTATTCTAGTGAGTTCAAACAGAATAGGAAACTATGAAATAACTATGATAATAACTATGAAAGTTCAGTACAACTTTCAAGAAACCAACGAATAAGCTATCAGTAATCTAATTGATCTTCTGAAAGAACAGAAGTCCTGTGAGGTCTTCCAAAGAGATTTTGATGCATTCCAAGAAATTTTTAAAAGGATTTGGTATCGGAATTTTTCAAAGAAAGGTTTCTTGGAATTTAAAACTTTTTGAACCAATAGCACATTGGAGCTAATGAATTTAATTTTAATTGAATCTTACTTTATTGAGTTTTCATAGAATACAGAAATGTTAATTTTCACAGTAATCATGTAATGTATGAATACTCAGTATTTGTGTTTAATACTTTCTACAAAATCTCAAAATCCAATTAGTTATCAAAGTAAAAATGTGTTAAATTAACGGTCCTAAAGCCCTTTAATAATTATTTTACCATAGCTTAACACAAATATAGGAACTCTTTTAATTAAGAGTATTTGTGACCTTTTAACGTCGTCTTTTTAATATTTTATACTCTTGACACAAAGGAAATTTTGTCTCATAGTATTCAAATTGAAATTGTCTAATCTTTTGATTAACTTAGTTATTGTTTTTTATAGGATTTTTAAATGAAATATTTTTTGAACGAGTAATTTATAAACTCTGATAATTTAGTTAATTTAATTTAATAACTTGGTTTTAGAAAATTAAAATCTTTCTAATTACGTCAATTATTCGATCTAAAAACAAAAACTATGCTAAAAAATCAAAGCAAGATCTTAAAACACATAAATAGTATATGCGTTCCAGACCTTTGATAATGCTGAGAAATGCCTTTATCTTAGACACCTTGATTTACAGTTAAAATTTTAAGTCCTCTTATCTACTTTTAAGGGTTTTTTTCGTACATACAATAAAAGGCTAAAAATTGACAGCCCACAAAATAATTTTTTTAGAGACAGGCACTAAAAATATAAATTAGTTTTAGACAGATATATGAGGGGGGTGAAGACTGAGAGTTTGATCATAATTTCTATTTGTACCGATTTAAAGAATAAGTAAGATTACATGTGAAGGTAATTCAATTTACGACCCCAGAACTGTGAAAAATATATAAAACAAACTCCAGCTTTCAATCAATAATATTAATAATAGGTAATTGATAGGTATTACACTGCTGTGCAAAAATTAAGGACGGAACCGTTTTTTCAACATAACACCTAGTAAAATTATTGTTCATCCATGAAAATCATACCAAAAGATGTTTATTGGGTGAGAATACAGGGCCCGAGAACAAATTTTCCCTATCAGTATGTTAAGGGGGTAAATGGGCCCTCAATTGAGTGGAGTTCCATTACACATTTAGAGCAGTGACAGAAACGTCTATGTAAGAGGTATTTAACCGAAAAATTTAAGTTTTTTGCAATGAATATGTTTATTCCTGAACTCAATGCATATTTTTAAACGTTTGTGTTGCCTTTAAATGATATTTTTAGGTTTTATTGAGAGATATCTGTCTAATCATCATTTTTGACAAGTTTTAGCTTCTGGGTTATTTTTGGTAAGTGGTATCTTATCGTTAATCATGTTTTTAGTAGGTATCACATATGCCTGATTGCGTTTTGGTTTGGGACCTGAAAAGTAACTTTATTCTTTCAATATTGTTTGTTATGAAAAACTTTGAGATAGTCAAATTGTGATTTTCTGCAGCTTTTTCACTAATAAAGAGAAATCCTTGACACAAAATGTCTTCTAAAAGAAGCAGATGGACCATGAGAATAAAGGTATGCAATTGCAGACATTAGGGAAAATCTCTTTTAAGTATAGGGGTTGATGAAATGTCTGTAAGGATAGTACAGACTTAAAGGAGAAATTCGATGTCTTTAAACTTCATTTAAAGATAATGGAGATATTTTTACAGATATATCTTTCTTTTCAGACGTGATTAAGTCCATAAACTCTAAAAATACTTCTTTTTTTGAACTTTAATAACAGATGTCATTTCTGTGAAACTAGGCAATTCTTTGTGCCGTTTCAGCACCCCTTAGACAGCACAGAATTTTTCACTGATATCTCCAATTGCGTACCTGTGTTCTCATGTTCCTTTTACATCTTTTAGAAGACCTCTCGGGTCAAATATTTCTCTTTATTAGTTAAAAAGCTGCTGAAAATCACAATTTCACTTTCACAAAGTTGTTCATAAGTAACGACATTGAAAGAATAAAGCTGCTTTTCAGGTCCCCAGACCCAAACGCAATTAGGCACATGTGAGACCTACTAAAAACATGGTTAACGTTAAGTAGGGGAGACCGGGGCTAGTTTTCCACTGGGGCAAATTTTCCAACGCCCTTTATTTTTAAAGGAGCAATCAGATAACCCTAACGAATGAACTGGATGATAAAGCAACACTTCACACACATTCTGATGTACTTTCAGTTTCATATCTTTTTTAGTTTAGTCACAAATGCGATTTTTTCAATATTTAACACTTTGCGTAAACTTTTGGATTTTTACTAAAAATGTAAAAAAGCCCATTAAATTTTAACTGACTAATTTGATAATACTTGTACTGAAAGAAGATTTTTCACTCCATCGAACCATGCTTTTGTTTTTCATAAACGTGGAACCCCCACTCGTACAGGGACTCCCAAAGGTCAAAATTTGAGTTGGGGCAGGTTTTCCTAAAGTAGACGGGGCACATATTCCAACGATTTTGTGGATCAGGCACAAACCAAACAACCAATCCGTACCGCTAGCTAACGATTCTAAAGGAGCTGTTTGTTCGAGTCCCACTAGAATTTTTTCAATTTCTTTTTAAAAATGGTTTTCTTGTATTTGAAGTACATATAGTGTCAGTATAATTAGACTTTTCCGGTGCTATTTCTTCTACTACAAGTATAATTAACAATTAAAATTCTGTATCAAAAATTTAAAACGAGCAAACCTCAGATAATTTTTAAGTTGATCGCTTTTGGTGACAAACTCATGAGGAAATCAAATTTCAGATGGTTTTATCAATAGTTTTTAAACTATGAATTTGTCGTATTTTCCATTTTTAAGATCCTGCTTTCAGCAGGTAATCTCAATTTTAAAACTGGCGCCAATCCTCAATCGCCAAAGATATGACTTGCAAATACTGTGGCAACCTTAACCCGCAACACTTGATCCATTTTTTCGAATTTAACTGAGAAATTCTTTTCAAAGGTTTTAACTTAAATAAATGCGTGTTAGATATATTTTGATTTTGAATCAAGTTTATCAATCCTTTCATCTATTCAATGCAATTCAATGTTAGATTTTACATGAGGATACGGCCTAAAATCTAGATCATAATTTTAAAATATCTTAAAACTATAGAACCAGGCTTGTTCAACGGTTAGAGTGCATGATTACCAAGACATGGAACCAGGTTCAAATCGAGCTCTCCCCCAGCGTAACTGAAAAATTTAATTTTTATACTAATCTATGTAAATTTAGCCCCAATATTTTCCAACTTCTTAAGTTATAAATGTTTTAAATCGAAAAATTTTCACTTACGCTAGAGAAATAAAATCTCATTATATCAATTATGTTTTAGCTTACTTAAAGAGTTTTTGAGCCAAAGAAATCCTCGGAAAATCCGAAAGTAAAATAATTATTATTGTCTCATTTTGAAGAGGACCTCTTTTGGACTAAAACCTTAAGCTTTTATGCAGACCAAATTAATTGTAACTTAACTTCTAATTTGCTCTCAACCGTTAACGCACAATACTTCTTTTCCATTGCTTTTTCTAACTTTTGATAATTCATACGCTTCTTTACGTTTCTGTTGGAACGCCCATTCTGGAATACTTAGAAATGTTTCAGATAATATGAGGCGTTTGCTATCAAAACCAGCTGATTCCATTTTTGGAAATTTTACAGGAGAGACAAAAAACTTCTCACGTCCACAGTTCTAAAGCTAAAATTTTTTTAAATTTTTAATTGTAGTATAACCGCCTAGAATTTGATTAGTTTTTAATTTTCATTCCAGGTGCATTACCTTGGACGTAATTACACTAATTAGGTTGGAATGAGCTGATTTTGATGCAAAAACACGATTTTTCATGCTTTTTTCAGTTTTTTGTTCAATTAAGTTGCGTGATTAAATTGTTTTTTTTTCCAGTTTACCAGTTAATATTCGTGTCTTTACGAGTTTTAAATAAATTACATCCACTTAACTTTTTCAAATTATACCAAATTTCACAGTTGAGATCACAGTTTTCACATTTTCATCTAATTTCGGGTTGGAATGAGCTGGTTTTGATAACAAACGCCTCATATCTACACTCCCTACCATTTCCGCACGGTAATTTGATTCCCCTGTACCCTTCAGACCTTTGAATATCACAAGGTCGAGAGCTGTACAGCCCAGACTTTGCAATGAGTATTCAAAGATATTTTGGGTAACCCCAGAACGGATACCTAAACCTGGAAAGCGGTAGATATTATCAAATTAATATTAAATATTATAATGGTGACCATATTCAAAATAAACAAGTATATAAATAAAACTTGACCACCACTTTTAAAAACGTTATTGTATAATTAATTCAACCCTTGTGTTCATCCAGTCACATTTCCCTTCAGTGATGAGTCACCTTAAACACATTGGAGAGGCTTGTGCTGTTGGGAGAATATCCTTCAAAACTCGATTTTGATTGATAGGCGAAGTCTATTTTTTTATTAAAAGTCGCTAGTGTTTGAACCTGAAAGTAAGAAATTCAACACCTATTTCACCTTAACACCTATTTCAATGGGTTAGATTTTAAATGTCATAATTAATAGTGTAAAGACCTGGTTTGAGATTATTAAGTAGGGTGGGTTGGGGTAAAATGGGTCAGTTTTAATTAACTCGATATAAATCAAATTTAAATTGAATTATTTTCGCTCATTTTTTTGTATTATAATCTTTTATGTGTTGGCAACATTTTCCGACCGTCAAATATTTAGATTCATGAATTTAAGAACTGAAAAAAATATTTTATTTTAATGGTAAATGGTGTTGTCGAAAAAACAGGGCTTACCAACTTCCAAATATCTATACAGGGTGTTTCAAAATTGCGTTGCACGGCTTTTATTCGGAACCAGCGCCTCCTAGGGTCATGGAAGTAAGGTCTACCCCTAGGTAAGTGACCCTGGAGAATCCATTGAGATGACTTACAGCACCCCTAGCGGCGAAACTAAAAAGTTAAAAAAATTACTTTAAAAACTAAAGGAGATAGAGCAAAAACCCCAATCAGAGTATTGTTGCCAACGTCAAGAAGAACTCATTGAAAAAAATTTGATCAAAATATCTTGAATATTCGCGGAGATATTAGCATGTGAAAATAGCACTTTTTCAGGGGTCAAAAAGTAAAAAATCGCATATTTGCAAATTTTTTTAATTTTTTTATTAAATTTTGTGTTCTTTCAACTAAAAGGACACAAAACTACACAATAACACTGAAAAATTTGCAAATATGCGAACTTTTTACTTTTTGACCCCTGAAAAAGTGCTATTTTCACATGCTAATATCTCCGCGAATATTCAAGATATTTTGATCAAATTTTTTTCAATGAGTTCTTCTTGATGTTGGCAACAATACTCTGATTGGGGTTTTTGCTCTATCTCCTTTAGTTTTTAAATTATTTTTTTAACTTTTTAATTTCGCCGCTAGGGGCGCTGTAAGTCATCTCAATAGATTCTCCAGGGTCACTTACCTAGGGGTAGACCTTACTTCCATGACCCTAAGAAGCGCTGGTTCCGAATAAAAGCCGTGCAACGCAATTTTGAAACACCCTGTATATTGTAATAAATTACAGCAGACTTTTGTAATATTTTTCCATAAAAGAAAGTCTGAGAGACATTTCAAGCCAATCAGCTTAGAAAAATTTAAAATATTTAATCTTTTATAACAATATTTGGTACTTGGGATAAAATGGGTCATAGTAAAGAGGCCTTCTGTGTATTAAGTAAAAACAATGTTTTTAACTAATTTCCTTCAAATATACATTGGACTGTCAAACAAGTTTATTTTTGTCCAAATAAGGTATTTTAATTGCTACATTTGAACAATGTTCATTAACTTCGGACTTCAATAATTTCACTTAAGTACAACTTAAAACAAATTTTTTCAGATAAAAACGGCTTAGCCGATTACCTTTTTTCTTATTTTCATGTATATTTAGTAATAAATATATGTTTGACATATTTTTGCAATGAGACCCATTTTACCCCACTGTGGTGAGGTAAAATAGGTCATTATTTTGACGCTAAGTTTAACCAACTTGTGACTAAAAAATATTTGATAAAATTAGATGAAAATGTTCTAAAGGATTGTAATGCCAAGATCTAATTGAAATAAATCATTAAAAAGTAATAGTTTTGATGAAATAAATCTTAGAAAGTGAAAGTACCTTAAAAGTGACCCATTTTACCCCAACCCACGCTATTGAGTAAAATCGCAAGAATCGAGCCTAGTTTTAATAAAAAAATCATAATCATGTTTGAGTTTGATTAGTTTTGATTAAAAATAATTATTAATTTTGGGCGATAACAATCATTAAGTTATGATAAAAAATATTTTGGTAAAACAAACTCGACAGCAACTCATTCCCTCCTTGCCAAAACCACTAACCTAATTTTTGAGGATATGTGTTCTCTTCAGTATTTTTAGATTAATCGAGAATTTCAGAATATCTCAATTGGTAATTTGGTGATCTTTCGTGCAACAAACGAATTTTATTTTCGGAGCAAAATATAAAAATCAAAAAATTATGCAGGCAGATAATCGTCAAAATAACAATCACTAGTAATGATTACGACGTTGAAGCGAATTTTTCTTTTCTGATCGCCAAACGATTATCCGTTTGATGAAAAACGCTGTCTGATTCTAATTTCTATGATCTTCTTTCAATCGAAGCCACCCGAGATTTCCATTGAATTATATGGAAAATTCGAAGAGAATAGAATATAATACTTATTTGCTTTTCAAGCCAAGGCCCGCTAACAAAGGATGCTACATGATTAATATTTAATCCATTAATAGAAACAAAATACAGAAAATTTGAAGAGGCTAGCACTGAAAAGGTTAAACTCATTATTTCCTTAACTTTAAGTAGATCAAACCTCTAGAAACACCCAGATATAATATTAAATAATGATATTTGCTACTACAAAAGACTTGAGACCCATCCCGCAATCTTTCGATTGCAAGCTTGATCCTCTACGAACTAACCTACCATTTCCTTTTCTCGTTTATTTTGAATTCGCCAAATTAGAGGTAAGTCGCCAAATTTTGAATACATTACCTTTACGACTAGTATTAAAACCAGCATGATCGTTCGATTCCAGCCTTTATTTCAGATATCTACCTGAAAGACTAAAGTTTCAGCAAAGTCTTACAATCAACCAAACAACTAACTCGAAGGATCGTATTCTCGGGCTTAGAGAGAGAAGAGACACTTATTCAAAGCGCAGAAATAGAAATTGTGAATAACCAATGAGATAGTTTCGCAATCCCATATTAGGAATGACAGTCTGCCGGTAAACCAATCAAGGTTTCCTAAACCAATCTGTATTACTTCAGCTAGTAGTACTGTAGGAAAACTTGCCCCTTACTGTAGGAAAACCTGCCCCGCATACGGGGCAGATTTTCCAACCTGACATGGTCGTCTTTAATCCTATTTTGCAAAAAAACTAATTATCGTAATGAAATTTGAATGCTACATTTTGTAGAGAACAGTTCGAGAATCATAATGAAATCTTGTTTATCCAAAAATAATCAAAAATAAAATGCATGGAAAGAAAATGCATTTAGGTTGGAAAACTAGCCCCGGTCTCCCCTACAACTTACCAAAAATGACCCTGAAGCTAAAACTTACCAAAAAGGATGATTAGACCAATATCTCTCAATAAAACCTAAAAAATACTATTTAAAGGCAGCAAAAACGTTTAAAAATATGCATTGAGTTCAGGAATAATCATATTCATTGCAAAAAACTTAAGTTTCTCGGTTAAATACCTCTTACATAGACGTTTCTGCCACTGCTACAAATTTGTAATGGAACTCCATTATCAATGGAGGGTCCATTTACCCCCTTAAAATATGGATAGGGAAAATTTGCTCTCGGGCCCTGTATTCTCACCCAATAAACATCTTTTGGTATGATTTTCATGAATGAAAAATAATTCTACTACGCGTTACGTTGAAAAAGCAGTTCCGTCCTTAATTTTTGCACAGCAGTGTATTAGGTAATGAGGTATTCTCATGCTTTGGGATTAAATTTTATTAAAATAGTAGATAAAAAACCATTAAGAATGACGTTTACATCATGTATTTTCGTAGCCTAGTTTCTGAGATATAATTTTTTGAAATTTCGTTTTTTGTTTTGGCGCGAAAACACTTTCGAATCACAAACCATGCGCTGTGAGGTCACATCCAATAGGAGCTCGTTTTTTGATCACGTGAAAACAGAAAACACAATGGTTTTCATGCGCTGTGACGTCACATCCAATAGAAGCCCGTTTTCTGATAACGTGACTTTTCTAACGTTTTGGCAAAAATAAAATTGAATTTTAAATTATATAAAACACATTTTTGAACTTAAAAATCAGAAATTTGGGAGTTTTAGACCATAATGTATCGAAAAAGTATAAAATCAAGCAAATCCCTCACTCATGCAAATCCCTCATTGATTCATTGATAGGTAATATTAATTAATAGATAATTGATAGACTAGTTTCACACACACACACACACACACACACACACACACACACACACACACACACACACACACACACACACACACACACACACACACACACACACACACACACACACACACACACACACACACACACACACACACACACACACACACACACACACACACACACACACACACACACACACACACACACACACACACACACACACACACACACACACACACACACACACACACACACACACACACACACACACACACACACACATTAGAAACAATAGTGGTTTGTCTAAACCTCTCATATTTAAAACATACAATTATTTGCTATACAAGAAAATTATATTTTTAAAAACATTTATGTACTCTTAAAACGACTGTCTCAAAAATTAGTAAAAATTACTCAAATCTGAGTGTGTCACGCACTCCTACAGACTCCGATCCAAATTTACTCAAATTTGAAAACATGCTTGTACTCATTTTTGAAAATGTGCAGATACTCAAAAATAAAGCATCATGTACTCATTTTTTAATTCGTCCATGACATTCTTATAAAGAGGGTGCAATGCGTTACAGTTATGATGACCATATAGCCACGTTACTATGACGTGAAGTCCAGTATGTTGAGTGCGACGTCACAACGTTGTTACACGTTATCACACCATCTGTAACTTGCAATGCTTTGCAAATATTTCAATTCTCATTTATAAACTAAAAATAAGCATAATTTGAGTGGTGACTTGTAAATTGTTTGAAACTGAGTATACTGTCGAACCAACGAAAGTAAAAGGGTCACGTGATTTTGACATATTATTTGTCTGAGCTCGCTTGGCGGAGGGAAGTGGGGAAATCCAAGTTCGAGCAGGGGTGCAGGAAATCAGGTTTGCTGGCTTGGCTACTTTTGCACCCCATTCGTAATGGAGAGGGAAGGGAGGTGGAGTAGTTCTTGGCGAGAGAAGTAACCAGTTTTTGGCGCGCTCTCTCCCTACCTATCCAACCCCAGGGAGAGAATGGTCTTACCCGTTTGGGTTTACCATTCGTGCCAAGCGAGCACAGACAAATAATACTCGGAGGGGAGAAAGGAAGAAGCTGAGGGGCTGATCGAACGAGGAAGATACATTTACTCCCTCTAACCTTAGTTATACCCTCTATATACTTAAAAAATCAGTATATTTTAAATAAAATATAATAAATACCGAAGCAAAAAATCACGTGACCCTTTTACTATCGTTGGTTCAACAGTATCTAGTGTTTCAAAATTGAAAGCATTAGGTCGTCATATTTGAATCAAAAAGTTTCATACCAAAACGAGAACATCGATTTACTCAAATTTGAAACTGTCATTTCTCTCAGTGTAACCAACTCGGGTGGATTTGATAACTTGTACGCTGAGCCCTCCAACTCTCTGATGTCACGGGAAAGTGTAACCGCATAGTTTCACGTCCTCGCATGACCATAAACTTGATATATACGTACAAACGCCTCCACAGCCCAAAACTTTACATAGAGCAGTCCAGAACACCAACCATCCCAAAAGGAAGATCCCATTCCGGAAATTGTGATCATATCGGCCATAAATTTGACTTCACCAAGTCCACGGGTCCTGTGGTTCCTAACAGCGCCCGGAAATTGCGATCCAGCCGCCAAAAGACTGGTTTTTATTTAAGAGAGAAGAGATCCCAATTTATGGGAAGGACTAATCACCGAATTATCGCTATGGGAACCATTGTAACACGGGGCTGGTGATTTGGTTGCGCAACCCTCCCCCTACTTTTCATCAGGCAGTAATTGCTCAATAATGCGGGTTGTGTTGTTTTATACAGAGGTTCATATGGTGCTGGGAGAATAGGTTGGAGAATAATCCATTGAGCTTAGATTTTCTTCGTTTTGTTCATCGGCATGTTAATGCGGGTTTGGTTATTACTAGGGTGAAAAGCGGTCTTTGGAATGAGCTTGGTGGAGTTTGTAAAAGTTATATGCTAGGCTGGTACTACTAATTTTCTAATTTTAATGGTTTAAAAATTAATTATACGTTTTAATATCTCTGCAATAATGTTACTCTTGGACAGCGGCGTATATATAAATTCATTTTCGTAGGGGCCCAAAATTATTCCTCAGCCACTCCCATACATATTTAATAGGTCTAACGAAACTTTTACATAGGTAGGGTAGGAATACATACATAGGAATACATATACACATACATAGGAATACATTTTAGGTAGAGTTTGCGTACTAGAAAACTTAATGCAAATAATGTTTGTAAATTTAAGTTCGAAGTACACTGTTAAAAAAATTAGTTCAACCTTTCACCATAAACTGGTTCAAATTTAGCTGCAACCAAGGTTTGGTAACAGGTTTCACCAAGTTTTCGGTATTTTCACTAGCAAAAGCACCGAAAACTTGGTGAAACCTGTTACCGAACCTAGGTTGCAGCTAAATTTGAACCAGTTTCTGGTGAAAGGTTGAAAGTTTTTGGTAAAAGGTTGAACTGCTTTTTTTAACAGTGTACCCAAAGGAGGTCTTGGGGGCCTACCCCAGAAATGTTTTTGGAAATTTGACTCTAAAAAACGGGTTTTAGACTAGCTTTCGGTGCCTCTACCCCGAAATTTTGGATATATACTTTTAGGTACGAACTTAATGTAAAAAATTTTTGAATAATAAAAGTCAAATTTATTATTTTTATATCATTACTACTCCCCTCACTGTTTAACTAAAACGTGTTCTATTCATTTTCAATCTGAATACACATACAGACACTTAAAAACAGGACGACCAGCTCCATCCAAAATTATGGAAGTCATGAAATTCATCTAACATAACTATCTGTTTTTCATAGACTAAACACCATCTTTGGTCCCCTGCCCTATCCAGCAACCAAAACCCACCCTTCCTAGCAACTGCGGAGGAAAAGGATAACACTCCTCCCCCAGCATCAAAAAACCTTCCTTGAGAAAAAAAACCCTAACAAAGCAAAAACCTTCCCAGCGTCCACATGTACATCCCCAATCCGATTTATTGATTGGCTCCGGCCAGAGAGAGAGGAATCTTATCGAAAGAGTCGGACCAAGGCGACGGCGATTAAATTAACTTTTGTGACCGTATGTGCTCCTCATTGATTGCAACCCTGGAATAATAACGGTGCCTTTATGCAAATAAAGTCATGCACAATGAACTACAGGGACTCTGGTGGGTTAATAGTCCTTTTTAATTTCCCCAGTCCAAAACGTGAACAGAGGGAAGGAGGATTGCAGTATGGAGGGGGCTTGGACTGTTGTTCTGAGATGCTAATATTTCGGGGTTTTGTTAGTTGGAACTGGGTTTTGGGTAATTAAGGAGGGTTGGGTGTGAGATGTGATGTGTGGAAATTTTGAAGTTTTGAGTTTGGGGAATGTTTCGGGAATAAGTGTGGAATCGGAAGTGTTGTTTGAGAGAGTTATGTTGTGTTATCAAAGCTTTTCGGGGATTTGCATAACGATTGTGTGCTGGGTAAATTGTGTGTACGACAAACAAAAGAATTTTATGCGTTAACCAGAATTTTGGTTGATTGGGTTAGTGTGTTGGAGATGAAATCTTGTTTTGAAAGGATGAAAATCTGAAAAGGGTGTCTTAATGCATCAAACTAATGAGGGATTTCAAAGGTCTTTAATGTCACCACCAATGTCTTTAATGTATGTGTTTTGATAAAGTAACCACCATTAGAGTACCATATGGTAGTTTTAAGATACAATGTCGTTATTATAAGTGTAGGGGTAAATAAAGGATTAAGTTTCAACGGGAAAGTCTTAAACTCGAATATGTAGGGTAGTATAAAATAGTACAATTTGTATGAAGAATAAAATATCTTGGAATATTTTTTCTGAATTAGTCTATCAAAAAAAACTTAATGGGTGATTAATTTATTTTAAAAGCTGTTAAATAGCTAGCTAGTACATCAAAAAGCAGTTGTTTATATGTTTCCTTTAAACTTGATATAATCACAGAATGTATCTAAATTCTTTCATTTATCTTCCATTTAGAAAAAGAAGAAAGATGGGTAAGATGAGAGAGAGAGAGATAGTTAAAACACCACCTGCTAATAAGGAGGAAAATCCCTCAGTACACTACATATATGGGATTAAGAGATGATATTTTTCCTTTAACAATATCATCACTTCTCGTGGCAGACTCAACAAAGAATTTGGTAAGCCTCATAACTCTTTTGTAAGGTCATATAATGGTAAGTTACATAGACTTACATTTTTTCTACGGGGAAAATAAACTTTCTCCATCTCTATAGACTGACCCCTCTTGTTGTTTTACCCATGGTATATATTATTCTGGAGAAATTTTAATTTCAAAACAGGATTAGGAATTCTTCAGAATGTGAATTTTTAATACTTTTGGAATTTTTTTATTGAATTTGCTGATATTAATTACTTTGGTATTAAAAGTATACTTCGGAATTCAGTTGACGTTATAGGGTCACTTGGGGTAAGTGGAACCCCTTTTTGGCCTTGTGCATTTTTGTAGCTCAATAGAAAAATTTTGAACGGGTTAAATTTGAACTTATTGACTTATTTTATTTAAGACTTAAGACATTTTTCATAACTGGTCTTTTTTTTAAATGAGATGGGAGACCCACTCTAATAATAATAATAACAATAACAATAATAATAATAATAATAATAATAATAATAATAATAATAATAATAATAATAATAATAATAATAATAATAATAATAATAATAAGTTTATTATTATTATTATTAAACTTATTATTATTGATATTGATTTAAAGCAAGAAAAACTGAAAAAGAAGTAAGTGAGTCTTGATAAAGTACAGAAAATTTCAATATAAAATATTTTATTGTAACTGTATCCATGTTGAGTATTAGTATTTTAGCATAATTATTTTAAAGAATGTTTTGAAAGGCCAAAGGAATATGTTTTACTTAAACATATAAAATAGTGTTGAAAAAACATAATTAGGTTAATTAAGATTTATTTTGGCACATTAGTAAACATAGTAAGATAAAAAAGAAATCTGATTCCCGACACCGCTGAAGACCCATCGAGTATATGCGGAGTACGTGCTCGTTAATTCTGTGGGTCCGAAAGTCCTGAGGTCGGTCATGGCTCAGTTTACCTTGGGTACAGGTGTCTGGAGACTATTTCCCTCCCCTTCAGACGCATGTCAAAATTGTGGAGGTGGCGATAGATGGTGGCGGCATCTATCATCCGAGGCTTAAGTCGGACTCCTGCCTTTCATGGGCCTCACTTTCTCAGGAGCCTCACCCCCTTTGCCTTAAATCATGTACGCACTGCGGATGGAGCTTGGATATTCCAAGTGGCATTAGAAACAACAACAACAACTTTACTCACCATAACTTAAATTAGAGCGCAAAATTGATATAAAATGTCGGTCAAATTATTCATAATTTTTTTTAAATTTTGAAGTGGTGAGTAAAAGGACTTTCTGTGCTGTAAATTGATATTTTCTGAAGATGTTGGGGGAAATTGCCTCTATAACCCTCCTTAAATCCGCCCATGTCTTCAGTAATGGTTTCTGTGTCATTTGGGAACCTCTAGAACTACTTACATCATGATAAAGGGTCTAACTTACTCCATAAAGAGGGGTCCCACCACTTACCCCATAGAAAAGGGTCCCACTTACCCCACACTGTAAATGGAAATGTCTGAAATTCAGACACATATGCATCTGAAATGGATGGTTCAAATTTAAGACACATGAATGCGTCTTAAATATTTCAGACGCCTTAAGCGTCTGAAATACCGATGTTTCAGATGCTTGAAACGTCTTAAATTCCAATTTTCAGACACCTAAAACGTCTGAAACTGCCCATGTAAGACACTTCAAGCGTCTGAAATACCGATGTGGGAAAAATAAAAATATATTGTATGACCGGGGAGGGTAGGATTCGAACCCGGGTCTATCGCTTGCTAGGGGAGCGCGCCTACCACTCAGCCACTGGTATACTTGCCCCATGTAAGGACGCATTATATAAAGTGGTTGTTACAGATTTAGTCCATTACTTCTTGTAATGCTGTTTTTAAGGAAGTTTAATTGTAGATCTTCTTTTAATTCTCTTTTTCTAGATTTGGATATTTTTTTAGATAAAAATTGCTTTTGAGCAAGTATTTTAAAGGCTTTCTACATGGCACTAAAATCTTTAATAGACCGCGCGATTATTTGAGATTACTTATTATCACAACATCGGGATGTTTTTACTGGGTTAAACCAACAAAATGAAAATAGCTTAAAAATAAATTTAAAATAATTATAATTTCATAGGTGACTGTTTCAAAATTAAAAGCATGGTTCTTCATATTTGAAACAAGAGGCTTCATACCAAGATGAAAACTATCATTTCTCACAAAAAAAATGTTGTACAGAAATGCAAACGTTAGGTAATTAATGCAGGGCATTTATGATTCGATCAGCAACGTTTAAAAATTGAAAAGACTTCAACTCGGGCAAAAGTTTCTTAATTTATATAATCTTATGTGTATACATCATCAACACAGGATGACTTAAGACACATCAAGTATCTGAATTTAAACGTCTGATTTTATGTGTGTGAATTTCTGTATCCCTTAAACGAAACGTCTTAAATTCAGACTTGTTGTCACTAATCAGACGCTTGAGTCAGCTCCTCAATACTACACAACTTACATGTCTGAAATTCAGATGTCTGTGGTGTCTGAAATTATATAGGTCCGACTGGGTCAGACGTTTAATGCATCTGAAAGATCGTTTCAGACGCTTAAATGTCTTAATTTCAGACATGCTTATTTGCAGTGCAATAGGCTAAATTTACGGGGTAAGTGCCCCCCGTTAAACACTTCTAAATTAAAAATTTAGTAAAAATTCAAATTGTAGTATGTATTTTAAGTTAAACTTTGCACAACAGTTCAATAAATATCAAAATATAATGAAAACTTAGCTGGAAATACTTCTCTGAAAAATGCATCTTTAACTCTCCAAAAAATCCATTCTGGAAATCTATTTTAAATTAGTTCTATAATCTTAAAATAAATTAAACAAAAATCAAATGTATGCAAAACCCATCCAGTGTGACAAACTGTAACATAATAAATGCGAATAAGTGCGAAATTTCCTGTACATAATTAAGTTTGAGGGGGGTGACCCCCCAAGTGACAATTCTGCAATTAAAATACTTCATAACACTCGCCACATTCTCCTTTGCATTTCTTGAACAATTCTAATTGTTTAAACCTGCATTAATTTTTGCTTTTGTTGGTTCTTTGTCTAAAAATTAAAGCAGTACTGATCAACTTATGTTGGAGTACTACCTTAAGAGGATTTTCAAGAAATTTTCATGCAGCATTTCTAATATTATAATATCAAATTCTCCCATTTTTACTTGGCTGTTTCCATGAATTTAAGTTATCAGAAGGAACTTAAGTTATAATAAGTTTTATAAATTCTTTTTCGTAAAAGCTGGCATGAACATCACAAATTGTCGGTGCTGTATTTCATCCCTTTGAGTTAAATGGGAAATTTAGGATTTTTCTCGGAAGAGAAAGACTGGAAAAGTTTCGAGGAATTATGTCCCAAGCAGCACAAACGTTCAAGATTCGTCCAATTTTGTCATGTATAGCCAAATTTTGTTTACTTTTAGATGCAGTTACGCAGTCTTGACATATTTGGTATAAGCTTTTATGCTATGGGCTCTGTCTAGATGACAATATAAATAGCACCTGATGCTTTACAATGGGTTTTTCAAGATGACATAATACACACATCAAATGCTCCGCATAAAAATATAAACATTAGAATGCACTGCTATTTCAATGTGAAAAAGGGGGAAATAATTAATATGAATGAATAAATTGGTTAATATCTCTTGAAGTAGCAAATAGAATTCTATTTTGAATTATTTGTTAAATGCATATTTAAATTTTAAAAAGACGGCTGCAAGTTCTATGGAAAGAAATTAATCCATAGAATTCAATCAATGTTCCATAGAAAGAAACTAAAGGCTACATAAGTTATAATTGTTTGCTGGGGAAATTATTTAAATATCTATAAAACGTGTGAATTGTCTTTACTGTGAATTGTTACTCCAAGGTTTAAACAAAACGCAAAGGAAAATCATCAGTAATAACTACACGGTTGATCGTTTCTGTAAAAATCGATTTCCCCCTCCGCCTATCTCTTTTTCACGAGGTTCATTTAAAGACATGAAATGAAATGAAATTGAAACTATTTTTAATACGAACCAAACAATGGTGTGGGAGGCCTTCTCTCTAAAACGGATTGTTTTGATTTTCTGTGACGTATGTTTCACGAGAATAACGATATAATCCTTTATGAGATTAATAAACCATTCATGTATATTGTAGGCGGTTGTAAAGGAAAAATAGTTGCTTTTCAAATGGAGATAATATTTTTTTAAAAGAATAATAAAATGTATTTAGTGTTGCTTCTGTATTATCATCCCTTATCAGAAAATATTCTAAATATCAATACTCCCAGATAGACCAATAATATCGTGAATATTGGCCTTTGCCAAAACTGCATCCTTAAGAAATATCGGCCAAAATAAAAAAACAAACTTCAGTGCTGGTCAACATCTAAAACATGCATCAGCTTTTCTGGCCAAAATCGTTTTTACATTATTAATTATGGAAAAAGAGGGCAGAAATATCAACTTTTATTTTTATTTTTATTTTATTTCGAATTACCCTCTTGCAACGACAGTCTCAAAAATGAGTAAAAAAGTACTCAAACTGGCTCTGATCTAAATGTACTCAAATTTGAAAACACGAATATATACTCATTTCTGAAAATGTGCATACTCAAAAATGAAAGATCTTGAGCTTGAACTCAAAAATGAGTTCATGTTGTTTCATTTTTGAGTATACACATTTTCAGAAATGAGTATATTCATGTTTTCAAATTTGAGTATCATTTGGATCGGAGCCAGTTTGAGTACTTTTTATACTCAGTTATGAGACTGTCGTTTTAAGAGTGTAGTGTTACTAAGCATTGTTTTGACCTCGTATTTGATAATTCCACAAGACGGCCGACATTGATCGATATTTGCAATATTGCAATGCTGGCCAACATTAGGCCCTGTACAGTGTACACTGATCTATGTTTCTGTACTATCTGAGTATTTATAAACCTACAGCCACCTCAATGACCATTGTCCCTTAACCTCTTGTTATAACATAACTCAGAGCCACCTCAGTATGAAACCTGAACGATCTATAACGACAAATAAAGAAACCACGTCCATCAAGCCATCCCTTTTTCCCGGCAGTGACCGCCACGCTCTGTGGCCCTTGTCCAAAGAAGTGGACGTGCGACCTTCCCCTCTAGCTGCTTGCCTGCGCCCGCTAATCATCGTTTCCTTTGATTTAAGAGTAGTTTTTCAGCTTGGCTGCTCGCTTTCCACAAAACTGTCCAACGGCTTTCCCAGGCCTATTGTGTCTGGGGAAGTGTCCGGCGTTTTGCAAGAGGTTTGACGCTACTGACAATGGAATTGTAAATTTACACGGCTTGTGCATGGGTTTAGTTTGGAAATTCTCAATTGTCCTTCGCCATGTTGTTTGGTTTCGTACGTTTTTTTTTGGTGAGGGCAAGGAAAGGGTTACAGAATAGTAGTAAATTGTGTAAAATTGAAGGGGATGGATATTTTTTGGGGGGGAACCATGTAAAAAAATCTTGGTGCTTCCCTTACAAAAAGGGGGAGTTGGGTTGCCCCTTTTTTCCAAGTAATGTTCCTGGAAAATAACAAGAACATAGCGAAAAAAATTCAAATGTTCTTTAAAGATATACTCACACATAACTGCATAAGTATGACATTTTACTAGATACATCTAAATATAGTACAGAAAAAATAAAACAACAAAAGTTTATTTGAATATTATCTTTATATTGTTTCATTTATAAGGAAATTTTTCTCTTTCATTCTCTACTTTAATATCGTAATCTACTATAGTAGATTACCTCTTTTTTTCATGCATTTTTATATTGTTATAACTATATTCTCTACTATATCGTAATATTCTCGTGTTTATATCGTAATATACTATAGTAGATTACGATATTAAAGTAGAGAATATTACGATATAAATACGATATAAACACGAGAATATTACGATATAAAGTAGAGATATAAAGTATATGTGTTGTTTGGAAAAAATATTTCAAAATAATTATTCAAATGGTTTTAGTGTTAGTTTTGTGTATTGATAAGTGCAAAAATTACAACGTGTGTATTTTAAACAGTAATGATTTTATATTTTTTTTTAATTTAAAAAGAAAAAGTTTGTTGCATTTCCCTAGTCACTCACTGATAGTAGATATTCGCCTGTTATACAGGTATAGTTTTTCTGAGAAATTTATAATTGAGTTTGAGAATCTTCGGTGTATTTGAGTTCATAAAATCCGTCTCTCTTTGCAATCCACACTTTAAGATATTTTTTTAACCGACCAATTTTTTAAAATGCGGTTAAAACTATATTTTGTGCAGTTCAAAATCACAAAGAGGTGGTCTTTTTTTAAGTCCTTCAAGTAGTTCAGTAATTATAATTTTTTTAGATAACATTTTCTTTCTCTTCGATAAGTCTTCAGAAGCATAATATTTATTGAAGAATCTAATACTAGTTTTAATAATAGTGTAGTATTTTTTAATTAAATCCGTACATTGTAATTACTCACATCACATTTATAAGAACACTGTTTGTGTCCTTAAATTAACAACACTTAAGTTTGTGTTGTTTGCTAGAATATTTTGTATTTTATGTGTTCTGATTATGTTTGTGAAAACTGTTGCTATCCATAAATGTGTTTTAAACACTGGGCTGTAAATTTTTTCCAAAAAAATTTTGACAAAAATGTGTTCGTATATCAATTCGTTTTCGATCAAAATTTAAGAACACTTTCAGATCCTTAACATAAATACATTTCTGGATTGCAACAGTTTTTAAACACATTCAGAACACCAGTTTTAAAAATATTTATAACACAAAAAGTGTTCTAGCCGGGTTAAATTGTGTATGGTGTTTGTTTTTCAGTGTATATGTTGGCAGTGAAGATTTAGCTCAAAATATAGTATGTTTTGTTTATCCATTTTGGAAAATTGAGCTTTTGAAAACCGAAATAAAATTGAGGAAAATAATATTGTTTTTAAAATTCTTACGGACATTGGATTGTTAATTTCAAAAACCCAGAAATATTTAAATTTCATAATTTTTTTAGTAGGACCAATAATTTCAAATACATACATGGGGTTTGAATAAATTTGATTAATAATTACAAACAAACCATTATTTTGTCATTGAATAGGTAATGGTTTGATTATGTAACTGTTAACAACAAACATAAGAAATAAGGACGGTGTGAGTCATTCA
Source organism: Tetragnatha versicolor (assembly GCA_024610705.1). Lineage (NCBI taxonomy): Eukaryota > Metazoa > Arthropoda > Arachnida > Araneae > Tetragnathidae > Tetragnatha > Tetragnatha versicolor. Next base: position 37,102,353 of record JANDEH010000007.1, on the reverse strand, counting down.
GCTATAAACTCCAGACATATTATTATAGAGACAATTTTTGTGTTCTTTTTTTTATCTTTTTATATCTTTTGTTTCATTCATTTATTCGAGTTGTTTGATTAATTTTCTTTTGTTTTAGCTCAGTGCCCACATACTCCTATCTGGTGAAAGGGAGCTTTAGTATAAGAAATTCGCAAGAAGGCCATTAGAATTTTGCACTTCACAAAAGAGGTAATAAAAGAACATAATTATTTCTGGATTTGAGGTTTATAACTAAATGACATGTGTTGTAAAATTGTGTACACGGATGGGGACAGTCATTCTAAACTACTCAATGATCCACACAAAAATTAAATAACTTTTATCCTCAAGTTAACAACACTTATGTTTTGTTGTCAGCTTGCTATGATAGCGTTCTGAATATGTATGCGATGTGTGCACCCATAAATATGGTGCTCTGAAATAGTAAAATGTGTTTTGGAATCTGAAAATGTTTTAAAATTTGCATCGAAGCCCTTTGCATACATTTTCGGATTTTTTAATAAACTTTTAACACTAGCTGTTTTTATCAGTCAACACATTAGCAACACAGTCAAAATGCTTTTGAATAGAAAGTGTTCATTATTGTGTTTACTCAGCGTTGCAAAATTATTCCAAGTATTTGCAGTATAGTAATTCTAAGCTATTCGAACCATGATTTGAATCAAATTGTATTCTACTTTTTTTATTTCCTTGGCTTCGATTCAAACGCGAGGCAGATGTTTCACTCATGTTTTTGCGTGAGGACGTAGAGGGTGTGTTTATGGGCAATCCTGAGGCACAAAAAACGCATCGATTACGCAAATGCCGCGTTCCGGAATTCCTTCATTCCCATTCTACACGGTCCAAACGGTGAGTAACATAAGGAGTGAGTCATTCAATTAATGTGTTTATGGTCATTCGAACGGCGTTTTTTTTGCAGGGGCGGAGGCCAAAAAAGTGCGCCAAGGCAGCCCCATCGATTCGCGATAAGCCCGGCTATCGATATTTCATAGGCAGAGGGGTTGGGCAGCGAGCAGAAAAAAAAACGCTCTCCCCTCATCTGAAATGCATTTGAGAAAATGCTAAAATATGAGATCTGGCCGCTCGTAGTTGATTTCTATTGAACTGTTGATCAGATGCTTAGGTATGCCCGCGCTGGGCTGTCAGTTGGGCCCGAAACGGTCTACAGTTGGCGAAGACCATTTCTAATGACAACGAATAGGCTTTCCCCTCGCCGAATCGGACCGGCGGATCCAGCGGCCCAAGTTCCTCCCACCGAGCCCGCCCCCATTGGCCGAAGGCAGCCTGACGTCACGACCAATGGGGGAGGGCCGGCAGCAACAGGAATGCACACGCGAGAGAGAGGAAGTGGCGTGCTGCGGATCATGGCTCGCGCGAGCCCGCAAATTAAATACAACAAAAAGGAATGAACGAAGGGAAGCGAAGAGAGAAAAAAAGGCAAAAACGTCCTTCGTTTGTTTCCTTTTAATTTTTTTTCTTCTTTTTCTCGGAGGAGAGGATTACAAGGGTGTGATGGGAGTTAATTTTCATTGATCTTGAAAGGGCTAGTTTCGCAGTTTATTTAAAAACGTTTTGCTCCCCGTTTTGGCGAGACGATCTTTTTTTTGTCTTTTTTGTTATTGTTTTAATCCTCATTTAGGAGGTGGGAGTTAACGAACGGAGTGCGTTGCTAAATCTGAGGGCTATTACGTTTGAGCAGATGATAAGGGAGAAAAAAATTTAACCTTGAAAAGGGAATTGGAGTAAGAAAGGCTCCGGGAAGTGATTTATTTCCACATGTTATGTTTTCTTTACAAATCAAAAATGTATTTTGGATGGAAATTTCTATTACGTCTTTTGGTATCAATTTTCAATGATTAAATTGTTAAGCCTTAGTGAATTTATATGTGTTGAAACACAAGAATTTTCAATTTAAATATCCCTTTTTTTAAAAAAAGAAACTTCCAAAAATATTACATTAATTTTCTATATTTATATCTCCAAAAAATATAACTTTTAAATTTAAAAAGTAATATTTCTCACACTGGATTTAAAGCAGACTCAATTTTTCTCCTTTTATAAAATTTTAAATCATCAAATTCCTCACATTTTCACAAACCATTTTATAGACTGAAGATTTCGCAGTTTCGAATGTTCGAATCGACATTAGTTTAAAATATCTTAGTTTTTAAAACATTGATAAGTTGATAAGGTACATAGGATTTTTATCTCTTCTGCTAAAATGCTTAACAGGATTTGAGCAATAAACGATGAAAATTATTTTTTTGTAAGAAAATATTGCCAATTATGTGCACAATGATATGAATGACATTGAACATGATTTCTTGTCTCAATTTCTCCATACTTTGCGATTTTACAAAATACTTGGACCTATTTATGTATGCTTGTTAGGAAAATACTTCCCCCAATAACACTTAAGTGTTATTGTCAGGGCCGTATTTAGGCACGTGCAACATGTGCTATAGCACAGGGCGGCAAAATTTTGGGGGGCGGCAGATTACACCAATTCAAAATGCTACATACTATACAGTTTTTAAAAAAATGTACCACACAGTTTTTACGTGAAGGGCCAAAAATGAGTAAATTCCCAGTTTTCTAGGGGAATATTTTCAAAAATTTTCAGGGGGGTACCCCCAGACCCCAAAAAGAATTCTTTATGAGAGGGGAAACAGGAAAATTCCAGCATTTTTGAGAAAGATTGAGTTAAATGATGACAGTCATAGGGAGTTAAAAGAGAGTCAAATGGGAGGGGGCATTTACTTGAAAGTGAAACAGATATTGAAAAAGGGGGCGGCAATAAATCGATATGCACAGGGCGGCAAAAACCCTAAATACGGGCCTGGTTATTGTCCAGTATTAAGGGTGTGTATTAAGTGTGTGTCCAGCTGTAGATGCACGGAAGTAAAAATTTTTACTTCCGTGCATCTACAGCTGGAACATTGCCATTTATCCCTAAGGAACTGACCCAGTGGGGGAGGGAATTCATTTAAAAAATTAACTTATATTGCATAAAAATAGCAATTATTTTGTTTTAATGACATTTCAATAGTATAATTGCTTGCTTATAATTTAATATACACTAATGAATTACCTAATAGAGTAGCATTTTATACATCCGTGTAGTTCTATTGAAGGTAATTAATCATATCCTATTGAAAAATCACGTAGAAATTTAATTAATGGGTAGAGTCAAAACAGCCAAAAAAAATTTACCGAAACACATAGCATTGGTCTTTTCTTATGAAAGAAAGTGGAAATATGTTTACCTTGTAAATCTGTGTATACTAAAAGCATTCCTCAAATTTCTGAAATTGAAAAAAACATTGATTAATGCATGGAAATACCATCCATCACAAAGACTTTAGTTACAACATACTTTTAAAAACGATACTTTTTTGACTGATGAATATAAAAATAGATACAAACTAGTTCGAGTTTATTTCTCACAAGGTCATCAACATGGTACATTCTAACTGAAGGTAAATAATTAATTCATTTATAACATTTCAAGCACTTTAATTATTATTTTTCATAGGTATGAAAACACTTTTAGGAAATTTAAAACAGAATATGACATGGAGGAAAATTTGATAATACGTAATAAAACTAAAGCTGTAAATGAAGTTCAAATACAACAATAGAAATATTCACCCATTTGAAGACAAACATGTTTGCATTAATAATCCCTTTACAAAAGTCCCATTGGTCATAAAATATCTAATCTATTTGAGCTAACTATTAGGAATGATCCGTTTCCACAGATATTGAAGATATTTGAAGAAGAAAAAATGTTATTTGATATGTATGACTAGCACGCAACATAAGCAGGAGCTGTGTACCATTTCTTTCGAATAGATCAATGCTTCATGCTTTTACTATTATCCATTTTGTTTCTGCTTGCACAGATAAAGGAATATTTATCTGCCTTCAACATATTGATTCTCTCTTCTACACTTTGAGCGGTGTTTTGTTGTTTGTTTGCTTTTGCTCGCATGCGCGTTTCCCTTTTTACGCCCTCCCTCGTCACAGTCAAGGAAATCCCTGCAAACATTTGCGACAAAAATGTCTTTTGGGACTTTAGTAACTCTGACTTCAAGAAAAAAAATATGGGTTGCAAAAATTGATCCAGAACCCCCATCAAAATAAATATATATATCGCGTAAGTTTTGTTTGGAAATTTTCGAAAATAGTAATTGGGAGTTGATTAGAAGATAAAGAGTGTGGTGTCATGAAATGAAAAATTTAAGTTAGGCCTGGATTAGTCTTTTTGATTATAGTGACCTTTTCCTTAGGGCAATTTTATTGACCTGTTAAGCAGTCCTTAAGGAACAATAGCATATACACCCCGTTACAAATGATTTTTTATGTTCAGGAGCTTTATTTATAGTTCAATAGACCTCAAAATGTTTAACCCTATTTTTACGTAGGAAGGACTGAAAATACAATTTCATTTTAAAAAAATATTGTAACAATGGTAATTTTTTAAACATTTTATTGAAAATAAAATTTGATTAGAAAAAATTTTGTAACAATGAAAATTTTTAACAAAGCATGAACACGAAGAATGCGTACAGTAACCAAAAAAGGAAATAATTTTGGCATTATTGCAGTAAAGGATATTTTTAAAAATCATTAGTCCCTGATTCAAAAGGAAATGATTATTTTTCTAAAGTTTAGGGGATTATTGCTTCAAGTATATCAGGTAAAGAAGAAAAACGTTAGTATAATAGGTAATGCAAATAAATTAACGGATTAAATTAGTAAATTATCTTTATAAAAACCTGATTCTTTCATAACTTTGGTAAATGACTAAAAGTATTCTTAGATCATGAAAAAGGAAAATGTCTTACCCTTTCCCACTCTTGGATGATCCTATGGTATGTGAATTCCATTATTGAGAACTAATCTGTGTTAATATTCCCAAAAAATCAAACTACCCTTAAATTTTGGAAGCCAGTATAAAAACTTTGGAAATTCTACTTAAAGGAGGAGCATTTGTTTTTAGGGTTTTTTCCGAAGATATTTCTCTGCACAAGGTCTTTTTGTACTTCATCTATGCTATTCAGCAAATTTCTTAAAGTTTTTAAAATAAAAATTACAACTCTTAACATTGCCACTAGAGGGCGTTAAAATGTAACATGGGATAGCACATGGTCGTTTTTTACTATACCTAGACACCATTTTTATGACTGCATCGTTAGGGAATCAAAAATTTAGGGGGACACTGGGACACCTGTGTGTTTATTTTTTGTTTATAATTTTAATTTTTCTTTGCTAATGGTTTAAATTTTTATTTAGAATCAATTGAATATGCCGTTACTACAACGCCATAAACGCCAATCTGATCTTTTTGGTCATTTTCATGTGCGTTTTTGAAGTGCCTTGGTGATGCTTCCCACCCACTGAGCTATAAAACAAACTGGAGTGATGAGTTAGCGTGCCGAAACCGCATCACACCACGGAAAGGATTTCCATCTTCTTTTTATTTTCCACATCTGTTAGCACAGTTGTATGCACAGAATGAAACGACCATTCTAAATTTGGCTCATAATATTTTAAAAACAGGCATGGGCGGATTAAAAGGGGGAAATGCTCTTCCAACTTTGCTTCCAGCTTTCCCCGATTGCTTGAGCAATCTGGGCAATTTAACCTTCCGCGCTGGCACGACCGGTCGCTTGTTATAGTATCAGAGGTTGTCACTCCAGTTTGTTACATAGCTCAGTGTTCCCACCATGCCAGACAACTTTTTTGGTCCATTTTATGCTTGAAAGTCCACATTTCATGCCTAACATCATGGCAAAACCATCAATTGTTGTAAATATTAAAGAGAAAATGTAACATTAATTTTTGTGGGAATATTATCAATTGTTGTAGATATAACATCGATTGATAGTTTAAAACCAATTGTTGTAGCATAAACATAAAAATCGATCCTTTATTTAATTATTTCTCACTCTGCCGGGCATATTGTCCGGGTAAAGCCCGGCCTAGCTCACAGTGCTACTCATTTAGACTGGGGAATCCCGTCTGTAACACAAAAGATGGTATTTATTAAAAAACGTTAGCGCTTGTTGTAAACAATATATTTCTGTAACTCACTACAGAAATCTCATTAACCACTGTTTGTTTGCAGATTTCAAGAAAGACCTAAGCAACAAATAGGAGTAAAAGGGACACAAAGACCCCCAAAAAAGAAAAAAATCTCGGGAAAAATACACCACCCTTCTCTCAATAAGGAATCTCCACCAATGAGAATGAGTTACGTTTCAGATCTTTGAGTGCTTCTCAGAAAGTGCTTCAACCCCTCACCCATTTGCTCTTCAGTAATTCCAGATAAAAGCTCAAAAGAACAGCAAATCCTGTTTAATTGCAATGACAAGATGGAAGAGAGCGTTCTGCGGACGTTATTCCTCTCGGGATAGCACATTATACCTGCAATGCAGACGACACCGAAGAAGGCTTCAAAGCAAGTCTTAAGATTTGGAGATTAAATATAACTATTTCGTTTCATGAGGAAAATAATCGTCCTTTTGATCAAACGTAAAATTGTTTTGACCTTTGATACGAATAGGCTGTAAATAATCTAAGCATCTAAGAAGAATTTAATCCTCAGAGTGGTGAAAGTAATTTCATTAAAAGGAAAATTAGCATCTTTAAATTATTAAGTGTTAATGAAATTGGAAGCTAAATTAATGTTTATATTTTTTATTAAACGATATTGGAGTTAAATATTATGTAACTACGTTTCAGGTAATAAAAATTCCTTGCTGTTTGTGTTCGTTTTATATTAACTCCACACCCAAAAAAAATAAGTAACATCTTTGCTCTCGATGCCATTAAAACAGTTAGGAATAGGGGGATGGCTTGAAAATTAATCTATTATTTTTATATCATGATCAGAAATTTTACTATTTTAAATGTTTGCGAAATTACTAAAGTAGACAAGCATGAAATTTTCCCAAAAATGTTGCAGGTTAGCTTTTGATGAAAATATATATACTTATATGTTTAGGTGTTTCATTGATTGAGTTAATAAAAGGGTCGTCTCTGTCCCCCTTTAAAACTCAATGATTCACATTCCGATGAACTCTTCCCTTAAATTCCTCTACAATTTATTGGTTATTATATTATTCGATGTTTTTTTTACTTTCTCATTAGACGAAATAATTAAAAATCCCGAAAAAAACAAATTCAAATTTGAAGAAAAATTAGAAATTTAACTCCACACACCCTTTCATACGCTTTTTAATAAGACCCTCATTTACATCCGGAGAGTTATTAAAACTCCGAAACAAGTCGGCGTAGATTAAGCAGTTTTCTTACTCGCTTTGAACCTTTCAAGGGAACGTTTTGTCCCTCTTATTAGAGAGTGCAACGGCGTTTCGACAAGCACATTGAAAATATGCTGAACCCCCATCGATGGATATACACTGAGAATCATTCACTGAGAGCGACTTTCATTAACGGAGTTGGAAGGGCGAAGTTGGCTTTTGAAGTTTCGGCCTCGTATCATTCGAGAACCTAATGTGGAAAAGTTCGGATTTCGTATTAAAGGTGCTCATTGTCTGAGCTTAGCCCCAACTCCCTGCACATTTTTCTTATTTTTAGTTTGGAGGAGGGGGGAAGGGATGGGCTGGTGAATATGAAAAATTATTTTTAAGAAGGAATGGAGGGTCAATACGTAAGGTGTAATTTGTGTTTCATAAGTAAAAAGTAGGAGCACTTTATTAGACCCTTATGCTGTTAAACTATGGTGTTTCAATACCTGGATAAATCATAACTTTGCTTACTCAAAATAAAGATTCTTAACAAACATTTATATCCCACAGGAAAATACGTTACTTACTTTAATAGAAGGGTCATTCCACTTCAAGTGGTCCAGCACTGGTCGATCAACCATTTTTAAAAACTCTTAAATTTTTTTGTACATGGACCATAACCTAAAATAAGATCAAAATAACCATTATTTTTAATTTAACTTATTTTGTTTGTCCACAGCAGCCATCCAAAGTTCGTCATTTTCGACAGTTTTCACTAATTCGACGGTTTACAAAAAGGCAAATATCTCCTCTTTAAAATCACCAAATCATACAGGGTTTGAGGCAAAATTGTTTGGAAGAAAATGATCTATAAGACTGATGCATAAGAATTTTCCTAAACAATTATTTATTGTAAGAAATAAAGTTAAAAATTAAGGAATTTTTTCAAGATTGATCCGTTTTCAAAAGGACATTTTTCTGAGAAGGAAACCATCTACCGCGATGTAATTTTTTGTACAGATATTCAGAATAAACTTTAAATCATATACAGAGTTGTAGGGCTGAGACTTCTGTTCTGTTGACAGGTTTCCTTTCAAGAAAAAAGTCCGCTTGAAAACGGACACATTTTGATAAGCATATTTACGTCCAAGTTTTGTTGGATTTTTCGGCAATTCGTTGCTGTCATAACTCTACTTGTATTCAAATCTCCATCTTGAAACTTCTTGAGGATATTACTACTCTAGTACTATACGGTGACAAAATACCCCTCAAAAGTGATATTTTTGACAAATTCTCAATTTTAGGATTTTTTAATTAAAAGAAAAACAAAGTATCAGCTCTCTAAAACTCTGTATATGAGTTAAAGTATATTCGGACTATCTGTACAAAAATTTACATCGCGTTGGCTGGTTTCCTTCATTTGTCAAAAAAGTCATTTTGAAAACGGAACAAACTCGAAAAAAAATTTCGTAACTTTGAACTTTATTTCTTCCATGAAATAATTGTTTTAAGAAAAAAATTTTGCATCAGTCTTTTTTTTTTCATGATTTTTTTTTTTTAGGTATAGTGTATTTATTTATTTATTATTTTTTTAAACAAAGTAAATAAAGTATTACATCACCTGGGATCGTTGAACGATCCATGTAGGTGAACAATAAACAGTTGGTTACAATTAGTTGCACATGAAATTACAATAAAAAATTTAGACATGGTTGTAAATAAAAGTATACATTACATGCAAACAAGAAAAAAATATAAGTATAATATCTATCAGGAAATTAGTAGTGGCAAACAGGGTGTCGAAAATTTGGGTTTACTATCTGTCGTAAGGTAAGTAGTAGTGCAAAAAAAATAAGAATTGATTAAAATTACTCTAATAATGCAAGATCAAACAAAAAAGTTTTCAATGTCCCCAATAGAAAACAAAAAGTCTTTTAATTTCTTTTTAAATGCATGTTTGGTTTGACTATTTTGAATTTCCAAAGGTAATAAATTAAAGAACTTAGGGGCTAAATAAAAGAAATTTTTGCAAAATATAGTTTTTTCAGGTTTAGGTACAGTATATAACACATTAGGTCTTCGGGGATTTATCATGTTTCGCTTTCTGCAGATATCGGAGTTTAAGTAGAGATAGAGACTTGTTTTAAAGTAGAAGAGGTAGCGAATAGGTAAAATATTCAATAGTTTAAAGTTATCAATATTAATGGAATGTGCTTGAGGTGATAACAATCTTATAAATCTTTCTTGGAGTTTACATATTCTTTTTAAATTTATCTGATAATCTCCACCCCATATTATTAAACCGTAGTTAATTCGAGATTGAACCCAAGAGTGATACAGAGTTAATAGGAATTTTCTGCTTACTTTTGGCCTTAGATGATAAAAATTTAGCATTATTAGTCTTAATTTATCAGCAATATACTTGGTATGGGACTTCCACTTTAAGTTGCAGTCAATATGAAGTCCAAGATATTTAATTGTAGACACTATATCAATTGATTTACAATTACAATCATTATAATTGTTACAGTGATAAACATGATATTTAATGGAAAGCTGAATTGGACTATTTTGTCTTAGGCTAAAGATCATGTATTTTGTTTTATCGACGTTTAATCTCAGACAGTTATCAAAAAACCATTTGCTAATTTTAACTAAATCCGAATTCATCTTTTGGTTCAAATCTTCAACGGAATCGACTGAATATAAAAGAGCTGTATCATCGGCAAAACTTATGATTTTACCGTGTAAATTAAGGTTACATAAATCATTTATAAATATCAAAAATAGCAACGGACCTAAAGTTGAACCTTGGAAAACTCCATAATTAATTGGAAGGCATTTACTTAAGGTGTTCTTAACTTTAACAATTTGTATACGATTTGATAAATAGGATTTTAAAAAATTGTAGAAGTGCCCTCTGATCCCCGTTGATGATAGTTTATGTAATAAAATACCATGATTCACTGAGTCAAACGCCTTAGATATATCTAAATAAAGAGCAGCAGTTATTTTACTAGAATTTAGACTACAATGAATAAAATCTGTAAACTCCAGTAGAGCTTTTTCAGTATTTGATTTAGGTAGAAAGCCGTATTGATTTTTTGAGAAAAAGTTTGAATTTTTCAAGAACGAAATTAATCTATCCTTAATTAATTGTTCAAATATTTTAGAAATAAGAGGCAGGACAGAGATAGGTCTATAATTTGAAAAATCATTTCTGTTTCCCTTTTTAAAAATGGGTGTTATTATTGAGGTCTTTAATGACTTTGGGAAAATACTTTCATTTACTAAACTATTAAATAAACTAGTGAGAGTATTTATATGAGAAAATGACAGAGTTTTGAGAATTTTCGCATCTATTCCGTCTGATCCTGGGCTTTTCTTGGGATTTAGATTACGAATACAATTTAAAACTTCTGCATCATCTATCTCTAGCCACACAAATGAATTTAGATTTGTCTTTAAGTGTTCTTTAAAATTTTCATTAGAATTTGAGATATTGTTGATTGAGGAAAAGTATAAGTTCAAATCGTTTGCTAAATCAAGTTCATCTGTATGATCCAGGCAGGGTTTGATTTTTAATGCTATTACCTAGAATGTTATTAATTAATTTCCATTGTTTACGGGTTGAGTTGCAATCATTAAATTTACTTTCGTAAAATAACTTTTTGGCAGATCTGATTTTTTGTTTTAATACTTTAACTGTTGTTTTATAGGCAATTTTGAAGAAATTATCACCTGGGTACCGTAAGGCTTTTTTGTATAGTGCTTGTTTGGATCTGATCATGCTATATATTTCTAAGTTAAACCATTTGTTTTTGTCGAATCTGGAGTTACTTTTAGTTTTAGGAATAAAGCTGAAGCTATGCTTAATTGCACATAATTTGCTATGAAAATCTGAGAAAGATGATGCAGCATTAGATTCAGAAATTCTAAAATCATAGGTTTTTAAAAAGTCCTCCAACTTATTATAGTTTACTAATTTAGATCTTATATTATCATTCGTATCAAAGTTTGTGGTATTTCGCGGGGAACTCAAAACTAATCTACAAAGAATAGGGAAATGATCAGATAGACTATTGATTAGTCTTGCACAATGAATTTCGTTTATATTTGACAAGCTGTAACGTGATAGGAGGTGGTCTATACAGGTACCTGAAGAATTACGAGTTATATCACTTATATGTGAAGAAAATCCATGAGCACTAATCAAATCCAAATATTTTGCACTATGATTATTTAAATTCAATAAGTCGATATTTATGTCTCCCACTATTATAATGTTTCTGTAAGAAATTTTAGATAATACAGTTTCAAATTCAGATAAAAATACTTCAATAGTAAATAAATGTGAACGATATATTGAGACTATACAGAGATTGAGAGATTTACTTATAGTTATAACTATTTCGGCAGAAAACATTTCTATATTAATTTTTTCAAAATCATATTTACTTTTATAGTATACTAAGACACCTCCTGATCTGTTATAGCTTCTGTTACAGTAAAAAGATTTAAATTGATCAATTCCGTAAAACTTAATTTCATCATTGGTCAGCCAAGTTTCCGATAAAACTAGAACATCAATAAGATTCAAACTGTCAGATAACAGGCTTATTAACTCATCAAACTTTGAGCGAACACTTTGAATGTTGAAATGTATAATATTAAATGTTACTTTGGCTGCTGGATAAAGAAAGAATTGTTTTAGATTTTCAAGAGTGTCTATTGTGGAATAATTGGACATAAAAAGATAGAGTTATTGTTGGATAGGTATATCAGTTAGATCCGATTCTTTACGAATTCTAAAAGCTCTTGAATTTTCACTTTGACGAAGAAAGATTTTTCCATCTCTGATCCAGCAGAACTTGAAATTTTTTTGACGTTTAAATTGTTTGCTCAGAAATAGGAGTTTTTTCATGCCTGGGGCCAAATGTTCATTCAGGTATATGGGTGTTGAATCAAGACGTTCATTTATATCGGATGCTAAGAAGCGCTTTTCTCTGGATGCCCGTAAACATCGGTCCCGTTCACCTTTTGATGCAAACTGCACGATTATAGATTTACTTCTATCTTTTCGGGTGGATGGGACCCGGTGAGCTATAAGAACACTAACCTCGTTGTTGACATCCAAAGCGTTTAAGATCGATGCTACTACTTGTTTAGTGTCTTCACTTGGTACTTCGGGGAAATCGGAAATTTCGAGATTTGTTCTTCTTGAGTACTGTTGTAATTCGAGTGTTTCCGATTTTAGTAGCTCGAGTTCTTCTTTGTTGCGGGTGATCTCCGATTTTAGGATGGTGTTTTCTTCCTTAACAATCTTGACCTCGTTCTTTAGATCATTTATGGCTTTTGTTAGCTCTTTAACTATTTCCTCTTGAAAGTTTAAGCTCTTGGAGTATTCCAAAAACTGCGTTTTAATAAATGACTTAAGATCCTTGATTTCGTTCAAAATTGGTTGGCCACTCTCATCTTGGTTTGAAGTACTAGCTGAGGGTTCGGCAGGTGTTGGTTTTGCTTCCCGAGCGGTCTGTTGGTTCGTGACACGTTGGGTTCTGCATCCCAGGCATTTCCAGGTTTTTTTGTCACGGCACTTTTTGAAAGCAATTTCCGTAAGACCACCACAATAATAGTGGTACGTACCTTCACAATTTCCTGAGCACTTAATTGCGTCAACAGGTATTTTAATCTCTTCTTGGCACGCAATGCAGTTCATGATTTTGACAGACTTATTATTATTTAAAGACACCAAACTGTTATTACTTATTTAGATTATAATGAATTTCTTTAGAAATAATTAAAACAATATATATATTTTGCTAAAACACAGAGGAACGTAAATAAACAGTTGCAGCTGAGACACAGCTGTTGTCACTTCAATGCCACTTATAAATAGTTTTCTTTCGAAAAATTTTGTCTCAAACCCCAATTGATTTGGTGATTTAAAAGAGGAGATATTCGCCCTTTTGTAAACCGTCGAAAATGACGAAGTTTGGATGGCTGTTGTGGACAAACAAAAAAGGTTAAATTAAAAATAATGGTTGTTTTGATTTTCTTTTAGGTTAGGGTTAATGGACAAAAATGAATTTATTTGATCCCACTCAGAAATTACACTAGATACTCATTATCTCAGCAATGTTCCTATAAATTTACTTTACTAAATAATATTTATAAAAAAATAACAATTAATCTGATTTTCTTTCTTAGGTATAATAACAATATAAACTTAAAAATAACATTTTTGTTTTAAAATAAACTTTGCAATGTGTAAAAATATTCTGGTAGTTTTACAAACGTGTTATGACGTTTCTGATCAGTCGTTTTTGATACAGTTGTGCATTCACAACATATTCAAGAAATAAAATTTACTTTGTTTTCTAAATTAGATAATTCAATTTGATAGTCAATAATTTTTTTGAAAAGAATAAAAAACATTAAAAAATTGTTTTTGTCTGTAAAATATCCAAATGATGCCTACTTTAAGAAAAAAAATTACTAAACATCTTCTTAAAAATGTTGTGAGGTTCTATACAGTTTTTTTCGTTCTTCTCAAAACAAGAAAAGTGGCGTTTGACATGTTTCAGAAATAGGCGATTCAATTAAGAGTTGTAATAATTTCATTTATTGTAAATAAAGGGAAGACGTGTGCTGACCATAATACTCGAGAAAAAAGATGATAAAGCCTTCTTCTTCTTCCTTATCCCTCTGGTCTGGATCAGACCAGATCTTTGAGATTTTTTTTCAGACTCTCCAATACCAAACCTGGATTTTTATGGAGTTCTTCCTTCGCCAGTCCAATACAATCCAAAAGGTGTTTGGTGGTGGCCTCCTCAAAGTTTAAGATATCCAGTGCACAGTCAAACCAGATGGGTTTTGTCTCTCCTCAAATCTCCAACAAAACCAATCGATGCACCAGGACCCTCACCAGTGTACCATGGGTGTGTTGGTGGATTCTTCCAAGAGTTGTTTAAAGAGGTCTTGCTTCTTGATATAGTTCAAGATACGTTAAGGAATCCCTCTCGGTATGAGGAAAGCCTAGCAAAAGTTTTCAAAACCTAAAAAACTAATTGCAAACATTTCAATTACACAATAATATACTTATTTATCACATTCATTCCAGTTTATATCTATTAATTAATAGAAAAACAAAAGTAATCATGTAATGGGATACTTGATCCCTGGGATCATGTATCCCTCTACAGAAAGGATAAAGTATCCCTAATATGATATTTATAAAAAACATTCATTTTGAATAACAACCATCGAAGGGAACTGAACTCACTGATCACTGAACAAATTACTCAATATTAAAGATATTACACTTAATTAAATTTTTTAAGTTGCCTAGAACACAAACATTGGCATATTTGCTTTTTGAAAAGTTTCCATCGCCACATTCAGACAATCATCTCTTGAGCTAAAAGTTGCTAGTTTTTGTGTACAAGTATAAATTTAATATTTTTGCTAGGTATCAAAGATCTTCTAATTCATTTTGGTATAATTTTTGTTAAGCGATCAAGTATCCCCAGTTTCCCCTTTACAAACTCAGCACAGGGAGATTCATTACGTGGAGTACCACAAAAATGCCCTGAGAGCTATACCTTTACGTATCATAGTTTTCAAGAAATCACGACAGAAAAATGAATGACGTCACATTTTTTACGTTAAAAACACATTCAAAATTCCTTTGAAACAGGTGTAAACAGGTGTCCGCTTAACCAGCAATAAATGGTGAAATTCTCCTTTCATTTTCCTTTGAAACAATTACTTATTAAAAGATAGACCTTATTACATTGTTGTAACATTTTTTGGATATTTTGAAAAGCTTTATAAAAGTATTACAGAATATTTTACTGTAGTTTTATGATAGGTCAGAGTTTAAGGTACTATAAAATCTTAGAACAACTAAACTAACAACTCTTTTGTGAAAAATATGTATACATGCAAAGGTATATAATGAATAGTAATTTTTTTAATTAAGGGGACGTCCGTATTCATTACACACTTGCCTTAACTTAAAAATCTAATAAAAAATCCCATTCTACTATAGCTCTACAGGTGAGTGAACATAGGAAGAAGACCCAGGGTCTAACTATACCCTTCCCCATAGGAAAAATATAATTTATCAAAGTAGTTGGGGGTAACCCCCTCTAGATTTCACATGCATTTGACTATTTTAGGCATAAAATGGCCAACTCTCCATTTACTCTTTATATTAAAAATTATGAAAGACTATTGGCTCAGACTTAAAGGCATAAAAAGCAACAACTTAGCTTTAAAATTGTAACTTTGAAATAATATATCGCTGCACCACATTATTTGGAACACATATTTCTTTTCCAGTGTATTCTAGATGAAAAATAAAATATCTTACAAAAAAACAATAAACTTTTTCCTGTAAATGTTGCTTCAGTGAAAAAAATATTTTTAAAGATAAATACACATTACACAAAATTGCAGCCAAACCAGTTTTCCGTAAAAGTTGCTTCACTGCGATATTAGCCTGATTGCGGAGAAGCCCCAAATAATAAACTGTAAATGTTGTTTCACTGCGATAGGACATTTATTGCTGGAAAGCAAATACCCTATTTTGGTAGGATGAATGGACAATACCAGGAATTTTTGAAAACAGAAAAAAATGCATTTTTTCAGTAAAAAAAATCTAAATTCAAAAATCGACATGAAAAGTTTAAAAAAAATTCAGTTAATTCAATACTTAAAAATAAAAATTGACAATCCCTTTGCCTTTATTTAGGAATAAATGACGTCAGATCTGTTTCGGCTTTACTCTAAAAAAGGAAACCAACAATCGCTATGAATTGTTTAAATAATATAATTACACCATTGTTTAAAATCAATGTTTAAGATTAAATGACGCCACATTTGACGTTTTCGTGCCTTTTTTTAAGTCAAAGTTTGAAATTAAATTTAAAAATAAATATGTCTCATAATTAAAACAATTTTGCGAGTATAATCCTCTCTTGGGTACCTCTATCGTATAAAATAAAAAAAATACTAGAATAGTCCATTGGGGTAAGTATGTAACCAGGTTTTGGCAAAGTTCCACTTTGACATGGAATAGAAAACTCATTATTGCAGGTTTTGAATGTGTTTTATTTTTAACAAATTTTGAAGAATTATTTTATTTACTCATTTTTATTTTATTTGTTTATTTATTATTTTTATTTTATTTGTTTATTTATTATTTTATTTATTTATCATTTTATTTATTTTAACTTTGCTTTGTATTTATCATTTTATTTATTTTTTCCCAAATTTTCATGTTTGGGTTTCTTGGCACGGTTACCACTTTCCCGTAGTCTGGAGCAAGTGTAACCAAACCATGCCTCTTTATACCAATATGAAATGGTTTTCAAAATAATCAAAAGGTTAACAGATTACATTTATTTTACTAAATTTAAGCATTTAAATTTGATTAATACCTTATTTTTTTCCTAATATATGAACTTTTTTACGTACCTTTTTGGACATTTTTAAAAATACACAAAACTGGGAAAAAAAGAGATAAAATTGATTTTTGTGGTAATGAGGTACACCTCCTATGCGGCCACGGTAGTTGACAGTTTTGATTTAGCTGAAATTTGCACCAAAGGTTCTTCTATAATGCCTTTATAAGTAGTACGAAAGCGTTTTGCAGAAAATAAAACATTTGCTTTGCAGTAATGGTTACTTCTGTGGCACGTCAAAGAGCCCTTTTTAGAGCTCGTTTACATCATAATATATAAAGACAATAGAAAAATATTATCAATAGAAGTTCACACAAAAAATTACCCTTTTTTTCGAGGGGGGATAATAATGTTTATAATGCTGACTCAAAATTATTATCAAGTTTTCTATGACTTACAGGGGTATGATTTAAATCTTGATACACTTAGTTTCAAAACTTTTTACATAACGTTGAGCCTCAAGTAAAAATTGTGGATCTGGGGACTCACTCCCAGCAAAAATTATAAATTTGAACCCTTAAAGCTCATTTTAGCTCATTTTGAGACCTAAAATAGAAGTTAAAAATTTTGGGTTGGTTGGGATTCCCTCAAGTAGCCCCCTAATTTTTTTTAATTTGTCTTTTTTTAGCCTTTTGGGGTTACACACCAAGAGGACCACTTCTTGTAAGGGGCAGAATTTTCAGGAAAATAAGACAGAATAAATAAATGTAAAATTTTGAGTGGGTTTGGGGTTCTCTTCCTTTAAATTAGAGAAACTTTTTTTTAAAATTTTAACCTTCAAAAGTAGTATTTTAAAGCATTTTGAAATCCTTTAAATTATAACTAAACATTGAAAACATTAAGTTTTGAAATTACTATTATATTTATTATTTGTGATATTGGGTGGTCAGGGCATATAATACATATTACATTTCTCTTATAGAGAATAAAATATTATTTCAGTTATTAATTTCACAATTTTAGGTTTCTAATACCAGTTTTAAATGTATTCCTTTTAAGAATACTTATAAGAATCTTACATAATATAAAGTAAGGAGACTCCCTTTTTTATGTGACCTATATAGGACCAGGTATAAGCCAAATTAAAAAAAGCCACTGACGAATATTAATAATATTGTAAGTGATTAGATGAAATGGGATTTCTTAATTGCCATTAAACTCATTTATTATATTCGTCATTTAATCCCAAAAAATTCTTCATATGAAAAGGAATTAAACAAACATAATTTTTTTTTAAATTTAAGATTCGAGGAAATATAAAGGCTTGAATTTTGTAGACCTAATTTTGACCTAATTTTTTAACTTGTAGGCCAATGAGCGAAGATACAATAAACAAGGACCTGCTTAAATGGAATATGTATTGTCAAATTAAAATAACAAAGTTTCCAGAATTCCCAACTTTAACAAATGGCCTTCATCTCCAGACTTCGGTGTAAGCCCTACCTTATTCACGTCAGAGGAAGCGCCGGGGTGCGTTTTCCTGTCCACCGTTGTGCTCAGCAGAGCAGCCCGAAAATTTCACCTGAACTCACGGAAGGAGCTTCCTGCAGCGAGGAAGGATGCGGCGAGAGATGAGGAAAGAAGATTCCACTCACATCCCCTACTGTCCACTCTTGCTGTACTCTGAACAAAGCAGCGCGTACAGTTGACTCTTTCTTCAATCCGAGTCACATATTTCCGAAACCTACCATGCTGAATCTTAGCATTAGACTTTTGATTCGGCATGTTATTTATTCCACTGGTACTATCAGTGGCGGATCCAGGGGGTGGCACTCTGGAAAGTGCCCCCCCTGGGAGACCCAAAAAGGTTCTCAAAATGGGTAAAAACCAAACTTTTACAGGTCTAATTTCAAAAATTTTTCTGGGGAAGGACCCCCATACCCCGATTGCTATCAAAATTGGGTATTCAGTGTTTATTTTTAGGAAATCACCAAAATCTTACACTTATACTACATTCACACATGAAAAGTTAATCTAGTTTAAGTGCTAATCTAGCTTAAATATAGCATTGTTGCAATGCTATATTTAAGCTAGATTAGCACTTAAACTAGATTAACTTTTCATGTTTGAATGTAGTATTAGGGTCAAAAAAGTAAAGGTAATAGTGTTGAAAAGTGCCCTTCTTAGACTCAAAACGGTTAAAACCCTACTTTTACACATCAAATTTCATTTTTTTTCTGGGGGAGGACCCCCATACCCCCAATGGTACCACAAGGGGATCTTGTCTGGAAAAGTGCCCCCCCCTTTGAGCCGTGCTGGATCCGCGCCTGGGTACTATACAGGGTGATTCTGAATTCATCATCAATATTTTAGGGGGAGGTAGAGGGACATAGACAAGCATATTTCGAATAGGAATGGGGGAGTGCAGCACACTCTTTAAAGAGCTAAGATCTAATGTAGTGAGCGAAAGTTACAAAAGGACGTTTTGCCAAGGCCCGTTCAACAAAACAAAACATAATAAAATGAGAAAATTTATTGCATGAGGTAAAGCAGTATCCGTACTACTTACACCATAAATTTGATATGGTGTAAGTATCAAAGTAAGTATGGGTAAGTATGGTAAGTAAGCATGGTGTATGGTGCTGCGCCCCCATTCCTATTCGAAATTTGCTTGTCTAGGTCCCCTCTACCTCCCCCCAAAATATTGATGATGAATTCAGAATCACCCTGTATAATTTTAGTACTTAGTAAATACTTCCGATAGCATTTATCAATGAAATTTATCACTTTGCCCACCTCCACTCTGGGCATTATTAATAATGCCCAACTCATCACAACTCATGCCCATAAAATATATATAATAAAAAAATCCCCAACATATTTTTGATGGATTATGTTTAATTCAGGCGCGGATCCAGCATGGCTCCAAGGGGGGGCACTTTTCCAGACAAGATCCCCTAGTGAGTGATACCATTGGGGGTATGGGGGTCCTCTTCCAGAAAAAATTGAAATTAGACATGTAAAAGTTGGGTTTTAACTTATTTTTAGAAACGTTTTGAGTCAAAGGGGGCACTTTTCAACACTATTACCTTTACTTTTGACCCAAAATGTCAAAATTTTGGGGATTTCCTAAAAATAAACACTGAATACTAGGGTGGGTCATTTTCCTATGGCGAAAAAAAAATTTTGCAAATTCTATCGGGCACAGCAAGAAAAGGGTGCCAAATGGTCTCAAACTAACATGTGTAAAATATTATTCGATTATAATAACTCTTTTTGCCTCCGGATTGGCCTCAAATAGAACAAAAATATGTAATTTTTAATATTTTTAAAAAAATTTATGAATTAAATTTTTTTGTTGAAAACTTATTAAAGTTCACAAATAAGGGTATTTAAAAGCAATTTTAATCGCATTAGTCACCTTCATGCATTATTAATACAAAAATAACTGCCCAAGTGGCAATATAATATGCTATCATATTAACAAGAGCCGTAGAATATGAATCTCTTTTTATAGAGGATTTTCAGTGGTACAGATTTTAAATATTGGTTTTAGTTCATAGACATTCTCCCTCAAGTTTGGTCAGTATAAAACGGTATTTTTAATTTTTCAAAATAGAGACAGTTGTGTTTTTATAAATATGCCGCGCTTTCGAAATTCAGCGGATAGTTATTTCACTGGCTGGTCTTGGAATCCAAATATGATCGCAAAAATATGTTGAAACAATTGTCAAATGGATAGTTCATTCATAGGCAATATCAGTTATGATTCGCTCAGTCATGATTTACCTAATTTTTTACTATAGCAATTTGACTGAAACCCAGGCCCATGAAATTATACTTCTTTGAGGATTGACTCAAAATAGCTTCTTAGCATTCCCTTATGCGTTCATAAAAGTTAAAATATAGCAAATTTAACTGTTAAGGATAATTACAAGTAAGTTTTGAAAAGTAATGTAGCTTATTTAAAAACTTGAGGGATAATACTGAGCTTTATTCTGAAAACGGGGATCTACCGCTCTTCTTAAGAAAATATTTCAAAATTTGACTCTCAAAATGTGGTTTTAATTTATTTTTGGACATTAGGGAATCACATGGGGACACTTGGGATGGACTATTCCTAATATGCCAAAAAATTTCAAGGAAATCACAACTTTTAAACTATTATCCAAATGTTTTCCATGGGGTTGAAACCTATAACCCAAAAAAAAGGTATCCACCTTCTGACATATCCCTTTTTATTAAAAATTTAATGTTTTTATCATCCTACTCAACCGACAATAAAGGTTTCGCACATTTTTATGATTCCAGCAAGAAATTTTTGATTGCCAGTTCTAACCATTGAGATATTTCAAAATATGTTGTATTACAAGTCAAGTATTTCAACTTTGGTTTCATTTATAATTATTTTTTAGTCTTCAATGATGATTTTTATACCATTGTGCACATTTATATTCATGACTGATTTGTGCAATCGAGGTAAAAGCTTGATTTTTGTTCGTCCATTTTTGCATGAAATTACTATATTAATCGAAACTTTGAGGCCAATCCGGAGGCAAAAAGAGTTATTATAATCGAATAATATTTTACACATGTTAGTTTGAAACCATTTGGCACCCTTTTGTCGCTGTGCCCCTGGGAAAATGTGAAAAAAATATTTTTGACCCACCCTACTGAATACCCCATTTTCCCCCAGAAAAAATTTTGAAATTATACCTGTAAAAGTTGGGGTTTGACTCATTTTGAGAACCTTTTTGGGTCTCCAAGGGGGGCACTTTCCAGAGTGCCACCCCCTGGATCCGCCACTGGTTTAATTACCCTCTAATTTTTATAAGTGGTCGCAGTGATGTAGTGGTCATCGTGTCAGGCTACTAGCATTACCGACCCAAGTTCGATGACTTGAGGCTTCTGCTTTGGGTAGCTGGTCAACTCAGTCCTTCATACTCCCTAGGTCGATATAATGAGCACCGAGCTCGCTTGGAAATCAACTGTGGGTCCAGCGTCGTGCAAGCTACTCGGCCTGGACAATAGCCAAGTGATTAGCACCTCGGGCCCGAATACTATAATGAAACGGAGATGGGCATCACCTAATGGGCCACTAGTCCTTAGCAGAATTTGATTGATTGAGTTTTTTTATAATTGACTATCGATATAACAAACTTTAATCAGTTCTTTTGAAATTTTAGACGATATTTTTATTTCTTTTGTTGGAATTTAAACAGCATTTCGATTTTATGGAATGTATAACCAAATAAAATTGACAGTTTAATGTTTAAGAGTAGCAAACCATTTCATATCTATGAACAGGATAGTATAGTACTCTAAAAAAATTTCAGTACTCAAATAATGCAGCCGTGCCATACTGTCAAATGTTAATCCAGTCTTGACAAAATGCACAAGCACAACAGGTAGAACACTTTGAAATGAAATATACTTTTTTGTGAAGACAATTATTGAATTATAAAATCATCTTAGAGTTTGTAATTGATATTTAGGTATTTATTTAGTTATCTGCATCAATTTAAAGGAAAGATCACATAATGGCTTTTTTAGAAAGAGGGATTGACTCATAACAGTTGAAATTTTACCTATAATATAAATGGGATGATATAGGAAAAAGACCTTATAATTAATGAAATATACTTAGAACTTTAATTTCTATACATTTTAGTACAGATTGTCAGTTTAAAAAATCCCAAACTTTCAAGCATTTAAGAAATATTATCATCATTTCGTAATTATATTAAAATAATGTTTTTATAAATGTTTTTAAAATAAAATGTTATAATCCCCCTTTTTATATTAACGTTTAATTAACCTGTTTTAAAAATACCTTTGTACAAAAATGAACACTTCCTAAAAATTAAATTTAAAATTTTCCATAGGTTTTGCAATTCAGGTAAAAAGTCGAAAGTTTTTATAACTCGATCTACGGAGAGCACAAAAAAACACACTTCATAAAAAATTAATAAGCAAACTTTAATATGCAAGCTAATTTGCTACTTAAACTCAACTGATTAATATGTAAATAAATAAATTAAAATTTACTACCTTTAAAACATTTTATGATAATTTATTGTTTGAGAATTTACCCGAAAAGATTTTTAAAGTTTTTTTTACCTGACTTAAAATTTTTAAAAATATAGGTACTTAATATCTATTTATCATGAATAGTTCCTTCATAGACCATAGCCATTAAATATCTTTAAGAAAAGTGATATTGGGGTATTTCCCAGCACGGACAAAAAATATTATTATTTATGATTTACTTTAGAAATCAAAGAGTAATGAAATATTAAATCCGGAACTACAAGTTTGAAAACAATAGCTTGCATCAAAATCTTATAATAAATTCTTTATTATCAAGCCCATATATTGCGATTTTCAACGATAAATGAGGTAAAATTATATTAAACTGGGCTTTTGACATTAGAGTCCATGTACTTAAAAATACAAGTCGTTTCTCAATTACCTCGATAATTGCAATTAGATTTTCTCTGAAATCAAAAAGAAGAAAAGGCACGTAGAAAATTAAGGTAGAAAATGGATGGAGCTTAAAGCTATGGTCATCTACTGGAATGATCCAAGTGACCCAATTTTGGGAACAATTAATGAACAGGGAACCAGTGCTTAATTAAGCCCTGACTTTAGCACGAAATCCAATGTCGTTAGTTCTCGCTAGATTGGTTGTATGACCTGAAGTCTATATAATTATGAGTAACTGTAAGTTTAAAAAAAACCACTTAACCTAGTACAATGAATTAAGTTTATTTTTTAAATTGGACATTTGATAAAAGATAAATCTATAAGCCATTAAAAGGAGTAGGGATAGATAATTCCTTATTCCTAAATATTTGGAATATTTGTTTCGGACTAGAATAGAATAGAATATAATTTTATTTGTGTTCATGCCGGCGCCCACTTACAAAGATACTATAAAATAGTTACACACTACAAAATAGTTAATACACAAACAAATTGTAAAGAACAATAATAACAAAAAGTATACATAAATTGAGACAGGTCTAAACTAAATCTCCAATTAAATAATCTCGTTTAAAAATTTTTTTAATTTCTGGGCATTCGGACTAAGAGATAAAAAGGGATCTTTTAGTGTACCTACTCCTCAGAAAACGTTTAAAAGTTTTGATAAATATTGATTGAATACTAAGCCTAAAGTGTGAGATTGCATTAGGAGAAAAAAAATTATTTAACTATGTTTACTTAATTATTAAATCAATTCAATTCCCACAATATTTTACATTTTATTTGATTTCCATTAGGTAAATAATAATAAAAATAATTATCTTACACATATAAAAATAGCATTTATCAACAAAAAGCCAATGTGCTATAACACCAATACAAGGATAAGATGAAAATAACTTTATTAGGCTTTACTCCAAACACTTCATAAGATAATAACCTATTGAAATTTCTTGAAATTGAAATTTTTTTAGTTCATATTAGACAAAAATATTTTTATAACTATTAAATGTACATTCTACTGATAAAATGAAATCCTTTTCCCACAAAAGCTTAAGTACCACTTCTTATTTAATTAATCAGGATTTAAACTATATCTTATTATTTGAAAAAAAGGAAGTTGCATGTGGAAGATTTTCAAAAACAAACAATTGTTCCGTATGGTTTTTTTTGTATAGTAAAATGTAATATCTACTCAATTTTTCAAAAAAAATGTACAGGTAATTAAATATTTTAATTTAAAAGTCGAAAAAAACACGTGACTGAAAACGTTTATTGTTTTAATCGTACGATGACATCAAATATCATACCATCAACTCCATTGCTTTCCAACAATGTTTATCGTATGAAGACGTCACATCCCAAACTCTTGGCGTTTTCACGCGCTTTTTAAAAGGGGATTTTTTAAAAAAATTTTTGGCAATCAAAATATTTCTCGATCGGCCTCAAATTTTGGGTAGTTGTTTATGTTTGCAAGAAGAATCGATTAAAAAAATAAAAACAAATCATGCAACTTCCTCATTGAAAAAAATCATTTTCTTTTCAAACAAGCTGTGGAATGTCCGTGTGTGTTTTTTGGGCAAAAGGTATCCAAATCAAATATCAAGGATTAGTTGAATCTTGATAAGCTTGATGTGGGTGTAAGCTTTTTTTTTGTACTATTTGGTTATAGTTGTGTTTGTATATGTTTAATCAAACTTGTTAAGATTGTGGATATATTCAGACATTTTAGCCAATAAACTCTTACCCAATTCCCCAATTTTTCTTAATCACTCACCCTAGTAATGAGAAATATAAGCAGATTCCATGATTCCAAGCGCCTACGAATTATTTCTGTGAGTGATGCACTCAACGCATTTCTCCGTGAGTTGCATTTGCGAAGCAACGGTCATTTGTTTGTGAATATAATTATCGCAAGTAAAGCAAAACCTTAATTACAATTAGATTCAGTAAACTGCAATGCGGGAGTAGAGGTAGAGACTGACAGTTTTAAGCTGTTATTTTTCAAACTGTATTCGGGAGATTAATCGCCAAGAATGCGGGGAACGTTATTTTGAAAGTATAGAGTCAAATTTTAATTCACTTTTCCAAACTGCGCGGCAAGCATTTGATCATTCCGAGGTCATGAATTAAAGTTGCAAGGAACGAATGCATGAGAAGTTGCGCATGGAAAATCATTAAGTTGTTGGTTAAGAAAAGTAAAGGGAAAAAATTATAGTTGAAAGTGAGTTTCCGCAAGTAAGAGAAGTTTTCACTTCACCTCGTGAATTTGGGTTTTAAGACACCCATGTTGGTGGAATTCAAATAAACACTATAATATGCCAGGGTGTTTCAATAAGTAAACCCAAACTATGTATTGTACAGTACAGCCAGATTCCTTTTATGAAGTAGATAAAAATTACCCGCAGAACGCGACAAAAACTATGACGTCACATCTGGTTTGTGGCATAAAATGCTAATATGGAACTAGTTATTTGGTTGGAACATAGTTATTTGGATATGTTTTCACTCTATAATCGTAAAAATATTCACTAAGCATGCATAAACATAGAATACATAATAATTACATAGAATAAAATAATTAAGTTATTATCGGATATGGCGTCTCATTTATCCTTTACAGTCTTCCTTAGTGTGTTTAGTTCTCCGAGCAAAAATCTACTCCATACGAGGAATATTTCTGTGTAGAGCTTGAGAAGACTTGTTCAAACACTGTGAAAAAAACGCAATATTCATTATCACACTAATAAAATTTAAGAATATTAGTTTTTAATACTGTGACACAATTGTCCATTTGTTAGCACTTCATATGTTTAAAACAGCTCTAAATCGCTATGACTTAAATTTTAAAAACTGATGTTTCTATTTTTGTACTACTTTAATCCTATTTAATTAACACGTTTGTAAAATGTGATGAAAGTTCCAATAGTTTTCTTTAAAATATATTGTAAAATCCAGTTGATCTATGAATCTAATTCATAACATGAAAACAAAAATTTCCACTTTTCTGTATTTTGTAAAAACTGTACCATCCTGCCCTACTCTCCCCTTTTCAAAAAGTAAAAGTTATTCTTAGTTCACGATTTCATTTTTATTAAAAGATCCTTAAAAAAATGCACGAATATATGCTTGAACACTCCGTTTATTGCTGAAAATAATCAAATAGGAAGTTTCAATCCGTCAACATTATGAAAAAAAATACTAAACACCTTCATAAAAATGTGGTGTGATGCAAAATAGTTATCTCGATCCCCCCCCTAAAAAAATGGTGTATAAATGGTAATCTGAAAAATAAACTGTTTAGTTATGGTGAAAATGCAGATAACTTTATGATCATTTTTGAAAAATTTGACTACGGGTTTTCATAATCATTCTGAATCAAGAGGTACAAAAGGGGGGGAATGGAACTTCAGCCATTCAAACACTTTTTAGTTTGCTTATTTCCAACACAAGCCCAATACATAGGCTTGGGCTAATTTTAATTCAGTTTCCATCAATCCAGGTCTGGCATCATGAACTTAAGCATACTATCATGTTTTAAATTTATTTGATCTTCTACTGGTGAGTGTAAGGATTGATTAAAGGTCCCCTTTTTCTTATTTTCATTGCAGAAAACAGTCAAGTACAAAAGTTTCAGTAATTTTTTTTTGCAAAGAATGAAAAATTTAATAATGTTGTTTGGTCTATAAGTATGTATCCAAATTAGGTCAACATTTAGAAACAAATACTAAACACCTTCATAAAAATGTAGTGTGATGCAAAATAGTTATCTCGATTCCCCCCCTTAAAAAATGGTGTGTAAATGGTAATCTGAAAAATAAACTGTATGATTTTTTTGAAAAGGCTACTGGTTTTCACAATCATCATGAATCAAGTGGTACAAGGGAATGGAACTATCCGCTATCCATAAACACCTCATTTGCTTATTTCCTACACAAGCCCAGTACAAAGGTTTGGGCTCAATTTAATTGAATCCATTATTTCTAAAATGGTCAAACTCCACATTTTTTCAAAAATGAGTTATTGGTGCCATGGGATTCTGTAAAGGTAAACGCACATTTTAGTGAAAGAATAATAAAAATAACGTGATTTTAAAGTAGTTTTTCCAGCATGTTAAATTTCAGCTTTAGTGCAGAAAGTCGCTTTAGTCGCTTGACTGGTTTCTATACTTGAACTGCGGGGAATTTTGGTCACACCGTTTCATCAGCTTGTTAGGGACTGCTGTTTTTTATTTAATAGCATATAAACACTATATATGCGATTGGAAAAGTCATTCATTAGAGGTTAGGTCCATCAAGCTATAGTTAAAAACCATAATTTTAAAGTTATCAAATCTCAAGACTAAGTACGTTTTGGTTATTAAAAGAGGACATTAAGTCTGTACCCCAGATCATAATGTTGAACTATTTAATTGATTTTGTAGGCTTCTAAAGCAAAATTGTTTTACTGTCTACAAAGTTACATATAAACAACTATCTAATTGAGTTCGAAGATGTTTATATTAACATTTGGAATTGGCTGACCACTATTTTTTAATTTAGAGCTGAAATCATTTATAAAAAAAGGTATTTTTACATCTACTAACCAAAAGAGAAATTCTATAATAATTTTATGGGTTAGTATTTATTAAGGAAATGTTATTATCAACTAATATTCCCACTTTTATTTATAAATCATTAAATAAATTAGAGTTAATAAGCTATAAAAATAGGCCTGACTACTCTGTTTATTGCAGAAACCTGTCAAATGCAATTATTTCAATAATTTTTTATGAAAAGGATAAAAATATTTTTAAAATTATTTTTGTCCGTAAAATATCCAAATGAGACCTAATTTTAGAAAAAAGTCACTAAACATCTTCAGAAAAATGTAGTGAGCTTCTATTCAGTTTTCTAGTTTATCTCAAAACAAGAAAAGTGGCGTTTGACATGTTTCAGGAATTAGCGAACAGGAATTAGCATGAACTTACGCATTCTATCATGTTTTAAATTCATTTGATCGTCTAACTGGTGAGTATAAGCATTTATTTAAGGTACATTTTCCCCTTTTTTTATTGCAGGAAAGAGTGAAGTACAAAAGTTAATAATTTTATTGTTTAAAAATTTTTTGTTTAAAAGTTTTTTGCTTAAAATTTTTTAGTTTAAAAGTCAATAATTTTTTTGAAAATAATAAAATATTAAAAAATGTTCTTTCATCTATAAAGTACCCAAATTAGGTCAACATTAAGAAAAAAAGTACTAAACACCTTTATAAAAATGTAGTGTTATGCAAAACAGACAAGTTCTTTCGTCTATAAAGCATACAAATAAGGTCAACATTAAGAAAAAATTACTGAACACCTTCATAAAAATGTAGCGTTATGCAAAACAGTTTACAAGTTCTTCCGTCTATAAAGTATCCAAATTAGGTGAACATTGAGAAAAAATTACTGAACACCTTCATAAAAATGTAATGTTATGCGAAACAGTTATCTCGCCTCCCCCCCCCAAAAAAAAATTGGTGTGTGACTGGTTATCTGAAAATTAAACTGTTTAGTTATGAAGCATATAACAGGAAATGTAGATAACTTTATTACTTTTGAAAAATACGACTACAGGTTTTCAGAATCATCCTGAATCAAGTGGCACAAAGGAGAATGGAAATATCTGTCATCCATATAAACTTCTTCGCTTGCTTATTTCCTACACAAGGCCAGTACACATCTTTAAGGTATTTTGAAGCCATATTTGTAGTACCCCCTTTTTTTACACCCACACATTGAATTGTATTACATTAGATAACACACTCTGGCTTTGCCCATAAATTTGTAAATGCAGTTAAAAATAATACTACTATATCTTTCTTAAAGCCTCGTATACTACAGAATATCGAGTTCGATTTCTGAAGGGAAAAAAGGATATCCCTTAGACCGTGGATAAAGTAAGTCATAAGTTAAATTAAATTCAAATTTTGCTACAAATAAATATAAAATAATTTCCTACTGTGTATCACATTAATTGACAATATTTAAAAAAATGTTTGGTATTTTGAAATCCATATATTTATCCCGAGATCTAGGATAAAGTGGGTATATGTTTTAAAATTTGAAAAATTTTAAATAAAATACTTAGATGAATAAATGATAAAACAATATGTAACAGGTCCGTGCATTAAAATACAAATTCAGTTTTAATGCAAATGTCATACATTTTATTACATTAAGTAACTGATAATATTTTATACACTTTTTAAGTATCTACAGTCAAACGGATTCAGTCACCATCAAATGTAATGATTTTATTAAAAAATTTAAGAGTTTTAAAAAATTTAAGAGGCAATTAAATGAAATGTGTTATGGTATGAATGTTTATAAATGATAATATGGTATTTTACGACTATTAGGTGCATACTTAGACTACTTTTTATAATATAGGCAAAATATTATTCCAATGACAAAAATTTTTTCATTAAGAAGAAATCAATATCCAAGCATATTCAAAACCCATTAAAATACCATCTCGTTAAGAAAGAAAAAAATTATAATTCATAATGGCTTTTGTCTGCGGTATTTAATGGAAATGACATGCGAAATTTACAAATCTGTGACTTTTTTGTAATTTTGTAAATGAGTAAAATAAATGAGGCGCTTTAAAATTTACTTCGATATCGCAGTAAAGAATGCAAGTAGACATATTGTTTGGAGTAATAAACGTGTTTTTAACGAAAAGCTAGAAATGCTAGCTCCTGGGGGGAATACTTATTTTTTACTTTGGTTTATTTTTTGACAAATGAGATAAAATGAGATTTGTGGGTTCTATTTAAAGTAAAAAATGCATCTGTTAAGATTCAATACAAGGAGTCTAAGTATAGTTAAAACATGTGATGTTATATGTGCTGGTATTCACCAATGTAGAAGAAAATGTTATGTTTTATCATTCATTTTAACACATTACAACATTACTTAGAACAGTCGTTGTTTTTAATGAAAAGCAAGAAATGTATTCTGGAGATATATATTTATTTCTCTGCTTTAGTTTTATTCTTTCCATAATATAGCCCCCGTAGAAAAAAGGGAGAATAATAAACTTCCCATTTTTATTTTGAAGGTCTCATTTAAGGTTAAAAATTGCATCTCTAAAAATTTAATACAAGTTTAATGCACTGTAAAAAAAATTTTATTACTCTTAATTTTCTATTTTTCCGTGCTCCATAGAAAAGTGCCTTATCCATGATTTTTTCCACAAAAATTAGGAATTAATATGAAATCACCACTAAAGGAATAATTTTGAAAGATCTGGTTAAAATCTAGGGATCTTATCTAGTTTAAAGGAGGTCAATAATATGTTTACCGGTGGTCACAGTGTCATTCAGATTATGAAATTTGTCAAAAATATATTAGTAAATATAACACAGCCGCTTCTTTTACCTAATCTAAAAGAACTATCTAGCTTCGCCAAATAACGGAAAGATTTTCTCATTTGACCGAAAAGAAGGAAAAAACATACTATACATTTCCTCAAAGTAATGAAATTAACCAGCAACATTAATTTCCGTTACTTGAAGAAATATTTTTTACAGTGTTCGTTACAACATGCACTCTCTATTGAATCCAAGATTTATGACAACTTGGCGAGGGGGGATGGAAATTTTCAAAACCCTGTATCACTGCACCGGTGAGGGCCAAAAACGCCACAACCTGCCCGAAACCCCATCCATCCCAGGGGCGACACTGCAGCCGAAACTCACGCACCCTCCCTCCCCGGCTTCATTACGACGGTGCACACCATTATGGAAATTAAAAGCATTCTTTCGAAACACTCCTGGCACGCGAGTAGTTCTTTGAGGACTAGCCAGACGGCGTGACGGCCCCGGAGTCGGAAAATAGAACCAACCGAAAAGCGGGGGGAAAGCGACCGGCGCGCCCCCAGAAGGAGAGTAAGCGCGGGAGCACACACACACATAGCGATAGAGGGGTGTTGCCAATCAAGGCGCGGTGGGTTGACCTTTGGTCTGCGTCTTTGGGTTCCTGACCACTCCTCTCTGAGCGGGGGGGGGAAGGATCCGGCGCGCGCCTGCGGAGAGCTCAGAGCTGGTCTGAGAGCGGCAGAGGACGGAGCTACGCGAGCCGGCACCAGCGGACGGCACGCGGCGTGGAGCGATTCGGATCGCCGGCACTCTCTCTTCTCCCGGCGGCTCTTCTGGGATACACACGGACTTTTTTTGACACTTGACCTCTTCTTCGGACTTCATCCCACTGCGAGGTCAGACGTGCGAAGGATTGTATAATTGCGGAATGTTTATAACCCATCGCCCCTTGATGACTTGATCAGTGAGGAGTGTCAAACCAGAACTTAGTTTGCGTCGTCATATACTAAGGATTGTGACTTAGCTTGTTTTTGACCTACTGGACTTGACCAATGAGGACTTCTGATTTCACTTACTTATCATCATCATCATCGCACTTTGAGAAGTCGACGGTATTTCCTCGGTGTCTGTTTTTGGACGTGACAATCCCCAATCTGGTATTCTGATAGGCGGAAGAATTTTCGTGTTGGGGAAATTGTTTACACTGATGAACCAAGTGGATTCTAAATCGGAAACACTTATTGAGGAGTATATATTTGTTTGGAGTGGATTTTCGAACGCTAAAGTGACTGCACAAAGAAAAAAGAAGATTGGAGAAAACTTTGACCTAGTCTGGAGAATCGTCAACAAACATCATTAATCTCATAAAACATAGCATCTCTAGTCATTTTCTTGGTAATTTTTTTCCCAAGAAAATAAAATTTGAACCGAAAACTCCTTATAGCAAATTTAGGATTTTATCATAAAACGTGAAGAAAAAATAGCGAAAAAAAATTAAACACAACCGTCATATCCAAAATATATCAGCCCAAATAACCAGTTTTAAAGGAAAATCTCCATAGCGAGTGCGCGCAAACTTGTAAACAAAGCTTCAAAACACGATTCCTCCTTTACATCACAATCTCGCTTCTAAATTACCTTGCGTAAACACCACCCACACCTTACTTAGTCTACAGCACCCTCAGAAACTGACCCCTCAACTGGATACCGGACTGGAAATGCTCCCAAAACTGGACACTCGGGATCGGGAGCCGACGCTGAAGAGCCGCTCCTACTAGTCGGCGTCTTTCCCGTGATGCCTTGCGAGCGGCCATGATGTTTTGAGTGGAGCGATCCCCTCAAACAGCGGAGAAAAATGTAAAGACGGCGGTTTGCTACTGGACAGCCCCGATAGACCGACGTCGTTTTGTTTTTTATGATTTGTGGCGTTTGTTTTGGTTTTTCTCGCTCCACCACCAAATGACTGAATGTCGGTGCGATGTCTCGTAGGAAGCAGGAAAACCCTCAACCTAGGAAGAGATTAATCAATGGTAAGTGATGTTTTGGATCTCCTGTGTTTATGTTTTTACCGCAAAGCGCGTATGCAAATTAGTGGGGACTAATTTCAAAACTAAACTTCAAACTGTGTGATGGTATTCCGAAGATTTTGTGTCTGATTTGTGGGTGGATAACACTCTTTGGAGGTGTGTAATATTTTTTTATCGTATAAAGAAGTTGGAATTTTTTTTCCTTCGTCGTTCGTCGGACCACGTGAAAGTATAGGGGGTGCGATAAAAATTACACAAAGCTGTTTTGTTTTTTTACGCACTGATGTCGTGAGTTGAAGTTTGGCGTTGTGAAATAGACAAAATAGAATTATTGTTTACCTTTCTGTGTAAATGCATTTGAAACACA
Source organism: Tetragnatha versicolor (assembly GCA_024610705.1). Lineage (NCBI taxonomy): Eukaryota > Metazoa > Arthropoda > Arachnida > Araneae > Tetragnathidae > Tetragnatha > Tetragnatha versicolor. The sequence goes on along the minus strand of JANDEH010000007.1, from coordinate 37,069,439 downwards.
ATATTTAGAGATTATGCTACGTTATAAATTTGTTTCGGAGAATTTAATTTTAAAAAAATGAATTTAAACAAACCAGCAATTATTTCGGTTTGAAAAGCATTATTTAATACAAGTATCTTAACGATAAATTTAAATTTGCATTTTGCCATATTTTTTTTAATTAACGCATCTAATTATAATAGAGGTTTCACAGTTACCAAAAAAACACTCCAAATATTTATTTTATTTACAATGAAGAATCTATTGTAAACTAAATGAGATATTTGAACATATCAACTCTGATATTGAAATTTGGTCTGGTTAAAAAAATGTATTTCTCCAGCTTTAATAAAACCATAGTTTAAGATAATTAAAAAACATAATTAATATTCATCGAGATACTGTAGTTTTAAATACTTTACTCTAGATAATTTCTATTTTAAAGGAAATTAAAATTTACTCTTCATTAAAATTAGCATAGCAAAACAAATGGCAGATTTAACTGAAAATATCTATTTAAGGGACAAATCCTCTTAAAATTCACTTTTATTTTTATGTAAACTCTGCTTAGAAATCTTTATTCACAGTAACACGCCATTAAAAATATTTTTTCATTGAATTTATGTCTGTATAAACTAAACAATAGAATTTAAAACAAATGTATCTAATTTGATAGTTTTATTTTTGAACTAAAAATAGCTGTAATAAATTAAGGCTTTAAACCTTTTAACCATTTTGTTAGCGTTATTTGGAAGAAACATTTTTATCTACAGTTATTAATATGTAAGGTTGATTTATATGAAAACAAAAACTGTGTATATTTGCTAGTCAGTTTTTATTTGTACCCCTTTATATGTAGTTACTCATCATTTTTATCAACATCATTCATAATAATACAAGTAATGCTTGATTAATATAAGCTAACTCATTTTTTTTATTTGGAAATGAGACAAATATATACCATTAACGATACCTTCTAATTTTAATAAAATAGTCCAAATAAGTATTTAATTTACTTTGTTAATTATAATGAACATATATATTTCTATCTTATAAAAAAGTCTTCTTTAGTCAACACAAGTTAGAGCAACAGCCACCAAAAATTGTAGAATTTTCAGCTATGAACAGTGGCATATTCAATAGAATCCCATTAAATTTAACTCTCATTCATGAGACAAACCAGTTTACAAATAAAGAAACAACCCTTAATATTTGACTAGCATCTCAAATATAAAAGAAATAAGTGTCACATTCTCGTAGATGTCTCTCCCATATATAAGTCAATGTGTCACGCGTTTTCGCATCCAGCCTCCCCCGAAATCCCCCACCAAATAAATAGGTGAAACATAAAACTAGTCCGCAGATGTCTTCCCACCCCAAAAACTCCATCTGTGTGTGGGGACGAAAAAAACATCCGTAGCCCTTTTATTAGTTTTCGAGGAGGATTATGGGTGCTTCTATAGCATGTTTGGATGGTCGAAAGAGGGTCTTAATACGATTGGTGGATATGCATAAATTTCATGTTGTGTTTAGGGTAAAAATAAGGACGATTTTATAACTTTTTCTATTTATGTTTTTATATTATTGACAACCTCTCACCCACTTTTGCTTTTAAAACAAGGATTGGAGTATAGATTGTTTTTGTTTTAAATCTTTAAATTTTTATCGGAACTAAATTAATAATAATAATAATAATAACATAAGCTTTATTACCACTTAACATATGTACAGAAAAAGGTAACATATTTGTCACCAAGGGGACTTTGTCCCGTTCAGGTGACAGATAAACTTGAATATAATGTAATACATAAATTTATTTTCATTAAGTTAAAGTTTAAGATAAATATATATAAAAACATACACACACTGAAAAGCAATAGGAACTAAAAACAAACAAAAAATATTAAAAATTGAAAACAAGGTTACAAAATTACAGTCGTACATAAAAAAAATTAAATTAAATTAAAAATTAAATAATTGAAGGCATAATTTTAAACTAGAAAATTGAATAAAAAATGAAAAGCAAATAACATAGATTTAATAATAGACAGAGTTGGCAAAAGTCTGGTTATTTTAGTTTTAGTTGCTTCGTTTTAAATCTGAAAATAACGATCTATGTCGTCCAAATTTATGATGAAATTAAAAAGTTCACGTTTAAATGTTGAATATGTCTTTATATTTTGAAGATGAGAAGGCACATGGTTATAGATTTTAGGTCCTAAAAAGAAGAAATGCTTCCGAAATATTTCTTTAGAAAAATGAGGAATTTTATAAATTTCATTAGGTCTTCTTTGAGATACATTTAAATTCGTAAGAGTAAGTGTTTGATAGGGTGTATAGAAATCTGTTCTTATTAGAACTAAACCAAAACAAAGAAAGATTAAAATATATACACAATGAAATAGATTATTTTTGAATTTGTAATCCAAAATTAAAGTTGTAAAATTAGCTAGTGTTAAATAATAGTTTATTTTGCACTATGAAGCATGATACCGTAAAGCATGCCAGTGCAGTTTAATCATTTTATTGGATACCTATGTCATAAGTTTAATTTACAGATGTTTTAATTATTGATTCCATGAAACCATATTAAAAATGAGCACTTTTTCTTAAAAATAAACCATTTTTATAGGTTTGGTTAACCAAAATCATATCAATGTATCTGTATAATGAAGGTATGTTAAAAAATAACGTAACATGCATAAGAAAAAGTACTTTTAAGATAAAACTAAATAACTTAGCATAATTTACGTTTCAAATGTATGAGTATATGAAATATAAAATATATATCAGGGGAAAAATTGTTCGACTGATGATTGCCAAGATAAATATTTTTAAAATACGCTACTGTGGAGTTTTCATATCGTTATTCACCATGCATGGTAGAATTTAATATCAATAGCTTATATATACTTAAATGATTTCCTATAGAAATTCAACTATTTCAATATTTAAGTCTTTAATTTTTCAGTTAGTACTCATTAACAATATGGGTGGGTACCATAACTCCAGTGAATTAATTTTCTAATTAATTTTTTTAATTAGTGTGGATTTTGTAATAGAAACCGTTTATCCTTAATGCTATGGAAAATATGGGTACATTAAAAATAAGTGTTTCTAACTTAAGTTACAGATTTAAAATTTTAAGAATTTTTATGTATGTTAACAGACCATTATTGCTTCGAAATTACAAATTTGTAATTAAAAGTATTAAATACATCCAAACTGACTTATGTTTCTATCACCTTTAAAATTAAACATAACAACATGTTTTAGTATTTTATTTCTGAAAGAAGGGGTTGCTTAAAAAAAGGTAGAAAAATAGTTCCATGAAAAGTATATTTGTGTTTTTGACAAAAATAGATTTCTAAATTTCTTCTTAAAATATTTTTAGTAATTTGTTCTATTAAGTTGTGTATTCTTGGGTGACTTTTAATTAACTTCTGATAACTTTAATTTTAAAACCACTTGCATAATTTTTTTACTAAACCTTGCGATTATATTCTAGTATTTTCTTTTTTGAAAAAGTCGTCTTTCATACATATTTTTCCTCGACATTTTTTATTGTAAAAAGGTAATATTCCAACTTAAGTTAAACAAACATAATGTTTATTACTTAAAAATATGGAATTTAAATTTATTTGTAACTGATCAAAAACTGATTATATACTTTAGAAAGTGCTTATTTTTTTTAAAGTTTTAGAGATCAAATTACATTACTTAACAGATATTCGTTTCTTCCTCTCCTCAAAAATGTTTTTATGAAAATATTTTCATTTTTTAACTTTAAACTTTAAGTTTGGAATTTTTATAATTCTTAAAGCACAGGTATTATTTTATAACAGATTGTAAGCGCAATAAGAATTTTATATTATTTTACTTTATCAATCTTCCCATGGAATATTTTTTTAAAACGATGATTTAATCCTATAAACAAACTCCATTTATTAACATGGAACAACAAACAACATTAACAACAGCAAAATTTTATAAAGTTTTATGCAAAATTTTGTTACAAAAAATTAATTAAGTTTAAATATTTGCAACTTTTGAAAAATCCCCTTAAAAATTTTAACAGTAATATGAGTCTACTAAAGAGATCCAATTCTACATTTTCACTATTGACTAAACACCTAATTATGTATAACTGAAATCAATTTAAAATTAATCAAAATATTTTCCTCTTATCAAAGTACTATAAAAATTTAACCTATATTTATTAGGTTCATATATTGATCTAACCAAAATCTTAAGGTATTTTCTTTCAAACGACAGTTCCGATAATGATGCAAGAAAACGGTGAATTTATAAACATTAGTTGTTTATTTTTACACATAATTCAATTCGAAACTTAAAAAATTTAAACTTTTTGTTGAGTAATGTGTTTTATGATCTTCAAAATTATAATTCCGGTTTCTTCTCGATTTGATTGAAATAATGCGTTTACATTATTATTAAAAATTTCAATTTAGCGTATTATCAATTATACATATTATAGAAATATATTTCCACTACATCTCCAGTACCTATTTAAATCACCATAAACCTTAATTAATAGTTATCAAAATTTTCTCAATCTTTTTTTCAAAAAAAAAGTTACAATGCATTTCCCTTTTTTTTTAGTTCATAGGTTATGAGTTCATTCTTTTGAAACTATCTATTAATTTGCAAACGTCGGGTATTAAAATTTCATGCAAACACAGAAAATGATGTAAAATAAATTTTGCCTTCTAAAACCTTGTATCCTAAACAATGGTATACGAACCCCAATGAATTTACAGAAATTATATTGGTATATATGGTGCAATTTAAAAGCTTATGTAAAAATTACAAAAATAGTAAATTTTAATGAATTATTTGCTTTGTTAAGATTTTGTCAATAAAACCTGCTTTAATGAGCGTGAACCCCAGAAGGGGTTTGCAAAATTTCTTATATTATAAGGAGTATAAGGAAGATTCATAAAAAGTTTTGTAACGGGGAAAACTATTAGAAACCAGTGCTCTAATAACATAAACAAAAAATTGATTTTTTCCTTTCTACAATGATCCATAAATCCAATCTCCTATTTTTCTCTATTCTCCTACAATAACAAATGACTCTTTTGCTTCAACATTAGCATTTTTGAGGAAAATAATTACCAGAAAGGAATGGAAGAAAATTAATGGTTTAATTGCAACAAAGATACTTTAGAAAATATTTATGGCAAAAATTTTGTGTGTTTGATGTGTTGTGCCTAAATCTATCAACGTAAGGGAACGAAAATAGTGGGGCATTTCCTTAAATTTTACCTTTTTAAACCTGCAGTTGTTAAAAATATATATAAACGTTTCTATACAGTAAATTCAAATATTAAAGGAGCAACACCAATTAAACCCAGTGTGTAAGAAGTAAAAGTTTAGACTATAAGAAACAAAGGTAAAAATCTACACTAAAATTATTACATTATTTCGCAGCTATAATCTTACAGTTGTTACTTATTAAAAATGTACTTTAAAAGATTGGGTAATTTTCCCTATCGGTCAATTGATCACATATATCAACCCCAAATTTAAGAAAATCTTTATTTTATAAAGTAAAAGGTTGTTAATTAGCATAAAGTAAAAGAAGTATTATAATACAGTAGTAAAGCAAAAGGAACTATCAAACTCTGATTAAGCTAAGCATAAATCGTATCAAAGAAAACTTAAGAAAAATCGAGGAACGTTAAACAACATGAAAATCGCATAAACTGAAAGAAGCGAATGGTTCAAAATAAAAGCACCCTCTGAAAAAACCTGCGCATAATTGCATTTCCCCCTCCGTTTCTTCGCACAATCCATTTTTCTCCTCCCCCGTAATAACAAATGGCTCAATCGCTTCACAATTTGCAATTTTGAAGAGAATAATTAGCAGAAGCTTTCATTATAAAACACTGGAGACCGCATTAATCAGCGGTCGTCAGCCATTGAGCGATTGTTGTCTGCGATAACACGCCATTTGTTTCTTACTCCAAAGTTCCATAATTCGCTTTATTAAAAAATTCAAACCCCCCTTTCACAATGGCGCAACGTCTGCCTTATTGATTCGGACACCTTTCAGCGATATCGACGAGCAAAAACGTGTCTGGTGTCTAAAATGGTTTATTAATTACTTAGGCTGGTTCTTTTTTTTATCTTTTCGTTAGAATTCGCAAAAGGGTGTCGAACGAATCTGGAATCTGACACCGGATCGTTTTGTTTCCGTGTGATTTATTTCGATTGATGGGAATGACTGTGGGGTGTTTGGATTTGGTTATGAAGAATTGGAGTTGACGTTTATCGGTGTGGTTTACAACTGTGTTTTGAGCGTCGCTATTTATGGCAATCGATACGTAGCATTCCGCTTGCAGGTGTGGTATTAATGCGATTTAATATCATGTTGAGTTGAAAATGGGGTTTAATTTGCTAAACAGATTCAAATAATTGTTCAATGATTGAGACCCAACGTGTATAAATATTTTACAATAAACTTACCTAGCATACAACTAGAAAATTTAAACTTCATTTATCTTATGCGTGCGTCTTAACTTGTATGATAGCCTCGACAACGCTCCTTAAAGCATTGATTATCCCCCTCATCTCTTTGTGTGGTTAGGGGGTTGGAGGGTAACTCTTTTGTTCGCTAATTGGCCTTACCTAACCACACAAAGATATATGGGGGAGATATCCACTGCCCAATAAGCGTCGTCGAGGCCATCATAAAAGTCTAGATGCCCGCTATAAAAGAATATAGCACTATTTATATCAATTGAAAGGAATGTAAAAAGCTTATTTAACATAAAAATTAAGTGATATTTAAAATTATGGCTACCTACTCTTATATTAGGTAGGTAGATAGGACTAATCCCACCTGGTGTAGGAAACGGTTTTAGAACAAAATATGTAAACAATAGATGACTGAAATGATCAAACAAATCAGTGATAACAGTAAATCTGTGAATATTATTGTAACTGAAACTAACCCAATTACACTTTTATTAAAAAACTAATTGGGTTAGCTCCAGTTACAATCATGTTCACAGATTTACTGTTACCATTGATTTGTTTGATCATTTCAGACATCTATTGTTTACATACTTTGTGTATACTTATATTGTTTACTTACGACGTGCTTTATATTGGAATTAATTTTAACAATATTTATTTTCTTACTTAGAATTTACTTCGATTTTATAATCTGTAATATTTTGAAGGTTTCATTTTTTATTAAAAATAATGAGATAGTTTTTCATGTTTTTCAAATAATTAAAAATTCCTCGAATACGAAAATAAAGATATTAACATCATAAAAACACCTACATTTAAAGTTAACTATTGACCCTTGAAGAGAATTAATAGGGATTATTTAATGATAATTATGAAGCAAAGCATGTGAATATAAAGATGAAATATGTATATTGAAAAGAAACATATTAATGATCATTTTATTAATTATTAAACCCTCGTCCATCAATTAGAATCCTCTAATGAGAGAAAAGCATTTCATCTGAAGAATAATCACCATCACATGTTTAGTGAAATTAAAATATTCATCCCTCTCTTCAACGGCCATAGCGAGTTAATAAATCTCCTTGTGCAGGTGTAAATATAAACCTCGGTAACCATTTCCCAAAAAACAACAGACCTATTAAAATATCACCTTTCGGACGCAGAGACCATGATAAACACACACCGTCAGGAAAAATAAAAAATAACGACACAAATCACGAAGGTTAAACTCCAGTGATTAATAGCATGGCGTATTTTTTTTATAACAGTAGCCCGCGGCATTTACGGAAATGACATATACGCGTGCCAACACGTTTTTAAGATTAAGAGAAATGGGAAAAAATTACAAGCAAAAGAAAAATCACAAAAGGGAAAATACGTTGTAATTGAACAATGTGACGCTCATAAACCTATCTTCATTGCGTGAGCAGCCATGTGTGACACGAGCCACACGCGGCGCACACGCGAGACGCCTCGCTGCGCATGCGCGGGTGTTTAGTTTTCGAGGACGGCAAGAAAACGCCCTGGCCTCAGGAACGATTCCTTGGGAGGGAAATACTTTTGGTGGGAAAAATGGGTGAGTTTTGCCTCAAGCAGAAATTTTCAATACAGCATTGAAATTCTGTCGAGAGTCATTAGACCTTATACAGATAATAAAATCGAGGTAATACAAAAAAGTTCAATTAATCTATCATAGAATACTTTATAAACTTTCAACATACAAGCACAACTTTTTTATTTTATATTTGACTTGAATAACACTTCAAAACATCGTTTCTCACCTTTTTATATCAAATATAGTGCCTTTTGGATAATTCAAAGCTTTAAAAATACCTGAATTATCAAAAACCATAAATACGAATTCCATCTTTATTAATTCTCAAATTTATCTTCAAAACCAAATTCACGAATTTTAGAATTTTTAAAATATTTCAAACATTTCAAACTAAATTAGAAACTAAAAACAGTGCATTAAAAGTAATAAAATCTGAATCCAACCATTATCATGATGAGGGAAAATGTTCAGGGAATAGACCCAATTCATATCCTTCTAGAACACTTCAAGGTAAATCTATTTAATATTTAGTAGACAAAAACTCTAGAAAAATCCGTAGTTACATTTTTTACCTGCTATAGTTATACTTGAAACAGGCGAGGTAGTCTGTAAAGGGCCTTCACTGTCCATCTCCAATGTATATCCGGTCAGTAAAGCACCAGCGGTATTTCACTGATAAGAAGTCTTTTCCTACTAACTAGGAAAAACGTATCCAAAAATCATTGTGGGAAATGTTATAGCTTTTAATTTTGGCTATTATGAATATTTCAGTGTTTTTAACTTATTAACAAAACTTGTATATAAATGGAATAAATCGATCATATTTTGGGTATTGTTTAAAAACATGCATTCTGTTGAATAGACAATTTCAATGAAAAGAATAGCTTAAATAAATGTAAGAAACTCTTATTTTTTCCGTGATAATTTTACAAATAATTAACAGAATAAAATAGAGAAAAATTCGGGAATTCTTTATTTTATTTTCATTAAAAAAACTGTCCCAATACAATAAACTAAAGCTCTGCATTGGGTGTCTTCTCAATTTTTTAAATAATGATTTTACCTAAAACACGAGTACGAGTATAACTTTTATTAACAAAATTTATGATTGAATTTTGCATAAGGGGCTCATCCAGAGGAGAAAGACGTATTCATCAAAAAGTACTTTTGAGAAAAAGGCGTTTGAAAATTTTTCCTATAAAGGCAATCTCGCTTGATTGGAATTATTTTCTGAATACACTGAGAAAGGAAAAATACAAAGGGAAAATCCCCCAATAAAAAAACTGTAATGGATCATAAATATCTAGCATTCCAAGGTGGAGACAAGTTTTGGAATTAATATTTAGTTTAATCCTTTTTATCCAGCAGGTCTCATGAACTTCCAAAGTAATGTGTTTCAATTTTATGTACCAACAACCGTTATAAAAACAAAAGGTATCATTAATTTTATCCTTTCATTATATTAAACAAACTCAGTTTGTCTGTCAACTAAGTTACTCCAACAGCATAACAAAAACAATATGAGAAAGCCAGCAAAATCCGCAATACACTTTGTCACAAAGCATAAATGTGAAATCCAAGCAAGATAAACGGCAGTATTTATACTTACTAACAAAGTTAAATTATTCCCTGGGGTATTGCCTAACAAGACAATATCTCACGCAACACTTAACTGGGTCAGATATACTGCTGCAACTCTTTGAGTAACTTATCAGGAGAGAACCAAAAAAGTTAACTATTTGTTAAATGTATTTTATTATTGAAACTCCCTCCTTTTATCTCCTACCCCCAAATCATTTATTAACGTTAATAATGTTTAAAACTGGTCAACTAGAGCAGTAAGTAAGGAGAGAGCAGGCAGCACTCGAGCGGTTTTCCGGCTCACCTTCTCCTCTCTCATCCAGCCTTGCACTGGAAGTGTCCTCACCAAACTCACACCACATGACCACCCTCGTGACCACCCCACGTCACGGGGCCTCGAACCATCAAATTTCGTCACAAAAACAGCCACAAAGCCTCACCACCATTGGTCACTTCCTCAGGCCGTCTCCCAGAAAAAGGCGTTTTGGAAACGCTCTCATCCTGCGTTCGTTGCGAAAGCGCGGGATGACGTGTCCACCTGTTCGAAGGCAGATTCAGCACTTTTTGAGCTCGACCTTTTTGGCTTGACGTCCACCGGATGCCTACAGGACGGAAGTTTGACTTTTATCATTGCCTTCCGACCAAATGTGTGTGCTGATTTCACGGGTTTTTGAGAGAAAAAGCGGAAAGCACTGAGTCATTTTTTGCGCCGGACTCGAGAGATAACTCCTTCGGCAAACAAGGTAACGGACAGGAGACGCGTAGAAGGTGGTGGTGGGGTGGAACGCACCCAGAAAGTTCTTTGGAAGCCGTTAAAAGCACGCTTTCGAAGCGATCTCTGCTCTGGATTCGAGGCTCAGGCTGAGAGAAGAGAGAGCAGCGGTAGCGCTTAACGCACCTTGACAGGATGTGGGAGTAAAGTCTTATCAGATATAACATTACAACTCCCTAATACGAAATAGTTAATAATATAATTTAAGTCATAACAAGCCATGTTAGTTTGGAATGGAGGACCAACCAATAAGTACTGATGGGCAGGAATGACATACGAGGAAATGAGAATAGGATGAATTTCCTTACAGTTAAAACACAATACTTGGTAATAACATTGGAAGGGCAACCTCTTAAAGGAAACGTGAATTATACTTTATTATACTTATTTGAATTATACTTAGAAGTTTCTCATAGCTTAAATGTTAGTTATAATTATTGTGCAGACTTAACAGTTAACACCTAATCTCAGATTGAAAATAACTCCGATAATAAAAAAATCTAACAAGTAAGCAAATTTAAGAGTTCTAACTCTAAAGAATATATGAATTCAGAAAATAATCTCAAATAAGGTATTAAAAAATCTGGGTTAATACGTCTTTTACTAAAATCATAATAAGCATGAAAAGAACACTATATGAACACAAGCTCATACACATTAGTCTAAAAGTCCAAATTCATACTTAGGCTCACATCCAATCACCATAGTTCCAAATTCATACTTAGGCTCAATCAATAAATTCCAAATAAAGAAAATATTTAATGTTACACTAAACCACTTCGATATGATAGTGAATATTTATGAAAAGTAATGAAGTAAAATTAAGCATCCTTAAGCTCTATTCTCTGTAGTCAGTAATTTCTTTACATTAATCTACAGAAAATCGACACAATTTTGATAAATCTTACATCCCATCATTCAAATATTTACAATTATGCCAGTAAAAAACGTCTCAAAGACTTTTAAAAAATTACTAGGCATACAAACTTCAGCCCATCGCCCACTATCGCTTTTCCTCACTTAAGTAGGTAAATTCAAAAAGAAAAAACACGCAGAGATTACATTACAACACCAAATCCATTGTCGCTCAAATCCCTTCATGTCTCTCTCTTGTCCCTGAAGCATACCGTCCGTGCGAAGATGATGGAGGCATACAAAACCCCGCTACAAAAAAGGAATGCCGAAAAGAGAAGAAGAGAGAAAAAGCGAATAAATTACCTCCAAAGAGGCAGTGGCTCATGCATAACAATTCGGTCACTCAAAAGCCCGGTATTCATGCGGCCAATGTGCGACCGACTGCCCCTCGGACAGTGGGGTCAGTCGCTGGGGCGTGAGGGAATCCGGAGAGGGGAGGGAGACGCATTTTTCAGGGGCAAACTGTTGCGAGGGTGGGGAGATCTCTGGGAGGATGGAGATGGTTTTGGGGTGTGCTTGAAGGAAAGGCGCTTTAATACTTGTTTTGCTGTAATGTATGGGGTTGGGTTTTTAGTTGCAGTAGTGGAGATTTTAAGAGTGACTATCGTGAGTTTAAAAGATTTGGTTATATCGGTAGATTCAATCCTATTGGGTATTCTGGAGTTTTTACGTATTATTAAAGTACCTTGGTTGTTGATTTCATCGTAAGTTTTTGGATTGCTTAATTCAGCCGTACAACTCTTAGGAAGACTTGGTTTACTTATACTTACTTTTATTCGGTTTTTTATTCATGGAAATAGAGATTATACTATGTTTTGTTAAATGCTGCTTTAATACTCTCTATATTAGGAAAAGAGAATAAAGATATTTTATACAAAAATATAGATAATTTTTACAATTTCTTTTTATCAGCTGCTCACAATTTATTAAAGGCGAAAAATGTGCAGGAGACTCATTCAAACACACCCTAGAAATGATTTTCCGGTAAACCATCATAATGAATACCTCTTACTTAAAGGGAAAAACTGCCTCAGTTTTTCAACTTTTATAAATATTTTAATTTATGTATGGCTATGTATGGCTTATGTATAAACCATTTAAAACTATTTAAACATTTTTATTTATATCAGGGACATTTCATATAATTTTCATGATGATTTAACAAATTTCCTATTTCAATATCAAAACAAAAATAATTTTAAAATTCTAATGTATTCATAAAAATTAAATTAAGGTTCAGGAACATTTATACAGTTTAAAGGTGCCACAAAAAATACCATAAAATGGCTTTATCCGTAAAACAAACTTAGTTAATCTAATACTTATCTTATATACAGAACGTTGTATTTTTCAATTAATAACTCCCCCACAAACCCAAGTAAAGCCTACTAACTACGCAGCCTTTATTTCCATTTGAAAACAGACAACACCAAATGTCATTAGTCACGTTTTAAACTGAAGGTCTTCCCCGAGAATAACTCAAGAGGAGGACTTCGTGAAGTCCGAAAAGAAACTTGAGCAATCAATGGCCACTTCCAAAGGGTACTCAATCGATCCATGACTTCAACCTTATAATAAATGGCTCCATCAACTTAAATGAACTCCGGGTCTGGGAAGAAACAACGATGCGGGGCTATTTCCCTATACCTTTATTGCCTACCGTCTCGGGTTACAAAAGGCTGGATAGTGTGTCTTAGAAACATTATAGGATAGCATAGATAATGTTCTGATGGAAAATTTTTCGATGGTTTAGTAATCATAATCTTTTATGTTGTGCTGCAGGACCAACTTTTGTTTTTACTTGACCTTTTGGTTCATTATACTAGGTTTGAATTTGTTGAAGCTCTAGTGATTCTAATATTTGGGAGTGATTAGTTCAGTATCCATTACTGAAAAATCTAATATTATTAAAACGCACTCTTAATCTATCAATCACCTGTGATAGGATATTATACCATATCCAGTATCTCTCTTTATTTTTAAACACCCTACGCTTTTAATTATCTATTTCTAATTCTCTCCACTGAAAAATACGTTATTCTGTTTGGTCTTCTTACTAACAAAATAAAATGGAATTCTCCCGACACCATTGTTTCGCTATGACACAATCAATTTCATTCATTGTACTAATTAATACATTTAGTTACTTTTTATTTTCAAAAACTTTTCTACTTTTTATTCTCATAGGTAAAACACAACCTATGGTGAGTATATTGATCTCAGTAACGTCCATCCAATGAGGGAAGTTGGGGACAGTAAAAAAATTAATAAAAAAAGTTGGATTCGCCTTGAAATTCATCCAATTTCTACTTTTGTGATGGTGGATTATGCAAAATCTTTTGGGAGTTTGCTTCTAGGTCTAAGATAAAATACAAAAAGTTTTCCAGTGTGAAAAGCAGTAACTTAAAATTGTTATCCAACCTGCAATACTGAAAACATGAGTACAAAGGATGGAATATATTATGAGAAATCCAACAAGATATGTTAATGAAACTAATGTAAAGGATACAAGATCAAAAGTTTCGGGGTTTGACAGTGAAAAGAATCATGAAAATCGATGTTTGAAAATTGTTTTGGGCTAATAGATAGGAAATGTCAAGGCGCCCATCTAAAAACTGCTCATAATTTGATTACCGCAGTCTCAGTAGCAGGTACCTTAACCCCTTGCTCCCCACCCACTCAGGAAGACGATCTCCCCAAGGCCGCCGAGACTGGCCTGTGTCCAGTCGAGCTCGTAGCCGAAATAATAGCGCTCACTTAGCCCGGTCTATCTTCCAAGACGAATGGAGTGGACGGCGGAGTCGCGATTTCACACGTGAAAACGGGCACCAGAGGGAGGAAATGGGCGCAGAGCCGGCGGAACTAATGCCCATTGACCGCGCTCTCCCTCCAAAAAGCGAAAGTGTTTTTTCTCGCGCGGGGTAATGTTTGGCTAATATCGTCGTTGCCCTCACAAGCGCGGAAGTCGATCGTTAGGAGGACGTTTTTTTTATATAAAGAAGTCCTTATTGGGTTTTCTCCATGTCTGAGGCTATGTTTTTTATGATGCAGTGTGGAGAGAGGTAGTTAAGGTGTAATGTAGGTATTGAATGTGAGTTGAGTGCTTTGATGGAGAAATTATGCGCTTTTTGTATCGTGTAAGTAAACAAGGGTTCATCTTGGTGCTCGGAATTTATATAGGAAATCTAAGTTGGCACATTTTTACAAGGGCATGACAAATGAATGGAAAATGTTGATTAAGTTATAATCTAAAATTGAAATGCCAATCAAATTAAATTTTTTATCCCACAAATCTAAAAAAATCTAAGTAGTATAGAGACACATTTAAAATTCCTGCAGTTGACCTTACTATTCAAACAAAATTTTTAAAAATTAACAAAGAAAAAATCAAATAAAAATTTTTAAAACATATAAATGATTGATTCTATTTGTGATTTCCTTTAAACTTTAACTTTTGATGTGAAAATCATCAAAAATCATTACAATTTCTCAACATAATTTTATCTATAATTAAAAATTATTAAAATTTATTTTAAAAATAACACTTCCCTTCCCAATTTTCCCCACAACAAATATCCCAAGAAACTGCGAAACCTCACACCGTACTCAAAAAAGCTAACACTTCCTCCCAAACCCCTCAAGGACCCCCATTAAAAACTCCACCACCCCAAACGGACCCCTAACAGACCAACCTGGACCCTCTCCCCCATCTGCATCTTCAGCGGGAAGAAGAGGCCCAAGAAGAAGACTGGTCTCTGGTTTCAGGGAGGGAGAAAGAAGAGCACCGGTTGATCTATATCCGGTGAAGCGGAGGCCAGGCAGGGAAAGCCAAGAAGTAGGAGGAGGCGAAGAAATGGTCGCGTTTCCGACATTTTGTCTCTGGCACTCTGCCCTCACCTTGCGCTTCTCTCTTTTTTTCTCGCTCTCGGCGCACCCAAACAGAGCCCCGGCCCACGTGGCGGGGGCCCGTGCCCCTAGTGCGGGGAGGATGCTTTGAGGGCGGGTCCTGGAGGGAGGATTTTTGGAGAAAAATATCTTTGTTAGGGAAGGTAATTTTTGAGTTTGTGTTTTGTTTTGTTTGCGTTGAGCTCATTAAGAGAGAGAGACAGAGGAGGGGGTGTATTTAGGCAGAGAGAATGAAGAAAAGGTCTGAAAAGCTGTTAAGTTTCTCAATTTTCTTATCTTTTGGCAGGAATGAAAGTTTCTCGTATTTTTGATGGATTTATGCCTTTTTTTATTTCAAAAGTGGAGGGAATTAAAATTTAAAATCAAGCAGCAGTGATAAAATTTTATAAAATCAATTTCATAATTCTAGCTCTTCTGTCATTCATCGATAATTGAATAAATAACTTTTATTCAAATGACAAATAAGGAAAATTAATTTAAGAGAAAAAATGCACACATTTTGTCTTTATCGATAAATTTCGTGGTAAAAGAAGAATTTAATTAGTTGAACAATATATCCTTTATGTCACTTTGTGTGCTTTATAAAAGTGCAATTAAAAAAATTACGATCAATACTAAAGGATGATTTTAGCAAAATATCTATATAATGTATCAAATATGATCGAAATGATCTGACACATGAGATAATCCGTGAAACCTAATGGCAGTTTCGTTTTATTATTACTTAAATAACAAACATACAAAAAAACAATCACACCTACAAGTAATATCAAGCAGAAAAATGTCCATGTAACACTCCCAGTACCATCTGAAACGCAAACAAACAACCAAACAACAACTAACTAACAACAACAAAAACCCAATCAATATTCATCTCCCCACCCCCAACCCCCCTCATCACCCCCCCAACAAAATCACTCCCTCACACTCCCTCAAAACCGCTTCTTAACATCCCAATAAAACTCCAGTACCCAACGGCTGCTAGAACAAGTAGAAAAAGGGGAGAATCTCAAATATAGCATCGGTAAAGAAAGAGAGAGAGGCGAAAGAAAAAGGGAACTTGCTCCCGTTTGTGTCGAATGACTGCGACGACAGGAATAAGGACTCGCGCAGTCCGGAATAAGGACTCCGGGAGCGGGCTTAACTCTCCCACGACGACTCCAGTCGTTATTTTTTTCCTGGTTCCCCAAATATATAAGGTTGTTGGAGAATGGATGGGGAATAAAGAGATGGATCGTTCGCTTGGTTGTTTGGTTGGAGTGACGGGCTTAACTCATACGTTTAGGTATCGGTGTTATACGGCGCTTTATGAGTTGAATATTCTGTATGGTATTTCGTGCATACTGACAAATATCTATTTATTTTTTACTTAAGGTTATTTAAGTTATAAAATAGACGCCATAGTTGTTGAGTATCGATGTCTGAAGGTTATTAGGGCCTAAGGATATTGGAATAATGGAAACTCTTTGGTGAGATTTTCCATGTTGTTATATGTCTTGTAGGATTGAGTTATTTTCTGGCACCTGTCACCATTGAAAGGAATGCCTGAATTTTAATTAATGGCGTGAATTACAATAAATTATGTTTAGATAATAGAATAATTGAATTTGCGTGTAAATATTTAAGTGTCGATGCCTAAAAATTTTTAGCATTCAAAGATATTGGAAAGCTAGAAACTATCTTGATGATGTGACACATTCATAAGTTCTCTTTTGTGGTTCCTTATCGTCTATGATGTTAGATGTTTTGTAGGATCTGGCTCTTTTCTCTCGCCATTGAAAATTTAAAAAAAGAATTCGTACCTAAATTTTCTTATCAATGAGATACAAATTGCAATAAATTAAGTCTCGATTTTAAAAAATACACTTAAATTTTAATAACTGATATTATATTCAATTATAACAATACATTAGTGATTTGAAAGTAATATTTTTGTGTTTGTAATGTCTTCTAAAATCTCCAATTTTTTTTTATCAGATACAACATTTTGAGTATCTTTCATATGTATTTAAAAATTAAATTTTATTACTTTTGGCTTTGGAGTATATTTTATCTAAATATATGACGTTATATTTCTTATTTATGATTTTTTTTTGAAAACCAAGTAATTTTTTCAAAGTTAATTTCTTTTTTATTCTCTATAAAAATCCATTCTTTACTTTCTATTCACCACTTCCAGCTCCGATCTGACACAATAAAATCCTTCATTCTCCCAAAAGTCGTTCCAGAGGGGAAAAAAGCCCACCCCCAGAAACAATCCACCAATCGACCAGCCTCGCCAAACACGCGACACCTTCGTATTAATCTCCTCCGACTCCTACATCTCCAGAACTGGATTTGAAGCCCTCCAAGTCCACTTTTCTGGACTCAGCAGTCGACTGCTCTGTGGGAAGAAAAAACAAGGGAGAGAAAGCAACGTTCCAAATATATATATAAAAAACCCTCCCCGATCTCCCTATAAAAAAATCTCCCATTTTTTACATGGACCCCGGTCCTGAGAAAAAGCACAGAAGGAGATCGCGCCAGCTGGGCAGTTGCACTTTCTAAGTGGGGGGTGCCGGCATCTGGTGGTCTCACCCCCCCCCAGTGGTTATGTAATGCAGGGGTCAGGTAAAGGTGACCCGCTTTTGCGCTGGAGACAGTTAAATCTGATATGCGGGACAGGTTCGGTCGGATGGACAGGATTTTTTTTTCATTATTTGTCTGCTTCTTCTTCGTTCAGAGTTCAAGGATGAGACCCTGGCTATCGTTCAGCGCCGGTGACATGGTTCATCAGTCAGTGTTGGTCAGAGGATGGACGACAAGTGCGGTTTGGCGGCAAAATCGGTCGTCATCAAACAGGTGGAACGTTCTAAGGATATGTGGTGTGTTTCCTTCCCTTATTCACCCAATTCTGGGTCGTACCAAAGGGGGTTGGAGGTTCAGAATCCCCCTCAGAATTTTCTTGACTATTTATTCATAAGAATCGTCTTGGAATGTTATCCGAAGAGTCTCCCAATTATGGGTTTTTAAGAGATCAATTTATAAAGTTTTCTGAGGGAGACCCCAACTCTCCTATGCTTGGGAATTTGTAATCCTTGTAAAATTTTCACATTTGGCATGCCAAAATTCAAATCCTACTTCCCTAAGTATTTAAAAAAGCTATATCTAAGCTAAATATAAGGAATGAAAGAGAAAGAAATTGAGTTAGAAATTTGGGATAAATACCCCAAATATATTTCCCTGAACAGAGTAGTGGAGACTGGGGTCAAAAGAAACACGGGTCAATTGAAACATTTGGAATTCCTCAAAAAGTCTAGAAGCCAAGCCGGTACAGAGATGACAGCATGTGGAAGGCTGGTAAACAAATGATACCCTAGAGCTCCAAGACTAGCAGTTGAGCTGTAGTAATGATCCACCTGTATCGCCTTATAATTCACTATAATAAAGGAGAACCACAATTTCCATCACCAACCAAAAGTATCAAAATTCTCCCCACAATTCAGCAAACACAAAAATCTGTACAAAATTACAATAAAATTAAAAAAGGAAACTCTAGGGAAAAAGATCCCATCTGCACTTAAACCTAGTGAAAAGGGAAAGATGTCCCCATAAAAAAACTTATATATTCAGACTGCGAAACCTCGTCAGACGATGGATATTTGTGTGTTGTTTACATGGATACGTTCTAAGAAAATCGTCCTAGTGAAAAATGGGTTCGTGTATCGTGAAATATATTGTAAATATAAATTAGTATAATTTTCTGTCTTTTTTATGAATATGTGGGTTTTACTTTTGACCCTTGGAGTGGGGTCGATTGCAATGATTTTTGATTTTTTATTTACTATATTGTAATGCATGTCCATGGGAGTTTTCAAAACGAAATTGTAATTGAGATATATCAACTTATTTTCATAGCAAGTTTCATAACTAATGATGCCATAGCTAAGCCGTAAAAAATAGCTTAGTTTGAGATCAAATGGTAAATTTTGTTACAATTGACCCCAGTCCTTCTTTACTATATTTTGACACAATTAAAATTATTAGGAGCGTCTATTTTTGGATTTATAATCACTGACCACATCCTCACACCAATGTAACACCTGGACCATAGTTTCGTTTATTACTATTTAGCCTTATTTCCAGCTCACAATTTTGTCGATGACCGCATCTGTCACGACAGCGGTCAGGAACCCCCTAACGGTATCGCGGTTCCAGCGTCTTCTGATCAGACCGGTTTCGGTTTCAGGGGAGATAGTGGGCAGGTTCCGGTTTTGGGGCAGTCGGAAAGGTGCCCGATGACGGTCTGTTTTTTTAGAGAGAGAGAGAGAAATCGAGGAATTCCACTTTGCATCACTTTTTAGCTATGGCAGTGATAACATAAGGCTGCCTAGAGAGCGTTTGGATATCTGTTCAGTTGTGTCATTCCTGTTGTATAAGTACTATTCGAATTAAGAAACAAGTTTTAAGATTATTTGTAAATGTTGTATCTTTAGGGAAAGAAAAAAGGTTTGCTATGTTTTGAGATTGATTTTTGAGGAGAAAATGAAAACAAAACCAGTTTTACGAGAAAATATCGTTTTGAAATAAGTAGTAACCTAGTAACTCCAAACTCATATTTTTTAAAGCCTCAAGGAGAAACAAGTTATTGATTTTGATCTATTTAAAATCTTATAAAATTTATGTATTTTAAAACACGAATCCCCAACAAATTTTTGTGTGCATGCTTTATGCATCTTAAAATATTTATAAATGGTTTAAATAAAATTAAAAAGCATCACTATTGAATGTTATAAATTAACTAAAATATGTATTCTGAAATGGAGTTATACGCGTTATATCCTAAATTCTTTTTAAACTTAGATTTCACAATGTATTTTCTCAGAGTAATAAATATACATTCAAATATAGATATTACTTCTGTTCACAAATTTTTCCATACAGCAAAATATTTGTAAATGTATTTTTGACTACTTCATATCAAAACCATTCAGGTGAAAAAATAGTGAAATCCTGTATTCGTATTCAATATCCATTTTTTTCCTGCCGTACAAAGATGTCTTGCAGTGAAAAAAATAAGATTCAACATTTGCTATCATAACAAAAGCTGTAAAGTTAACCTGAAGCCTTTCCTTCTCAACAAACTAAACCTCAGCACTAAAGAGAATCTTTTTCAACCTTCTAACCGTAAAAATTTCAGACGACGACGAGACCGACGACAGACGCTGGTGTCCTAAAATTCGGGGAACGTCGAATGCCAACATTGCCACCCCAGTTTACTACTTCCCCCCTTTAACTCTAACGTTAACGACTGCCAAATAGTTAAAACCGACCCACTCAAGGTGCGTAAACAAGCTAGTTTTTTTTCCTAAATTTCTATTGTGCCGCTTAAGCATGAAGGATAGTTATGGGTGATGAATTAGCTTTTCCGCAGATAGGAAGTTTGTGTTGGTTTTACGAGGGGTTTGCGGGGTTTTAAGAGCGTTTTAAATTTTGTGTGAAAATTCCTGTGGAAATCTGAGAAAGGGATAAAATTTAAAGGGAGTTTGTGAGAAAGTAAGAGGTGTGTGAAGTAAGAAAAGTTGGATTTTGTGATGTTATTTGTGATAGTGCGTTCAGAAAATATGAACACTTTTTAAATGCTTGTTCTTTTGTAAAACAAAGTTTCACTGAATAGAAGCATTAATTTTCTATTTCAAACATAATTTTATTTCTCATGAGCAAGTACTCTATTACCAAAAGGTATAAATATTGATAGAAATGATAATGATTAATGACAGTAAGTGATGAATGATAATGATGAATGACAATAAGTGATGAATGATAATGCTGAATTCCAAGTAATTACATTAATTATCTAAATCAAACAAAATTTTAATATCAATACTAATAGAAACAAGTTTTTGAGAATACTTTAATTTTCTACAAAAAATAATATTTAAATTCTTATTAACTATATTTATTTTCTAAAGGTTTGAATATGATTGAAATTATTTATTAATTCTTTTGACATTTAAAGTGTGATGGCCTCAATATTTTATAGTTCTTAAATTGCCCCATCGTTTTATGTTTATTTAAATAAATAGACTCTTGGTATTTTTGATATTCATTGATTTCTCTATAGAGAAAAACTTAATAAAATGTTTTAATCAGAAAACATTTTTATCAATTATCCCAAATACCATATGAAAACTATTTCTTTCTGAAACAAAAGTGAAAATCCTTCATATATTTGACTAAGAAAAGTGAAGTATGATTTCATTGAAAAAGAGTTATCAAATTAATTGAGTTATTTGTGTTAAGTTCATCCAAACTTCAATACTTAAAATTACTACAATAGTTCAACGTTTATACCATCCTAACTTTGAAAAAAAATGTTTGAATTATAAACAATTTTCCGATAACTGCAGAACATTAACAAGAAGAACAGCTATCTCCCACATAAATTCGATAAAAAATAGACTTAGTGGACAGTATAAGACGGATTAGAGTCCATCACTTTACTTTCGAAGTGGTTAACCTTCGTCTGATTGATTCATTGTGGTTGTCAGAGATACCTACTAGGTAGCTGACCTTTACTTTAAGCATTGGCTGGAAGTGCAAAATATGGGTCGTGGTTTTTTTTTTCTTTATTTGCTCGAATTACATTTTTCTTCATTTCGAAACTTCGTGTCGTTACAAAATAAATGGTCATTCTGTGTTTGCCTTTTTTGTTCGCTCCGCTGAGATGTGTTAAGAACTATTTCGAGTTACTAAATGAATGATTCTGTCAGAATTCGATGAATCTATCTATCATTCAAGAAAAATTCGACATTTTTCATGAAATGATAATAAGCAAAGAAAGAGGGAAAGAAGAGGTTTTTAGTTCTCATATTTCTGTACTCAGTTTTTATTTTTATGAATTTTACCAGTCTATACACTATAACATGGGAACAGTTTCGAAATAATATTAGAATATCGGATTTGATTCTTAACGTTTGATTAAAAAGTTTGATTTACAAAAACTGAATATTACAAAAAGATATATCAAAATATATTTAACATCTATAATAACTGATAGTCAACAAATTATAAATTAGAAATAAGTGGGCATATTAGTCTGTAATTAGAAAGAAATTAAAGTTAGTACGAAATTTTCTTCTACAAAATTATAATCTATACTTGCATACAACTTGTAACTGTAAACTACTTCAATTGATATCATGTAAATGTAAGTAGTATTGCCAAATACAATTTAGAAGAGACTATTCCCCTCAAAACAATACCTTTTTGTTTGAATGTTGTTTTAAAAATAGCTATATATGTTACTGGCAAAGTGATTAATTGGACATTATTAATAATGCCCAGAGTGGAGGCGGGCAAAGTGATAAATTTCATTGATAAATGCCGTTGAATGCATCACATCGCCCTCTTCCACTTCGGGCATTGTTAATAATGCTCGATTTATCAAATTGCCTGTAACATATAGATTTTTAAACTAAAATTAGCTTTTTTCATAAAAATAGACAACCCAGTTGCGCAGTTTTTACAGTGAACGACCAATTTACTTTTACAGCTTATGAATATTAGTTTATAATAGCTTGAAATCTTAATACGTTTGTAATACAGCTAAATCCCTCCTTTTACAAAAACACTCAAAACAAAAACTACGATAACTAAGTAACACCTTCTTCCAACTCAAGTTCTAACTTTTCAACCTGACACAAACCCTTAACTTCACTCCCATACCCACACCCAACACAAGAACATTACGGGATCCCTATATCCTATTAAGGTCGCACAGGTTAAGGCCTTCCCAAACAGCGATAGTTGTATTTTTAGCAGCAGTTCATTCTCACAGAAAACCACCTTCGATATCGTCCGACCCTCATCCAGGCGGTAACGGCGATGATTTTCGTTCTTTTTTTTCGGCCGCCAGGTGCTCAGCTACCCGCACCTGTAGAGGGGTGGACTGGAGGTCATGTGGTATTATGTGGGTCTGAACCTGGCCCTTGGAGGCCTATAACGGTATATATCCATGGGGGATTGGAAATAGCCATAACAATGAGGGCTTGGAGGGGAAATCTTGACTTCGGTGTTGGGTGGAGTAATATTTGTGGGGTGTTTTAAAAACATGAGCTCAGCGTGAGGAAAAAATAAGATTTTGTATGGATAAGAGGATCTGAGGTATTAAATTGTATGTAAATAGTTTGGCAGGTTTGTGTCAGACAAGTTTGTGTTGGGAACCTCTGATGGGGTAAAAAATGGGGATAAATGTAATCAACATACGTACTATGTTAAAATAAAGAGATAATAAAGAACAATGTTTTTCAGATTTGACAAGCAACAAGATTTAAATTGAGTTTTTTAACTTCAAACACCCAGTTTAAAAAAGTAAACATCCAAGGAATGATTAAAATTGTTGAATAGAGGGTATTTATTTCCAGGGCCCGACTTACAAGTATGAGGTCCCAGGGCAAACGAAGCATTTTGGGGCCCCAACGTATCCTAAAATAAAACTGTTTAATTAAAATAGCAAATGTAAAGCGGTCGTATGCAAAATAATTAAGTGATTTGATTAGATAAATCCTAAATTGATAAAATAATAGAGAAGTTATGCAAAAAATGCATATTGAGATAGAAAAAAACTTGTTTCGAATGAATTTATTTCAACCTCTTCCGAATTAGCAAAGCTGAAGACCATTTTGGGGTCCCCTTGAAAAGGAGGCCCTGGCCACGTTCCCCGAATGCCTTTCCGGAAATCAGGCTCTGTTAATATAAATTTATTAAAAGGATATGCGTAAAATGATTAATACCTCTATAACGAAACTCAAACAAAAATTTATAATTTCACATGCAAATAAATTTTTGATACTAATAACATTTTTATAAAAATTTTCCCAGATTCAGACAACTGACCTACTTACCTTTTTTGGGGACTGTGTGTTTTAACCATTATCATCCCGTTAGAAGTATTAAAAGTTGTCTTAAAGATAATGACTAGTTTATATTGCCAAGGTAAAATTTATCAATTATCTTACTTAAAATGCTTTATGCGGATAGTGAAAAGTGAACCTCTCTTGGAAAGAAGATAGGAATAATGTGATGCTAATTCGAAGTATTTTTCAAAACATTTGTTAATTTGTTTCTGGTATTTTTCAAAACACTTGCTTTGGTAAAACTACTCACTTTTGTTTCCAACCATTCTTTAATTTTTCTAGTTTACATCTGTTTATTCGTTTTTCAAACTTATTTTTAATTTCAGAGAATAATTATTCAAATGGAAAATAAGTTCCAGTTTCGTAGGAGTTAAATTAAAAAATGAACACAAATACACATGAAAATTAGAACATTTAAAAATCACAAACACTACGCCATTTTTATTGTGTTCAGAATCACGCATTAAGAAATGTGATTTCGATGCAATATTTTTAAAAATGCTCTTTACTTGTCTACCGAAAGATAACGTTAAAAAACCTCATCATAGTAACTGTATTTGGAATAAAAATCGCTCAGATAAAATCAAGTCACAACCGCGGGTGTTCAATTGCAGTAAACGCTCAAAATCGAATTATTTCTTCACTTGAGTGCATTAAAAAGCGGCATGTTAAAAGCGCATCGAGATGACGATAAAAAAAACTGCCTTCATCGAAAGTGAAATGAAGGAATAGAAGAAAGAACAAAAAAACAAGCAACCAAAGAAAGCGTTAATTAAAACAAATACGAAAAACACGCTTAATCGCCTTTTAAGCGCGAAAGCGTAAAAAATTACACAAAGGATTATCACTTTTTAACGGTACCCAGTTGTTGACTCAATAATCACCTTAAAAGTAAAAAAAGAAAGACAAAAAAGTAAGACAAGAGGAAAAGGCTCGGGAGCGAAAAATTAAAACCTCGACTATGAAGTTCGATTGTCAACGAGTTATTTGACAATTTATCTTCTTTTAATTTGGGATTTCCTCGAAACGTCGTTCACAGAGAAATTAAAATAGCATTAGATAAAAAATGTGTTGGGAGACTTGTTAAAACGCGATCGCGATTACTTACGCCAGGGCTTTTAAAGCGGGGGAGCAATTCATTTGTTTAATAAGCTTGGCTTTTTATTGTCTGCGCTTATAACAATTACTGAGGAAGACAAAAGGGAAAATCCACACATTGAAAAATGGTGTCTCTTATCATAAGGTTAAAAATTTAGAAAGTCTAACCTCTCAAAGATGCTATTTAAGAATACGAAAATCGAAAACTCCTTTACACTAAACCAAATTTTAGAAAGGATTTACATCGAAACTTTTTACTATGCTATTTTTTTTGCTTTGCTTTAACATTTGTTTACAAAATATGCTATTCAAAAACAGAACATACTTCTTCACATATTTTTTGAAAACATGAGGTTCATTTTTTTATGTAGAAACAGATTTAAATTTAAGGTTTGTTGCATGGTAATTAATAGTAATAGTAAATAATTAGAGTTTTCTTAGTAATAAATTAATGTAAAATATTTTTAAGTAATTGTCTATAATTAAAGTAGTTTATTGAAACTTAATTTTGACTATTAGACTTAATTCAAGAAAACCAATTACTTTTTGATTAAAATAAATATAATTTAACTAATATTAAAGTGTAAACTACGTGTTTTTCACTTTATGTTGTAATAAATATGTAAAAATATGTAATTAAACTTTAATAACATCAAGTCTGAATTACCTCTTCAAGCTTTATGTTACTTTTAGAATTAAATTATAGGTTTATTGCTTTGAAGCATATACTTTATGCTTAAAATCAAACTTCAAATGATTTTATGCGATAAATTATACTTTAGCAAAAAAAATTGTACGATTCAGAAAAACCTAATCAAAAGCAATAAAAATGAGCTTTATTTATCACAATTTCTAATTCATTATGAGTGATTCAAACACTTCATAATAAGTCATGTTTCTGGCTACATTTTCCATGAACACAAAAATGCACCATTTCAGTGCAACAATATGTCATGATTGATTCTCCAAAGGAATAGAAACGGATTTAAATGAGGAAAGAATCCCCCATTGCTTTCCATAAAAGAGCGACAATTAAAACATTCAAGCTCCATATAATAAAATTATTTCCTGAGAAACTTTTCTAATCGCGTTACAAAGGTATTTGATTGTTGAGTTCAAAATAAGATTTTTAAATTATTCTTCCACTTCGAGCAACTATGATCCAGCAAAGCGAACAAAAAACGTTATCGGCTCTTAATTGAAGCATAAAAGGAAATATTTCGACGTAAATGCTTTTTATTTCACAGTTTGAAAGTTCTTAAAACTTTCGTGTTTCAGTGGGTTCGCGAAAAAAAATTCAGGCACTTCAATTAAAAAAGGGGGATTTTTCTTCTGGTGCTCTTATATACTCAGTTATTAAAGAATGTGAGCATTTAAAATGTTAAAGATGCTTAAAAAGGGAGAAGTACGAGTGTTTTTTGAGAATCTTTCTGTTGGATACAATTAGATTCTTTAATGTGTCACCGGAAACTTTACATAGTTTTTTTCATGTGTTTGTTAATAAAGTTTCAAGTTTTAGGAGCTTTTAAAATCTTTCAAAGAATTATTGAATTTGAATGGTTGAATTCTTATCAAATGGTGGTGCAAATGTTTCGATAAAAAGTTTTAGCTGAAATGCTCTTGAAAGTTGACTTGTATGAACGTTTTTAATACAGCTAAATAGCACTCTTGAATTATATTTGAATGATAAAACTGAAGAAAAATAAAACCAATCTAGAGATTATATATATAGTTAAGTTATAAATATACTAATTTGACTTGAAATATCACGAATTTCCTCTAACTTTATATCTGAAGTACACTTTTAAACTTAACGTGTTTAACTAATTCTTAAAATATGCTTCATACAAAATAAATTTATTATTAAATTTTATTTCAATGCAAATTTAGATGTTGGGGAATATCTTAAACAAACTTATTTATGTTGAGGGAATATTTACATTACCACTACACAGGTTAGTTAAAGTTTTCAACAAATACCTTATTTTCTCAAAGAATTCCAAAGTACAAATAACATTGTAAAACCTCTCTTTAATCACATATAAATCTTCATCCACTTCATTCTATTTTAAAGAAGATCATTTAGATAACTCACAACGACAAGGTTATACAAATTATTACAAATTTAAATACTTTTTATATTTTAAAAATTTTGAATTTACAATAAATATCAGTATTTCTCTGGGTGTATTTTACAAAGCTTCATTTCTAATTTAAATCCTTTTATTACATATTATAAAAATTTTTACGGTGGATAATACGTAACTTAATATCTTTTTTACAATAAATATTCTTCATACAATTACATCAACAAAAATAAACAAGATAATCGACATCATTCCTCATTCAACATAAACATAATCATTAAACTATCACTACATAAAAACAAGGTAACAAAAATAAAATCACCAATACTGTCCTCATTAAGAATTAAGTCACATACAGTTCGACAAGAAAAATGATAGCTAATTAAGGAACATAACCCAAATATTCCCAACTAAAATCTGATCCCTCCTTCAAAAAAACCGCCAAAAAAACTAAATATCAAAAGTGAAACACCCTAAAAGTAAAATCACTGCGATTAAACCCATAAAAAACGCCTTCCCATAACGCAAAAAAGAGGCCACCAGCTACTCCATACCTTTTAACAGTACTCTCACGATCTTACACCTATTCAAAGTCATTCACACCGTTTTTTTATCGGGGCGAAAAATAACAACTCTCTGGCCCCCTCCCTCCTATTTATCCGTCCTTTTGTTTTGCTCTCAGGGTCTTAAGCCTCTATCTAATTAAGTATGAAAGCGCGCTTAAAGAAGAGCAAAAAAATCCTTGTCACGGGCTTGATTTAATGAGTTTTGATCATCCAGCTAAAGGGGCTCCATTATTAAGCCCACGACAGCTGACAAGCGGAGTTGAGTTGATGGGAGGAATTTTACCGCTCCATTAATATCGAGCTGGGTTGAGATGTCTTCTTATTCTCGGTTTAAATGTGTTAAATTTTCTCTGGGAGGGGGGGTTGATTTTCGTCTTTCTTTGTGTTGTCGATGCGATTTAGCTCTGTTACTTTATTATCTCTGGAGTCTGCGTTAATTTCTTTTCTTGGCCGGAGCATAAATTTCCATTGCGAAGTGGTAAAAGAACGGATTTCGGGGTAAATTTTTGCGGTTTATCTTTTGTGCGTAATTTAACTAGTTTTAAGTATTCGTCTAGTCTAGACTCTAGACGGTTGCTTAATAGTTTTGGGGAAGATGCGCGTGGTGATAAACAAAATCGTGATGCCGAGATAGTTTTCTGAAAAGTAAGAGAGTGAGTGATACATCTTTAAAACAATGTGTGACTTTATATCAGTAAGCGTGATTGGAAAGTTTAAGAAATTTAGGAAACCTTGTTTGATGGATAAAAAAATTTATACTGTTGAACCAACGATAGTAAAAGGGTCACTTTATTTTTTGCTCTTCAGTATTTTTAATTTTATTTAAAATATGCTGATTTTTTTATGTACATAGAGGGTATAACTGAGATTAGAGGGAGTAAATATATCTTCCTCTTTCGATCAACTGCCCCTCAGCTTCTTCCTTTCTCCCCTCCGAGTATGTCAAAATCACGTGACCCTTTTACTATCGTTGGTTCGACAGTATAACCAAATAGTTTTTTAATATAACACTGTAAATATGAATATTTTTAAGAATTGCACTATTTTTGAATGAATATTTTATTTTAGGAGTACTGTTAAAACCTTTTCCCTCTTTCCTTCGAATGAAATCTGAAAAAAAAATTTAAATTGAAGTTTAAAAAAGCTGAATTTATTGCTAATCCGAATTGTTTTATTTATTTCACTAATATCAACAAATATTGGATTGTTTTGAGAACTTAAGTAAGGCTTTAATATATTTGTTTATTTAAAAATACTTCGATAAATCAGTTTATTCAAATATTGGGTTGTCCCATAAGTTCTGTTACTTTTTACAAAGTTTCGTGTTTCAAAATTTTTTATGAAAAACTGGTAATAGGTTGAGATTTCAAACAAAAGGAATTTTGATATATGTATATTTATGAACATAATGTGGGATTTTGGTAGTTCTCGTGATATTATTTCTTTTCAAAATGGTGGTCTGAAAACAAGACCACAAAAGACGATTTTCGCGTAATTTTTTTCTTTTGTTTAAAAAACTAGGAAGAACGCATAATTCAGGGCTAAAAAAAGTATTACTATATATTTGAAATGTTTAGTTTAAGATGTCATAGTTTCAAGATAATTCGATAAGTTTAACTTAGGAAATTTTGGTCCCAAACATAACATCTATTGGAAAAACTTGCCTCAATAATGTTAGTCATTTCAAAGAAATTTTTACGAAAAAAAGCATCAAAATCAATAAAAAAACTTAGGAAAGACCTAATTATTCAAAATATGCAGTATATTAAATTATATCTGAACTTAAGCTCAGAAAATAGTGCGCACAATGCAAGCACGCAACGTTTTAGCTTATCACAATTACACTCGCTGAACTTACGCTCACCCGAACAAAGCAATTTTCTTCGCTTCATACGAAAACATTACAATAAAAACAACTCCTTGGCAATTAGAAATAAATCAATTGAATGATATTATGAAAAGGTACTTTCAATGCATTAATGGCATCAATTCAATGCATTAACATGCATTATGGTTCAAAAAACACCTGCCTTTAATTACTTCATACCAGCTGCTTAGAAAAACAATAGGCGTGCTTTAAAAAACACGTGAAATTGCCAATATATGAAGTTTTAAATCCAAAATTTCCAACCTTAAACTTATCCAATCATCTTGAAACTATGACATCGTAATCTAAACATTTCAAATATACAGTAAAACTTTTTTTAGCCATGAATTATGCGTTCTTCCTAGTTTTTTATACAAAAGAAAAAAATTACGCGAAAATCGTCGTTTTTGGTCTTTTTTTCAAACCGCCATTTTGAAAAGAAATAATATCCCGAGAACTACCAAAATCACACATTATGTTCATAAATATACATATATCAAAATCCCTTTTATTTGAAATATCCACCTATAACCAGTTTTTCATAAAAATTTTCAAAGACAAAACTTCGTAAAAAGTAACAGAACTTATGGGACAACCCAATAGTTATGTTCGTAATGTAACGATATCTATGATATAAATTATCACATGTTCTTGTTTTTATTATAAGGATTCCAATTTTATTTCTAAGTCCACGATCTCGTATCTATCGCTTTTAGCAAGAGTTGAAATGGAATCGATTTTATCAGCATAAGATCATTTTGGGAAAATTATGTTTCTCTTAAATCGCA
Organism: Tetragnatha versicolor; assembly: GCA_024610705.1. Classification (NCBI taxonomy): domain Eukaryota; kingdom Metazoa; phylum Arthropoda; class Arachnida; order Araneae; family Tetragnathidae; genus Tetragnatha; species Tetragnatha versicolor. The sequence goes on along the minus strand of JANDEH010000007.1, from coordinate 37,038,921 downwards.
GCTGGTGTCCATTTCCATAAAAAATATTTATCCTGACACTCACAAAAACAACTAATTACAAGAACCAAGTAAAATCCATTACAGCACATAAAAAACATCCTAAAGAATTAGATGAACATCATCTGACAACCGTACAATCCTCTTTTACCCATCACACCATCCAACAACACACTCATCACTACATATCTATTCTCTACATTACGAAGCAGCTACATGAAATACAGCCTACCTATAGCGTGCCACAAATCCACGTCAACGGGCAACTCTAAAAAAAAACTTAAAGAAAAACTCATCTGAACCCCGTGAAAAGACCTTAATTCGAGCAGATTGCAAAACCTGGTCACAACTCGCATCCGCCGTTTCCCCCTTTGGCCCCTCATCAAATCATTTCAATCCCAACATTGCTGCTGAGTCATTGGCAATGAACTCGTCCATCCACTCTCTCTTGCCCTCAGGTAGAGCCATCTCATCCGTTTGTTCACCCCTTCACCCCCTTCAACCCTAACCCTGGGCCCCTCTCTCCCTCCCCCTAGCCATCCGGAAACATATTTTTGGGTCTCAGCTTCTCCTCCTGGTGAGTGAAATGTATACCAGTGGGCCTCATACCTGAGGACCTGGGTCTAATTTTGGTGGAGGAATAATTATCATGTAAAAATAGGTCCGAGTTCAAAGACATCGGCCGCACTTTTCGGCGGTGACATATGGCAACAAAGGCAGGAAAAGGGTGTGTAATGCGAGATTCGGGGGTTGAGTTGGTTTTGGAAAACATGCGAGGAATTCTTTTTTGGTAGAGGAAGAGGGGGTTTAAAGAGATTTTTCAAACAGTCGTTAGGTTTTTTTTTCTGTTTCGTGAACTAATTACCAAGGTTACTTCTTTTACATGGCCAGATTTCGACACCCTCCCTTTCTTTCTAATTATAGTTTTAGTGTAGCTTAAGTTGAGATTTAAGATTGTCTATCCCCATCCCTCAATCATGATTAACACTGAAATCAGACCGTATCATTTTATATAACGCTTTTTCTTTAATGACCAATACATTTTGTAGTAATATCTGTGTCTACTGTATAGCATAAAAATTAAACTAAACATTTATTTATAAGATTTTTTAACTAAAGAACCTAAAGAATGACTGGTGCACCATTTTAATTTGTCTTTAAAAAGGGAGAATTTTTAATCAAAAAATCAATGTATAAAAAATTTTGAAAGTATCATAAATTTAAAAAATTTCTCCAACCCCATGGTTGGAATATTTATCAGAATTGTTTTAAAAGTAAAATAAATGGATAAAATTCGCTAACTTAAATCATTGACAAAAAAGTTGATTTTTTATTTGTTTAGCCAGTCTTCTTAAAATAATATTTCAATTTTATTTTTATAGAATATTTTTGTTTTTAGATGCACTGAACAAAATACAAGGTAAACACATTCTCTTATCCTATAAAGGTTTAATTTTTTATTTTTAGAGTCTTCTTAAAATATTTCAATTTTATTTTTTTAGACTATATTTGTTTTAAGATGCATCAGGAAAAAAAGGTAAAAATTGTCTTATCCTATAACGGCTTATTTTTTAATTGATACTAAACCAAATAAAACGTCTCAAAAACAAACTGCAAACTTATTTTTAAAATCCAGATAGAATCTATGCTTCCAGTGCAATTTTCAAAGCATGACGAAACAATCGGACATTCCGCTTTTGTTTTGCATGATGAAGTGAAGGCACAGTTTTACCTCAGTAGAGATAAACACTCCGGAGGCTAGAAACAAAATCATTTTTGGCCATCATCCAGCCAGAGGGATGTAAAGCTTCCTGGAAGTGCTCTTTATCTTCTCTAAAGTCCTTGCACACTGGACCCCAGAGATGTTTAAAATATAGCAATGAGGGAAACTTAAGAGCACATTACTTTTGAATAAAAAAAGTGTTGCTTGTTTGTCTGCATGTTTCTGGCTTCTGAAGAGTGATGTTTCGGGTTATGTTTGGTAAGTGTTAGTAAGGAAATTACACGACTTTGTTTGCTTGAAACTGGGAATTCTTTATTTATAATTTTTGAGGATATTACTGTTACACGTTTCTATAAAGAACCAAAAGTGGAGAAAATTTCCTTTTTCTTTAGTTTCCCTTTTTTTAAATACCATCCATAAAAACAGCGAAATCCCTTTTGATACAAACGTTAGTGTAATATGTGAGGGAAACCAGAAATTAAAATTGATGACATCCTGCTAATTTTAAATATTACAACAGGCTACTTCGTAAAAATTTTGAAACGGGATAATCTGCAGAACAGTTTTAGTTTATCAAGAGAAAAATAATATTTATTTTTGTTTTATCCACAGTCAATGATTATTCTGACGATTCATCAATGAAATAACTAATTGATTATCTTCATTGTCTTCTTTCATTTGTTGCACCAAAAGTATGAAAAATTCAAAATTATTCCCACTTTAAGGTATTTGTAATAAAATTATTTTCGACAGATAGAATAGCCCCTTTATATCTATCATTATATAGCACCTATTTTATGTAATGATAGTTTTTTTATATTTTAGTTTTATAATGTAGAAAAAGGAATTAGATTAGAAGATTTAGAAATTATAATTCCTTCAAACAATATAACTGCAGAATTTTACAATCTTTAAAACTCCCAAAATAATTAATTTTTTAAACATAATGTCTCTCTAAATAATTTAATTTTAAAATAAATCAAAATAATATGTAGTTTTTTTCTGTACCGATACGTATGAAGAATCCCTACGCATATCAGATATAAGTATACAATATTGCAAATTGTGTTCCTAATTTCATTGAATTAAAATGAAGCAAGTGCTTTTTTTTAAATCTTGTGATTGAGATATCCGCCTATCTCTTCGTAATTGGTTTTTCTCATAGCCAATTAAGAACTGCAACCTTTCCATACTCAAGGGGATAAATGCAATTTCGGCAGAAATCAGCGAAAAGACACCGTTTCTAAGCCACCCCATCTGCTTTTATTCAAAACAATCTCCAAAAGAACCAAATCCCAAAGAAAGAGAGGGTGAGAAAAATCTATTTTTTCCTTTTCCCCTTTCTTGCTGCAGCGTTAATAACGCTGGAATCGTTTAAACGAGCCAGGGGGGAAGACCAGGGGACGACGAAAAAAAAGACAGTGTCAACAAAACGTTTCACAAAACACGATCTCTCTACTTTAATTAGATTTTAATCCGTCAAACACAGTCACCTGGATCGAGACTATTTTTAATCTCGACGCCCGCGACACAATGCGACGCGATCCTTGGCCTTTCCGCTGCAATCTCGTATGTTTTAGAAAATTCTCGATTTTGTATAAAAGACGACGTCGAGGAAACTTCTCACTGTAGTATTTTTGCTTCCCCGGATAGCAGCTCGATAATTAATTAAAGATTTCGACATCGCCGGTCCCCCGCTCAAAAGGAACCAGGGATTAGACCCGAAATCCGTCAGTCGTTTCTGGAAAGGGGGTTGATTCCATTTTGCATATGCAAAACGCGCGGGGTTGAGGCTCCCTCCATGGAAAGACACAGCAACCCTGACACAATGGACCTGGGTTTTAATCCTGAATAGGCCACGGCTTCGAAAATTGCCTAATATCGTTTGTGAATCTTTGAATTCTGATGAGTTTGCGGAGCAATTAAACGATATGGTCGACCCCTCGAAAAGGTACAGGTATCGCGGCATTGAGACTTCACAGAATGATTAGATGTACCCTGGGATTAGGCACTGAATTCTTCAGATCCGGGACAAAAGTGGAAGTTGTTTCGGTGCTGGGGAAAGAATCCGTCTTTGAAAGGGTTCTGGAGGTGTAATTGGTTTTCCTAGGATCTTACTGGGACACAATAGGACGGGATCCCCCTGTACGTGACTTTCGAGTTCCAATTTTTAACAACGGGTATTGTTCCAGTGAGATAGATGTGTTTCGAAGCATCGGGAGCTAGCTTCGTTTCATATTTGGCGCGTGGCGGTCCCGAAATTTGCATGCTGGAAATCCTTTCGTTGGTTGACGCTTTTGACAGGAAGGAGGACTTGGATTGCTTGGCCAGACGTGTTTTGGCATGCATGGCAATAAATGTCGAATTGAAGTGACTCAAATTCAGTGTACTTTTTAAAAGGTAACTTTTAGTGCATGCATGGAAAAAAATATGATTTATTTTATAGGGAGAGTGGTTTCGGTGCAATATCCATCGAGTATGGAGGTTGAACTCGTATTAAATCAGTTTTCTACCAAAAAAGGTTAAGTTAACCCAGGGGTGTAAAGTAACTCTTAAAAACAAACACAAATATAGTTTTTATAGAAATGAAAATGCAACGTTTATTTTGCACATTTAATTTAAAAGATTTAAAAAATCTAAAACACAGACATGTTCCGAGGATGCCTGGATCCTCTTCGTCAGGGTGATGATGTAAGTTGACGATGTAAACATGACTATCAGTACATAATATAGGATACAGCAAGAAACAAAGTTACAGGGAACCACAAACACATGAGGAAACTGAAAAAATGTATGGGTGAATCAACACATCCAAATTTGAGAGAAAAAAGGGGAATTTGACAGGTCATTTACAAGATAGTTTGAGAAATAATTAATGTAATAGCTTTCATAATTTTTATCGTTTTTTTTTAATTTTTATCATAATTTTCATCGATTTTTATGCTCATTTACACTGTTTCACTTTCACTACTCATCCTGAGTGATTCACCCATCACTTCTATGAACCACTATATTTTCCTTTAAAAAAGAATGTGTATAAAGAGTGAAAGTACAATTGAATCGTCAGTTGGAAGAAGGGAATAAGTCCAAAAACCAAGTTTTAAGAAAATCGAAAAAACTGTATAAGTAATGGAATTTTCATTGTACAACCACCAAATTTTTACTGGAAGTTCAGAACCCTATTTAGAAAACAGAGCAATCATCAAAACAAATATAAGTATATTCAAAAATATTTTACATTCAAAATAAGTTAATGGACTTATTCCCTTCTTCCACCTTATGAAATTTTTCTGATGAAAAAATCTTTAAAAACCCCTTTAATTCACATTTAAATTATATTTATCCTTAGTTTACACCACAAAAGGGAGAAATAAAAAGAATAAGACAACTAAAATTCAAAATTATAGTGAAACTGAGTTATTAAAGCAGTATCAATGGAGTGAGTGAATATGAATGGAGTCAAACATTCCCTGCATAAAAAAAGTCTGAAAAGAATTAAAAATTAAGAGAAAATTTTATTTTAACTTAGTTTACAGCTCAAAGAATATGAAATGAAAGACAAATTAACTGTAATTCCAAATTAACTTAAAAAAATATAATGAATGGACATCGATTTCCCAACTTCAAGGGGCGACATCTCCCTATAGGGGTTAGTTATTTTCCCCTCTTTTCACCTATGTGTGGAGTAAAGCTTGGAGATTGTTTTGAGCTCAAAAAGTCAATTAGTTCTTTTTTGGACTTATTCCCTTCTTCAAACTGACGATTCATTTCACTTAGGATGATTCCTCCAAAATGAGCACAAAAAGCGATGATAAGTCAACTTATCAATCAGCTCACTTATTATCAGCAATGATACTTAAGCATTGCAAAAGTACTTCACTCAAGGAGCAATTTGTAGTGCACCAAAACTGCCCACCCTTCCCAAGACATTTCCTGGACCAATCAATCCCTACATCCAGACCAACCACCATTAACCACATGATCCGATATCACTCCAAATACCCGCCGTCCTTACTGAAAAAAAACACCACCAGGAAAAAGTGTGCGAGGGAGCCATCCACACACAGCCCGCCAATTAACCCAAAAATAAAGCTCTCATTAATAACAATGAGCGTCCTCGTTAGCAGAAGGCTGTCCCCGCCCATGGGATGACACCCATAACACCTGGGATGTCTCCATTCGTCTCGGAAACGAGGCATACTTTTCCTTCCCGGTCAGGAATATCCAGGCATTAAAACGGATGACGTGGCAGACAGTGATGGGACCATTACCTTTTGTTTTTCAAGCCGCCCGCCTTGGCAATTAGGGCTCCCGGTGGCCTCTTTTCGACACTCTCTTCTGTACTGGTGGACTGCTCCATCCCTCTGGTAGTTTCTTATTGCTGTTGTCGTCTGGTTTGTGGGGTGTCTGACTTAGGGTAGAGTTTGGGAAACGCTATAGCTATAGTGGAAAGTGTTGTGTTATACAATCCAGCCATTATTCAGAAGCATCTAAGTGGTCGAAATTGTTACCGAGGGGTTTTTTCCTGCTAACTTTCTTGCTTATACCTCTTCCCCGAACAACCTTTGAATTCAGAGAGAGGAGATGAACAAGTGTGGCTCACTCAGATTTTTCATTTTTCATCTTCATTTTGGAGGAATCATATAAAGAGAAAAGTGTGAATTAGCATTTCACTCTGTACTCCTTCCCCTTTTTAAGCAAATTTGCAATTCACAGGAGGAAATTACTCAGTGAAAATAAAACTGAGTAAATGAGCCTTAAAATAACTAAGAGGTTTTATTGCTTTTAACCTTCTTGCCTAACGTCTTCCTTGAACCTCCTTTGGAGAGAGTGAGAGTGAGTGAGTGAGAGAGAGAAAGAGAGACATGAATAGTCAAGGTTGAGAATATTGGAGAAAATAAGGATACTGATATTGAGTTAACACCAAAAAGTAACAAAAAATATAGAAAAAATCAAACAGAAGATACAGTAGAAAATATTACTTTTGAAATCGTTCTAACTCGATTTAGAGGTTGTTTTAAGAATTGGAAATTTGTGTAAAATCTAGATCAAATATAGGGTAAGAAGATTTTATCGATGTAACGTAACACTTGTATACTTAACCCTGTTCCCTCCTTTACATTGGAACAGTAGATATATGGTTTCAAGAAATGAAATGAATGAAGTAATGATAGTTTTTGAACTCAAGCGTTAAAGATGGTTAAAATTGGAACTTGCCTCTTCCTTTCTAAAATCTACAAATTGTTTAAAATTTTGTTTAAATAACTTTTTTAGATGAAAACAATTCCAGGGACAATCTAAAAAAATAGAAAATATATGAATGCCATCCCATTTTCAAAAGGAATTTTAAGTAAAATGCACACAATTTATTGAATTGAATCTCTTTGTACGCCTATATTTAAAATAATCTAATTATGTAATCAATTTAAAATCAATCTATACTATTATGATGAATATTTACCCAATGAGAAAGCATTTGACCAAATTAAATCAAATCCAGATCAAGTTGCTTCAGGGTTAAAGTGAATAAACACTATTTTATTTGCACGTATATACATAATCTAATTAAAAGTCGCATTACCGGCATATTTCTTACGGGTGTACCCTTAAAGGGCAATTATTTTCATTTCCTCTAAACCTCATCTAAGGGCGTTGTAATGTAACCAGCACTTGACACTGTCCTCTGAACGTAAACAAGAGGGGGGAGGTGATAACCAAGAAGGAAAAGGCACAACCTTTGGTTCTATTTACAAATAGGCGTCTACGGGTCATTCCTGGTTATTCTGGCATTTTACTGAGGATGCGAAGAAATGGGTATATAATCTATTTCATAACTAATTGAGGATGCCATGCAGGTCTTTTTTGGAATAACCAGCTGAAGTCATAAATCGACGAAGACCTTAATTGAATCGTCCCTTTGAAAAAGGGAATGAGTCAAAAAATGGCAAATAGATGTTTTGTGCACAAGAAAATATCTGCTTTGTTCTACGCATGAGCGGGAGAGGGAAGAAATATCTAACCTTTTTAGATCTTACTTTCTAGTTATTTTTGTTGTAAAAACTAAGCAAATTTGTTTTGAATTGAAAAGTGTTTTTACCTTTTTTGATCCAGTGAATGTTTTACACCATTTATACTGCCTTAAAAGTACCCAGTTTCATAAAAAAAATTTTGTGTAGTTTTTCTATTTTTTTACTTTTATTCGAGCTAAGCAGAAATATTATTTAATTGTGGATTAAAGTGGTCTTAAGGTTTTTTTTCAGTTGGAATTTCATAAGTTTGAAGAAGTGAATAAGTCCATCAACTTTTTTCAACTGTAAAATATTTTTGTGTGAATACATATATATTTTTTCGACGATAGTTCCTTATAAATCGCGACTTGAATTTCCAGTAAAAATTTGATGATTGTGATTGCACTTCCATTTTTTCGCTTTTTTCCCTTTTCCATATTTCTCAGAAAAACACACGCCCAAATAAAAGTGTTAAAATCAATCTAAAGTACACAATTAATTGATTTTTATTATTCATCTAATTTAATGAGAAATCCCTTTCCACAACAGGTTTAAATATTTATTCCAAACATTAAATAGTTTTGAATATCTATTCGTAAAGTTCCAATCTCTGAGTGAATAGAACCAGTGAATAGACTCATGTAACAGTAAAAGCCGGCATCAGGTTTAACTTTCATCCCTATACCCTTTTGACAAAATCAATCCTCAGATTCCGATCGAAGTTGAAGAGTTAAATATTCATGTATTAATTGATAGAGAGATATTTCTCAGCATTAAACCCCTTTTAATTTAAATTCCATACTAAATAGTTATGTATTAAATACTATTCTTACTGCCGTTGCGTGGTCCTAAAAATTTTTAATGTAAAAGAGCCACCTTAATATATGGTAAACAGTTATGGAACAAAATAAATTGTTCACTATAGCCGCTATTATTATTATAATGAAGGATATAGTTTATTCGAGATTAGTTAACTGTATGTGGTTCGGGGGTTAGATTTATATTAATGAGCTGACGTTATTTTCTAAAGATTTCAAGTTATTCTAGGTTCTTCTCTTGGCTATTATTATATAAAAAACTAACCTGTTTTAGAAGAAATGTTGAATATATGTGATACACTTTTTACTAACAAAATATAACAATGTGTTACTTAATTGCTTACCTGAATGAGCAGTTTTTTAATATAGTTTTTTTTTTCATTTTAGTTGCTTATTTTTTCTATATGCATTAAGCAAACACGAGTTACTTTTTCTGATTATTATAACATAATAAATACAAAATTATAATTATAAAATTAGTTAAATTAGCACTAAAAATTATTCAGATAGTTTTTGCTTCTAAATGGAGCTTCTTTGAATTCTTATAAAAAAAGTTCAACCCCCATCAGTGTAAAAATCTTAAGCATAGTTCCATATTCCAAACAAAGTGTATGGGATTCCAGCCATAAAACCCAGAGACCCAGTAACTCAGAACGTCCCACCGTACATTGACCCAATACTCCCAAAACTTTTTTAAAATAATAATAATAGTCCATTTCACCCCTTTCAGAGGGAGGTACCAGTTATGCAGAACTGTCGATCCGTAATAAGCTGGCAGAGTTGAATAACCTATATAACTCTACCTACCCCAACCAAAAAAGAAGGTTTCATCCAAAATCAGGCTCTTCACCCACTTTTCGGAGACAAAAGAGAGAGATCCCCAATATGTAAAAAAATATTTCCCTCCTACTAAACCCAACCCTACCTCCCACTTCAAATTCCCTCCCTCTCCTCCCTCGAAGGGGGGTTCACCCCTTTTTACCGTTATTCCCACATCCTGGCACACGCTAGGGCAGAAAGGGGTTTTCCAGGAGCAAAAAAACTACCCAAAGGTGGGGGAACAAACGGCAGGTAACCTTTGTCGCAGATCCCTGGATGACCTGTGGGTCGTTGAACTAGGGTTCGGGATCACCCCTGATGTGGTCAACACGAACAGGTATAGTCTTTTTCCCCTGAGGGGTCAGTTGTCTTGGACAGGGTCAAGAGTCAGTGTTGTTTTTTCTTCTCCTGATGCGATTGTCTCTGCTTTGGCTGGTGGGAAGATAACTCGAGTTTGCAGTTGTGAATGCTAAAGAGTGCTTATGAGAGTCGTTGTGAGAATACGTAAGTGGAGATTGGAGAGAAATCTGGTTTTTTGTTTAATAACATGGGATATAAGATGTGTTTTTGTGGAATGATGCTAAACGAGTTTTAGGAAATAAAAGTACAGTAGAACTCCAATTATCCGAACTCCAACTATCCGAATCGCCGATTATCCGAATCGATTTCAGAATTAATAAAAAAAATTCCGCCGCGAATTTTGCCGTTTTTAATGTTCTTTTTCGTGTTCTATTTGACATTTCTATGTTCGCTTTGTTCTTTTTTCGTGTTCTTATGACAAAGACAACTTACTTTGACTGAAATGTTAAGAAAGCAATGACTGTCGAAGAACGGTACGTACTGTATTCTGAAAACCACTTGTAAATACTTTTAGTATGTGAAATTCCTTTTCATTTAATTAATAAACAGCTCTTTTTCTTTAAATATAATTTTTCCTCCTATTTTTAAACTTGCATACAGCAATTAATTATAGTAAACCCCTTTTTTTCGGAAAAAATCAAATTTTCCGAATTTTTGATTATCCGAATGGGGTTCGGTCCCAATTGATTCGGATAATTGGAGTTCTACTGTATTATGGAACTGTAACCAGTTCTCATGATTTTTGTGTTCAACGATACTATGACTTCTCTTAGAATATGAGTCTCTGACTATCCTATTTCGGGAATAATTAAAAACGATGTAATTTTACCATGAAAAATAGAATAGAATATAAAAAATCACAGGATAAATTTTAGTATCTGAACCTAAAGATACAATGTGCTTAGTAAAAGATACATTCTTTTGTTAAATATCTACAGTTCAAGTTAATCCAGAACAACTGTTAGCTTCAAAGCTTTAGCATAGTTTAAGTTGAGTGGAAATTGTAAAGAGGAATGTTCTGTACGGTGGGACGAAAAAGCACTTTAATTTTTATTTCTGTTCTAATAGTATGTAAAGGGTGTCATTCGGGTCTAATAAGAACCTTCTAAAATATTTTATGGATTGGATATCTTCTGCCCCCGCATCGCACTTAAACTTTGAAAAATTGGCTGACCCAAAGATTAAACCCTCACATATTCTTCGCGATTTTTTTATTAGAACCTAATATAGTAAGAGATATAATGTTCCAGGTTCCATTCTAATATCTCCCCTCTTTCGATAGAAATAGTTTTTATCAAAAGAACTTTTGTAAAGTTGTTTCTCCTGCGTTTTTAAACAGCTAATAACTCTGGAACTATACCACTTAAAAACCTGAAATCAATCCCATTTTGTTCGTATTTTTATTTTCTTCAATTTGGTGTGCCTCATAACCACCATTTTAAATTTTTGTTTTCGAAATTTCAAAAAAAAAATTTGAAAACAATTTGAATAAAAAAATATTTTTTGAAAAAAAATTTAATTTAAAGCTTTCTAACTCTTAAAATAAACATTTCTATCAAATTTCAAGTTGAAAATAAAATTTAATCTTCGAAATTTTTGCAAGTCCCTAAACATTAGGGTGGATCGAAAAAAATTTTTTTTGGAAATCTCTCGGGCCTGGGGTGGCAAAAGTTGTGTATTGGTATCAATATGACGTGTGCAAAATTTGGAGGGAATCAAACAACTTCTAGAGGTTGCGCATTGAGCTAGAAGTATAGAAATATTAGGAAAATACGCATTTTGTCTAGGAAACAAGTTGAGGATAGCAAACATTTTTACCGATGAAATCTTGCTTAAATATGTCTTAAAAGATGCCCAGAAGGTAAAAATAGCTCGTAGCTTTTTTCTACTATAGCACCTGTTATAGTTTGAAACCTTTAAAAAGTATTAGTTAATGACGCAACTCGTAAAAGTAGTGAAAAAATAGCTCAAAATAGAGCCAAACGCGGATAATACTCAAACACAAGATTTTTCATAATTTTTCAACTCTATCAAATAAATTTAGTGGCAGGAAAAAATTTTATCATTATGTGATGAACGGAAGGGTGTTTTTTTTCCAAGGTGGCGGCCAATACTTATGAAAATCATAATATCGTTCACATTTTGATTTAAAAGCAAAAATAGCTGTAATTTTTCGTGATTAAACTGTTTTCTAGGTAGCATCAGTTCTTTCTGTGGATATTTATCATATTTAACTAGACTTTAAATCTATAAAACCGAAAATTGTGTGTTTTCCAAAATAGCGGATAATAAAAACATGAAGGGCTTATAATATGTTTCAATAAAAAAATGCAAATTTTTTTTTTAGTTGTAATATTTGCTTTTAGCATGCTGATACATTCAATATATTGCAAACATTTCACCAAGTTTCATTTTTGGAAGGAAAAGCCTATTTTAAGCTTTAAATGTGTTAATTTCTCACTATATGTATTCTAATCGATTTCCATCTTGGAATATCACACTTCGGATCATCAGATTCAAGTAGACTCCTTGATATGTCCATGTTTATATTTCATTGAATAAAAATCAGTTCTCAACCCCCTTTTTTATTTTTGAAATCGTTTAAACCGAAAATCGGTTACATGATCTTGCCAGCTAATACGCGGCAATGCCCGTGCACTTTTAAGGTTCTTTGTTTGCAATCATATTTATGTGATAAACAACATTTTAAAGTGTAAGAAATTCTGGTGTTTTACAAGGAGTTTAACATTGAGAAATGACCACATTACTTTGGGGAAACTCATAAGCTATATCCCTTCATATTTTTACTATCCGCTATTTTGGAAAACACAATTTTCGGTTTTATAGATTTAAAGTCTAGTTAAATATGGATAAATATCCACAGAAAGAACTGATACTACCTAGAAAACAGTTTAATCACGAAAAATTACAGCTATTTTTGCTTTTAAATCAAAATGTGAACGATATTATGATTTTCATAAGTATTGGCCGCCATCTTGGAAAAAAACACCCTTCCGTTCATCACATAATGATAAAATTTTTTCCTGTCACTAAATTTATTTGATAGAGTTTGAAAAATTATGAAAAATCTTTTGTTTGAGTATTATCCGCGTTTGGCTCCATTTTGAGCTATTTTTTCACTACTTTTACGAGTTGCGTTATTAACTAATACTTTTTAAAGGTTTCAAACTATAACAGTTGCTATAGTAGAAAAAGCTACGAGCTATTTTTACCTTCTGAGCATCTTTTAAGATATATTTAAGCAAGATTTCATCGGTAAAAATGTTTGCTATCCTCAACTTGTTTCTTAGACAAAATGCGTATTTTCCTAATATTTCTATACTTCTAGCTCAATGCGCAACCTCTAGAAGTTGTTTGATTCCCTCCAAATTTTGCACACGTCATATTGATACCAATACACAACTTTTGCCACCCCAGGCCCGAGAGATTTCCAAAAAAAATTTTTTTCGATCCACCCTACTAAACATTCCCTAAAGTTATACACCAAAAGCGATTCACTCATGAAGAACTCATAAAATCGCTTAAGGGTTATCGTATACGGTTAGAGATATGCAAAAAATGTCACATAAATTTCAGAAAATACGACTATTAATAGATTCGGCACAAAACCTTACACAGCTAGTTTTCAACTTTAAGTTAATTCAATGTGCATGCATTTCATCTGAATATTCCTTTGAATTATGTTTATATCTAATTGTTATTCCTTTTAACAAGTCAAATAAAAGTAAATTAAAATATTTAAAACATAAAAAAAATTGGACTAATATCCATTGCCATTTGAATATATTCCATTTCATAATAAATATTTCCCATAAATTTGTAATAAAAAATTCTTTCATGATTGTTTGATAAATATTAAATGAATTACGTCACCACAACCATCACATAGAAAAAGTATTTCATATTTCATTTTACAGAAAGCTTTGCTACTCTACATCAAAATCAATCAATATACCACCCTCCCCAAATCCCTCAGCAAAACAACCACCTTGACACCCAATTCTCTTTCAAACCCAAGAATCCACTTTAAAATAAAACTTCCAAGGAGAGACAACAACAGGAAAGCGACAAACCGACAAGCTTGAAGTAAAACAAACCCCTATATATATTTTCGGCTTCGCATGCTCTGCAGTTTCAGCTGAGCGAGGAATGTCTGTGCCCGGTGGTGTACCATAGCTTCGCTATAAATCACTTCCACCGGCCTGGAACAGCATTCAAATCAAAGGGAAACAATCCGTTGTGTGTTGTTGGGCAACATCACTTGTTAAGCGTTCCGATTTTATAGATGTCCATTATCTTGATGGACAAGTGGACTGCCAGCTGCCGTTGGTCTGTTGCAATTTTCCTGATTCCCAGTTTGTCGTAGATGTAGTTGTTTGTCGTTGCGATGGATGTCTCTTCCCTCTGATGTTTTGTGGAGTGAGTTTGAGGTTTCGATGTTCTTAAGGGTTCAAGAAATGTCTACTTAAATGTTACTCTGGTGGTTGAAAATGGGGTTTGGATTCAATAGATTGGTTCGCCTGTTTAATAGATTGGATAAAACGAAGAAAAGGGTGTTTTTTCTTTATAACTTAAGAATTAAAAATAAATTAAAAGTGTGTCCACCCCTTAGTTTTTTATCAATGAAACTTTTTTCGCTGATGGGGTACTGTGACTTTTGAGATAACAAGACTAAAACATTCTTTGACGTCAGTGATAGCGTGTGGAAACCAAACTGCAATCCGAGGTCACCTAAATCCATTGAAAAAATTTAAGCATGCGCAGAAACATTTTCATATTGGATTTCAGCTATTTGGAGTAAAAGACACGCCATTCAGAGGTTTAGTATTCAGGTTTAGATCTATATGGTAGTGGAAATACTGTCTTATAGACATTTTTATATCAACTCCACAATAGTCAAGAATCAAACATAGCATAAAAAAGTAAAATATTAACTAATCCATTGTGTGGGTGACCTAGCAGGTCTAATCGACCAGTTTTCTATAGAAAATATGATGGCATTACATTGAAAGGACAAAAATTTCTCTTATTTAACTTGTCAAGTTTAGCTTAGAAACTCAGGAAATGTTTTTTGATGCAACAAAGTTACATGCCACCAAAAATCGGTTGCTAATTCTATACAAATATAGATTGTTTTTCCTCAAAAGCACTTCAAATAACTCCAGAACCAATAGGAAGTTTTTAATAATTGAGGCGCTTGCAGAGAACCATTCCATTGGAGACAGCTTGTTGTTGCAACAAGCACCACAATTTCAGCAACACCAATCGCACCAAAATTTCATGTAAAACCATTCGTCTCATGTACCTCCCCATTCTTTTTCCCTCAGATTCCACTTCACCTGATTGCACTGCATTGCAAACAGACAACACACACAAACTCCAATTCCAACCCTTTCCTATTCACAGACACAAACCAACCCAGACTACAAGCCAACTGTTTACCTACTCAACGCCCTGCACGTGATTGGGTATTTTAATTGATCCTTTTTCCCTCAAAGAAACCCCAACCAGATAAAAATTCCTGATGGGGTCAGAAATCTCTCCTCAGTCAGAGAGAAAGAGAGAGCCGCACTGTGGTTGGCCATGCATAAATTGGAATAGGACCGAGCACCCCTTCTGATTGCTGCCGGGATCGATAATTGTACCTTTTCTCTGCGGACGCTGTGAGGCGCTGGGAACGCTTGATGACGGTGCTGGGAACGATGTAGGGAGGGATTCACTAGATTAGGGCGAGTTGAGGGCAATAGAAGAATCTCCCACAGTGTAGAGGTAGAGGGTTGCGACTCATTAATTGGGAATGGGAAACATTCCTTTCCGGGAATGAATGAATGAATTTATTTTTTCACTCCGGGTATGTGTGTTTTTTGAATTGGAAGGTACTGTTGTTCTTTTTTGTTTTTGTTTTTTATCGTCTGCATTAAGGGGGAGGTTGCTGGTGGGATTTCTTTTTTCTTTCTTGAGGCCGTTTTCTGAGATTATGCGATAAACAATTACTGGGTTTTTTTAAGGGGGAGTTTAATAGGATGATAAATGAAGTGAGTGCCTGATTGGGGGAGGGTCGGGAAGTAGAGATTGCGTGCTGTGAAACTTTGAGTTATTTTGGTGGTATTGGAGTTATGAAATGGGTTTAATAAATTTGAATTTCTATTCGCTTTGATTCTTAAAAAGGCTGAAGGAAAATTCACGCTTTTAAAGACGCTTATTAAATTGGGGATTTTTTTTTGTACTACTACAATTTGATATGTACTCTGTTTCTCAATGTTCATAAAAATTGCAAAAAAAACAATGCCAACACATGATTGTATCATTATTTACTCTTGGGAGAAAAAAACAAAGTTAGTATAATAATATGTATAACTTAAAAAATTAGTTAATTGCTCTCAAAAAATAATTCTAATTTAGTGCATTTAAATTTACAGAACCAGTTTGATCAAACAGAAAAAAATTCCACAAAGTTACAAGATTCCGAATTAAAAAAGATTTATGATGAAGATTATGTAGGTGTTTTTCAATAAAGGCATAAAATAGTAAATAAGACGAATTAAACATTTAAGAAATAAGAACTTTTTTACTTTTATAATTCATTAGTAACAATGAGTCATATCAAATAATTTTATTATTAAAGTACATAGGTCAAAAAGAGTAATTATTGACTTTTAATTAAAACTCTTCAGTTTTGTTTAATAGTATTTATGTTAAATTTTTATAACTATACATTTTTAATGGAATAATATAAATAAACAAAATTAAGTAAAATAATATCAGACATTGTATCAAATTAAACAAATAAATGTATCAAATTAATTATGCTATCACTTTATCTTTGAGTTAAATATTTTAATATTGAGTATAGAGTTCATAAATGCCGCATATTTTATAAGATTTAGTAGAACCAATTCCTTTGAGAATTGAACATTATGATGTTTTCTAAAATTAATCAAATAACAATCTAACTATCAGGCCCTGATCATTGCCTAGGCCTACAAGGCCCGGGCCTTGGGCCCATGATTTAAGGGGGCCCCAAAATTGTCTGAAAACCATAAATTTTGTTCATAAAAGCTATGTAAATATTTTGTAGTAACTGTATATAATTATTTTTTCATAAGAAACATTTGGAATTTATCTTGGGGTAGTACTTTGGTTGTAGTAATCGCAAAAGACACAGTAGTTCACCCAAATTGCGTTTATTTAAGTAAATCAAATTAATTATCAAACCAATTTCTCATACATGGTTATTTAAACACGCAGTCATTTCAAAAATTAGTTTCCAAAAAGTTACAATCGATTTACAATTATTTTTTTCTTACTCTTTGGTCGTGAAGGGGCCCCTTTAAGTATCCGGGCCTTGGGCCCCAACTCCTCATGATCGGGCCCTGCTAACTATAAAAACATTTACTTCCGATCAAAATATTTTGGGGAGATGACCACATGAAACAATATTTTCAAAATTTGAAAACACTATTTCTAGTATTAACTTAAACATTGTTCAATTTTATTCCAGACTTAAAAAGCATAAGAAAACTGCTAAAAAATAAATACTTATTTTTATTGGCTGCATCTTTTCACTGTAAACAATGCCATGCCATGCTTTAAACTCCCAAGTAGTAAACATTTTTATTAGATTACTCAATAATAGGAAAATTCCAAAATAAAAAGAATAATCTTGTGATATTAAAACCATTTCTTTAATTATAGGAGAATATGAGACTCGATTCAGATAAGTTTCCAAAATTACTTCCGAAGATTACAATTCCAGAAAAATAATTGAATTTAGGCCCTCAAATGAGAACTAAGAATCTCATCGAAACATTATCTTTGGAAAGATCATCTTTAAAATATCCAATCCTCTGATGAGAAAAAAAAGGAAGCACAGGAAAAATCTAATTACTGTACAACGGACAAAAATTAAAAAGGTCTCATGATTGAGAAATAAAAAATTTCTTGAGCTATTTAAACAATGGAGTTCTTTCGATAAAAATTCATTTTTAAATTAAACAGAAAATCCTTGTCTACTGGAGATGGGATAAAATTTCATTTTATCTCTAATGATCAATATATTAAATTGAATGCACAATTTTTATATCAAACAGGGCTAAAATTTTATGAAGGGAATAAACTACTATTTTGAATAATTCGGTAAGTACTGTTCAATGTTTCTGAAGTATAAGTTACCTAAATATTTTTGTGATAGTAATGTTTATAATAAATGATTATATAAATATACACAATTTAATACTTAAAGTATTAGAGTTACAACTATATAATATAAATTCCTTACCTTTTGGGTGGGTTGTGGGTTTCTCAAACTAATGAAATGTCTTTTGTGTTCAGATAAAATATACTACATAATTGAAAATAGAAAAACGAAATATAATAATATATTATATATATATACAAATACAAGTACAAATATTGTCGACCAGCTACAGGATCGAAGTCCAACAAGGCTGGTCCATTTTTTATTAATTCACCAATTCCCACTGACTGTCTAGTTTTAGCTTCAACTCATACACCCCCTTCAAATTTACTATAATTTCTGGCAATGCGTTCCAGATATCTATTACCCTATTGAATAAGAAGTATTTTCTTAAATCCCGATTGAAATGAGTCTTATTCAATTTGTACCCATGACTCCTTGTTCTGTTATCCCTATTAAAGTCTAAACCTTCTGTATCCCCTTGCTCTACGAACTTGAATTTTCATGCTAATGAAAATAAATTTTAATTAATCATATACTGATATACATCTTTAACATTTAAGGCAATGTTGTTTTATGTGCTCTTCAGTATCAAAGCTTAATCATTTTATCTTCCCATCAGAATATTCTTAAAGAAACCATATTAACTCAAATGGCGTTGTATAAAAATATCCCTTTTAAATGTTGGCAATAAGAAAACAACCTTCCATCTTTTTCAAGCTCATCCATCCAATCTCAGTGTGTTTGGAAAAATTATGAATTTAATAAAAATCACGTATTTTTAAATATGTTTCCAATGTTCCACTTAAAAAACCATATTTATTAGGAATATTCCCTAATAACCATGGAGAATTACTCACAAACTTCCTTTACCAAAACATCGCTTTATTACCGATATAAAATATCTACTTGCTCATCCTAAATTTCATGGATTTGGATCAGAGTAGAGATATTGATAAGAGATAGGTTCTTAGCTAGAAGAGTATATAGTAAATGTAAATGATAAACTTTAAAACGTTTGCTTAACTTCATGAATAAAAAATTCTTCTTCGAAAGATGTGAGAGTTCCTCCTAAAATAAAATCACAATGATAGTTTTATTATATTATTATTTACTTTTTTAAAAGTAATGTTTTTACTTATAGGAGTAACTTTAGCTCAAAAGTGAACTCTAGTTAATATTGATGATGGTAAATTTGAATTAACCTATTCATCATATTATTGATGCAAAAAAACCTCGTTTATCCTCATCTCCTGATTATCCAGGTCATATTGGTACAAATTTTTTTTCTCTAATAACAGGATTTTAATATCTTTTAATGTGTTAAATTATGTGTATCCTTCATACTAATTCATATTTAGCCCAAGAATTGAGCTCAAAAATTTATTTTTTTTTTTAAATTACAAAAAACTTCAAAACAATACCCAAAATTACCCTAAATTAAAATTGATACTCCTCCCTTAATATATGTTCTTTTGATTTGATTTTTTGTCTCAACATAAATCACTTGTAAATATATAAACACTTGTAGGCATGGACATTTGATTATCTATAAAGGTTTCTGAAAAATAAAAAAAACTTTGAAATTTAGCATTTTTTTGTCGAAAAATTACCTGTTTCCACTTTACTGCTCCGTAAAAAAATCCAATAAATATATTATAAAATCCATGCCTGAAGATGTTAAACAGGTGTTACTGATAATGACTACAAAGTTTGAAGTGTGGTTTGGATTATTAGAAAAAAATACTTGTGATTTTAAACATTAAAAACCTTGTTTTGAGAAAAAGCCGTTTAAAGATAGAAAACTAGGCTTCTTAAGCCTATCTAGGCTTCAGAAATCTCAAAATTTTCACACTTAGAATCCCCGTATCATTATGTAACTTGGTAGGAATAATTCTAAAGGTATTATCTTTATTTTTATTGCAAAATCTTAAATTCAGAATTTTCACCAAATTTTGATACTAAACCCCCTAAACGTAATAAACGTTAAGTCTTTGTTATTACAGATTTAATTTTTATATTTAGTTATACAGACTATCCGGATTTTAAACTTTCCAGATTGCTTTTAGTCCTACTTATTATGTTTAAAGAAATTGTGTTGTTATTAATTAAAAAAATGTTTTTCTATCTATTTAAAAAGAGTAATTTTGAAAATCATAAATTTTAGTTTACAGTTTTTAAAAGGAGTTTGGATAAATGAACTAGAATAAAATCTGAAAAAAATTACACTTTCCTGGTTTCATATCCAGTTATAGCTCCTTTAAATTAGAGTAAAAAACTGTATCTTTGATGAATGTGAGATAATTCTACACGTTTTAAGATTAAACCCATAAAATTGTTAAAATTTAAATATTAAATCATCCTAGTATTTTTAGTCTAGAATAAAATACCAAAAGTACAATAAAACTAAATTGACAAAGACATACAAGCAATACCAACATAGAAATTGTATGTAATGTTTGCATTTTAAAAACTCCTAATTATTAAAAATTTATTTAATGTCGTAGTAAAAACGGGCTAAATTTTATGAAAATTCTAATTCTATGTTGCTTTCTATTCGATGAGATGATGAAAAATATTGTTTCAGAACAAAATACTAAAAGGCTTAAAAATTAAATATTCAAACATGTTAGGAAAGTAGTAAAAAGTATTTTCTAACCTCATTTTATTTAAATTTAAAATAAAAATAGTTACACAGTTACATAGAATACATAGTTTTTAAAAATAGAAAGTAGGAATTTGATTTTTTTTAAAGAAAACATTTTGGTTTTCATTGTTATTGATGTAAAATCTATCTTTCATTAAAACAATATGGATATAATCAATAATTAATCAATATTAATAAAATTTAAGAAGCATATCTTGAGTAGTTTGGGCCCAGTTTCTAATTAAAGCTAATATAAAAATTATTTTAGGTATATACTTTCTAAGTTTCTAAACATCATTCGCAAAAAATTTATTTCATGCTTTTATTGAAAATGAGAAAATTCTGTAATATCAATATTTTAAAACTGAATAAACAATTTGGAATAAAAAAATATTCTTTTAAGCAAAAAATTCACTTGCCAAGAGCTATTATGAAATGAATGTCACGAAACTAAAAAATATTTTCTATTTTCAGTTTTTAATTCCCTTAAGCAAATAAAGCATAAATTAAAATTAAGCCTTTACAATGAATTCAATTTCCGTTTATACATTCGGAAAAGTCATCATTATAGTTGTCCGCCTGTAGTTGGTCGACTTGATTTGTATTTGTATTTATATCTTATTCACGAGTTTTATAGACATTTTAATTTGCTTACAAAGAAAACAACCCAAGCAAACCTGAACTCGAGAGCCCTGAACGAAATGAATAATAGCATTCTATTAAAAACGAAAAAATATTGTCTTTAGGCGCACTTGCAGTGTGTCTAATCCTTGCTATTTTATTAAAATTACAAAACTTTTGTACTTCTATATAAAAATAGTTATTTTTCCTACTTTCATTTAATTACTTGCCGGAAGCTTGTTGGGTAATAAAAATCATTTCATTTTTCCGAAATTTAAATATCATAGTCGTGATTTAATAAAAACTTCAAAAATGTCTGGATTTGTATGAATAAGTTATTTAAGAAAAAAAGAACGAAATAGATTTCGTGTTTATAAGAGTTCAAATTTCGTTCCTTTTTAATCTTCCTAACTATAAAACAATCACTTTAACCATGTTTACAAATAATTAATGAAAAAAACTTTTTTAAAGAACAACGTTTTTAAAATGCACTAAAAGTACAAGTAATTTTTTGTAACTCCTAGTAAAACGAAAAACGTGGGGATCATACAATAATATTTACAGCTACTACTCTTGTCAGTTTATTTACAATTATATCCACATTTAAAAATTATTTAAATGAATGATGAAATTAAGTTGGATTAAATACCTAATGCATGATCCCCACGTTTTTCGTTTACAAGGAGTTACAAAAAATTACTTATACTTTTTAGTGCATTTTAAAAACGTTGTTCTTTAAAAAGGTTTTTTTTCATTAATTATTTTCTGGTTTTTAGTTTTGTTGTGTAAAAGTTAAGAATTCGCGACCTGAACACCTTCCAATTCCAAGAATTTTATTCCTTTCTCTTTTTAATAAAACTAAAAAGTGTTTTTTTCTGAACTTTAACTATAACACATGGCTTTACTGTTTTGTTAAAATCATTGCACAATTTTTGCCTCTAGATATTATTCAGAGGACGTTGGAAATTTTTTAAACACTAGTAATATAAAAAAAGTGTATTAAAAATATATTGGTGACAAACTTGTCAGTAACTAATTAATAAAGTCAGTCCCTTAGATGTATTACAAATACAAAACTTGCATGAAGTACTGCATGTACTTGAATGTACTGTGTATTACTTTTATTCTTACAAATTTTCATTTTACTAATATTTTATACAACACTTCTAAAGCCATCTTGATAACGAGAGGCAAACTGCACAACAATGATTTTTTAACAATAAGGTCCTATAGTTGAACTTCTAAACTTTAAGTCCCCCTGGGGTTTCAGGGACAGCAAATCGAACCGAACTAACGAGATAATATCGTATTGTCATCCAGATATGAACTATGTTCAAAATTTCAAGTCTCTAGCTCATGGGGAAGTATGCTTAAAATTGATTACTAAATTCCCCCCGAACAGACAGACGGACAGACAAGATTAAAAGCGACCTAATAAAAACGTTGTAAAAATTAAATACATTAAATCCGGATGTGCCTTTTATAAATAATTAAAAGTACATAATGATATTATGCATTAAGTTTAAGGAAATTAACAAAAGAAAAATATTTATTAAGTATTATTATGATAGAAAAATATGATTACATCCTGATATGATATTAAAAGAATAGGTAAAGACTATTGAAGAAGTCAAGTTTTTTGAGAGTTAATGATAAAAAATTATCTTGCTTTGTAAAAAAATTGAAAATACTTGAAGTATCAATCTATGTATACTTTAATATTCAAAACTGAATTTCCTTTTTATATATAAACCAGTTTTTATATTATATTTTCATACAAATGGTAAAATTAGTGTAACAAGTAGTATCAAAGTTTTCAAAACTTTTTTCTTTGTCTTTGATATAAATTATCTCATTTTAATTATATCTGCCATTAAATACAATCAGTTAAACTTAAGGTGCTTGCCTACCTATGGAAGCTTTTTTTAATAATTAAAATGTTGAACCAATTTGTAATTTATACAATTAAATGCGTCTAAATACTATGAATATTATAAAAAATACTTAAATGTTAATTTAAATTTTCATATTATTGAAGAATTTATGCATAAAAATCACAAAAAACAGCCTTTCCGCAAAACAACATAACTCAAATTTATATGAAGATATTTTTGTTTTGTAAACTTTATTACCCTTGTAAAAACATATTTTAGGAGGCCTACTATTTTTATGTCTAAATTATTTTAATATCAAAAGTTTTAGCACTAAACTTGAAAAATAAAAAAAAGACCCACCAAATTTCAGTAAAGTTTGAAGTTATACTATTCATAAAATAAAAAATACTACACCCACAGCCAAAAAAACAGTAGGGCTCCTAAACCATATTATGTCAAGTATTGTGCCCAAGTTTCATAGAAATTCACTTATAGCATTTTGAGTTATGTAGTTTTGCGGAGAAGGAAAATAGGAAAAATGTGATTATGAGAAAAACGCGAATTTCTTTACCTTTTTCTTAATAAAATGCCTTTTTAGTTTGAAGTAAAATTTCTGTAACTTTGGTGCTAGGAAAGATAAAGACAAAATTTAAACTGATTTGGAAAGCTAAAGATGTGTGTTTTGAAATAAGATAATAAAATTTTTCTTGAATTTTTGGTCGGAAGCGGAATTTTTAGGTAGGCATCACCTTAAGAAATGTATTTCATTTTAAAATAACTTTTAAAACAGCTTACATCTATTGATAGGTATTTAATGATTAATAATGAATTAATTACCATCAAAGATGTTGGTAATGCCCTTAGTAGTAGAGCTTATAAATTTGTGTATATTTTCCAAACTAAACTAATTAAAAAGAAAACCATTTAAATTAATCCCCGCACAATGAGATCAAACTCTACTGCCGTCAAAAAAATTCCAGCATTCAAATCTAGCTTTTTTGTAAAATCTACAAGTGGTAGCTTAATGACATTCTCTGCTTCCTTGCGTATTTTTTTTGGGAAGGATAGATGATATCATATCCCCCTTTCCCCCTCAATATACGCAGAGATTTGTGCCTAGTTTAGCTACTAAACCCTTTTCAAATTTGCGTTTTTCTCAAAAACATCTTCGGTCGATCTATGCAATTGTACCCACAAAGCAACAAGTGTTTAATAAAAGTATATTATAACATAGAAAAAAGCGTTAAAAGTTGTCTAAATAAACTTAGGTATTAATGAAAATTACTACATAACATTCATTCGTCTTATTACAACCCGCACCTGAAGGCACCAACCTCTCAAGAAACACCTCAAAAACCAAACGGCGTTAAAACACTCCCACAAGACCCTCGCCAACCCCCCTTTCTATTATTCTCCCCCACCCCACCCCACAAACACCCGCACTGAAGGTCTCAAACGAGCAAAAATAAAACAACACGAACAGAGAGGAAAAACACCAGAAAGAGAGATTCTCCCTTCCCACACAACACTTTACACTTCAAAAATTAATTTAAAATAAAGTTAAGGCAACCCTTAATGATCTCGATTACGGCTCTTGCTCATTTTTATTCTCGGCTCTGTGAAAAGAGAGGGCTATTATGGAAATAAGTCTTAAGCTAGAGCGAAGGAGAATTAAGTGAAAGAAAGAGAAGACGCTAAACGTTCGAGTGTGAGGGAGAGAAGAAAATGAAGGACCGCTTGTAGTTGTACTACTTGCCTTTTTGGGGTCGTTATACGGGAGCATTGGAGAAATGCGTGTATTGTTTAAGCAAGGTTATTGAATGTGCTGTTATATTAAAAGATAGTTTCGAGAGTGGTATCATGGATAGTGCAATTAGTACTAAATGTAGTAATCATGGGGTTAAGAGATGTCGTATTTATTAGGGGAGTCGGGGGAAACTTATGATCAACGTAATTGAAATGACTTTTTATAGAAAGTTAAAAATTGATTTTTTTAAATGATGTAATTTTTAAATTTTTTGTAACTTGATGAGTAATTCCCGTTTTTAACTTCCTGGTGTTTTTATAATTTTGGGACATTACAACAGCATGTAAACTTTTTATCACCAAATGTTCGTGTTTTTAACTTGTGTTAACGAGACATATCATCTGCATGTATGAACTCAAAAGCTAAGTTAAAAATTTTCTAAGTTTTTTACAGCATAATGCTTTCCAAATGTAATGTTATCATTTGATATACTTATTATCTAACCCTAACCAAATTTACAAATTTTTCATAATTAAGTCAATTTTTTATGCTATCGTAAGGCAGGAAGTGTAACCAAACAAATTTTCTGATTGATATAGGAGTTTTAAAGTTTTTAATGACAAATTACTTTTTGTCAAACACCTCATGTGTAAGATTCGACTTTTAAAACCTATTTCATAGTAATGAAAAAACTGAGTGTTCAAAAAACAAATCAAATTAGTGTTCATAAAATAGTATAATTTAGCTGCACATAACAAAGTCAATTCAGAAATACGCATGATTGTAATTTTGAGTTAAAACTATAAACACAAGAAACAAAACC
Source organism: Tetragnatha versicolor (assembly GCA_024610705.1). NCBI lineage: Eukaryota > Metazoa > Arthropoda > Arachnida > Araneae > Tetragnathidae > Tetragnatha > Tetragnatha versicolor. The sequence goes on along the minus strand of JANDEH010000007.1, from coordinate 37,013,266 downwards.
TAAAAGAGTGTGTATATAGTAAAATGTATGAAACTTTCAGGCCTCACTAAATGTAGATGAACTCTACATCTCCAACAAAATTTCCCTCAAAAATAAAATTGCTTAAACAATCGTAGGTAGATAACTACACACCTATGCAATCACACAATTACCATGCAACACCCATTGCAGTTGATTCGTAAAGGCGTGAGATTCCATACACATCAATTTACCAATCACCATCAACAGTAAGACCAAACGCAGGGACTGATGAACACACAATGATCACGCATTTGAACAAGATCACGTAGTGGCGGTAAAACATCCCTTAAGCTGTAAAAAAATCTATTCATATCTAAATCTCATCTCATCAACTAATTAAAAAAAACTCAGCTATATCGTGAGACAGCCCCGCAGATGATGGTCATACCCAACCGCTTAAGAGAGAAAAGAGTCCAAGAAGATCCCATGCAACATAAAAAACTGTCCGAATTCCCTCACGGTTTCTGGACATAAAATACATCCAACTCGCCACTGTCTCCCCTCCCCATAGATATCCCAATGATATAAATCTGGCTGAAATCTGCCGCCAAGACACAGAAGAGAAGAACATCGTGACCAGGGTCATTGTCCAGGTCAGGTGAGAGCTGATGGACCTTCATGTTTATGGCGATGGTCGCTGGGATTTGCTCTTGTAAGCCGACTGGGAGAGTCTCCAGGGAGGTGGTCTTTTGCATACTGATGGCCTCTTTTGGCGAGAAAACAGTAACTTATTGATAGAAGCGGTCATCGTGTTTGTTGGATGGCATTTTGCAAAGTTTTAACGAGTGTTTGGGAGGGATGCGTGTGTAAATGGACTGTTGTTAAGGACAGGGATGGATGGATCAATGGACTGTGTGAATATTTGACTATTTCGTTGCAATGTATTGTTGTTCTACATAATGTGAAACCTAGTCATTTAAAAAAAGGAAAGCTCATTAGATGTTTTAGAATTATTTCTGAAGGAATGAAAATTTGTATTTTGATGCATAGCACAGGCATTTAATTCATTTTTTAATATTTTTAAAGAAGTTATAGCAAATTTACCTTTTATAATATTAAAATTTAAATGTTTTAGTAGTTATGCTTCCTTTTTCATAAATAATATTTTCAATTATTGATTATATTGATTGATATTGATGATTGATAGGGATTGTTAAGTCTCTGAATCCTGTTTTGTATTTCATCATAGACACGACAAAAAAAACCAATGATTCAAGTAGTAGATGCGTTTTTACCTATGCAATAAATAGTTAAATTTAAACGGTTGCTTTTTTAATTATAAAAAACTTCATTATTTTAAGTTTGCTTCTATTTGATACAACATAATCGTTTTAAAAATTATATTAATTTATTAGAGTTGTTCTATTTATAAGATCATAATACGAGGGGTAATTATTTAAGGTTAAATTAGAACAATAGTATTTTCGGGTATGAGAGTTCCGGTTCTTACACATAATTATGAAAATTGCCTAGAAAGGAACATATATTAAAGCCCAAGTGTACAAAAACTCAAACTTTCTGTAATTTCAATTAAAATTATTTTTACAGAAGAGATATTGCATTGAGCTTAGCTGTCACTGTTGATTCTTTGAAATTATATGGGATACCCCTATACCTGCAATCAATTTAACTTCCAGTGCAAATTAATTTCAACAGTTTTCTAGAAAATGTCACTACGTGTTCAGTTACACCCACCGATACACCCAGGCAAGGTAGTAGATGAAACAATATTCATAACACCTTATACTAAACACAAAAAGGTAACTTTTCTTTCTAAAAACCCTACATTTCCCCCAGAGGCTCAACTGAACACACTTTACAGTCGTTAAAATTCCCCCAAAAAGAGAACCCATCTCTATAAGCAACTTTTCTCACTTTGCCTGAAGTCCCTTCGCTTCACGTATAGGTAAAAAAAATGGAAGAAAGATAGTCCCTTTCCTTATCAGTTACCTTTCTAACTCGAGGGCATAGGTAATATCCATAATTTGGCACATAGGCCAGACTCGTTAGTAAGTGGGAGGCGCCATCTTGTTTGAACTTTTTTTTGTCTTCTTCGCAGACTTGGTGTAACTTTCACTAAGTTTTTTTTTCGTGTGCTGCTGTTGGAATTGTTATGGATGGCGTTTGGTATTTTTTATGAGAGTCATGTATGGATAGACGTTTGTGGTCCTTTTGTGTTTTGGATTGCTTTTTGATTTGATTTCTCCGAGATGGATTGGGTAATGGACATCGTATTACGTGGGATAAATTTGTGTGAGGATGTAATTATGTTCCATTTATGGCTATTCGCAGTTTCAGGAGTTGATATTAATCCTGTTCATATCATACGAATACATTAAACAAATAATATTAATGCATATTTTAGCATTTTTTCAAATAAAAAAATTACCATAGCTCATTTGATTCATTTGCGTCATTTCATTTATTTTATAAATACTTCTTCTGTAGTATTATGGGGATATCTGAGAAAACGCATAAAAAGAGGCCCTTTTTATAAGACTGATATTAACTGAGGCATAATATTTATTACATAGAAATCTGTATTAGAAGTTAAGTTGTAAAATACTAATGAAATAAACTTATTGATAAATCTTAAACCAAAAAAGTAACCACTATCAATTGTTTTATCAAAGAATGAACAAAACAAGTAAAAATTGGGAAAATTTGATTATATGGGGAAATTTAAATTAAATCCGAATATTTTAAAATTTTATTATTTGTGTGGAGTTTTCAAAAGAATTTGAAAAATTAAACTTTAATCAATCAATAAAAAATTTTTATTTCTTACCTCTTGACAACAACAATCTAAAGGCTTGTTTTTACTGGGCTGCACGAACGGAAATAGTAAATGCGACCCCTTCCTCGACGTAATTACAAAAACAATAGAATACCCATAGTCATAACTGCTGTTTTCCCCTTGATAAAATTTGTGAAATAAATGAAATTCTGATTAGACTTTTTCAATCATGGAAATATTTTTTTATCTTAGGTAGTGCGTATAAAAAACTACTTGGATAAAAACTTCCAATGGCAAGCTTTCAATCATTTCAAACAAATTAAAATAATGATAAGCAATTACTATTAAAAACTGAATGATAACAGTTCAGCTCCATCTAACAATCACTGAATAGCGATATTCACTGTTCTGTTCGCCCATTTGAAAACCTTCCATATTTCACCAGCGCCCCAATTCGAACTCCGAAACCATTCATCACCTCCTAAGCAGAAAATGAGACTAAGAAAAAAGCATCAGAAATAAGATCTCCCATTCATTGGCTTGAATGAACGAACAAAAAACAGCAAAAAATTCAATTTAATAATTTAAACACCTTCCATCCATGAAACTTAAACAGCTATTATCGGAAGCGTGCATAAATCGATATAACGGATAAAAAGAAGAAGAAAAACTTCCTCACACGTCGATCCGGAAGCAGAACGAATTTCTTTTCAGCAATAAACGCGGAACAACTTTCTCCAGACATGTTCCAGAGAGCGAAGAATATACTCTCATTCGATTTCCTATTCGATAATTCACAGCCATTTTCTCTGGTGATGCATCGCGAGCTGCAAGCATGAATCGAGATTCCGAATCTCATGCATAAAGGAAGATCACGGAATTGAAGCTGTGGCTCAAATCATCTCATTGTTCCTTCGGAGGAGTTGGTCCATTGCTCTTTTATGTCCACTTTGTATTTACCTCGGAAAGATTGCCCAGGTACTTTAGTGTCTGTGGGGATATTCAATTCCTTGTGTCTTATATGTCCATTAATCGAAAATAGGTGCAGTCCAATCATTAATTTATGTATCAGTACCGCTTTTGGACCATTGTGATGCAATACCTTAAGAGCTTCTTTGCAATATGAATATCCTGTAATAAGTCCAATATGAAAAAGGGCAGAGACGCAGTATGGTAAAATTAACTAAAACTTTATTGAGCAAGACGAAAGCAAGTTAATATATCATCGACGAAAATCTCTCAGTCGAAATGAAAAGAACACTTTATATATAGTGTTAGAATGACGTGGTACTTCTCGACGTCATACAAAATCAATTCATTTAAGTTGTTTTTTATGTTGATTTGCATAGCCCAACATATCCCAACAGTACACTATCCATGAACACCTGATAACTTAACTTACACAATACCTTGAAGCTTATCCAATGTGTTTCAGATTTCTAAGAAAGCTGTAGAATTTTGCATTAATACCCGCCAAGACATTTTAAAGTATAATAAGCTTTCCTTTGAAAGAACAAAGCAAATCTCTCAGGAACTATTTATTTACATTAATCAATAATCCCTTAATATTTCTTTTTGTACTTCAAAAATATATCTACAAAAAACTTGGAAGTCAATGGGTTTTCGAATTTCATTTATCATCACTAGGGTTGTTGTAACTGCACCCACGATAGTTACGTTTTCCAAACTAGATATAAATTTAAAACAAATTATTTTTCCTTAAACCTTTGGTAAGCTATCCTTTTTCCCATAAATTCTAAGTTTTGAAAGAATAGATTCAGACGAAATAAAATAAAAACAGTTTTTGTATCAGACAAATTGAAATAAACATTTATAAACTAATAAAGAATACAAGAAAAAACACAAGAAAAGGTAAAGAAAGCAGATTCTTTACAATAAATTTAAATTGTTGATATTTTCCTGAAATTCAAATCTATTAAAAAACATATCGACGTCACAAAAAGATTCTTTCATTACTTAGATTTTTAAATGTTGGCATTTATATTGAAATATTTTTCATGAAATTTATACAATAAAAATAAAAATGAAAAATTTTCAGACAATGGATAAAAAAATTTAGAAAGAAGAATCTAACAATAGCGTTGATATGGAGCTTGATACTTTTAGTTTCATAGATAAAACCTGTAACTATAGATACAGAAATAAGTTCACGTTTGTAAACATCCTAAAATACCTTACCGGTGTCATTGTTTTTATCACCCAGTCATGCTTTTAAATAAAGGGTCGACATTCTCTCATAATGATAAATAGCACCCTAACGTAGCTAAAAAGACGAACCGCATTTGATCCACATCGGTTTTTGATTTATCGGATTCGTCTTAGCGAGATCATAAAAACGATAATGTGAAAAAATTCACTCAAAAATACTCTTCTTCGGAAATGCTCTTTTCTTGTGATTCATGAGATTGGGCACGGACAGTTTCCGAAATTTATGATGCGTCGAACTATAAATATGCATGGGGCCCGCGTTGAGGTAGTATTGCTTGGAATAGTGGGTCAGTCTTGGCTGGCTGCGGTCAAGGTAAAGCTTAGTGGTGTATTTGATACAATTTTAATTACCATTTTCTGATGGGTTTTGTACATCTCTCACGGAATCAGTTAAAGAGGTTAGGTAATCAAAAAAATTATGAAAATCATAATTTTTATGAAAAATAAGACAGTAATAAATATTGAAGACGTTTTTAAAGTAGTTCTAAAATGACATAAAAACAAATGTTTTAAATGAAATACCAGATACAATTCAATTTTAAACACAATTTTTAGAACTGAACCGGAATAAATTAGTCTAAGAAGTACAAACCATAGAGCAATTTTAATTTAAAAATTCATATAATTTTTTCTGGTTGAAATTCATTACTACAGTGCTAATTTCATCATGTGATAGCATTTAAAATCAATATATTTCAATAATTTAAAGCAAAATACCCTAAAAATAAATAAATAACATTTAGTTTTACAATAGGTTTACCAAAATGCCATGCTATTATTTTCTAATCATCAATAACATTGCTACAATATTGCTAATCTTCTGAAAACGCTATTGCAGACTGATTAACTAAGGAGCAGTATGACTATTTCTTTACTTTTTCCCCTTGATATTTTTAGAGGTTCTGTGAACTTAGACATCTTGAAAAATATAAAATGTCAACGCTCTATTATTATCATCAGCATTAATGTGTCGAGGACTAACCTTCTGCCTCTACACAACCATTTGCCTCTAATTCAGTTTTAATTAGAGGAAAAGAGTCGAATCTTCCCTTCACGGTGATTGCCCCTTCCTCAATTAGCAAAATCGGGAGACTCTAAAGAAACGAAGCATCAGATCTTATTCTAATAAAAAGACCCCTTCGAAAGAAACCACACAAAGGACCAACGCATGCAAAAGCGGCTAGTTAACACAAAAAAACCGTCAGTTGGGGGATAGTTGCGTGTAAACCCGCAGCTGCCCAACTTCAAATGAGCGGAAGTGGATTAAATGACCTCTATTAGTGGCCACGTGTAATAATAACAACCGAAACAAAAATCACCGCCAGGCAGTTGATATTTCCTGGCGTTTGTCCACCTCTGTGGTAATTGAGGGGTCCACATCGCCGATTAGGAATAATGTATGGAGAGATGGCATCACCTTGCATCAGGTGGTCAGGGATGTCATTGATGATGGAACAGCTGGTTCTTTGAAATTGGTGTCTGGAATGGTTTTTGAGGATGATGTCAGGGGGTTCTGGACTTTCTCCTCCTTTTTTTTCGGAATAATTTTTGAAGATGTAATGACCCCTTGGTAATTTTTCGATGAGTAATTTAGTTAACCTTGAAAACTCGGTGGAAGTGCTTTGACGTTGTTGTATCATTATTCGTGAAATGAGGGGTTTCGTAAGAGGGAAATGATGGTTTTTGGGTGTTAGTTTGAGTGACTATTATTAGGTGAATGAAGTCGCTTGTTATGACAGGTTTTGAATTTCATTTCGAGTTAAGTGTGAAAGATAAAGGTACATGTGGTTTTTTTTAGAATTACCTAATTTCTATATTCTATTTCCAAGAATAAAACATATAAATGGTGTATTGTGGGCTAATGGGACATTTTTTAATAAATGCTATTATAATCACTCTTATAAATTTAAAACGATTTTACCATTCTAGTTTATAAAAATATTCTTGGAAAGTAAAAAATATTATTCATCTATGAGTTTTATCAACTTTTGGAATTTAATACTGCTGTCCCATTAGCCAACATACTTGGGGTCAATAAGGAAGTTGCATGTGTCAGATTTTCAAAAAAAATAACCTGTGTTCCGTATGGTTTTTTGTTTGGTAAAATGAAATATCTAGTCAATTTTTCAAAAAAATGTAGTACTGGAAATTAAATATTTTAATTTAAAGTCGAGAAAAAAACACGTGACTGAAAACGTTTATTGTTTAAAAAGTAACGATGAGGTCAACAATCATACCATCAACTCCATTAGTACAGTCAAATTAGGCGAAAAAATGGCCGGAGGTAGACATTTAGAAATACAAGCAGAAACCCCCTGGGATGTATTTAGGGGGGTCTGAGGATGCCTCACCTGAAAATCCCAAAAAATCCGGTGACGGGTTTTCCGCCATTTTGAAAAAGAAGTCGGCCCTATTGGATTTTTCCATAGTTCATAAAAACAGCTATAACAGGCGAACTAATTGGTTTAAAATGTTCGTTCTTGTTTTAAAATGCGTAATTCAGTGCGGTTTTTAAGTTTCACGCATCAATTATTGGTTCTAAACCATACATTTTTTTGAAATTAAGCTAAAATAGCAATTTTTTCGTATTTTTTTCGGTTGTAGTTCTTTCGTTTAATACTGTGTCGTAACTATTACAGATATCAAGACCAAAACAACTGGAACTTGTTTAGGATGGTCTTAGGCTATACCATACCAAAATTCTAAGAAATCCCGCCATTAGTTTTCCGCCATTTTGAAAAAAACTGCGGCTATACTGAATTTTCAATGTTTCTTAAAAACTGCTATAACAAGCGAACTTATTGGAATAAAATGCTCAATTTTTTTATAAAATACATGTCTAAGTGTACGTTTTTGAAATATCATGCAGTAAGTTAATATCCTTAAAGATTTAATTTTAAAAACTGGGAAAAATAGTAATTTTTCAGTCTTTTTCTGTTGTAGTTTTTTTATAGTCCAGGCAAATTAGACATTCAATATAACAGGCTGAAAATTGGTGGAAATGTAGAGAATAGTGTCCGTCTTGATATCCTGAAATTCCCAAAAAATCCCTCCAGGGGAAAATCCGCCATTTTGGAAAAACCAACGCCATCTTGGATTGAGTTTTCAAGCATAGCGACTGAACCAAGGGGCCGATTAAGTTCGTTTTTGTCCCAAATTGTTAAATATTGTGTATTTTAATAGAAAACATCAAAAAATTCAAAATGAAAAACTTAATTTAATAATAATTAATTTTTATTTAATTAATGATTTGTCGTGTGTAAATGTAGGTAAGCATTCAAGATAACAAGCTGAAAATTGGTGAAAATATAGAAGACAGTGTCCTAATTAATATCTCAAAATTCCCAAAACATCCCTCCAGGGAAACCGCCATTTTGAAACAACCGCCGCCATCTTGGGTTGTATTTTTAAGCATAGCGATTGAACCAAGGGTTCGATTGAGTTTGTTTTCGTCCCAAATAGTTCAATATTACGTATTTTAAAGATAAAACCTGAAATAGTTCGAAATAAAAAATTTAATTTAAATAAAATTAAATTTACTTAATTAATGATTTGTCGTGTGTAAATGTAGATAAGAATTCAAAATAACAAGCTGAAAATTGGTGGAAATGTAGAAGAAAGTGTCCTGATCGATATTCCGAAATTCCCAAAAAATCCCTCCAGGGGAAAATCCCCCACTTTGAAAAAACCACCGTCATCTTGGACTCTCAATTTAAGCATAGAGATAATAGAGTTTTCTCTTTCCACAACAATGAAAATTCCCCAAAAAGGCATTATTGAAGCTGAAAAAAACTGCAATTTTAAAGTCGAATATTTCAGAAACTATACGTGCGATTTAAGTAAATTTAGGCTTAAAATGTAGTTAATTTATTCAATAAAAACATGCAGTTCCGTGCATGGTCAAGAATATCACCGTTTAGTTGAAACTAAATAAAAAATATTGGACAAAACGGTCAAAATTAAGAAAACAAACTATGCTCAAACGATATAGCAATAAAACGGTCAAATTTTTGACCATGCACGGAACTGCATGTTTTTCTTGAATAAATTAACTACATTTTAAGCCTAAATTTACTTAAATCGCACGTATAGTTTTTGAAATATTCGACTTTAAAATTGCAGTTTTTTTCAGCTTCAATAATGCCTTTTTGGGGAAATTTCATTGTTGTGGAAAGAGAAAACTCCATTATCTCTATGCTTAAATTGAGAGTCCAAGATGACGGTGGTTTTTTCAAAGTGGGGGATTTTCCCCTGGAGGGATTTTTTGGGAATTTCGGAATATCGATCAGGACACTATCTTCTACATTTCCACCAATTTTCAGCTTGTTATTTTGAATTCTTATCTACATTTACACACGACAAATCATTAATTAAGTAAATTTAATTTTATTTAAATTAAATTTTTTATTTCGAACTATTTCAGGTTTTATCTTTAAAATACGTAATATTGAACTATTTGGGACGAAAACAAACTCAATCGAACCCTTGGTTCAATCGCTATGCTTAAAAATACAACCCAAGATGGCGGCGGTTGTTTCAAAATGGCGGTTTCCCTGGAGGGATTTTTTGGGAATTTCGAGATATTAATTAGGACACTGTCTTCTATATTTTCACTAATTTTCAGCTTGTTATCTTGAATCCTTACCTACATTTACACACGACAAATCATTAATTAAATAAAAATTAATTATTATTAAATTAAGTTTTTCATTTTGAATTTTTTGATGTTTTCTATTAAAATACACAATATTAAACAATTTGGGACAAAAACGAACTTAATCGGCCCCTTGGTTCAGTCGCTATGCTTGAAAACTCAATCCAAGATGGCGTTGGTTTTTCCAAAATGGCGGATTTTCCCCTGGAGGGATTTTTTGGGAATTTCAGGATATCAAGACGGACACTATTCTCTACATTTCCACCAATTTTCAGCCTGTTATATTGAATGTCTAATTTGCCTGGACTATAAAAAAAACTACAACAGAAAAAGACTGAAAAATTACTATTTTTCCCAGTTTTTAAAATTAAATCTTTAAGGATATTAACTTACTGCATGATATTTCAAAAACGTACACTTAGACATGTATTTTATAAAAAAATTGAGCATTTTATTCCAATAAGTTCGCTTGTTATAGCAGTTTTAAAGAAACATTGAAAATTCAGTATAGCCGCAGTTTTTTTCAAAATGGAGGAAAACTAATGGCGGGATTTCTTAGAATTTTGGTATGGTATAGCCTAAGACCATCCTAAACAAGTTCCAGTTGTTTTGGTCTTGATATCTGTAATAGTTACGACACAGTATTAAACGAAAGAACTACAACCGAAAAAAATACGAAAAAATTGCTATTTTAGCTTAATTTCAAAAAAATGTATGGTTTAGAACCAATAATTGATGCGTGAAACTTAAAAACCGCACTGAATTACGCATTTTAAAACAAGAACGAACATTTTAAACCAATTAGTTCGCCTGTTATAGCTGTTTTTATGAACTATGGAAAAATCCAATATGGCCGACTTCTTTTTCAAAATGGCGGAAAACCCGTCACCGGATTTTTTGGGATTTTCAGGTGAGGCATCCTCAGACCCCCCTAAATACATCCCAGGGGGTTTCTGCTTGTATTTCTAAATGTCTACCTCAAACCCTAATTTGACTGTACTACATTGCTTTCCAACAATGTTTATCGTACGATGAAGTCACATACCAAACTCTTGGCGTGTTCGCGCTTTTAAAAAGGGGATTTTTGTTAATTTTTTTGTCAATCAAAAAATTTCTTTATCGGCCTCAAATTTTGGGTAGTTGCTTATTTTTTCCAAGAAGAATCGATTAAAAAAAATATAAAAAAATCATGCAACTTCCTCATAGGGACACAGTGCAGGTCTGATGATGGGGCATGCTGTAAAATTCAAAAATAAAAGTAATTTATGAATTTTAAATGCATTTTATAAACGTATGCTATTATATTGAATGTACAAAAACTGTTGTGGGGTTGAAAATTCAGCATTAAATATTTTAAATCCGTCTTCTGCAGTGTTAAGTTTCATCAATCCAGGGTTCATAGGTATCCTATATTTTTTTATATATTTGACCCCTGTCTTAAATTTCCTATATTTTTCTACTTCTTAATTTGCATTGTCAACTTGTATTTATTTATTTTATGAGACCATTTTGATATTTTCTGACATGTCCCATATCTTTGGGGCAAATGCCCTATGTTTTCGCTATGAACCATGCTAATCAAAATTATTTCTTCACTAATTAGAATTACCCTAAAAGGATAATTCTAGGTAGGATTAGTCTACATAAAAATATAGTTAAAATGTTTGAAGGATTTTTAAAATTACTAATTTGTTTTGTTTGAAATGTTAAAATTTTTCCAACTCAAAAAATGTTTTAGTTCTTTTTTTAGCTTTATATGTATTTAATGACTGTCTAATTCTGTTTACATCCAACCTAATTAACTATGCAAAGTCACATAAACACTAGAATGTTCTTTTAAAGATATATTCATCCACATTAAGTTATCCCATTAGCCCCCACAATGTAAGAATTTACAATTCAAGAATTAGTTCTTTACTTGTGCAATTCAATAAATTTTCAGTGATATTTTCAAATTCTCCATATGTTTGTAGAATCTAAAACTGTATTTAAATAAAATTGAAATCTTCTTGAAAGTTTAAAAAATTCAATCGATAATCAAAATTAAATATTTGCTCAGGCTAGTTGAAAACAAACTTAGCTTTTTCCTGCGAAGCAAAAACCTGTCACGACAGATATTCCATGCTGAAAATGTTTACTATGACTTTTACAAATAAGTGTTGTAAAATGTTTTACTAAAATATTTATAATATGAAAAATCCATTTGACCCATTAGCCCCAACATTATCCTAACTGTTCCACTAAAGATACATATTTTTTTTGTTATACTTGGGAAAGATACTTTCTAAAGCTTGATAAAAACTTATTGGGGACAATTAAATGTTAAAAAATTTTATATTAAATTGATATTACATTACAATAACATTAATAATATTACATTAAAGTATCAAAATTTGATATTTTAATGTAATACCATTGCATCGACATAAATTGGATTAAAACCTACTTGATCTGAATCCTTACTAAATGTAGTCCAATAACTTTAGCAAAATAGCATTTTTAATTATTTTGTTTATTAAACATGATTTTTTACTAAGTGATTCTTTTAACTAAAATTAGTTTTTTCTGCTTCTTCTTATTATTACATTTTTATCATTAGTGACATAAATAATATATTTATAGTATTAAAAAAGGAAAATATGACACATGTTTAAGAACGAAAGGTATAAGATCACGAAGGAAAATGTTTGATATTCTTTTACTCTGTTTTGTAACATATAATACTTAAATTTTATGATTTTTTTACTGTCATCAAATACTGAACCAAAATTTTTTACAATAACAGGTGAATGTCTTGACACGTGGTGCAATGGATCTTTGTCAGCCGAGAAGTTAGCAAGTTCTAATCGCATGAGAGGCAAGTTATATTTGGTTTTCATAAAATTTATCTTAGTTTTAGATCTACAACCGGCGTACTGGCTTTGTAATTGGGATATCTGACCAATTTAAGAATAAAATCCAGTTTCTGAAATTCTAACTAGAATTGAAAATTAGCAGCTTTTTACGATCTTCTTAAAAAAATTACACTTTAACAATCGACTATTTCTTATCAAAATGAAATGATATGTAAGTGTCATTATTGCGTCTTTAAGCGGAGTAAAAAAATAAAATATCCGCGGTGGTTGTATAATGCATATTCAAAATGGTTTCAGTATACAGTGTGTTTCAAAAGTCCTTTTCGTGGCTTTTATTTGAAACCAACGTGTCCTAGGGTCACGGAAGTAAGGTCTACCCCTTGGTAAGTGACCCTGAATAATCCATTGGAAAGACATTGGAAGACAACGCCCCTAGCAGCGAAATAAAATAGTTTAAAAAATTTAAAAACTAAAGGAGTTAGAGCAAAATCCTCAATGAGAGTATTGTTGCCAACATTATGAATAACTCACTGAAAAAAAATTCATGAAAATATCGTGAATATAAGCGGAGATATTAGCATGTAAAAATAGCACTTTTCAGGCCTCAAAAAAAGAAAAAGTTCAGAAATTTGAAAATTTTTCAGTGTTATTGTGTAGTATTGTGTTTTTTTAGTTGAATAAAGACAAAATTTAATCAAAAAATCAAAAAAATTTAACCAAATCCAAAAAAAGAACCAAATGTACATACTACATACATGTATTTAACTTTTCCTCAAACACTAAATTTTTCAACTATAACTATTTTTTTGTTTCTAAATTTTTAAAATTTCAAAAAATAAAATAAAAAAAATGTTTTTCGAATTTTCCTCCCTCCATCCCCCTAATCCTCAAGAACGGGATAAAAATTCCGTGACCCTCAAAGAGCAACCCCCAGAAACTGTCCCTGAAGAACTCAACCTCAACCTTCCCCTCAAGAGAAACTCTCCCTTTGCATGTGGGTAAAAAAACCCAGTCAACGACGGATTTACCGTCTCCAACGGTCGCAAAGAAAATGTCTTTTTCCACCTGCCACAGTCAATGTCTGTCGTGGCCCCCACCTGCCACACTCCTTTCTTCTGCTGCCACTCGCAGGGGGGCGGGGCTTGGTGAGAGGGGGGGAGAGGTGAGTGAGTCACTCGGAAAAGGGTTGTGCGCCTCTCTCTCTCTCATCAACTTGGCTTCTGGTGCCAGGGTGATTTTAAAATAGATGGAGACACTGGATGAGGCACCTAGGAAATCTTATTGATTTTCTATACATTAATAATGAAGGGTCCCTTTGCTGGGGGGGACGTAGAGAGTTTTTGGTGGGTGGTGTGGGAGTGGCATCATTGTTAGTACTGGATGCGATGGAAAATGTAGTTGAGGTTGAGCATTAGAGTCATTAACAACAAAACATTTTAAAGGGTTTAAACCCCCCTACTGAGAAATTTCCAAGTACCTCCACTAATTTTAAAAATTGATCGATTTTAGAAAAAATTTACATTTTAGAATTGATGTAGTATGCGGCCTGCCTACCACTCTTTCGTTAATTATACTTTTGTTAGGTGGTGACACTGAAATTTGGCCAACCAACGGTATGACACTTTTCAATCAATTTTATAAACAAAACTTAATTAATTAAAAAGTATCAGGAAGCACACAACATCAAATGTTGTACAATACTGGAAAAAAAATCGACTCAGACCCTATATCTCCGGAACGGCTTGTGATATAAAGACAGATAAGGTATCATTTTTCATGATTTGAAGTATTCTATATAAAGAAAATTTTTCAAGTTCTTAGGGGGTCGTCTTCATATTAAACGAAGTACCAACTTTCGTTTTTCCTATGGGCGACATCAAAGATTATTCCAGATTCTGAAAGAGCACCCTATAAAACCCCCCAAAATCAGTTTTCATGTCATTTGGTCCCCAAATGAAGCCAGGAGTGGGGGTTGAAGTTCGTCGAATTTACATTGAAATCTCGTTTTTTACGTTGAATTCTCGATTTTGACCCTGCGGGGTTGATGGTTGAAAGGATAAAAATCGAGAATTAACGTAAAAAACGAGATTTCAACGTTTTTCAACGTAAAAAATTTTCTGTATATAGAATACTTCAAATAATGAAAAATTATACCTTGTTTGTCTTTATATCACAAGCCGTTCCGCAGATATAGGGTCTGAGTCGATTTTTTTCCAGTATTGTATGTGTGTTAGCATATTAACTCTTCAATAAACAGTACATAGAAGTATAATAATTTAGTAAGTAGTTTTAGAACAGCAACAGCTAAGTAGGTTTGTGAACAGCCATTTCCAAAAAATGATAGAAATTATTCAAAATTGATGGGACTAATGGTTTTCTCGCACAATTATTAACTCAATCTAAATATCCCATAAATATTCAATTTCAAGATGATAAGGTTATAAATGAGACCTGTTACAAAAATATAGGGACCAAAAACGAGGTGGAAACGATACAAACAACTTAATTCGAGGTAATAAAAAAATATCAAGAACTCTTCTTTTCTTGTTAACAGAGGGGTCAACCTCGTGCTTATTTTTTAATTTATTCCACAACCAATTTTTGATTTAAAGCTATTATAAATAAAATTAACAAATATCGTTCAGTTTGTCACCTCATCTTACTTCGTTTTTGAAAAGCTGCATCTGACCTTTAAACACCCCAAAAAACCTACAGGATTTAATATTTACAAATTAGAAATAGTAAAGATTGATTAATATGTTTTAAAGAAAATTTATTTAATATTAATAAAAAATAAAAATGCAATTGATCGAATTCATAGTCTTTAATTTTTATATCTATATAAGTAAAAACTAAATCAAATGTTTTTTAAAAAAGGAAAACATCTCAGAAAATAATGTTGAAAAATATATTGCTTTAGAAACAGCCAATATGGTACTGAGATCTCTGTATTATCCCCTTTTAAAGTTTATTTTGAAACCGCTTTTCCCAAACCTATCTTGAAACTATCGGTCTGAAAGTAGAGTAATTAATTAAATGTTGATCGAACTCTAATTTGATAAACCCGAACCGAATAATTAGATAGAAGCAACTTGATACAACTAAATTCGAAGACAAATTGTCACAGGCAACGGTTTAATTCGAAGTGGGTGGTCGGAAATTCAATTTCAGCAAAATAAAACCGAAAACTAGTTTTAGGAAACTTTTCTCGGCTTTTGAAATTTTCACGAAAAATTATAGCGTAGAGAAAGCAATACCAATCAGTTACACTTGTTCTAAGTATCTATAAGATTGATTTTAATTCTGAAGGCAGTTAGGGATTTAACATAGTTGCATCTATATAAAGTAAGTGTAGCAATATCCGACCACTGGCCTCGAGTAACCAACGATTTACGTTTTTTTTGTATAGGTACTAAAGATACATTTGTTATTTTTCACTCCATCTACACTAGCGGAAATAAAAATCCCAACACCAAGAAGGAAAGGAGATATCAAAGTCAAATTTATTTCTATGATTGCACATAGTATCAATGTGAATTGCTTTAAAAATCAGCCTTCCTGGATGTTAGGGGGCTGAGAAAATCGGTGAGGAGTGTTGTCTCCATAGGTGTCCATTACCGCCGTCACACATCATGGTATTGAGTGACAGGGGCTCTAAATGACTTTTAAGGGATTGGAGGACCATGTTGCCTCCTCAGGTAGTCCAAATTCATATGGTGCACTAGCGGACGTTGCATATCGGGCTAGGGGATTTCTCCTCCTTCTCCGAACATGTTTTGTGAGCGTTGGTTCTTACGAACGGATAGGCCAGGGTAAAAATGCAACCTAGGGGTTTAAGAAGAAAGCTTGGACATTGCATACAACATGTGGTTGTGCATGTTTCTCTTGAAATTTGTCCCCAGGACAGGTCTGAAGGTAAGGATGGACAACCGGCTAAAAAACCTCAATAAAGCAGCTCCGGTTGGCCAAAATACCGGTAGATCATACTGAGAACAAGCGGCAGTGGGATGGATGTCGTTTGCAGTACTGCGGATTGTCCGTTCGGTCCGCATAGCTTCTTACATCTTTGTCAATAAACAAGAGGCTGAAAATGGGCATTTCTGTTTCCAATAGTGCACGAAATAAGGAAATGAAAATCCCAATTTCATAACATTGTGTCTATGAGAGAATCCTGATTCGGTTTGGAGCACCACGACGGTTAGGTATGAGTTTGAAGACACAATGGAGAGAGCGCACTCAGCTGATGATTTTCTAATCATTCCACGGAGTGGTGATGCAGGGTAACGGAGTGGGGATGCATTTGATTCCATTTCTGCTACTCCTGAGTATGATTCACCAGTACTTTTTCCAACCAGAGCTGCGTCATTGAGATTTTGCAGCCGGTAGACCGCCCTTACCTTCAGACCTGTCCTGGGGACAAATTTCAAGAGAAACATGCACAACCACATGTTGTATGCAATGTCCAAGCTTTCTTCTTAACCTCCTAGGTTGCATTTTTACCCCGTCTTTCACGTTCTCTAGAACCAACACTCACAAAACAGGTCCGGTCAATGAGGAGAAATCACCTAGCCCGGTATGCAACGTCCGCTGGTGCACCATATGAATTTGGACTACCTGAGGATGCAACATGGTCCTCCAATCCCTCATAAGTCATTTAGAGCCCCTGTCACTCAATACCATGACGTGTGACGGCGGTAATGGACACCTATGGAGACAACACTCCTCACCGATTTTCTCGGCCCCCTAACATCCAGGAAGGCTCATTTTTTAATCAATTCACATTAATACTATGTGCAATCATAGAAACAAATTTGACTTTGATATCTCCTTTCCTTCTTGGTGTTGGGATTTTTATTTCCGCTAGTGTATATACTTTTTATATATACTTTATATCATTATATTTTCATTATCGTAAAGTATGGATGTTTGGAAACTGGTGAACATGGACGCATTGGTGCACTTACTCTATTAATTTTTGTAATACCGAAGTATTATAATAACTTTAAAATCAGACGTAGTTTAAAATATTTTATATGTTCGAAAATACCATTAGTGTTCAATTTAAGGGAAACTAATTCATTTAATTTTATGCTTGATTGAAAATTTGTTAAAACTCTTGACACAATGTAAAAATTAATTAGCCTTAGCCAAAAAGAAATTTTCTTCTGAAATTCTTCACAGAAAACATAATTTTTAAGTCATTTCATTATACAACATGATCGATATGTTTACATTTATAATCTCCCAGATTAACTAACTTGTTTGAACTAAACTTTTTCTTTTTTTTCTCACCCACTTTTAACCTAAATTTCACTTAGTAAGTACTCAAGAAAAAAAAGCAAAATCTCAGAACCACACACAAAGAAAGTGTAAGTTAGGGAGAGAAAAAAACTAACGTAATGTGGGAGTAAAAAACATTAAGCTCCAGTTTTTCAAGTCTTTATAAGAAATTAAATTGAAAGAGCAGAGGAACAGAGCGAATTGAAAAAAAAGGAGTGAATGAAAAAATACGCAAATGTTCCTATTATTGCCAGGATAATAACGCTGGAGAATGAACTCCTTAGGGTAGGATTAACGGGCTATCTTATTTTACGTAATAGCTCCTTTCTTCATGGTTGCTGCATTTCAATCATGCTTCAGCGCCAAGCGGGGAAAACGGCGCCGCTTTTTTCATTTTTTGGCGATCTATTGAGTCGAAGTATTTTTCCTCAATTTGCATAAAAACGAAAATCGTTCGTAATGTATTCTTTGGAATGAAACTTTTTGAGTTGAGGAAGGTAGTGTTTACTATCCAGGCAGGCTATTTTCTGAAAACATGCTTGGTTGTTGACTTAAAATTGCGGATGGGTTAATTTAATAACATTTAGCAATGCTTTTTTTATTAAATTTATTAGCTGAAAGTTATTAGCATAAGTTAGCATAGTAGTTTATAATATTATCAAGAATAAATAAATAATTAGACACTATTTTTGATCTCAGATCTAAAGAGTTGTTTGAAAATATTATTGTACATAATTTTCCCACGTAATTTATTATTCTACAACCCTCGCAAATCCACTCATGCATCCCGTTTACTTTCAATTTTTTGGAGAGGTTAGGAAATTTAATAACAGATATCTTTCGCGAAAGTGAATTTCATTCAATTAAAATATTGTAGGCGGATTTTATAATAAAATATCCATTACATTCAATTCATACGAAATATTCTTACACATAGAATTTGAATCAAGGGAAATCTCAAGAACTAGATTTCATTAAGCGAACAAATTTCGAATATCAATCCACATCAAAGGATGTAACTAATTCACTAATTTAATCCGCATTACCTCTCGCTCATTTTTTTTAAATGATGAACCTTTCAAAAGGTGCTGAAGCGCCTAAAATGGTGTTCTAACTCCATTACCGCATGCACGATCCACCACGTGCCGTCAGGCGATGTATCCATCCAAGATAGAATCTCTAATTGGAGGAGCATGTTACATGTCTTGGCCAATTAGGCAAGGGACTGCTGGTTTTAAACTGACACCCCAAACGAAGCTTGCAATCAATTTCCAATTTATCGCTCCTAAGGAGATTGGGTACTTGTTTAACAATGCAGTTCCCCTTTTTGAAACAATTTTTTGGTGGGGAAGAGAGAAAGAAGTAGGGATTCTAATGTCTTTTGCCCTTTAATGATCGTTGGAGCTTTTTTTCAAATGGCTGATTAGAGTGAGAGTATCAGTTTGAATTAAATAAACAGGGTTTAACTGTATGGGGCGATTGATTTTGATTTGGAGGAGATGGGGCTTATGAAATAGCTGCCGTGGCGTTTTTGTTAAATGAGTTGAAACTTTAAGGGCAGTGTATGAAATTTAATTATGAATTTGGTTTTTCTCTGCCTTTCAAAATATTCAGTCGCAAAACTGGGAAGTTTATAATGGTCTCATGTACATGAGCGAATCAATATTTTTGATTGAATCGTCAGTTAGAAGAAATGAATAAGTCCAAAATAAAACAAATTGACTTTTTGTGCTTAAAACATGAGTGAAAAGAGAGTAAAAATATCTACCCCCTATCAGCAGATATAGCTTTTTGAATTTTCAAAATCTATGTCATTTCATTGTATTTTTTCATTTAAGTTGGAATTTTAATTTGTCTTTCTTTTCCTATTACTTTTACTTAAACTAAACCAAATTAAAATTTTCTCTTCATTTAAAGTATTTTCAAACTTTTTTATACAGGGAATGTTTGACTCCATTCATATTCACTTACTCCATTGATACTGTGTTTTAATGACTCTGTTCATTATAATTTTGAATTTATTTGTCTTATTCTTCTTATTTCTCCTTTTCGTGGTGTGGATTAAGAAGAAAAATAAATTAAATGCCAATTTAAGGGGTTTTTAAGATTTTTCTTCAAAAAAATTTTATAAGGTGCAAGAAGGGAATAAGTCCATAACTTTTTTAACCTTAAAATATGTTTCAATGTATTTCTTTTTGTTCTGACGATTGCTCTGTTTTTTAAATAGGGTTCTTAATTTCCAGTAAAAATTTGGTGGTTATACAATGAAAATTCCATTACTTACACGTTTTTTTTTTCGATTTTCTCAAAACTTGTTTTTGGACTAATTCCCTTCTTCTAACTAACGATTCAATTATAAGTTCTATGAAAGTCTGGTAGATAGGTATGATGTGGAAGAAATTATAATTTTAATTTTTACTTCCATATTGTTATTTTTTAAGTTGTTATTAATTTGTTGTTATAATTTATTGGGGGTTTTTTACATTAATTTTTTTGTAAAATAAGAAACCTTTTAGTTATAACTACTGTTAAATTTTATTGAGAGATAATTAAATGGTCACGGGAGACCAAAAAGTAGGCAATTGGTTAGATAATAATGAATAAATTGAATTGTCAGTTGGAAGAAGGGAAAAAAGGGAGTCAAAAAATGACAAATTGACCATTTGTGCACGAAACAAATTCGTTTTATTTTTTAGGTTAATCTGGAATTAAAGTTAATGTGTCTTTCTTTTCATATTCTTTGTGCTCTAAAATGAGTTAAAATAAAATTTTCTCTTAATTTCAATTTTTTTTTTCAAACTTTTGTAGTGCAGGGAATGTGTGACTCCATTCATATTCACTCACTCCATTGATACTGCTTTAATAACTCAGTTTCACCATAATTTTGAATTTTATTTGTCTTATTCTTTTTATTTCATCCTTTTCTGGTGTAAACTAAGGAGAAATATAATTTAAATGTGAATTTAAGGGTTTTTAAAGATTTTTTCATCAGAAAAATTACATAAGGGGAAAAAAGGGAATAAGTCCATAAAATTATTTTGACTGTAAAATATTTTTGAATATACAGTAAAGCACCGTTTATACGTCTCTCATTTATACGTCTTTTACATTTATACGTCGTTTTCGCTAAGTCCCAATTCGTTCAAATAATCAAAATTGTTTTCAATTATACGTCTTTTCATTTATACGCCGTTTTACGTCGGTCCCTTGAAAGACGTATAAACGGTGCTTTACTGTACTTATATTTGTTTTGATGATGGCTCGGTTTTCTAAATAGGGTTCTGAACTTTCAGTAAAATTTTAGTGATTATACTATGAAAATTCCATAACTTATACAGTTTTGTTCGTTTTTCTCAAAACTTGGTTTTTGGCCATCTTCCAACTGATGATTCAATTATAAAAGATATTGAATATCATAGGACAGAAGGTCTATGAATTTTAACATCATCTCATCGGGGCCTTATGATTTACTTTTATACAACCGAGATTTTTACGATAAGGCTTACCACTACACAACTTTATTTTCATGCTATTTACAAAAACTGCGATGATTAAAAAATCATCGTCATCCTTTAATTCCTTTGAAACCGTGATGTCTAATCTATTTATTTCGATTGAACCAAAGAAAATTGCATTGGCTCTTCCTCATCAATGGAGACTACATTTATTTTGTAAATGCACGTTTTGACTCGCTTTTCTGAATCTGCATTCCCCCCACAGCCATCAACGTTTACCTCCAACCCAAATTAGAACACCACACTCATTTCCCATCCCCTCAAGTAACCTCTCACCCCCAATTCGAACTCCTCCCAAATCCTCCATCCATCTTATACTCCCTCCAACAACCACCTTCCAAGTCAACGCTCTTTCCACCTCCTAGGAGGTCAATGACACCAAGGCCCCAAAACAACAACACAAACACTAGGCTAAAAAACATCGGGGGTCTCCTTCGGGACACCCCCGATGACGTCACGGCAGGTGCTCCGGAAGGAGGAAGTGTCAGTGAGGAAGTGCGTGGCGCAGGTAAGGTCCTGCAAACGATTCTTGTTTATCTCCCGTCTCCTCAGGAAATCGAAAGATCCTCCTTGGCATGATCGGACTGATGATAGGCCGTGTCCGGTGATAAGGTTTATCCCGGTGCGATGTTAAAATGTAAATGTGAAAGGGTGCTTACATGATGAAATGCAGGTTGAAATAACGTAATGTGAATGGCATTCACCTGTTCAAAAGCGGGTCTACTCCCCAAACTAGGGTTGGGTTTCCATTGGGTACGTCTCAGGACGAAAAAACACATGTTGATAAAGTATGGGTTAGGGTTGCCCACTTTTCTATGGGAAAAAATAAAGTGTAATGAAATTGCCACGGCACCCCCTTCAATTTTTTAGACCTACAGAGAAAACAATTCAGGCAAAGTTTGGGCTCTGTACCTTATTTAGAAAGAGATGACCAAGAGGAGTGAAAAAGTCCAAATTAGAAGATTTTTATACAAAACAACTAAAAAACAAAGATCAAACCCATGATTTTTTTATAAGAAACACTAACGTTATAGATATAATATTCCAAGTTTTGTTTTTTATCACCTTCATTTTGGTTGTAGTAATTTTCTAATGTCCAAAGAACTTTTGTAAAGTTGGTTTTCCTGCATTTTTAAACAGTTAATAACTCTAGAACTATAACTTAAAAACCTAAAAACCTTAAATTAGTCCCATTTTGTTTGTAAATTTTGTCTTTGCTTTAATATGCATCATGACCATCTTTTTCAAAACGTTTTTTTTCAAAATTTAAAAAAAGTAAAAAAAAATTAATGCAAATTTAAAAAAAAAATATTAAAGCCTTTTAACTCTTAAAATGAACATTACTACCAAATTTCAAGTTGAAAATTAAATTTAATTATGTTTAAAAAAATTTTAAAAATTGAAATTTAGGCCAAGTCCCTAAACTATCCCTAAAATTATACAGCAAGAGCGATTCACTCATGGAAAATTCATAAACTCGCTTGAGGGTGTCCATATGACTTAAAACATGCAAAAAATGTCACACAAATGTTAGTTGTTTTGTAAAAAATATTCGAATTTGGATTTTTGGAATCTTCACATTACAATCCTTCAGAACATTTCATTCCAATTTTATCAAATATTTTTTAATTATAAGTTGGAGAAACTTAGCATTAAAAGTAATGACCTATTTTACCCCAACCTGGGGTAAAATAAACAATGTTTCTAACATCACCATCCACGTTTCAAAATCAATATTTTTTCGATTGTCAAATTCATGAATCTAAAATTTTGACAGTCATAAAATGTTGTCAACAGATGATGGAATGCAATACTAAAATCTGGGTAAAAATAATTCAATATAAACTTGATTTATATATCGAGTTAATTAAAAATGACCCATTTTACCCCAAGACCTATTTTACCCCAACCCACCCTACCAACATATAAAATGCTAGATAAGCAGGAATTCGGATTTCTGTTTTGGTTCCTTTACTTTTTCGTGTAACAGTTAAATGAATCTATTGCGGAAGAGGACTCTAAAGCTATTAAAGGATTATTCCGAAGTATTGCAAAAACTTAGAAATCTGAATTTAGATTTGTCAGTTATAAATTATTAAAAAAACTATTATAAAATATTTTAAGAACATCAGCAAGGAGATGAATTTTAAGATGGGGCTCGAGATTCCTCATCCCCACAAAATAATGAAAGAAAGATGTATATTTCTTACCTTTAAAGTTTACCTCTCCCAAACACCTATTACTCTAGCGCGCACTGGATACTTTTGTCACGGCAACTGAGGCAAAATTATCACCCTGGCTATTGCAAGAAGCTAGAGCGCGTGCATTAGGCGACGAGAATCTTGGCCGATTGCCAAGAATTTTGCCATAGAGATGCATTGCTCTCGAGTGACCTATTGTTATAGTCGCCGCGAAAGAAGTATCTAGAGCGAGCTTAGCCTTAATATAATCATCAGAGGGTAGTAATAAAATTTTATACAGTATTAAAATATTTTCATGAAGCTACCTATTATTTTCATACCGAATAAAATTCCCTCCGGAAATCCCAACTTTCGAAATGGCATTACACCACCAGACTTTTTCTTTCACAAGCACACTCCGGATCCCATCACCAGACTTTCCCAAACAGTATCATCATATCAGCGTTAACCAGCCCAAGTAATTCGCCCGGCGCTCGGCACGATCCATTCGATTCCGACCGACGAGGTCCTTCAAAACCACCCCTCAAAAATCCATCACCTCTTCAAAAGCGTCCTCCCAACAACCAGCAACAACTACTCGCATAATTCAAAGTCACACACACGCACGCAGAGATGCACCTCCTCAAAAGAAACTCACAAAGACTACCCGGGTAATTCTGGGGGTTGTTTGCTCTCTCCCGCTTCCGTCACACACGCTCTGGCGAGTCTCTCCTTCAAGAAGATGCCCGGGCAAAATGAGGATGGGCGGAGAGAGGAATCTTGGAATCTTTATTATTATTATTATTTTAAATATTAGCTCTGCGCCGGGCCTTTTTTGCCCATTACCATCAGACGCCTTCGATTATGATGTGGGTTTCCTTTGAATGCGCTGCTGCTGGGGAGTTAACGTTAAATATTGATAAATGAGAGAAGAGATGGGGGTAAATATTATTAGCGTGGGATGGGACTTGGTTAAATATAGTGGAGTGAATGTAATATAGGCCCAAGTGATTGTAGAGAAGAGAAGATTCTCGGCGGGACTAATTAAAGAGGTCTTTTATATTAAATCTATTACGGGTAATTACATATGAAGGATTCATGTACGAATATTGCATACGGGTTTGGGCAGAAAACCATCCAATAGGATAATGTCGGACAAAAATATTGAATTAGATGAACTTATTAGAAGGCTCTAAAGTCCGTTTTCTTTTTACGTTTCTTAGTTTGTATAATTTTCCACTACCTTAATACTTGTAGGGTGGAGATGATATAATTAAATGATATTTTTTAGTTAGAATAACAGTCTCGGTGTTTTGGTTATATTTGAACAGTTTCATTTAGAAGTATTTGCTACTTGATTCCGTTTGTACATTTCGCGAAAAACCATGAAAAATATTTTAAGTTTCAGTGTATCGGAATTGCTAATTGATATGGAAAATATCAGTGTTAAAAAGAGGTAGAGGACTTATTTCATTATAGGAGCAAAAAAAAGAGTAATTATGGTTTACTTATATTACCCTATAACTAGGGAGAAGGTTTTTTTACAGGTGTTTTCTTGATCTAGCTTAACCAAGTTATTTTTCATAAAAATTATTTTCATATAAATAGTGAAAACCAAATACTATTTCATAATAGTTTTTAAAAAAACTCAATCCATAGTAAAAAGAGCATTCATAAATTATTTGTGATTTCCCAAAATACGAAACGTCATCATTAAGCTAAATAACAATTAACGGTCCTCACATTTTCTCCGTCAATGCACATTAAAAATGATATTACCAAATCGAATGCCTCCAGGTCACTTAAATACCCCATTTCCTTACATCACCGGCATACCGAATCTATTCAAAAATCACTGTTCTAGCTACTCACGATGTCCTTAGATCCTGAAATCATGACAGCATGAACAAAAAATCGGCCCATCTGGATACATCATCCCTGAAGTCAATTACAAACGATGACACTGCAATGAAAAAGACACATCTGTGCATGATGTGATATTTGGGTTAAGCGCAAATGTTTTCAGAATCCTTGTCTCACTGTCCTATCCATAATGGACTGATGGACAAATGTGCCTGTCATCTTTCGACCCTATGAGAATATCCTAGTGGAGGTCCGTTGCAGGCTTGCAGTAAACGAACATGAGAGTGACACCGCAACTTTTAGAGTACCAGTGTCTGAAAAATCAATGCGCAGGTGTAGTATGCTGTGGCCTTGGACGAATATCATTAAAAAATTAAATGCGTCAACTCTGATGGTATCTATAGGCTTTTGCAATAAAAAGATTGTACACCACAAAGGAGATTATTAATTACAAGTATTTATTGCAAAGGCATTTGTCTGCGATTTATCATTTTCTAGAAAATAAAAATATTTTATTGCGCAAAGGAGATAAGAGAGGGAGAGTGATTATTACTTAAATTTTGCAGATCCATTACCTATTATATATATTTTACTAGCAAAAAAGGAAAGCTGCATTATACAAAGCAGAGTGATTATAACGTACTGCATTACATGTGCCCTTTCAAATTACTGCACGTAATAATCACTCTCTTTGTCTACATATTTTAATCTTAGGTTTTTATATAAACTCCTGTTTCCAATGTTCAACTAAAACTTTAAACTTAAGTTACCTTAGCTACATACACATAAAACAATGTTTTCAATATTAGGCGTATTTTCAAAACTCCAATCGTTATTTCAACGAGACATATATGCATTTAAAAAATAATACATAATTGTTAGTAAAAAGACTTACTA
Source organism: Tetragnatha versicolor (assembly GCA_024610705.1). Taxonomy (NCBI): domain Eukaryota; kingdom Metazoa; phylum Arthropoda; class Arachnida; order Araneae; family Tetragnathidae; genus Tetragnatha; species Tetragnatha versicolor. The sequence continues at coordinate 36,987,035 of JANDEH010000007.1, read as the reverse complement.
AAGGTAATCTTCGATATATCTCAACTCGTTCCCATTAACTTAACTCTGTTTCTTAACTCCCAACGCCTAGAAAATATAGTTCTTAGCTTTTAAAAATTATAGTTTTGCAAGAAAAATCAGAACCGCGAAGAAAAAAGGAAAACTTTTATCCCCCCACCGAAGAACTTCTGAAGAGCATAAGTTTGAATCCCCCCTTACACAAAAATTCTGAATTCCTTAAAATTTCACTGTCTTGAGACAACATTAGGGCCCAAAGATTACAGTTCTACTATGGTTCATGAAGTGTGAAATATGGAACTGTCCCAGGTTCAATTAGCCCGGGGTGGAGGTAAAAGATTAAATCCCCTCTCGTTTAAATGACCACCTTTAGCATGAATGGACACTATACGTAGGTTAACGACGGGCCATTACTTTGAGGATCTTAACAGTAATTAAATGGGTTTATCCTAGAGAACGATGAGCAGGGGTCAGGTCCAGCCTTTTCCAAAGTAAATGTGTAAAGGTTAGAGGAACCGGTAACGGTTCATTAGTTTCTTACCTTTCACACTGTTTATTAAACTTTCATGTTTAAACTATTTGGCGTGCAGGATATACGAGTTTAAGCCAATAGCTCCAATCAGGATTTAGAAGAATAATGATGCATTTAAATAGGAATTCCAAAATTTTATAAGAATTTCATCTTTGCCAATCAACCATCTTCCCAATGCTTTCCAAATTCTTAAAGAAAATGCGTTAGGTATTTATTTATTTCTAAAATTTTTCAACCGTTTGTTCTAAAATATTTTTTTGAAAAAATTGAACTTTCAACAAAGGCTTTTTTTAAATTGAAGTTGCATTTAAAAGTTCATATAGACTCTTGTGCCTTAAAATGGAATCAAAATACAAACCACTAATCAACCCCTATGGATCCCTAAAGCTTCATTGACCCCTTTGAAGATATATGTAAAGTTCAGATGGGGTCAATATTGACCACTTTCGGAATGAAACTCTTTACAAGGGGACTGATAAGATATAATTCTATGCAAAAGTAAATAGTCATTGCATTATTTTTCGACATACTAACAAGATTTAAACGGTCGTTTTGCTGTTATCTCCCTATAAAATATTTCAATCAACCAACCAAACCTTCATCGACTCCTTATATCGATATTTATTAGAGCTTCATGGACCTTTCAATCCTTAGACGCCCGAGATTACCATTGGATTCTATGGAATATTTGGACCGGCTATGACAAAGAGTTAAAAACCTTGATATAGATTTCTCAACCTCAACCCTTTTAACCCTTAAATGCCACAGGGTCAATATAGACCACTTTGGGAATTCCAGCACTATTACATAAGGCAGAATTCAAAGTATGGAATATCTGAGGGAAGTGGTCCGCTAGGAAACTGGATCTCCCTTGGCTATACGTGGCCCTTGCACGGTATGTGTCGCAGGCGTCGTCTATTTTGATCATCGGCGAGTCGCAGCTGTGTGTGGCTGTCACCGCTTACGCAATTTGTCTATCGTGCACCTTCCGCATCTCTCTCTGAAACGGATCCAAAATTAGGCTGGCTCGTCCTTGCGGGCGGGAGGTCCGGATGTGACACCTTCGGGGACACCCGTTAAAATGATGCTTCTTGGGTCACTCAACTATCGGCACCCATCTCATTTAGGTTAATTTTACTAGGTCGGATTTCGTTTAGATTTGCGTGTTGAAGAGTTTGGAGAGAAAGAGAAAAAATAAAAGTAATCCTCCTGTAAATAAAATTTTTATAAATTTTTAACCATAAGTACTATGTGATATGAAAATCACTCTTTCGGAGATTAATTTGTTCGATTAAATTGAATTTATCGCGTATAAGATCATTTTCACAAACAGTTTGCATTTATTGTAGCTTTTAGAAATGTATCTAAATTAGAATCTAATCAAGAAAGTGGCAAGAGAACTTTCAAAGATGATATAAATTAAAAGCCATTTTTAATTAATTTCGTTTCAAAGCTGTACTTTTTGGATATTTTTCGGGAGGGATTTTTTTGGGTTAAAATTTTATTCATCGAAATAAAAGAAATACCTGGTCCCCAATGTTCCTAACAAAGTAAAAAGAAAAACCAGTTTTACCCTACCGTTCCAGTTTTCAAAATCAAAACACCTTATACCTCCTATCGAATGAAATTTAGAACAAATTCATTACATTTATGATCGTTTAACCATTTAGAACAAAAGCGAAAAAACAGGTGAAAGCAAGAGTGATGTCGAAACTATTCCAATTCTTTACTCAACGGTGCCAAATCCCAAACCCAATGCCGAAGAGAAGACAAATACTCATTGGTCATGCCTTCGTTTTCAGAATGGTTGACACTTTTCCAAAACATTTTTAGACTTCTTCATCATTCAACCGTCAGCCTCAAACTACTCTATTCTTCTTAATGACTTATGCAAATTTAGTTGTTGTTGCCCATTCCAAGTTTTGCTGTTTTGTTTTCATCGTTATTCATTTTTACGGTTCCTTTTCAACCTATTGTAAAATCGTGCCAGAGAAAATGCTTAAAGCTGTGCAAAACGTTTAGTTCCCTTCTTAAGAAATCTTATACTAGATTAAAATCTAACAGAGCATCAAGAATCATTTGTTATCTATTTCATCTACTAAATTTAAGTTTCTGAACTGAGATGATTGGGAGGAAGCCGAATTCAAACAAAGGCTGTGATGAAAGGTTCATTTTAATCGTTTTAAACCCTTATAAACCCCTTAAAAAACTATAAATAATCTTGATTTTTTTAATCCAGGTAATGGGCAAATTCATTCCTTCAGTACTTTCCATATGGTACCTAATTAATTGTTTCTAACAAAACAACGTTGAAGAGGATGGCTTTTGTAGCAAAATGAGACAAGAGGAAAGGAGTAATTCTCTTTCTGTAACACCACTTTTAAAACTGTTCTTTCACTGAGAAAGCAATTCCAAAACTCGGTTTGATTTGACATACAGCATTATTAATCAAAAGAAAGGTAAATGACTGACTTTGAATTTGAAAAGTCAAAAGGGGTTAAAAGTGGGCAACGTCAGAGAGGGGATCATTTAGATGTGATCATTTTTGACATAAAAGAGGAAGGGGTATTATTCTTGTGAGTTAATAAATAACTCTTCAACTGAGAACACTGGACGCTGGTGCCAACCAATCCATCTCTATCCCAAACCAACCCCCGCTCCGTAATGAAGTAGTCACGGCATGCCACCTGACGAATAACGAAAGAGAAGAACGAGGTCCGTAAATAACAAAGCACCTTTTCTTCACCTTGAGTCTCGAGAGTGATATCTGCTTTCGTCTGTTGTGTGTTTGTGCTTCCCGCCTTGACCTTAAGGTGCAGCGTAGACTTTTCCACTGGCTGTAATAAAACGATTACTGCTAGGCTCCAGCACTTGCGGTTTAGGGGGAGATATCGGGATATCTCCCCCTAAACCGCTAGTGCTGGACGCCTGGCAGTAATCGTTTTATTACAGCCAGTGCCTGGCTGTAATAAAACTTTGCGTTGGCCCTAAAGAGGCAAGTAGCCAGGAAGATCAGACCCGAGAGCCTTTCGGACTATTTTTAAACTTTTCTGTGGGGGGAAGCAAGCGACAGTGGCTTTTTCACTTGTTTCCAGGAATGTCCCGAACACCCCCGACGGTTTTGCAAGACGGGGTCTACTCTGGATGAGCCTAATTGGGATCTCGAAATTGCGAGAGGCGGTTGGTTTCTGAAAGGCTGGCAGATTCGGTTGGGCAACGAAGATGGATGGGAGTGATTTTTTTTATTGAAAGGCTGGTGAGGTTTCGTGTCAATTCCAAAGAGGATTTTGTTCTTGCTGCTAAATGGGTTATTGGTAATTTTTCTTGATTTTCCTTTGCTCTGGACAACAAACACTGTGAGAGGTTAGCTTATGAAAGAAATTATGGTTACATAGCTCGAAAAATCATAAAATAGATATGAATGACTAAGACAGTTTTATCATCAGGAGACCCCACATCCTTATCATTCGAAAAAAGAACAGTTCAGATGACAGTCTGGAATAACAAGGAAAAATTTAGCTTCTGAAAATCAGAATTTCTTGTTCATCATCAGGAATTCCGCCATTTAAAAGATCATGCATTTGTGCCTCTTCTAAAGGAGAAATTTATTTTTATCTTTACTCATTCAATTTCCTTAAGGGTTACTTTATCATTATACAAGTAGTCACTGCCTTCTATCTTAAGTCATATAGTGATGTTCCATAAAAAAAATAAGTACATTTAATATTTCCTAACATAATAATGTAAGTGGCCGCGGTAGTGTAGTGGTCAGCGTGCCTGGCTCCGAGCATTACCAACACAGGTTCGATGCCTTGCGGCTTCTCCTTGGGTAGCTGGTCATGGGTCAACTCAGTCCTTCATCCTTCCGGGGTCGATAAATGAGGACCAAGCTTGCTTGGGGAATCAACTGGGGGTCCAGCGTTGGGCTAGCCACTCGACCTGGACACTCTAGTAATTAGCACCCCAGGCCCAAAGGCTACAGAAACGGAGATGGGCACCGCCTGATGGGTCAATAGGCCCGAGCAGACTTTGATTTGATTTGAACATAACGATGTAAGAAATATATAAAAAAAATCTTAGCTTCTCCAAAAATAAAAAACCTAACAGAAAACTCTGCTTTAAACAACCAACAATAACTTTTAAATATTATTTCACACATCTACCAACAAATCCTCTCAAACCCGAGCTCGCACTTTCACCACCAGATGCACGTAACACAATACCTGACGACATTAATATATTCAGCACACAACCCCAACAAGAAAAACCAAGACAGAAACCGCTTTTTTCACCACAACTTCCCACCAAAACGACGAAAAAAACAGAACATCCAAACCAAAAACAAGACACTGGACAGGGTAAGGTTTCAACCGACCATGCCGGTCATCCTCGATCTTCTGTCGTCCTTGAGATGCCACCTGAATTCCAAGGTGTGGACGAGGCCCCTTGTCCAGAGGTTTCAAGGTGCGCTGAGTGGATTTGTATACTTGGTTTGAGGCCCCAGGGTTGAGGGTTTGAGGTGGAGATAAAGAGAATAAGTTATTAGCTTCTGTGTTGGACTTACCTTGAGTTGTTTTTTTTCTTGTTGAGGCTACATCAGGGGACTGGATGCGTAATACCTAAGTGTTTGTTGTTTGAATGGCGATTGAGGGTAAAGGTTATAAAGTGGATTCATTGTGCTGCTTATGAGGAACGGTATTTAGTTAGGTACTCTATATACTACTAGACTCCTATGTTTCTTATAGCAATGGAGAAATAAGCTAAGAGCGAACGAAGAAAGTAGTTTCAAATGTGATTACCGAATTTCAAGCAGATTTAGGCACTTTACTTTAGAAATATGACTAGATTGTTAAATCCATCCATATATTCCGTTTTTGGGTCATAATTTTCGTGAAATGTTATGCACTTTCAATTTCGTAGCACATTCATTTAGAATTGAACGTGTCAGCCAATGAGAGCTCACACACACAATTTATTAACTCCGTTTTTCTTCTGCTCGCCCCTCGTCACTGCCAACAAAGGTTGAATTCCAGTATATTCTCTGCATGGATGTAAGGTTTTACTAGTTAAACAGTTTTGACGTATGATATTTTTGAGGTGAAAAGAGACTCAATGAGTTTTTCAAATTGCAAACATTTTTACATGAAGAAATTTCATCAATTATACAGGGTCCTAGGGTCACAGAAGTAAGGTCTACCCCAAGGTTAGATGTCTAACCCCCTTTAGTTTGTTAGTTAATTTTTTAAAACTCGTTTATTCCGCCGCTAGGGGCGCTGTAAGTCACCTCAATGAATTCTCCAGAGTCATTTACCTAGGGGTAGACCTTACTTCCGTGACCCTAGGACACGTTGGTTCCAAATAAAACCGCGAAACGGACTTTTGAAACACCCTGTTATAAGAAGGAAAGAGATCGCGTAATTAATATACACTAGCGGAAATAAAAATCCCAACACCAAGAAGGAAAGGAGATATCAGAGTCAAATTTATTTCTATGATTGCACATAGTATCAATGTGAGTTGCGTAAAAAATCAGCCTTCCTGGATATTAGGGGGCCGAGAAAAACAGGGAGGAGTGTTGTCTCCATAGGTGTCCATTACCGCCGTCACACGTCATGGTGTTGAGTGACAGGGGCTCTAAAGGACTTTTGAGGGATTGGGGGACCATGTTGCCTCCTCAGGTAGTCCAAATGCATATGGTGCACCAGCGGACGTTGCATACCGGGCTAGGTGATTTCTCCTTTTTCTCCGGACATGTTTTGTGAGCTTTGGTTCTTACGAACGGATAGGCCAAGGTAAAAATGCAACATAGGGGGTTAAGAAGAAAGCTTGGACATTGCATGAAACATGTGTTTGTGTATTTTTCTCTTGAAATTTGTCCCCAGGACAGGTCTGAAGGTAAGGACGGACAACCGGCTAAAAAACCTCAATGAAGCAGCTCTGGTTGGCCAAAGTACCGGTAGATCATACTGAGGACAAGTGGCAGTAAGATAGATGTCGTTTGCAGTACTGCGGATTGTCCGTTTTGTCAGCATAGCTTCTAACGTCTTTGCCTATAAACAAGGGGCTGAAAATGGGCCTTTCTGTTTCCGATAGTGCACGAAATAAGGAAATGAAAATCCCAATTTCATGACATTGTGTTTATGAGAGAATCCTGCTTCGGTTTGGAGCACCACGGTGGTTGGGTATGAGTTTAAAGAGACAATGGAGAAAGCGCAATCAGCTGATGATTTTCTAATCGTTCCACGAAGTGGTGATGTAGGGTAACGGAGTGAGGATGCATTGGATTCCATTTCTGCAACTCCTGGGTATGATTCACCAGTACTTTTTCCAACCAGAGCTGCGTCATTGAGGTTTTGGAGCCGGTAGACCGTCCTTACCTTCAGACCTGTCCTGGGGAAAAATTTCAAGAGAAACATGCACAACCATATGTTGTATGCAATGTCCAAGCTTTCTTCTTAACCCCCTAGGTTGCATTTTTACCCCGTCTTTCCCGTTCTCTAGAACCAACACCCACAAAACAAGTCCAGTCAATGAGGAGAAATCACCTAGCCCGGTATGCAACGTCCGCTGGTGCACCATATGAATATGGACTACCTGAGGAGGCAACATGGTCCTCCAATACCTCAAAAGTCATTTAGAGCCCCTGTCACTCAATGCCATGACGTGTGACAGCGATAATGAACATCTATGGAGACAACACTCCTCCCTAGTTTTCTCGGCCTCCTAACATCCAGGAAGGCTGATTTTTTAATCAATTCACATTGATACTATGTACAATCATAGACATAAATTTCTCTTTGATATCTCCTTTCCTTCTTGGTGTAGGGATTTTTATTTCCGCTAGTGTATTTATGCATTAGATAAAGCCCATTCAATCTATCCAAAAACATTTTATTTCTAAACTTAATCTCCGATTTCATGAGAAAAGTTCTATAGAAAGAGTTACCAATAGCCAACAGAGCATAGCCCCTATGATCCCAATATTTTCACGACAATGGAATAGTGTCACTCATAATATTCGCGCGTTTAAATACAAGTATCATCGCTGACTCAGTTCAATATATTTCCCCGTCTCCATACATCCATTACATCTCTTTATAAGCATCAAATCCGGTCAGTTCAGAAAGCAACCCTTCGATTCCGAAATACCCTGAACCGGACACGGCTAATCCTCGACGGACCGTATACCTCGAAGTCCCTCCCTCCCTCCCTCAGAAAAAAACAGTCCATCCGGAGTCCATTTTGAAGGGGGTATTTCTCTTGAATCTAATGCAATATTTCCGAAGAGGAATTGCCTAGAGAAGACGTTTTACTTTCGGAAAGTCGGAATAAAATTTGCTTCCGAAAGTAGCCGTGCAGTCCTTGACCACAGGGGAGTGAATGCTACGCTATATCGATTGTGTTATCCTCAAGCACATACAAAAGGGAGAGATTTCGAACACAGGGAGGGGATCATGGAAATATGGAATAGTCTGCATCGAGAATGCACGAGTTTATTCGAGTTTTCAGGCGGAGAATTTACCTGAGTTAGAAATAAATGCCCGATTCGGGTAAACATGGAGGACCCCTTGGAGTGATTTGGAGTCAGGTGTGATTGATGGGCTGATAAAAGCTTCCCAAATCGTTTGCTTTTTATATTACGATTAAGTTCTGAGGTATGTGACATCATTTCATGATATTATAATTTCGTTTTCAAAACCTCCAAAGTTGAAAAACGAATGTATGGAAACATAAATCCGCTATTTTATATAAAAAATAAAATTTGAGCATAAAGAAACTTGCTGCAATTTAGTAGTAACAGCTACCAGACTTTAATTTCTTTGCCTGATAAAATTATTCCACGATATTTTCATTTTAATTGCTTATAAAATAAATATTTTTACAATATTTTAATTGGTTTGGGTTTAAGTACACATTTATTGTACATTCCTAAAATTCCTATAACTTAGTAATAAATAAATAAATAATAATCAAAAGAGTTGAAACAAAAATTTAATTTTACTCAACCACGCTAATATTTTTCTAAAAAGAAAAGTAAGGCGTTAGTAACAAACGTTACTCTTGTTAATTTTTCGACATAAATTTTCAAAATCAAACAACCAGAAATCAAATAACCAAACTCTTTCATTCTCTGCTCTATCCTACACCTTCTCTAAAACGTTTTTTAAAAGTAATTAAACAAGTACAGTCCTTATAAATGATATAGAAATGTAAATTTATTCCATTGTCTTAAACGCCTCTGAAACTACTGTTATACTACTTGTTTTGCACCATTGCATCCTCTCCCTGCGATGGAAAAAATCAGATTTTCGTCAGGCTCTCCACAGCTGACTAATGGTGTGGCAGAGCCATCTGTTGGAAGACTCTGAAAACGTATTTCAGTTCTATTCACGAAAAGTGCTCTGTCAAAATATTTTCTCTCTCTCATTCAAAATTGATTTCATAATTACTGTATTTAATATCTTTCTTATGTCATAAATATCCCATGTAAAGTTTGAATATGGATTTACACATTTTCTTTTAATGCATTTTTAATTTATTTTTTTAGTTGTCATATAAGAATCGAAAAGACACTAGAAAATTAATGGTTTGTTTAAAATTTTTGAGATGCCTTTTTGTGGATATTTATACTCTATAACTGGACCTTTGTGTTTTTTATGGGTTATATGAGCGATCTATGTACCAAATTGTAGCTAATTCTCCTCCACTTATAACTCCAATAAGTTAGTTATTTTCTCGCTATTCGTTCGCTATTTTTTTTCGTAAAAATATTATTGCGATAATTTTTTTATTAATTTTAATTTTTTTCACAATCTAGCTAGGTTTTACTTAGACAGAAATAAGAGATATTGTAAAAAATAAAAATATAAGAAAATTACTTTACACAATGTCTTTTTTGAGGGGAGTCAAAGTTGTATTTAAATTCAACAATTTTACTGATGTAACAAAATTGAGAAAAATATAAAAAGGGAAATATAATGATGGGAAGAGATTTAGGGAAAAAGATAATGGAGAAAAGAGAGAAACTGTAAAAAAAGATAATAAAAGAAGAGGTAGAGGGGAATGGGGGGCTAATGGGACATTTTTTAATAAATGCTATTTAAAAAGCATAAATGCAGTTATTATTATTATAATTCTAGTTCTAATTTTATTTTATAAAAATATTCTTGGAAAGTAAAAACAATTTATCTATTTTTATATAAACTTTTATAATTAAATATTATCTGTCCCATTAGCCCCCATATGTGGGGTGTATTGGGACACAGTGCAGGGCTAATGGGACATGCTATGAAATTGAAAAAAAAAAGTCATTTATGAATTTTAAATGTTTTTTATAAAAATGTGCAAAAATATTAAATATACAAATATTGCTGTAGGTGATATTTCAGCATTAAACATTGTAATTCAACAATGTCTTCAGCAGTGATAAGTTTCACTAATCCAGGGTTCATAGTTGTCCTATATTTCTATATTTTTGACCCCTGTCCTATATTTTTGTACTTCTTAATTTGCATTGTTAATTCGCCTTTATTTATAAACAAGAAAAATCAGACCATTTTGAAATTTTTTGACATATCCTATATTTTCGCTATGAACCTTTTTAATCTTAACAATTTCTTCACTTACTGGAAATAGGATAATTCTAGTTAGGATAAGTCAACATACAAATATAAAGAAAAATTTTGATGGATATTTAAAATTATTAATTTGTTTGAATGAAATTTTAAAATTGGTCAATTTAAAAAGAATATTTAGTTCTTTTTTGTTTTTACATGATGTTAATTACTGTCAAATTCTGTTCACATTCAACCTAATTATATATGCAAAGTCAAATAAACACTACAATGTTTTTAAAGAAATATTCATTGTCCCACACAAGGCATGTAGCCCCCGCAATCTGAAAATTTACAATTCCCGAACTAGTTCTTTACATGTGAAATGCAATACTTTTTCAATGATATTATTTAATTCTTCAGTGTTTGTAGAATCTAATCTATATCTATAAAATCCAAATACCATTCATTCATTCATTCATTCATTCACTGACACACACTCATCACGAAATCTCCAAAACTGCCGGACCGATAGGCTTGAAATTTGAAAGAGACCTTCCTCTCAGCCATTAGAGGCGCACTAAGAAACGATTTTAAAATCGAACGACTCCTTCCCTGTTTTTCGGCGCTTTTTCGACTCCGTTTTACCCATTGAAATAACATTATGCATTGTTGAAATGCATAAATTGCAGTGTTTACTTCTCTATCTTAAGGAGACGTCTTGCCTCACTTGAATGAATATAACTGATTAACATTTATACATATTTTATTATTTACAACAAAATTTATGAAGAAAAACAGTGTGAATATCTGTATTTAAATATTATAACAGTTATCAGAAAACCGAAGTAAATTAAAATAATTAATTTACTTTCTTTAATATTTTAATTTCTCAGAAAAATATATTTAAATAGCAAGAATTTAAAAGTTTCCGAGGACACAGAGCTAAAATTTCATTGCTTCATAGCGGAATTGGTTTACTAGACTATAATCACTAGATTTTTATTATAACTAGCAATCTGTTTTTACTCTTTCAGAGAAGCTTTTAAAGAAGTTGGTTTTATTAATAAGAAGACAAGCTTACTTGATAACTTTTTATCGAGGGATTTTTGAAATTTATTTTATTTTTGAAATTTATTTTTTGCAGAATTTTAAAACGATAGCGGGAATACTTTAAGAAAATTCTGGATTTCAAATGACAGAGATGATTTCAAGTAGATTGTTTTTATCACATAGGAAGGATAAATGTTTAATAGACAAAAAATCGGGATGGAATGAGATATCACAGTTGGAACTGGGATGAGAAAAAGGCACCGGTAAAACTGGGATGAAAATTATCGGGAACACCGGGTTATGAAAATTATCGGGAAAACCGGGACATTAAAATTATCGGGAACACCGGGTTATGGAAAGGTACCGGGAAAACCGGGATATGAAAAGGTAGCGGGAACATCCGGATATGAAAAGGTACAGTTTAAAAGGAACATTTTAAACACTAGATTAAAAAAAGAGATGATTTCAATGTGATTGTTTTTATCACATGGTAAGGATAAATATTTGATGGAATGAGATGTCACAGTTGGAACTGGGATGGGGAAAAGGAACCGGGAATACCGGGATGAAAATTTTGGAACACCTGGATATGAAAATTATCGGGAACCGGGGGTATGTAAAGGTACTGGGAAAACCGGGATATGAAAAGGTAGCGGGACCATCCGGATATGAAAAGGTACCGGGAACACCCGGATATGAAAAGTTTCCGGGAAAACCGGGTTATGAAAACTATCGGGAGCATGAAAATAGGAAATGAAACTATCGGGAACTATCAGGAATATGAAAAAGTACTGGGGACACCGGGGTTATTGGTGATTCGAAAAATCGGACATAAAACTTGGGAGAACTTTAAAAAAGGAATTAATACACTCCACCCGTGCAAGGCCGGGCAAATCAGCTAGTCTTTTAATAAGATTAAAATATTCTTGAAAATTTACAAAGTTCAATCAATTACAAAACTTAATATTTGCTCCGGCTTGTTGAAAACAAACTTAGCTTTTTCTGCACAGCAAAAACCTGTTAGACAGATATTCCATGCTGCAAATATTTGCTAGGCATGTTACCAATAAGTGAAGTAAATTTTTTTTCTAAAATATTTATAATAAGGAAAAAACAGTTTGTCTCATTAGCCCCCACTTTCAACTATGATAAGATAAAGATATTTGTGAGGCGGAAAGCGAAAAGGGACCTCTTGTCTTTGTTCGTCGAAATGGAGTTATTATTTTTTTCTCAATCTGTACAGATTTATGAAGATTTTAAGACCATCATCATCCTTGTAGCTCAAAAATGACGAATCGCCAGTAATTAAAAGTTTTAATAGAATAAGTGGATTTCGCGAAAAACGACCTTAAACTTTCAAAATGCTACCCTCTCGTTATTTTTCACAGTTAAGGAATGATTCCAACTGCTAAAATTCGGTCCTATAGGGCAGTGGTCTCCAACACCCGGTCCGCGGACCGGTGCCGGTCCGTGGATCAAATGGTATCGGGCCGCGGGCCAACCATTTCATTGAAAATTAATTTAAATTCCTAGGTTTATACTCCAAATTAATAAATGAAATTAACTATAAATCACTTTATATTTATTTTTTGGTGTAACTGTATTTCATTTTGAAAGCATGTTTAAATACAATTAAATTAAAATTAATAAATCAAAATAATCTAGAATGTAAAAAATCAACGCCCCCCAGTGGGCCACGGTAAAATTATCAAACGTTGACCGGTCCGTGGTGGTAAAAAGGTTGGGGACCACTGCTATAGGGTCCAAGGATCTATAAAATCGAGAGAAAAAAAATTCGATAGTTTTGACCTTCTTCCGGTTTTTTGGCTTTTTCTTGAAATCAACTTTGCCGACAAGAGGTTCCTTTTCGCTTTCCGCCTCACATTTAGAGAAAGAGAATAATGGAAAAAAATTAAGAGAGAAAAGATAACTAGAGAAACATATTTGGAAAAGGGAATGATGAAAAGGGATTAAAGGAGAAAGAGAATTAATGAAAAATAAAATTAATTGAAAATATCATTTGAAAAAAAAATATTGTGGGAAAGAATGATAGAAAGATTTAAGAAGGAATGGAAAAGAGAAGTAGAACATTATTAAGGGTTAAAGATTATAGGAAATTAGAGAAAGAGGTTTGGAGAAAGAGAATGATGTGAAAGAGATTAAGAAAAAACTTAAACATTTCCAGGAACAGCGTTCCGGATCATTCTGGTTCTACGAAAACCACATCCCAAATTTAGCAGCTAACATTTCCTTCCACCTCCTGATTCCTCCCAAAAAAGTTAAGTAAATCTAGTCCACACACAAAAATCAATTAGAATAGAAACAAAAGAGAGAATCCCAGACATCCTCACCATTCCGCCCATGGTCACAAGCCAAGTTCCTTCACCTTGAGCGGCCCCGCATACACCCTGGCGCAGGCAGAAAAAGACAGTGGTGGCAGTGGGGTCCAGCCCTGGGTTGAAACCTCTTCACCTTGTCGGGGTGCCGCCCTGACCCTTCAGGTATGCCGAGGCGTGTGTGTGCTAGCGGGGTGGGTCGGGTAGTTGCCTGTGACCTTTAGGCTGGGTAGGGTCAGTCCATTGCTGGTGGGATGCGGTTTCCTTTGCGGGGAGAATTCTTGGATGGTGGCTCATTCATTATGCTAATACCCGCTGTTTTGGGAGTGAAACGAAATGCCAAACTTGGCTTTTTTTGAAGTGTGGTTTTGATTTTGGAAGTTTGTTTTTCGTATTGAATGGAGTTGTCAAGTTTGTGATGTGGAGTACATTTTGAGTGATGCAGCATTCATCTCTATTACCATCAAAATAGACTGTACGGTTTGTTTTACTCATTTGGCGATTCTTATGAGTTCTTTACAAACATAAAAGAAACGAAACTTATAATGAGGTATCATCTATTTGGCAAAATGAGAAAAGAGGGAGGGAAGTTAAAACTACATAACATGAAACTTTCTAAACAATGGGCAAAACCATCATTTTTTGAAAACAGAAAAAAATGCATTTTTCCAGTAAAGGAAATGGATCTAAATCCAAAACTCCACATGAAAAGTTTCAAAAAAATTTTGTTAATTAAATACCTACGTCACAACTGATTCATACAGACTTTAACGAGAAACCCAACAATGACTTTGATGTGTTTAATCAATTAAAGCATTGTTTAAAATCGAATTTGTCAAATTTGGAAATTGGACGATTTAACGCTCTTTTTAAAGTCAAACTTTGAAATTACATAAAAAAATAAATAATCATTGTAATTAAAAAAATTTTGCGCGTATAATCCGCTCTAGGTACCTCTATCGAATAAAAAAATAAAAAATAGTTACAGTTAAAGTCCGGAAATCAGTTAATTTACAGATAACCTAGGTAATTTGCAGATTAACGAGGGTGATCCGTTAAAGAGCGAATTTTTTTTCAATTTCTAAGATTACCTAGGTAATCTTGAAATTACCTAGGTATTCTGCACCCTACCGACTAGACACTCGTTAATCTGCATACTACCTGTAATCAGTTATTTTACATATTAACGAGGGTGATCCGTTAAAGTACAAAATTTTATTTTATTTTATAAAAAGTTTAAGGAGGTTGGGGGGGCTGCCGCCCCCCCCAAACCCCCCTGCCCTAACTATAACCAAACTCGTTTTGGGGGTAAACAGTAACAATGACGAATCAAAAAAGGGGGATCGGTACTTTTTTCATATTACACAAAACACGCAAATCCCACAAAAATAGTAATGAAATAGCAATTTTAAAACTAGAATATAAAAACAATAATAATAGAATATTGCTGGCAGCCTGCCCTGAACTATTGCTAGGATTCGCGATCGATTACATATGTTAAACCCTTGCCCAGGTTCCAGCGATTGTTGAATTAACGTTTGTTGAAAAGATATTTCAACAGCTGGGACATTTGCTTTCGTTAAAAGAAATCTCTGTCACTCTGAAGTCGGAGCTTCAACACAATTGTTTCAAAATACCCGTTTTAGTAGTAATATACTGTACTTAATCATGTAAATTTACAGTACTTACTTGCTTGTATTATTTTGTTTTAACATTCAACATGACAACTACCAGTGCTACGCACTAAATTTGAAATCAAAACACCAAATATGACAACAAACTACGTATTGAAACCCAACTGCGCAGGGGTAAGCGCATGGCGCAGTAAGCACCTCGACATTTTAACAGAAAGTATTGAACGAAACAAACTATTTTGAACTTTAACTATCAAGAGGCCGTTATAGTGTAGATTCCCTAGGTAAAATGCGAAAAACTCAAAAATCCGCACATTAACGACAGAAATCAGTTAATCTTAAGTTTACCTAGGTATTCTTCAGATTAACTAATTATCAACTTTAGCGGTAACATTTAAAATCGAATTTGTCAAATTTGGAAATTGGACGATTTAACGCTCTTTTTAAAGTCAAACTTTGAAATTACATAAAAAATAAATAATCATTGTAATTAAAAAAATTTTGCGCGTATAATCCGCTCTAGGTACCTCTATCGAATAAAAAAATAAAAAATAGATGGTGGTATTGCCCATTTTCAAATATTTATCATTTTTAACTTTTATTTATTTCGTTTTTTATGGTAGAGAAATAGTGATTGTGTGTGTGCTTTCACTTTACCACTCAGGGTACATTATTTTTCTAAGAATGATAAGCATTTTAAATCACGATTTTCCTATTTGCATAAGCTTTTTTATCAAGGCACTGCTCAGAAAAATCGCACATTAATGTATCCAACTTTTAAAAAATACACTCCCAACAACGATATGTTGTTGTTGTTGTTGTCGTGTGCCACTTGGAATACCCAAGCTCCACAAGGATTCACGGCAAAGGTGGTGCAGCTCCTGAGAAAGTGAGGCCCATAAATGGCAGGAGTCCAACTTCTGCCTCATGAGATGATAGATGCTGCCACTATCTATCGCCACCTCCACAATTTTGTCATGCATCTGAAGGGGAGGGAAATAGTCTCCAGACACCTGGACCCAAGGTAAACTGCGCCATAACCGACCTCAGGACTTTTGGACCCACAGATTTAACGAGCACGTACTCCGCATATACTCGATGGGTCTTCAGCGGTGTCGGGAATCGAATCCGGGACCCTCCGAGACCCAGGACACATATCGTTACATATCATAAACATTATTAAGCAACCCTAACCAAGAAAGTAAATCTCTGACAATAGTATCTCCATCACAAGTCGGTCCCTGGGTACGTCTCCCATCCACCCAAGCGTCCTGTTTACCCAGAAATTCATTTATAATACGTCTTTAAACCAATACACTCCAACGATTTAATAGATACACACTCGCGTGAAAAAATCATCGCCTCGCGCCTGTCGTCGCGTGCCCTCGAGCATTTGCGCGAGTAGTCACGCGAATTATTTTACTCGCAAGCCTTCGCTGGAGTGAGACATTTTCTGGAGGTTCCCTCTCATGGACTTAGTGAGGAGGATGATAGTTTTATGAGGGTTCGTTACGTTTGTTTTTTTAAGAGGATTAGACCTGGATTATTAGATGGGTGAAGAAGTAGATATGATATGCTTGCTTTTTGTAAATAATCCGATTTGTATGAGAATCCGTTTGTTGAGTGGTCGTTGAATAAACTTATACAGCTGAATCTATATTATCCTTACATAACAATGGAGAAGTATGTTCATTAATTATTTCCTGTGTTTTTAGGCGGAATGGGACGATTCGGCAAAAAAAATTTTCTAATTTTTAGAAGGATTATAAAAGAGTTCTATTTACTATCATTTTATTTCTGGCACCGAAACGGCCAGCGCCGAATCGATCCCGAGCCGAATAGTAGTAGACTGGTTTTTAGGAATGCTAAATTTACATCCATAACAAATACTTTTCAACATATATTGAGATAGATTTGAACTGGTTCTCTGCAATGCTTGGAAAATGTTTTAAAAACTAAGCTAAAAAATAACCATGAACTTAACATGGACGATAAATTAATATTTTTCTATACCGATTCACAAAAAAATTGACATTCGTATAATAAAAAACCATGCTAATGATGAACAGAAGGTTACTATATAAGTCAGGCCAATATGTCCTTTAATTCTAAAGCTAAAACTAATACATTCGAATAAATAAATAATTTTACTATGGTAAAAAATAATAAACAAATATTTGAACCCTATAAATTAGAGTATTGCACACAATACTTCAGATACAGAATTTTATAAATTTCTTCACATCTTTTCAAATAATTACTTGTTACCTATGCAGTGAAAATTCCAATTCACTTATTTTAAATTGATAGAAACTCTGTTTACACGATGATAAAATTAGTCTCTTTCCCAATCTTATAATCTAACTTTCCTCAGATCTACGAAACACCCAGAGTTCAATGGAGAGAATCTCAATAACACCCAAGTGTGAACTAAGTCCCATATGAGATCAAGGAAATGGTCCTTAGATTATGTAAGCTAGTATGAGAATACGTTATGCCATCGCTGCTGTTAATATTGATTAAGAGCTAAGTGTTCAAATACCGCTTTAGCCCCTACAATGCATTTGAATCAATTGTGCACACAAACGGGAATATTTGCTTCGAGGGCTTAAGCCGTCGTGTAGCATTTCAAGGTAAATTCCATTCGTATTATTATGTATCTGAATCTCCCTTTCAGTATAATTGTTTTACCAGAAGCTTCCGGGTTTATTCTTTAAACGTATTATTTAACACGTTTTACCAATAAATGTGATATTGTTTCATTTTGTTTGTGGAATAATTATTTACGGAGTATTGAGTTATCGAATTATTCGTAAAAGGAATATTTAAGGAGGACCACATAATTCTTCTATGCAATTTTTGTAAATATCTGAGACAGACCTCAAAATATAAAAAGATTCTTCAGTAGTACATTAAGATTAAAGCATAACACAGTTACACACTTTCAAGGCTAATTTTACAAATTACTACAAATTTAATAAATATTCCATTTTGTTCCATGCACTTTTGAAATTTTAGGCCTTCAAATTGAAAAATGGTCACTGGATTGAAACATGGCCACGTGATCAAAATTTCTGTTTCAGATAATGATGTTTCCCAAAAAGCAATTTTTAAGCAAGTTGGAAAAGACCAAAGGCGAAATTTGTAAAAAACACTAAAAAGTAGGAAAATTTTAAAAGTCATAAGAGAAAATCCCTTTATCCCTACAAAAACCTTTCAGAAACAACGTTAAAACCAATGAACACACGAAAACGTTTTTGAAGTTACGTAGTAAATAGCCTATCACAACGTATCACCCTTATTCGGTTATGAATACATTTAAAAAACTATTAGTAAGAAGCTATTAGTTTTATTATATTAGTTTTCATAGTTAATAAGCGATGAAAAGATTGGAAATCAATTTATTGAACCGTGGTCGATGCATTAAGGGATTAGCGTACTAACTTTTGAAAACGAAAGACTACTAAAAACCAAAACAATTTAACTCCCACGACTGATTCACCTAAGACCAGACACAAAGCAAAACAAAGAAACGCCCTTATGTCCTTCTAAAGACCAAATCTCTCACCAGCCGAGGTATTCTAGTCGGAATCGAAAAAAAATCCAATCTCCAGGACACCAAGTTTTTAAATCAACCCCAGAGTACTTTTACATTTAATCTCCACAAAAAAGATCGATACACGATTCACCCCAGAAAATTCGTATCGATATTATTACACAATAAATAAAGATCAATCGATTCTCAAAGAAGGAAAAATCGATCTTCCAGCACTTTAATTCGCAAATAATCGATTTATAAAGGCTACTACAGATGGGCCGAAAAACAATCACAGGTCCAGAGAGTGCATTAAGGGATTCGGTTCCCACACTTCGGGGAGAGAAAAAAGGAAACGTCCGATATTAGCGGTAGGCGGTCGTCCGTGAACGGCCATTGCTAGGGATGGTCTCCGTAGACTTCCTCTGTGAAAAAGCAGAGGGTTGTTAGCCATGACTAAATACGGCGCGGTCCCTCTCAACGCGGCCCGTGGGATTACTTTCTCTGATTGTGGGAGATGAGGTGGGTCAAAAAATTGACTGCGTCCTCGTGCATGCGAAAGCTAGGCACCCGTGACTCTGCCTCTGATGGCGACAACTTCTGGACACTGTCTTCTGCGCTTTGTTTTTTTTTGTTTTGTTTCGTGAAGGTGGTGGAAAGGGTGCTCTTTTTCAAGGTTGGGAAAGGATGCGGTGGTCTTTTGATTAGGTTGGTGGGTTTTTGAAATGAGTCTCTTCCTGGCTGGACTCTTTTGGAGAGCGAGTTTCTGGGGAAATGATGGGCAAGACGATTTTGGGCACTTTATCATGATTGAGATTGTTTTACACACACGTGGTTTGATAAGTATAGGTTTGTGTAAAGTTTTTAAAATCAAAAAGTGGTTTATTTACACTTGGTTTTGAATTTTTTAATGTTTTTGGGAGCAATTATGATATAAATAAAAATGTGTTTTCTTTTAAAAATGAGGGTACTAAAGGAATACAAACTTTATTTGTATAGTAGTGCCTACAGATAGAATCTTCAGTAAATAAATACGTATAGGTTAAAAAGATAATAGATACAATCAAGATACGAGTCATTTTAAATGACTGATATTTTAAGCTCAAAATAAAGGGAACTAAAAAAAGGGTGTGTATATTACCAAAGAAAGCTTTCAAATTAAACTCTTAAATTGCCTTTTTCTAAAGTATTTCCTTTTTATATTTTATGATAAAATGAATGGTAAAATGAATACTTACAGAAAACATATTTTAAGTTATATTATCTGATTTTACACTTGTTTGGATTTATTTTATAAAGAGTTTCCACTCTGTTATTAAAACTCTAGGTGTGAAAGTGTGATGCCTGTAAAAGTAGTTTTACTGCGATATGCCACTTGTTGCAGGAAAGCAAAGAAAAGTATACGTGAACCTCCAATATACAAGGTGTTTCATAAGTTGTTTTCCGGCTTTTATTTGGAACCAACGTCTTCTAGGGTCATGGTAAGTGAACCTGGAGTATACATTGAGATGACTTAAAGCGCCCTAGCGGTGAAATAAAAAAAGTAATATAAAAACTAAAGGAGATAGAGTAAAAACCTCAGTGATAATACTGTTTCCAACGTTATGAATAATACACTAAAAAAAATTGCATGAAAATATCGTGAATATTCGAGGAGATATTTGCATGAGAAAATAGCACTTTTCAGGCCTCAAGAAGAAAAATTCGCAAATTTGCAAGTTTTTTTATTTTTTATTAAATTTTGTCTAAATTCAACTAAAAACACACAAAACTACACAATAACACTGAAAAATTTGCAAATTTAAAACTTTTTTTTTGAGACCTAAAAAGGGCTATTTTCACATGCTAATATCTTCGCGAATTTTTAAGATATTTTCATGAAATTTTTTTCAGTGAGTTCTTCATATTGTTGGCAACAATACTCTCAATTATAATTTTGCTCTATCTCCTTTAGCTTTTATATTAATTTTTCTAACTTTTTTATTTAGCCGCTAGAGGCGCTGTAAGTCATCTCAATGGATTCTCCAGGGTCCTTTTTTCCTGGGGATAGACCTTACTTCCGTGACCCTGGACACGTTGGTTCCAAATAAAAGCCGCGAAACGGACTTTTGAAACACCCTGTATAATTAAATGCTCTTACTAAATGAAACAAACTCCACTCAAATTGCTCTTTTCACTATGATACTCATATAAATAGGATAAACCTTTTATTCATGGCTTTTCTTAAGCTCAGACTTAAGGGGGAAAATATGCCCTTTTTATAAGTGGGAACTCATTGAGACTGAACTCCATCGTCAATATCACCCAAATAAAGTAAGTAAAAGTAAAATTTCGATAAAGAATATAGTAGCTTGAATCATCTCTTAATTTCTGTATAATACTTGATAATCATTTCTTAATTACTTTACAATAATTTAATTAATCATTATAGTTTCTAAGGAATAGATATTATACATGCCCCTGACCATTATTTATATTGGTGTTGCATGTTCCTTTGTTTATCAAGGACATTGTTTTGTACACCCTATTAAATGTATTTTTTAAACTTACCCCCAAACTTTCTTAAATTTATTTCAAAGAGAGTTTAAATAAGTGAAACATGACCGAAACACTTTCATAATCACGGATACTCTTCGAAAAAAATAACCCCACTAATTGATTCCCAATACCTCATTCGCAACAGAAGTCAACAGTATAAATAAACGCTTTCTTCCTAGATCACTCAAGGACAACCCGGATTACGCATAACGGATCTCAACCCACCGATTAGATCATAACCACTCAATTAACGCGCGATCAATCACCGGCGGATTTCCCAAAGACAATGGCCGCATCTCAGTCAATCGAGAAAAAGTAACCCACAACGGGAGTTCCGAAAGTCGCCCATCAATTAAACCCGAAGTTGAGCATCAATTAAGCAGTTGCTGCATTTCAGAGATGAGCCCACACAGCCATAACGAGACCAGGTTGAACAAACAACCACTTGCAACAATGGCAGTAGTCGACGTCATGGAAATCGGCGGCGGCAGAAAAAAAGGCCTAAATTGTTTCTTGAGATTGAGGGGGCGGATTAAAAAGCATCGGGTGTCCATTTTCTTAATTAGTGGGGGGTGCAGTCAGGCGGGGTGGTGTTGCGTCGTTTAGAGGGTGAGGGTGCCGATTTGATGAGGGGTTAGTCTGTGTTTTTATGGTGATCAATATTTAACCTTTTAGTTTTACTGTCAAGTAAGTTCAACATACATAGATTACATTTACATAATTATAAATACGATTTATATTTTGTTACAAGAATTTTGGGACATTTAAGATTAATCTAGAAAAAAAACTATGCTACTCATGACTCATTAAAACATCAATTACTATTCACAATTTCCTTAAAAATGCATGTAAACAAATTAAATAAGGAGAATTGTAACTCTTTTTTTTAGTAATGAGTTAAGTGTCATTAAGTAAATCGGTATTAAATTAAATTATTAAGTTCTTCTAAATATTGTGGCTATCTATACATTTAGGATTAAAATAGATAACTGTGTGAGTCAGCCTTAAATTATTTACCTAAAGCTTAAACTTTCAGCATTAAAAAAGTAATTGTAAGTCAAAATTTAAACTTTTTTAAAACCAAATAAATAAGTTTAAGCGGAAATTCTTAAAGTCAAAGAACCGATTCTTATTAAAAAAATTCTATTTTAGATTATCACTAATTCAAAATAGTAATTATGTACATTTGGTCAATCTATAAAATTTGTGCCTAGGTTGTACGACTTCCTTCAAGATATATTATATTTCTTTCAAAACTGGCACCTAGCTTTAACAGTGGAAAACAAAGGGGTTTATACAGGGTGTATCTTAAATGGTGCAACAAACTTTCAGGGATGATAGTACTCATCAAGACGAACAAGAATCGGTATAGAAAGGGGGGTCCCAGACCAAATCCCAAGGAGTTAAAAATGGAGCGACAACCCAAAAAAATCATTGAAAAATTCAATTTGTAGAAGAACTACTATTGGTAAAAACTAAATTATGGTCTCAAAAATTGTGAAGACTTTTGAGATAATTTTAAAGATCATATTAAACCACAATTTTTGAGACCATTATTTAGTTTTTAACAATAGTAGTTCTTCTACAAATTGAATTTTTCAATGATTTTTTGGGGTGTCGCTCCATTTTTAACTCCCTGGGATTTGGTCTGGGACCCCCCTTTCTATACCGATTCTCGTTCGTCTTGATGAGTACTATCATCCCTGAAAGTTTGTTGCACCATTTCAGATACACCCTGTATAATTTTAATCTTCTTTTGTTTTTACAATTTATCTTGTCTTTTGTTCCTTTTGCTTTTATTTTATTTATTTCGTGAGAAAAGTGTGGTCAGCCTGGTATTTAGAGAAAAACTAAATCTTTCTGCTTGGCGAGCTCCTACTGTTGCTCATATTATGTGTGAATGTTGTGATAATTTTGGCTTTAAAGAGAAAACATTCGGTTTATGAGAAAAATGTCCAGAAAAAATCTCAAATGAGTTATTTTGGTTTGGATTTTTATGAAAATTGCGCCGTGGACGGCCAGTGGTGTTTTATTTTCACACAAGCTTCATGGTTCGTTAATTTGTGCATTTTTTTAACTTCCGAGAAAATTTTATTCTTAAATTTAAACTAGTTTTGCTATGTTATTGCTGTCTTTTGTCAGTGAGGAGCCCTTAACCGTTGAAACTAAAAAAGTTACTTTTGGAGCATTTAAATTTTTTTTTGTGTGTTACGGTATTTAACTTCTTTTAAATCATTCTGTCTGACTCTCACATACTTTAGAAAACATTAAACACGAGTATCTAATTTTAACTATAAACTTTGAATATTTGAATGAAAAGAATGTGAAAGTTAGCTCCATTGTTATATATCAAGTAAGTTATTTTAAAAAGTCACAGGAACACTTGATAACTATGCTAACTTAAACAGAGATTAGGGTAACTCAGAGGCATGACTTGCACGGCTTACAAAACACCGTGGAAACTGAAATCGTATCCATCGCATCCATAACATAATTTTAGAGATGGACCATTAACTTGCAAAACAAATCACCATTTAAAAGCTCTAAACGCTATTAAAATTTCTACTCAGGCATGGGCTTACCAAGGTCATATAACACACCCCCACTTAACGATACTAGTAGTTAAAAATAACTTCTTTTATCTTAACAGGATTATAAAGTAATAAAAAGGCCTATACTTTACCCTAATCCATTCAATACCAACAAAAAAACA
The DNA here is from genome assembly GCA_024610705.1 of Tetragnatha versicolor. NCBI lineage: Eukaryota > Metazoa > Arthropoda > Arachnida > Araneae > Tetragnathidae > Tetragnatha > Tetragnatha versicolor. The sequence continues at coordinate 36,963,143 of JANDEH010000007.1, read as the reverse complement.
ATATGGCATTCCTCAAACCCACTGACTACTCCTAACAACGACTTCCGCGATCGCTAATCCGAAACACATATGGAAAAAAAGTGGCGGTATATTTCGAATCACCCAAATCACATCCCTTCAGCAAAACGACTCATTTTATCACAATCCACAATCGCGTCACACTGGGCATTATTATAGTTTCGGAATGCGATAAGCGTGCCGCATGGTTAGACGGCAGGCTTGTGACCAGCACGCGTCGGACATCCAAAATCGTCTGACCCCCTGAGGGGGGATCGCCATCCAAGAAGAGGAGTATATCAACCGAGTGATGAACTCGATGGTGAACTCACCCCTGAGGAAAGGGTTAAAAGAAATGCTTCAATGATCTGATCATCTTGAGGATTCTCCCATCAGATAGATCTCCCACCTTCGTTTTTTCCCTCGCTGCCGCTGATGGCTTGTGTGTGTATGGTCCATGTGGTTTTCGGGCTCCGTGACCCCCGTCCCTAATGACGGGTGGTTGGGATAGGATGGTTCGATGGGTAGGGATGAGGGTGATGCTGCCTTGACAAGGACACTGACGGTGTTTTCATGTTCGGTTCTTACGTAGTGAATATGAAAACTCTATTAGATTCACACTGCGGTAGATTTTTGTATCATAATCTATTATTTGCTATTTGCTACCGCAATCCCTGCTTAATGATACCTCTATAAAGAGGTAGCATAATGACGATCCTAAAGAACAAAGGATGTTTTCGGTGTCCACCATATTTTACAAGTAGGCTAATTATTTAAGAAGAAAACTTAGTGTCCTTTTTATCAAAATAATAAAAGATTCAATATATCTTTTGTATCATCATTCATATTCAAATTTAATTCCTTAACTTCCCTATACTTTAGTTTTTTATATCTAACAATTTAAAATGTATAATGAATTTATAAACATTACTTCTATGTGATATTTTTCAATAGATTCTAAATAATTCTTTATCTTTCAATGTGAACAGGAGCAGTCAAATAATTTTATTACTGGAAAAAAACTAATAGAATTACTAAGAAGTACAACTTACATGCCTGTTTAAAAAAAGAATTTTAACCCAGATTATAATTCAAAAGAATATGTTACAGTCAGACTGCGATGACAAACTACACAATGTGATACTCAAACATTTATCTGATAACAAGCGTTTTCAAGATTATTTCTTTTTTCAAAACCTAATCCAACGACAGGAAACATAAATTTAATATAATACCACCGCATCACTTTCTCAATATTACTTAAAATTAAGCTGACCTTCCCAGGTATACTCCCAACTCTTTGCGCAACAACCCATAAAACAAATCTCGAAAGTGAGAAATAATGGGAGAATCTGTTTTCACTTATCTTCACTGAGTTGTTAGAGATAACCTGGAGTCATCCTATCCACATAAGTTACATTAAATGACGCCCACGTATGTAGTACTCCCACAGTGAACTAAATGACTTAAGATTGCACAGTGACCTCAACCTGTAGGAAATAATAGAGGTTTCCGTGAATAAGAGAATTAAGGATAGAGAGTGAGTAATTTTGAAAGTGGATAGCTACTAAGAAATCAGCTGTGTACTTATGTTTTTTTTTTCATTTAATAGATTATTTTGCATCTTCAGATTAATAATTGACTCTAGATATGAGTTCTTCCCATCTGTTATGTGTTTTTTACATACGGCCGTATTCAGAACTAACCTAAAGAACCATTTAATCACAATTTCTATTTGGTAGTTGATGGTTAAAGTTTAAAGATAATCAAAGTTGCCGGAAAGCTGGAGTTCAGGTTAACCTTGGGGCAAGTAAGTGGTGAATACAGTTGATATTAAAAATATGCTTGACTATACAATGGGTTATTTTTTTAATGCAAAAGATGGTTGATCACATTTAATTATAATTAACACCATGATTAGAATATCAAAAAAATTATTCTAGAACACCTTACGTTATTCAGAAAATAGTTCAATAAAATATAATTCAATTGATTTCTGAGAAAAAAATTTTGTATAACTCGATATTTTCAGGTTTTAAGTATGACCAATCCATTCTTGAGGTTCCTAAGTTTATTTTCCAATCAGAGAAAAATTGGTTTACCCCTAGTTTAAATCTGTATCAGAGAAATACAAAACTAAACAAGATGTTACTTACATCAATAGGTTGTCTTAACACTTTTAATCCATGACGCCCCGAATTTCCCATAGGATTCAAGGGTAATCTTGGGTGGATAAGAATTGGAAAGGTCAAATGAGTTAGACCATAATTTTTCTTGAGAGAAAACGGAACAACCAAGTTTTTTCCTAATAAGTTTGCATCAATCAGACGAGTAAATAAGACTTTTCAAAACATATAAACATTACCAAGAACTCATCAACTTTTAAACTCAAATACGCCCATCATTAACTGTCCCAAATCATTCTCACCTTGTCCTCAAATTCGAGAATTTCCGAGAAGCTGATTCAATTCGCATCATAGTACGAACTATTTCAAATTTTCTAAGACGCCCATTACCCGATTGAACCCTTAGTCATATAAAGTTAGTTTAAATTTGAGATTGAGTTATAAGACCAAGGTGGCCATAACTGTAGTCAGAACCGGGGTAATTAATTTATAAACCGCATATAAAACATCTGGTACATACCTCTATCTTGATCAAATGTTTACTTGAAGATTCGCAGACAATTTACTGAGTATAAACTAGATGAATAGTTTTCATCAATCTCTTGCCCCCTTTTTTACCTATCTTGCACCTTATCGGAAAGAATGACCAAGGAAGGATAGAAAAGAAGAAATGATACTCAATGGGGGAAAGCAGAGTTAGAAATTGGGAAAAAATCCACTGGTCCTGCGGAGCAGTGCTTTACCAATCTTACTTGTCCGCAACAAAAATTACTGGTCCGACAAATCAAAAAGGACAAGTTTTGAATGTCATTATAAAGTAACTATTGCACTGAATGTGAGTACCAAATAGTAATGTTAAAAATTAATACATATGCATGCAATAATAAGTTACCAGCTGTAAATATAAAATTTATATAAAATAATTAATAAAATGAAATTATGAGAAATAAGCAATAGCTCTAAATAATCAAATAATTTTGAAAATATCTTATATATTAAATACTTTTCTTGATTAAATAACATTTCACTAACTGTCAAAATCCATTCAAAATCAACTGACAAATTCAAAAAATAAGAACTTTTCTTGAATAAATGATATTGCACACAAATTAATACGTAACTTAACTGGTGGAGGGAGGGATATTTTTTCACCACTGGTCCAGCGGACCAGTGAATTTCTGATCCCACTGGTCCGAGCCGTTTTTTAATTGTCCCGGACCAGCAATCCAGTACAATTTCAAACGCTGGGGTAAAGTATGAGAGGGAGAGAGGAAAGAAAGTGAGAAAATATAGAGATTATGGAGAGGACAGATAATGAAACAAAGGAAGATTGATGGGAAAATTATCAAGATAAGAGAAAGACAGTGGTAAAGACAAGATGGAGAAGAGAAAAGAAAACAGTAAATGGTAAATATGTGAGAGCAGAAGGGATACCGAGAAGAGAAGATAAGGAAAATAAAATGATGGAAAGAAAAAAGAAAAGCAGGCAGAGAGTGGGAGAAGATATGTCGTGAAAAAATGGGAGTTAGTGGGAAAGCAGAAGGAAAGAGAGAATACAGAGAGATATGAAGAAATGACGGGTAGGGGAAAAAATATAATATCAAAAACAAAAGTATGAGAGATGGTGTAAATAGTAGTGAGTAAAGATGATGAGTATGATATAACTATAATGTGGTGGTAAGAGAATGAGAAGGATCTGTAGATAAGATAGATTCAGAGCTAAGGAGAGAGGATAAGGGGGAGGGAGAGGATGATGTGGTAAGAAGATAGAAGAACAGGGAGAAAGAAGTAAAGGGGAGACACCCCCATTCGAAACCACTCGGCAACTTCTTTCCGGTTTTCAATGGTACAAAATAACTCAACTAGCACATATGTTCAAGATTCATCCAATTTTCGTCATGTATGGCCAAATTTCGTTTACTTCTAATTGCAGCTACGTAAACTCGACATATCTGGTATGAGCCGTGCTACCAGGTAATATGCTCATCAGTTCCTTAACCCTCGTCCGTCCACCGTTCCCATGTGGCCCTGCATTAGCCGACGCATCTCTCAGCATAATCGCCGCCTCAGGTGTAATCCAGTATTCCGATCTGGAGGAATTTTTTCCCCTCCACCAATGTATGACGAATCGCTCTGCACGGACCCTTGCTTCTGCTGCAGCCCTGGCTTGTCTAAATGGGCATGACGTTGACGGCCGTTGAGATGGAATGATTTCGCTTTTCGCGATTTAAGACACTTTTTTCTCTCCGCGTTCTTCTTTTGAAGTGAGACTTTTTCTCGCCACCCGTAGCGAGACACTAAATTGTGCTCTCCTAAGAACACATGCAGAACGAAACTTCATTAAGATTTGGAATGTGCTTGTTGAAATGGCTGTGAAGGAGGGAAGACTTCATAAGGTCCAATGGTCAAATTGTAAATTGAGTTCATTAAACTTTTTTAAAGATTATCTACTTCTTAGGGTGAGGATATACTTTTACAACGGCCGAAGAAACACTCCTCCGGCCACTTGCAAACAATTAGAGAACAAAAGAATCCCACTCCTCCAACGGAGGTCTCCTTTTGTTTTCTTACCTCCCGCTACTCCCTGAAGGGGGCCTGCTCTAGCCGTTGTAATATTCTGTCCTCACCCTATGGGTGTCTCCTTACCATCACAGTTTGTAATGTAGGCCTTTGATGTTGATAGAAACCCAGCCCATATCTTCACCAAAACTAAAATCCATCAGAGTTATCTAAATAGTATTTTAAGTTATATAGGATTGCTGTTCTCCTTTTCCTCTTGGCAAATAACACGTTTTGACAAGAGAAAACATAATTTCATCTAATTAAACATCTCTTTAATAGTGATGATATTTAGAAGGAACATGTTAGCATATCACAAAATATAGTGTAGCACTTTACAGACTTACGAATTATTTTTCATTAAGTAAAATGGTAACACACACACAAAAACACACACACAGGATTGAAAGTCAATTAAGAGAACATTTTCTTTAGAGATGGTTAACTTTGAAAAACTTTTATGGGAATAGAGCATTTTTATAGCACAATAACCTTTAAATAAACCGTCTTTTTTTTTCTCTTAATTTCATAATTCAATACATAAAAATTTTAACTTCTCTATCCCTATAATTAAATGGTCTTTCATCTCCCGCCTTTTAACAGCCCAAACACCATAAACAACACCTACAGGAAGACAGAACATCTCATTTTGTCAAACATGATCGGTCAAGGATCCTCTAATAATGATGTCGACAAAGGCATTGCGCTCTCCGCTTTTTTTTCAGCCATACCCCCGAAAAAATCATCGAGCGATTGATTCGCGTGGGTATAGTTACAAGAGGAGACAGAGATCCCTGTTTCTTCCTTCTGGCCGTTTTCTGGAGGAGTCGGTCGGATGGTTTGTTTATGCAAATAGAGACGCGTTTTTCCGTCCGGATGCACAACAATTAAGCGTACGTAACAATGTTGCCTTGGCACGTGTGACCGTTTCTTACGCGTGAGGTCAAGAAACTGACTTTCAATTAATCGTGGGAAAACTTTCTGCTTAAATACGTTCAAAAACAGAAGGTTTAGTTTAAAATTTTTAATTTTATACATTTAGATAGTTCCACATTAATTTTATTTATATTTTTCTGATACACAAACATATTTTTATAACATATAGGCGTTAAGGAAGGTACAAGAACCTTACCCAAAGAATTAGTATGTTCTGTACAAAGTTTGTTATTGTTTTGACGAAATCCTATGTGCGACAAAAAGAGTACTGTTTGATAATTTATTGAAAAAACAGCTAAATTATCTTATTAAGAAGTTAATTTTAAAAATGTGAGCACACACGAACATAAGAACATTTTCTCTTACCAGGTTTTGTAGTTGTTGAATAACGAGAACCCTAAAATTAAAGTAAAATAAAATCGTAAGAACTTGTGTGAAGTAAAGAACCAGTATTTCGTAAAGCTTGATAGGTAAAGAGTTATTATTGTTGTGCGTTTCCTTCTATTCAAGGATTAATTTGATAACAATAATAGTCACTTAGATTTTTTGTGTTAGGTTAGAGTATAACATACGCATTTAACATACATAAACTGAATAATTTTTACATAAAAATATGTTTGTTCTTCAAAAAGTATCTTGATACGAAGGAAAATTTAAGATTGAAGAATAAGGTGATGTTCAAATTGCAAAATTGCAATCTAGTATTATCTATTTAGTATTCAAATAAATAAATTAGAGGGATTTTTTATATAATGGATTCGGCAGATTTCATTAAGAAGGGCTATTATTATAAATAATTCATCAATTTTAACTTTTACGATCACAGCAGCAAAACTAACACCATTTTTTTACAGAATAATTCCCCCAAAACGTCTTTAAAGCAATTAAATTGATTTTTAAGTTTCCATTAATACTTTAAAACAATTACATGAGTATCAAAGACACACCAAACTAGTTTTTCCTCGTCTGTACACACTCAAACTTCGCTTCAGAATGCAAATTACAGGCCATTTCCATCACAAGCACCAGCGCCACACTGAAAAAAAAATCCAAACTGCAGCCATGAGCAATTTCTCAATTTTAAAACGTCCGAAAACTAATTATAGTCCATTAAAAATGGAAGCAAAGAAGCGCAATTTAACATTTAATTACTCCTAAACGAATGGCAACACCGCCAGCTTCTTACCCACCACACCTTATAATTTCATTTCCCTATAAACTTTTAACTTCGTTTCTTTAATAAAAGACTCAAAACTTCTCCCAGGAAATAACAGCGTATCAGATTCGTCGGGTCCAATTAATGAAATTTCGCAGAAGCTACAAGTGCGGTCGCATGATGGCAGTCGCCGAATAAAAAATAAATTAACTCCCTCTGATGCTCTTCCGTCTAAATGTCGGAATATTATTTTATTTTCCGTGACGAACATCAAGGTTTCTAATCAGTTCCGGCCGCCCCCTTTGCGTCCTGCCCCTTGGGCTGATTCCGCTGAATTCGATATACGACGACGCAGCGTTAAAAGTTTGTCAAATAATAACAATAACTCCCCGGTTTTTACTTTATTTTTACCGCTCCCTGTAATGACTTCTTAATTAAAAGGCAGAGCCCTGGTGGAGAAGGACGGAACTTATAACAGCTGTTGCCATTCTCGCGAAGGGGAAAAATTAAGATTTTTCTGATCTTTTGACGGCGTCGCGGAAAATAATTGACGTCCGATAGCGAATGTTGTTTTCTTGCGCGCGTATGAAGTTTGCCGGAAAATGTTTCCAGGTCTCTGCTGTTGTTTTGTCGCTAAAAAGCGATCTAATTAAAACCATCAGCTATTTTGGAGCGAGAGGAGGAGATTTTTGTAGCGCGTTTGTGTAACTTGTGTAAGAAACATCGTCTCGGTTCGTTTTGATCAAAGGGCCGTCTTCTTATAGGGTGTTGGGGGAACGTGTTCTCACAGAAGTATGGAGATTAGTTTCTGGAAGGTGCAATATGTCGAGGTAAAAATGCAAAGCAAGGATGGATTATGGATTGTTCTCCGTAGGAAAAACAGGGCATGGGCTTATTGGAACAGAACTTCTACATGGAGCTTAAAGTGAGAAAGGAATGAAAAACATTCGCTTTGTTATGCGCTTTAAAATTAATATTTTGCCTTGTCATATCAAGAATTGTTTATTAAAAGGAAGCAAAAGGAAGAATAAGGAATTAAAATGGTAGTTAATGGTATAAAACTTCAAAAGTAGTGTACTTTTAGGGTTTCATTAAAACAATTTTCAAGCGAAACCCGAGTATGTCTAAAAGAAGGTTCTTTTTATAGTAAAATATCGCGACTAATTCTCGTAAAAATTAATAAATTACCGACAAAAAGCTTTTACAATAAAAGTTTTTTCTGATAGCAACTACATTTAATGTGTTTAAGAATTATTATTATTACTGATGTGTTGTGCAGTTCAAAAATTGATATGCATCCCTTTATAAGTTGTCCTAGTATTGAGAAATTTACTGAAACATACCAAAAAGCAATTTGGAATAAAATTGACTACTTTAATTTAAATTGATATTCTGAAAAATGAAAGTATCTACGGAAAATCAGATTGTTAAATAAATAAAAATTAAGGGATATTTTTTTAATTATGATCAATCGATTATATCTCTTCAAAATGGTAGTAAACAACAAAATGGTAACACAAAAGGACTATCATAACAAAAATGAAAGTATGAATGAAGGTGTTTAATCCACTTCAACAGACAACTTAAATTTTTAAAAGAAAAAAACTTTGAATTAAAAGCTTTTAAGAAAACATTTTTGACAAAAAGAGTTAACCATCGTAAGATAATTTACATTTCTTCAAATTAAAAATAAACATTTATCTCATAATATCCATCATTACCTTAAAATCAGACTAAATTTCACTGTGCTTCAGGCTATTTCAAAAAACAATCTAAAAATATCTGCAACACCTTACAAAGTTTGTACACACCATCATCACTTTATATACAACCCCTGCAAGGCATTTTTCTCTCTTGGCATGTTCTCTTCGGAGGTCCCTTTGTTATTATACGCTCTTTTCTTGCTTTTATTTGTTCCACCGATTTCCACACACACGCTTTTTCATTTTAAAAACGTCTCTCTACCTTTCAGACGTTTTTCGCTTTCTGGCTGCGAATTCTTCTGATTTATCGTCCGCTAAGCTTTAATTAATTCAACAAGCTTCTCGGGCTCGCGGACGAACCGTTTTGGGATTGTTTTCGAACTTCAACACTTCGACTTTTTCCTTCTTTTTTTTTGTTGTTCGATGCGATCCCCTCCTTTCTTCTTCCCCCTGCCCGTTTTATTTATTTTTCGCGTATTGTTTCCTCGGATTTTTTTTGGTTGGGAGGAACAGAAGTGTTGGTTCTTACAATAATGTCTTTCGATACCTTCTCTTTCTCCTACGGCTTTTAGTTTTTTTTTCTTCTTCTTTCTTCGTTGTGTGTTTGGTGTTTTCTCCTCTGTGATTTACTTTCGAAAACTTCTTTTCTACCTTTTCATCGGATTTTTGTTGCGTAGGTTTTTTTAGTTAAAGTCAATGATCCGATTGTGGTTGCAGTTAAATAATTTAGCCAACCTCGAAATTACAGCAGCTCTTAATTGTCTTCGAAACATCGTTTGCAGCAAACGATAAATGCGTAAAGAAGTTTAAGGAAGAAGTAACAAAAATAGTTTTACGTCGTTGGAAATGCGATTGATCTTTGATAAAAAAAAGTAAGTTAGAGTCAAACTGTGTTTGAATCCCATGTTTTGTAAAAAAAAATTTTAACATGGTGAAGAGTTTTAATGTTTGTTTATTTTGGGATGGATGGTTAGAATTAAATTTAAGTCATTTGTGTATCAGAAAAAAAATTACTTATTCATTATATGAGTGTTATAATTAATACAAAATAATTAGGTTCTGTTCAGTGCTAGAAAAAAGTATTATAAACTTCATTATTACTTCTTTATTAGTATTGTTTTCGTATACTTATAAAAAATCACGATTAAAAAATAAAGCTTCTTCACAAATTTAATTGAGTTTGAATTTGCTCATGGTATGAAAACTTTATTCTAATGAATGCCTATTTTTTATCTAATCTAATCACTTATGTAATAATTTCAAGAAAATTTTATTTCTTGTTCATATTTTTTTATTTACATGCGCGTTTCTCTAGAAAATATTAATATTTTGTGTAAAGAAATTGCGAGCAAAATAGATATTTAAGTGAAAAAATACAAAAAATTAGATTATCATTATTATGGGTTCTACACAATGCAAGAAAAATTGCAAAGGTTTCCAAATAAAAAATGTGTAAAATATAATTAAAGCATAATTTAAAAATTGGAGATTCTTTTAAATAAAGGGGAATTTTAAGGTATTAAAATTTTGTCTATGTACTTTTCAGTACTTTTACACCTTTCGAAAACTTAAAATTTTTATTTATTTATTTCATCGCATTTCACTTCATAAAATAATTCAATGTGGCATGAAAGCTGTAAAGTGCCGCAACGGGCAAATAAACAATTTCAAAAGCTACAGACACCTTTCTAAGGATAAAAACATTTCCATAAATAGATCCAGAAAAGAAGGAGTCTGAAACGACCTATAATCAGAGGGAAACTCAACAACCGAAAAAGAAGCACAGAGTTTCCATCTGCGTGAACAATTTCGGCCGCCATATTATTCGTTTAAATTCTTCATTTTAACATAGAAAAAAAAACGATAGAAAAAAGGGGAAGATTCTGCGAGTAATCATTTTTTATTCTCCCTTTCTCTAACCGTTTGTAATGGAATTTTTGCGTGACTTTTTGCACGCTTAAGTAAGTCCTTAGATAACATTAAATACGGAATAACCAAATATATTTTGCTCTTTTAAACATTGTTCCTCCCGCTGCTCAGAGATATTTTTTTTGCTCCGAGTAATTTACATTTTTGTTTCTCTATTTGTATGCTCTTTTATATTCACATTAAATGTTTTATGGATTTAAAGAATTTGTTTGTTTTTACCTTCTTACTGTTCGTATTCTTACGTACCCTAATAACAGGGGGAGCACTGTTGCTTTTCTTTTTAACTTACTCTTTCTTCTGTGGGAGTTTTTCTTTGCTTATAAAAGAAGGGAAAATGCAGAAGAAAGGAAGACTCATTTATTTTTTTCTCCCTTATGTTCTTATTTAAAAAAGCATAAGTACTAATCGTAGCTTTTCCAATTAATGTTCAATTACCTATGAATTCCAAGTGTTATAGGATTTTACACTTAATAACTTATTTAATATTAAATCTCATTGCTTATTTTAATTTATGTGGCATCACATTTTATCAATCAAATTGACTTAATCTTAATCGGTCGAATTAATGCCAAAAAAACCTTTTTAATAAGCGTTTGAAGTTAGAAATATTACAACCTACTCAATAAACAGTTTGATAGATTTCTAGAAAACATTTTGACATGTTTATCTCTTTTTACAGAAAGCAAAAGTTAACAGGGAATTTAAAAACATCCATTTTTGCCCCATTCGTTTTTCCCATTTCAACCCGTTTTTCTCCTGAACACATTCTGGGAAAATTGAACAGAGAGAAGCTATGGAAACATCGTTTTACAACAAAAAGATATTCCTTAAGTAATTCACCTCATGTAGTATAAAAACAAACACCTGTTTGGCATGCGAACTTGGGATTCTGAGAACGAAATTGATTTTAGTCTGGTTCCCACAGCGCTTCAAAGGTCACATTCAAAGTTCAGATTCAGAAAAGTTAGAATTAATGCATTGGGAAAGTAGTAAAAGGAATTTAAATACCTCTCCCGACTTTTTCAATCACACATTACCTACAGACTGGTAGTGTATTTAAATGGCATACTAAAAAATTGCCTGTCTCGATTAACTTTGTTTCACTTTTTATTAAATTTTACTGATTGAGACATTTTTTAGACGGGTTAATATTTAAATATTGTGTTCACAGATACAACACATAATACTACATACTTTTATACATTCTGAATCTCTTATGGTATCCGCCTACCCCTAAAATGACGATTTTCGACTTTTTCGTCGAAAATTTTTTCTTATTGTGTGATCGTATACAAATATAAACTTTGAAGCTAAATCTCGGAACTAAATTTTGCATAAAAACCCTCCACTATTTACATGATTACTCAAAAACTATCCAAGATATTCACTCCAAATTTTAACAGTATTTTAATCATACTGTTATTAACCAGATATACCTCAGATTTTTTGTAAGTTTATTATTTTTGTTATTATTGATGTTTTTTGTTAAATGGTAGTAGAAATTTTGAAATTTTTCATTTACCTTTACATTTTATGCTGTAAGACAATTACTTTCCAAAATATGTCTTAGAAAATGGTCCATTCTGAAGATAAGTGTTATAGGATACTTGTGTCCAAAAGAAATTTATATAGGGGTAATAGTTTTTGGGCAAGAGTTAGAGGGGTTTTATAAAAATTCACTTAAATTTTACACTAATTACCCCATATTTTAGAAAGTAATAAAATTAATTTTGTTTTTTAGCATTGATCAAGGTTTTGATGTACATTTAAACTAAAAATTAAAAAATAAAATTTGTAAATCAAGTATTTCAAAAAAAATTGTCTAAAAGGTAGGCGGATACCTTAAGGTAAGAGGTGTCAAAAGTTATATTGTATCAAAAAGTTGCAACTGCAATTGAATCGTCAGTTGGAAGAAGGGAATAAGTCCAAAAATCAAGTTTTGAGAAAATCGAAAAAAACTGTATAAGTAATAGAATTATCATTGTATAACCACGAAATTTTTACTGGAAGTTCAGAAACCTATTTAGAAAACATAGAAACCAGCAAAACAAATATAAATATATTCAAAAATATTTTACAGTCAAAATAAGTTGATGGACTTATTCCCTTCTTCCACCTTATGAAAATTTTTTGATGAAAAAATCTATAAAAACACTTAAATTCACATTTAAATTATATTTCTCCTTAGTTTACACCACAAAAGGGTGAAATAAAAAAAATAAGACAAATAAAATTCTAAATTATAGTGAAACTGAGTTATTAAGGCAGTATGAATGGAGTGAGTGAATATGAATGGAGTCAAACATTCCCAGAAAAATTAAATTTAAGAGAAAATTTTATTTCAACTTGGTTTATAGCACAAATAATATGAAAAGAAAGGCAAATTAACTTTAATTCCAAATTAACTTACAAAATACAATGAATGGACATCGATTTCACAACTTCAAGGGGCGATATCTCCCTATAGGGGTTAGTTATTTTTCCCCTCTTTTCACCCATGTGTAGAGCAAAGCTTGGAGATTGTTTTGAGCACAAAAAGTCAATTTGTCATTTTTTGGACTTATTCCCTTCTTCAAACTGACGATTCAATTATAAAGGTTGAAATTGAGCTTATTTCATTAAAGAAAGTGTACTTGATTTCTTTACTTTGTTATAAATTTTATTCAATTAAATGTGAACATTTAAATTTTTCATTTTCTATACGCATTACAAATGTATGGAAGCAAGATTTCGAAATATTTTTCTTTCATGAACGCTTTTTACCCCAATAATAATTTCAAAATTTTTATTCACAGGTGAACCGAGTATACTATCAAATCAAAAACTTTTCAACGATAAAGGAGACCCAAGTTCAGAGTTAATAGAGAACGATTTGTGTGGTGAGTCTTAGTTTTTATGTATCCATTTATAAATAGCTCTAAAAAAAACTCTCAAACACTCATAAAGTGAATTTTTTCAAGTAGACTATCAATAAATCCTATAATTTTTTTCTAACATGATATATGGATGATGGAACTTTCACTAAAGTCTGGAAAGTAGATTAACTCTAGGGGAGCTTCACCCCAAAGCTTGGATTCGTCCTCATTAGATATGTTCTGATGAGGTATTCAACAATTTTATAAAAAAATTTCCCTCTAGAACCAAACATTTTAATCTACTTTTTATGGTTGTTCTTTGACTCTTTTTCCCAATCAGGGATGGATCCAGGAGTTGGTTTAGGAACACAATAAAGTATAAATGTTTATAAAAGGTATTGGGTTCAATTCCGTTAGAGTTCCCGCTTAAAATCGCCAATCTCCAGTGTTTGAAATTGTACTGGATTGCTGGTCCGGGACAACTAAAAAACGGCTTGGACTAGTGGAATCAGAAATTCACTGGTCAGCCGGACCAGTGGTGAAAAAATATCCCACCCTCCACCAGTTAAGTTACGTATTAATTTGTGTAAAATATCAATTATTCAAGAAAAGTTCTTATTTTTGGATTTGTCAGTTGATTTTGAATGGATTTTGTCAGTTAGTGAAATATTATTTAATCAAGAAAAGTATAATAAATAAGATATTTTCAAAATTATTTGATTATTTAGAGCTATTGCTTATTTCTCATAATTTCATTTTATTAATTATTTTATATAAATTTTACATTAACAGCGGTAACTTATTATTGCATGCACATGTATTAATTTTTAACATTACTATTTGGTACTCATATTCAGTGCAATAGTTATTTTATAATAATATTGAAACTTCCCTTTTTTATTTGTCGGACAAGTAATTTTTGTTGTGGACCAGTAATATTGGTAAAGCACTGGTCCGCAGGACCAGTGGATTTTTTTCCCAATTTCTAACGCTGCCAATCTCTTTTGGACACCAAAAAATATAAATATTGCTAAATAATTTCAAACTCATAGATTAAAATGTTTAATTAGATTTATAAATGTTCAGTTTATCATTAAAAATTTTAAAAAATTGTTTATATTTGAATATTAAGCGTTCAAATGAGATTGGTGATATTTAGCGGGAACTGTAACGGAATTGAACCAGTTATTGGTATGCATACAGTTACAAAAGGTATGTAGTACACAGTCCACTTCACAAGATATAGTCAAGTCCAGACGTAAGGTCTGTCCCCGTCACCCCTCACCAACCCTTCATTACCACGACACGACACACGTCACCGAGCGGACCCTGCAACAGGTGTCTGGCAAGAGATAGTTGCGCAACCTCCTCCCACACCACCGAGGGGAATAATAAAGCAAACATAAGAACAAGAAGGAGGGAAAGAGAGAGGAAGCACTGGGTGGATGAGTCTCCATTGATGTGGCAAAACGGCACCATCCCACCTCGAAAGTCGGACTCTCGGGGTGGACTGGCCCTCATTACGATCGGCGTGAGCGTCGCTTTCTGGACCTCGCCCTCATTGTCCTCTGGGTGTCGCCCCTGACCGTGAACCATGTCCACCCGCCTGACCTGCGACGCCCAAGGTGGAGGCGGAATGTCGTCCTCTCCGTCGTTTGCGGTGGAGGAACGTCGGTGTGGGACGATGGTGGTCCGTCCCGGGTGTCACCCTTTTCATCACAGAGACAAAAGTCTAGAAAATTTTTAGCCCAAAGGTCATGTTTACTATACTCTATTAGGTCCCCGTGCTTACACTTAACTGTAAGATCCTACGGCCAAAATCTAGCTTTGAGTTAGCTAGATCACTAGCGGATCCAGGGGGGGCTAGGGGGCTCAAGCCCCCCCCAAAATGAAAAGTTTTACTCTACATAATGACATTTTATGCACCAAAATGAGTTAAAACCCTATTATTTTAAGGTCAACTTTAAAAATTTTTATGGGGGAAGACCCCCAGACCCCCTTGGCACTTGTAACTCTGTTATTACAACTACATTTTACTAAGTTTGTGTTAAAACGAAAAAAATCTATATCCGAAATTCAGATGAAGTGTACCAAGAGGAGTTGAAAAAGTGGGGTTTTTGACTTAAATTTCCAAAAATTTTCAGGGGGAGGACCCCCAGACCCCCCTTATGGAAGTTGAAGTAGGATATTTCACTACCTTTTCCGTATTAACATTAACAAGAAGTTTCAATTGGATAAGGAAAATGCTTAGCCCCCCCAAAAACCAAATCCTGGATCCGCCACTTCCAAACGCTGCTAGATACGAGCTGCGCTAGATACGAGCATTCTTGTATCTTTAACTATAGCTGATTTACCCGGCCTGAGAAGAAATTGTGCCATTTTACACAAGGGAAAGTGTCACAGCTGTTCATGGGTATTTAGGGCCCAGAGGCCTTGTTTGGATGCCCCTGTCATAAGGAAAATATACCCAAGTAGTCTTAACCAATACAATAGCAAGGGAATTATTGAATATTCAAAGAAGATTTGCCTTTCTGGAATTAAATCGGTTCTAGGAATGCCCATGTCATTCCAGCAGATGAGTGGAGGACTAATCAATGGTCACCACTTTTTCAGTTATAGTCGGCTAGACTAGTAAAATACTTGCCTTCCGCTCTCTTGCGTTGCCTTCCTATACCGTGCTGATGAGTACTAACAAGGACGAAACCGGTCCACGGTTGGAGGCGACGCTTGAAAGTTGTGAGTTTACACTTATTAAAAAATTACTTTACTTAAAACATTACAAAAATTTAAGATTACAGTAAATATAGTACAGCTTTAAATATTAGTAATAAAGGATTTTAATACACATTAATTAATACGGAAGGTTTGTCAGATAAATTTTGGATTCTATAACTGAAGGCATTTTTAATCTATTTTCGGTGGATCATCGTTTTTACTTTGTGTGTATGTGACTTAGCCCTGAAACTTAAAAAGTAAACAATCTTTGCTGTTTAAAAGATTGGCCACAAAGATAAGATAATACGATAGTGATTTCCATTTTAGTATAATGAAGTCACACACATGGCTAATTCCTCGAGTTTTTTCTTCAGTTGTTTCTGGAAAAATAGTCCCCTCCTGGCCCTATTGACCCTTACGTGTTCTACCCTATAATCAAGTTCATCTATTTTTGGGTGGTGAAACGGGCGTACCCTAAGGCGTAGCTAAAAATATAGGGCGGAAAAAGTTTGAGCGATTACTCGAATCCTGAAAGTACTGTAATGTTTTAAGGAACATAATAAATTACAATTTAAAAAGAACGTGGCTTAAAATTGTAAGGAACGTGGCTTCATTTTCATATATTAAATATTGCCTATAAGGGACAACAAAAATATTGAAAAATAACTATAATATTTGTACAACAAAAAAGAACACAATTCCAAATTTAATCTTATCAGCAACACTTAAAACGCTTAATTAGTATTTACATCACCCTAAATTATAACTCTCCAGCATAAAAAAATATATGAACCATCTTTGCATTTGTCAGTCCACTGCATGACACTTTAACACTTTTAAAACTCCTTATAAGACATTACCAAATAACGAAACAGACCAGGCGACACAGAAATTTCTTTTTTTTCTCTCTTCCAACACAACACATGGTCTACTCCACCCCATGAAACATCCCTCCAACGGTTCCCTAACAGCACCCCGCCCTTCTGGAACAACTTGTTGTCTTATCCACTTTGTCATCTCTACTCCACTGAGCAGTTAGTTTTTTTTATATATTTAGTTCTCGGACATCTCTTTTCAAGGGCTAATGAATTGTTTCTTACACGTTTCGCGTGGGGGGTATTTGATTCTAGATGTCCATCGCTTGTCATTTCTGTCATTTTTCTCCTCGACTTCTTTTGCGTCCTATTTCGTTTTCAGCTCTCGTTCAACTCAGTTTATGAAAAATTTTAAAAGTCAATTTAATTTTAGCAGTTCTTTTTACACACACATCCAATTGTATCAATTCAGAACCTTCAACTTTAATTAATACTACACAGGGGTTAACTTTCATCTTCAAAAATTAACCATGCTTGGTTTTTTTCCCAATTTATTTTATTTCATCAGTCATAAGAATAAAATCGGTTTCTCCATATCCTTCTCAAGTCTTTTCGGGAAGCAAAACATTTTTAAAATAATTATTAAAGGGGTGAAAAAAATAATGAATCGTCTTCAAATCATATCCTTATAAAAAGTAACTAACTTTTCTCAGACTTGAAGAAAACAAAAAAGTTAGTCTGGACCTAAGTTAAATTTATCCCTACTTCGTGTTATTTAAGTGACTTATCGACCTCTTTCAAGTCTTCAAAGACCAATATGATAATCTCTCAAAAAAAGTTAATGATCCTTTTGGATATAAAACTTATCCATCTTTTATAGTTCCCCTACAAAAATTTTTCGAGTTTCCATGCTTCTTTATGAGATAGATGAAGAACTTGCAGTAGCAAAAATAAATGGCTATCCTTACATTTGTTTTCTGAACACATTTCATTGATGATTGAACCATTAATTTTATCATTCGAGTTATTAAAGGACGACATAAACACCTTTAACTTTCAAAGAAAAGTTATTCAAAACTTTAAGCATTTGTTAAATCACATTTTACGTGCATTAAATAAAGATCAAGACTGGACATTTCGATCTCAGCCGCCACTTTATTTTGAAGGCTTTTTAATTTATCCTTGTAGCATTCCGACGAAATGGGAATAAAAAAAGGAGGACATAAAGCGTTCCATCCACTGATCTCTCATTTCGTTTCTGAAACAATACCTTTTTAACGACTGCCCGTAAATTGCCAAAAATTCATTCTTCTGCGAGCAAACTCTCACATTGTCCAATTCATTTCCATGGTCCGCGATAAGGGAGCTCCTGGACCCCCTTTTGCATATTTTACGTCCGTTTTGTCTTCAAGAATCGACTCTCTAAAGCGATCATAAAAATCACGTTTACGATCGCCGTCCGCCCCTGCGAAATGCCACGCGATCGTTTACACTGCGCTTCAGGGAATCCAGGCAGGGAAGCCACTTGGCGACAAAAGCTCTGCGCTTGGCAAACGTCTCTTTCGGAGTTTCATTATAAACTTTAAAATAGGATAGAAACGCACCTATAATACCCGCCCACTCCATTCATCGGTTACCAGCCATTCTTGAAAATTTATGGTTCTTACGTATTATACCGTCGACCATGCCGCTTATTCTTAAAACGCTATCAACTCCTATTGACTTTTCAATTGGTGTACCGCTGAATTAGACGGCCACTGAAGGTTCTACGGGATAGTACGTAAGTACCGAATTTATATGTTTATAATTATTTGCTCATCTATACACATGCATTATTTTATATTTTTATCATAAGAGGTTCCAGATCTCCAGATCATAACTTGAAAAATATTCCAAACAAATCGGACTCAAATATCCGCCATTGGCAAAAAAGATTAAACAATCAAAATTTATTTTTTATTTTATTCCTTTAGTGTGTATTCGAAACTGATTTTATTATCGATTGTTACAATTCTAACCCATAATACTCGTGTATTGTATTTTTTCTATAGGTAAAAATAAAAATGTGTGTAAGAATAAATTCAATAAAGATTCTTTCAAGCCATGATTTAAAATTAATCTCAAAAAGCGCACACACATATTTGGATTAAAAAATATATTTATTTCTCTAAACTGATAAAAACATTTCACAAAATGTTTTTTATTCGTCTTATATAGTAACGGCCGTATTCACCGGTAACCTGACAGGCGGTCAGGTCAGGAAACCATGGTTACAGCCTCTGATTGGTGGAAGGAAAATATTGAATTATTTTTCCACCAATCAGAGGCTGTAACCATGGTTTCCTGACCTGACCGCCGGTCAGGTTACCGGTGAATACGGCCGTAAGTTTAACTGCCAATTCACTAAGCCTAAATAGAATATTCATCCGATATTCGATTTGGCTTTCTTCTTAGTTAAATACAAATATAATCGTTTGTTTTGTAACTTTAAATTTAAATTAAATAAAGTGTAAAATTTATCTATTTAATATGTGACTTACTTCTCAAGAAAAAAATAAAAAATTTATCGCATGCACTTGATGTGGAAACTCGAAATTCTAAAATATGTAATTTCAAATCTATCGCCAACTAGGCAATCGTCATTTCTGTCGCCAATTTCACCCTTGGCAACCATGAAATCACAGTCTCATTCATTTTACTCTACCAATGTGTATTAGTAAAATACCAGAAATGGCCCGATGAGCATGGTTGAATGAAAGGCAGCCTTTTTAGTGCTCAAAATATCATTAAATATTATATTCTTTGAAAGCGATTCTTGTCAATACATGACATTAAGCAATTTATGGCTCCGACATAATTTTCTAGATTTATCGCTGTTATAAGGGGGAATATAGCTGAGCGGTTTTGTGTTCCTCCTGTCTGACTTTCAAGACACCATAAAAGCCGCTTGGTGGTTGGTTTTAAAAGGCGGGTGATTTTTTTATTGCTGTTTTCCGTCTTTTGTTCACGATTACGTCTACAGGTCTACAGATTTTGCGTGGATGGATTGAGTTTATTTTAAACCAAATTCACGAAGTTTTATTTTTGATTTCGACCACATAGTTTTTTTTTGTAAAATATTTTCATATATAGATAATTTTAAAAACCATTTGTAAGCTTGAATTAATTTTAAACGAAACGAACTATCTAAACATAAATAAATGTTTTATACTTTTCTAGTTTTTATTTAGCTTAAACTGGTTGGCTCATAGCTTTGAAAAGATCATCCCAAAAAGGGTTATATCTTTGATTAAAATAATGGTAATTATAAGTTAAAATAGACCACGCATAGAATTCCTTCTAGGATTTTTTGTTACATAGCCAAAAAAAAAATTTCCTATAAATATAGTTTGGCAGAATTTCAAACCCTGCAGTGTTCAAGTATGTTTTAATAACCTCAAGTATTAATATCCTTCTTTAAAGAAGTATTTAAGAAACACAAAATTCCCAGATTTTATGTCAATATATATCAAAGGATTTAAACGGTCAACCTTACACTTTTCAAAACTAAATTGAATAAAAACTTTTCAATACATAAGCAAAAAAATAAAACCGTAACTTAAAAACTTGTCCACATTGTGTTTCAAAACCGATCTACACATTAACAAAAAAAACCATTTCGTCCACTACAACAATACCACAAAAGACCTGCCTACTCCCCTCCAACTGGGTTAAAGTCCAAGCCTTCCCTATTCATTTCTATTAAAATAATCCAGGGTTGGAGAAGAACAGCAAAAAACGTCCATCCGTTTTAGAGCGGCTTCCAAACCACCTGCCGAGGGCTGCTCTCCGCATCCATACAAACACTTGTCAGGGACAGACGACGCATCAGACGATACGACGTTTGACATGTTCGCGACAAGAACATCAGAGGAGGTGGACGTTGCTACAAGAGCGTGTCCGCGTTTCGTTGTGGAGTGACACGTATACCTTACAGAGATGGTCTTGTCGATCCTTTTGTTTTTGTGGTAGGCTATTAAAGATTTTGGAGGTGGTTCTTCTATAAATCATGATCTCCTTTTTAATTTGTTTTAATAAATGAGAGGGCCTAGATCTCGTTTACTTTTACGAGTTGTTTTAATAAAGAAGAATTGCACAATATTTCGTTTTTCGAGTAATTTAGTATTCAAGGCGTGGCCGTGATGGTGTAGTGGTTAGCGTGTCTGGCTACGAGCGTTACCGACCCAGGTCCGATGCCTTGCGGCTTCTGCTTGGTTAGCTGGTCATGGGTCAACTCAGCCCTTCATCTTTCCGGGGTCGATAAAATGAGGACCAAGCGGTGGCCATGCCCAAGCTCGCTTGAGGAATCAATTGGGGGTCCAGCATCGGGCTAGCCAATAGGCCTGGGCACAAGCCAAGTAATAAGCACCCCAGGCCCTAAGGCTAATGCAACGGAGATGGGCACCGCCTGATGGGCCACTATAGGCCTGGGCAGAATTTGATTATTTTGAATATTCAAGATACATTAGAAAAAAATAGGGAATTTAATGTTAACTTAGCATTGAACGGAATGAAATGAAACTATTCTATGATAAAAAGGAAAAAATTATACAACTTTACAAATATATTTTTGTGTGTTGTACCTTAATTTAAATTTTATTTTTGATTTATTACAATAAAAAAACTTCATTATAAATGTATTGGGATTGATTAAGTACCAACATGTAATATACATGCAAATTAAAACTACTCAGTGATATTATGTCTAAATCTAATATTTTAATGTAGTTTTATCAATGTAATTAGCATTTTGTTCAAAATTTTTGTTGTTAGAAGACACTAGGAAATGCTGTACACAGATGATTTGTTAGTCTTGGGAAGCAAAATAGATTTTATATGAGTTAGCTCTAAACTCTACACTATTGTATTCAGGTATTTCAATCTGCATTCCAACTTATCATATGCTAAAGCTAATCTTTTAAAACTCCTTAATAAGTATAAAAAGAGAAAAAAACACTTCTGAAAAGTGTAACTAAATACCCAAGTCCAGCAGGCTGCATCAAAAACTGCATTCATTCTGATACCGAAACATCCCAACCAATACAATGCAACAAATATCAGAACATTTTCAAAACAACACCGACATTCCTATTCCAAAATTGTCCTCATCCTGAAATAAACCCGAAAAAGTCCTCTCCCAAATCCCCGGGAGAACTACACAGCATCCATTAATACCACCGCCGCCGCCCATGCCCTCGCTTTTAAATCCACAAGTCCCGCCGAAGACCAAAGCAAATATTTTCCCGACAGGACCGACCGCTGCGTTTTAAATTAAAAGACAATTAGACTTCTCTCTTTGAAGCCAAATCCCACGTCTCCCATTTGATAGCGGCATTAACATCATCCGAGTCATTGTGACATCTCCGCCCACTCTACATTTTATTGAACATCTGTGACTCCGAGATAAAGGTGGCTCTGCGGAGTGGACGCTCGGGGATGATGTTTCTAGTAGACACGTCGGTCGTATGGGATTGTGTTGGGTGGAGATGGAAATTGGCAGTTGGTAGAGGAGACAATTGAGTTTTTTGTGTGAATAGGGTAGGTGAATAGTGTTCTGCCTGTTTGTTTGGTCGAGGAATAGTTTGAAGTGATTTTATGGTGATCATACCCATGTACTGTATTTTTACATTGTGTCCAAGATAGTACTTTGCTATTTTTATTTTTAAATCAATAGAGATTTTAGGCCAATTTCTTGGTGATATACCAAACTTTCGTGAATATCAATAGAACAATAACAAAAACCGCTCAGTTAACGATTTTGATAAAATGTATGGATGGTTGAGTTGCTTTCTGAAAGCTGTTAAGTATAGTTATATGCTGCAAGTTTTTCTCTAATAAAGTGAATACTTTAGTAAAATACAATTTAATACTAACAATAATATTTTTATAAATTATACCTAATAAGAGAATCATTTGTAAGAGAAGGAATAGTAAGTACTGAGTTAATAATTTATAAGTATTAATCTATGGAACTGGATCAATACAGAACTAACATCAGTCATATTTTAGTTTGAGTGGTCGCAATTCTCTTCAGTTTAATTTTATCAACCACTTCATGAATAAATCCTTTTATGATAATTTTAACATGATCCTCTTATTAAATAAAACTTCAAAACCAATAAAAATTCAGCAGATGCACCAAACAAAAACACTGAACCATTTCAAATCGATAAAAATCATTAAATCCAATGATCTGTATCCGTATACCATTTCCAAAACCCTCCTGATTCAAAATAGACGAAACCACACTTACCGTTGCAATGAGAAAAAAAAACAACTGCAAAAGTAAGCCATCATCAATGGTCAAAATCATCAAAACCCCGCATCCGCAACCCCATTCCGTTATACAGAGAAAAAAAGCAAGAGTCATTACTATTCCCCACCAACCCCCCATAAAAATCATCTCCAGAAACAAGCGATTTTCTCTCCATCATCTCTCCACAGCATTCATTATTATTATTATTTGTTTTGATATTCCATTAGACCGTAACAGGTCTTGTTTACGGGATGATAGCTTCCCCGCCGTGTTCTTCTCTCCACCCCTGTGGGCATCGCGTGGCACGTGACTGTCACGAGCAAGAACAAAAAGCGGACGAAATCGCTTCTTAGAACAATCGGGCACCCGAAAAATGCTCTCCATCGCTTGAAATTGTCCGGATAAGTGAAAACACCTCCCAGGCTTTGTATGTCTTGCTGTTTGTTGCCCACAGGCCTGCTGCTGGAAAAAGCTCTGAAGTAGCCGATGCCCGTTCAATGGTTGACTGCGCTAGTGGAAAAATTTTATTTTGCTTCTGATCTGGATTTTCCACCATAGCATTCCGAATCCCAGTCTGATTGTTCCAGATGTAATCGGATTCCTTTTTCGATTTATTTCAAATATTAAAAACTTTGTTTTGCTGTGAAAATGAACCCTTGAAACAATGATTTGTGCCAGTAAATCCTATTAGATCTCAAAAAATATGGTTTCTTCTAGTTGGTAAAACATTTAAAAACCCCGCTTTAATTTCCATTTTACAAACAAGAGTTTAAACTGAAGCCACCTAAATATTTCAGGTCATCAACCTATATATCAAAAGTACGACTTTTCTCGCCATATTTTATTTGTTTGTCTGTTGTTTTTGTTTGTACCTCCTTGTGGCGTGGTGGTCATTCTGCAACCTTGGCCATTGGAAATTTAAAAAAATGTATCAAAAGTACAGCCTTTCGGTGTCATTGAGAAAAACATTAATGAAATTTTCAATATAAGAGTAAAATTACTATGACTATGAAAGAAGATATTGTGTTGGTTAATCTAAAACTTTTCCTATCCTAGCTAAATATACAAACCTAAATCAACTAAATTAATTTTTAATTTATTAAAAATTAATATGAAGAACAAGTGCTTCAATATCAGAAAGGATAATTAGTAAAATGATACGAGAGCATGTATTCTCTTTAACTTCAGTTCCAATACATTTTTCTAATTTTATTATTATCACGCAAACCTTTTTTTTTCTGCTTTATTTGTCCAATAAAAATAATTTTTTCAGTAATTTTGACGGTTTTCTAATATATTTTAAATGAAAAATACATTTTAATTTATGTATTAGAAACAACTTTATCAACCTAATAAAAAATAATTCTTGTTGAATCCCATTCAATAAAAATAAATTTTTTCACAAAGAATGGAAACATACTTCCATAAATGCAAAGAGGTCGGTCCATTCACCTACAGAAACATCTGCTCTGTACCTTAAAAATAAAAAACGCAGCGAAAGACAGTTTCTAACGTTGAGCCTAATCGGAGAAAAACAAAAGGTTCTGGACTTGGCCAAAAATCGCCCATTCAACAATCCATGCGTCGCTCAAGCAGTAAAATGGAGGTTTCTGTCTCTAGTGTCCGTCGGCACAGCCAGAGGGTTCAAATTATTATAACTCGAACCGACTCGTCTGTTCGTCCTTCCGAAGGTAAAATGACCGAATCCTTAATCCCAAAAGTGGCTCTATTTGTATTTTTTGCTTCTCGAACCATTGGGCACGCGAGCTATTCCGATATTGGTAATTTAATGGAATAAGAGCATATCCTAGTAGATGGGTTCCGATCGGAAAGGAGTAGAGAAAATTATCGGAAGTTTTTCGGTGTTTTGCGTTTGAATTATTCAATACTGGAGTTGACTTTGTTGTTTGAGGAAGTGTTTTTATTACATGTTTGTGAGGTAAATTTTTTAAATTTTATAAAGTGGCCACAGCAGGATGTTGCAAAGTTTTCTGAATTGGTTATACTGTTATTGAATTTTACTGCACAACTTGATTGAGGTTACGTCTTCACTCACAGTTCTACACTTTTCTGTGTTCTATATTGGATTTTTTACTCTACAACTCGGCATTAGAGCTTTCCACATCACGTGAGCTACAGTTACCATAACAACAATTATTTGTATGCCACCAATGTTTAACAGTTAAATGAAAATAACTGGTCGTGACACCATCGCAAAAAGCTCTATTGGATATTTTTTTATAAAATTTCATGAGTTTCTTAAGCAGAGAATGTTACAAATTCAGTTTGACTAACTTTTCTTCAATGTATTATTTCTTCTTTAAATGAAAAAAGTGTTGTAAAATATCAGAAACCAAATTTGATAAAAGTTTCAGCAAAATTCCAGTTAAGCACATGAATCCAAAATTACGAACCCACTGAAACTGTTATATTGTTGGAAAAATAGTGATATTTGAATAGCGTCTAAAATGGCTTATTGACAATTTGTAGTTGGACAGATTACTTGGATGCACAAAACTTAAGTAACACTAGTGTCACTAGGTTTTTCTTCATTTGTAAACATTAAAATGTTAATATCCTATTGTATAATAGATATACATTACTTATTATTTTTTAATTTAATTTTTGGGACAATATTCAAATTTTGTAAGTCTGAGACGAGGCATTTTTTTATTATCCGGGTCAATAAAGAGTCTATTGTAACATGAAGCGAAAAGTCTTCAAACCTTATTATAACCTGAACAACATTAAAAAAAACATAACTATAAATTTAAGTTGTATCTTGCCTTTATTTCATTACTTACCTAAATCACATAAAACTAAACTAACTAAAACTACGAACACATTACTTCGTTCAAAACCCAACCTTTCCAACAAGCCAAGAATGATACTTATTCAAATCTCCATTTCCCAAAAGGGGAATACCCTTTCCTCTCCCCCTTCAAAAAATATGAAAAAATAACATCCCCTGAAGGCTACACTGTTTTTCGAGGGCACGGGAGGCACAAGATGTCATATACCTACCCTTTTTTATAGCCCTGCTTTTTGGTTATTTGGGGCTCCTTTCGCCTCCAGAGTCCATTCTGATATTTAGGGAAGGGGACACGAAGGGGAAATATGTTTTCGCTCGCCCGCGGCCACAGTTTAAAAGGGGACAGTCCGGAGTATATGCAAATACGGACATTTGCAAGTTATGGCAGATAAACTGGGGACGGAAGGGGGCATCGTAAAAGGGGTGCCCGAAATGGTGTGGTCATTTCGGCGGTACCTGGCCGGAAATTGTTCTGGTTTTCATGTAGGTCATTCGCGGATGGGTTAGAATGGCATCATCGGTGTTGTTGAGTGAAGACATTTTTAAATTTTGTCACGATGTTTAGTTTTGTATTATAAAAACGACGAGGTTTAGGTTTTAACAATAAATAAAGAATCCCTTTTTTAAATGTGTTCCCTACTGAAACCCTGATGAGAAAACTATAGAAAATATTAGTGAATACAGTAAGTGATAATGAGCAACCTCAATATCCTTTTTCTTGAGTATATACCATTACTTTAATATTCTACTACTGCTGATTATTGATGGTATTGCGTGAACGTAAAAATTTTCATTGAACTAATTTCAGCCAGTTTTACAGTCATTTATTATGAGAAGATCAAATATAGCCCAATAAGGATTCCTTCCTGGGTCACTGACCCTTAAATTACCCCAAGTGTTCCACAGCATCCATAACACAGATGTTCTATCAATCCTTCAATTGTCTTTTTGAAATGACAAGCATAAGGGAAATCACATTTATCAATGGAAAATGAAAATTAATTGAGAAAGGATTGAACACTTTCAAGTGAGTGAGACATCAATTTTTGAAAAAAATATTCTTCCGGTATTTTAATCAGTCTAAGTTTAAAATAATTATCACATATCATAAGAAATAAAGTAACTTGCAAATTTATCCTCTTGATACAAATTTATCCTTTTGATACATCCACTAGCTTTAAAATTTTTAATAAACTCAAGTGATACTAAATAATCATTAGGAGGTGATGTTGGAGAAATATGTTGCTATTCTTATTTTTAAAAAGATGTGTTTAGAAATGGCTTATAAATCCATTTTCTTTTTTAACTATGGATGGATTTAACTATATTAACATTGATACTATTCTATAGTAAAGGTAACAAACAAAAAAATATATATTTTATCGATACTGTTTTTCGACAACAATATTTTTTGCAGTACATAGTATATTTTAATTTTATTGCAAATGAATCGTCAGTTGGAAGAAGGGAATAAGTCCAAAAACCAAGTTTTGAGAAAATCGAAAAAAAAACTATATAAGTAATAGAATTTTCATTGTATAATCACCAAATTTTTACTGGAATTTCACAAGCCTATTTAAAAAACAGAGCAACCATCAAAACAAATATAAGTATATTCAAAAATATTTTACTGTCAAAATAAGTTGATGGACTTATTCCCTTCTTCAACCTTATGAAATTTTTCTGATGAAAAAATCTTAAAAAACCCTTAAATTCACATTTAAATTACAGTTCTCCTTAGTTTACACCACAAAAGGGTGAAATAAAAGGAATAAGACAAATAAAATTCAAAATTATAGTGAAACTGATTTATTAGAGCAGTATCAATGGAATGAGTGAATATGAATGGAGTTAAACATTCCCTGCATAAAAAAGGTTTGAAAAAATTTTGAATTAAAAGAAAATTTCATTTTAACTTAGTTTACAGCTCAAAAAATAGGAAAAGGAAGACAAATTAACTTAAACTCCAAATTAACTTGAAAAATAAATACAATGAATGGACATCGATTTCACAACTTCAAGGGGCGATATCTCCCTATAGGGGTTAGTTATTTTCCCCTCTTTTCACCCATGTGTAGAGCAAAGCTTGGAGATCGTTTTGAGCACAAAAAGTCAGTGTTTCATTTTTAGGACTTAATTCCTTCTTTAAACTGACTATTCAAATGAAGTAATAAAATAGAAAATGTAAAAATAATATGGAAAATGTCCGTACTTTTTGCGTATCAGGGCAAAACTGAGTTAAACATGATATTGAAAAACTAAATAAGAAATTATAACTGCCTAAAATTTTGATACTTTTACCATCACCCACCAGTGGATAAATTCACCGAAGGGGGAAAGGAGTCATTCCCACGAATTCACAGGACATCCAATGGTTTTTACTCTTTCAGACCTAGCCGCCCAAATTTTTCACAGGATTCAATGGGGATGTCGGACGGGTTAGGATTAAAGTGGTTAAGGGTAAAGGATGCTTCCTCTTCTAAAATCCCCCAGAATCAGGTTTTTCCCCTTTGTTCCCAAGAGCCCCCTCTAGAGATAGAGATCCACTCCGAATCACCCAAAAAAACCTCTCTCAAGTTCACATCCAAACTCTCAACAAGCGAACTACCGCGTCTAAATCGAAAGGCTCGGGGGCATCCAGCTACCTTCTGCGATGCCTACCACTACACCGCGCGCCACACCCCCGCCGCGCGTGCCAGGAGAAACAGGTTCTCCTCTCGGCTTCTGCGGGCGCGCCTCAAAGGGTGATTAAGTGATGGGCCGAGTGTGTGTTCCTTTCTTCCGATGAGGCCCTTCGTCTTCTTTTTTTCTTTCTCTTAATGATGATGCATGTGGTTGAAGGGAAAGTGTGCCAGCAAAAATGGACTGGTCGTGTGTGGAGTCTTGTGTTTGGAGGTCTGAGGTCAATTTTGCATGTCTTGAAAGACGTGGAAGTTGTTATTGGTCATTTTTGTGGGAATTGTTTTGAATGAAGCTATGGATTTGATTTGCCATAGACAGCAGCCGTATTCACCGCTAACCAGACCGGTGGTTAACAGGCACCCAAGTTTCTATTTGATAGTTAGGACCAAAGCCCAGTCGCGCGTAGGGCTAAAACAAGATTCGCGCGACCCATTAAGGTCCTGCTACACTATTCGAAATGCTCAAATCCATGCTTTCACCCCTCCTTGATTAATGGCAGTCGCGTCTTTTTTCGAATAGTGTAGCAGACCCTAGGCCTCAGTCACCGTGGGCGTGGAGTCGGGCGTATCCCCAGGCGTATCTTATCTGGCAGTGGATATATACCCCATCTCTTTGTGTGGTTTGGTGAGGTCAACTAGCGAACAAAAGAGTGGGATAGATATCCACTGCCCGATAAGATACGCCTGGTGATACGCCCGATCTTGCGCTCTCGGTGACCCTTCCCTAAGATCCTTAACAGAAGGAGGGGAGAAAGCTGGGGATTTACTAGATGCGGTTAGAAGTGGAAAGAATGACACCCGTTTTCCTCCTCTACAAGAGTAGTCTGCAGACACTGAAGAAAAACAATTTTTATCTACCAATCAGAGGTTTAACTCCCGGTTAAACGTCAGTCTGGTTAACAGTGAATACGCGCTCCATCATGAGTTTCTATGAAGTTTAGAAACACCTGGTGTAAAAACACCAGAAAAGTTTACAGGGGCATTCTGGGCTTATCTGCACTAAGGAATGCCCGTAAGTAGTTAGACCAGTCCCCTGGCTGGGGAAGGGGTTGACCAAATATCTACAAAGGAAGAACTGTATCGCCCCTTTTTTGGCCTATATCCGGTCAAAGTGCCCGTAGAAACAAGTCCAGAAGCTGTTAGTTTTAGATGGACGCTCGTTAGGCACCGCTTCCTGGAAGTTTTCGTGAAGGTCATCTTAGGAAAACATCCCTTCTAACATTCTACTTGCTTCATTCAGCCAATCTGTAAAGGGTTATACACGTGGTCACATGCTTGTCCGGTGTAGATGTGAGATCTTGATCATTTTGAAGGTAGTCCAACTGAGACACGCAAAACCTGGTTTGGTTAGGAGTATCTCAGGAATTATATATATTCTAATTTTGTGTTTCCTTTTAAATAACAAAGTCCGTTTTGCAAATGGCAATTGATAATTGTTCTGACATAAATTGTAAGTATATGTTTTTATTTCCCCCCTGTTGAACGTGGGTCCTGGAAAAATTACTAACATTGAAGGAAGTGAATGAGTGGGGGCATGTGTCCACCAGGGGCGCCCATATGTTAAAACTCAAGGGGGGGCCCAAGAAAAATTGTAGGTTTTTAGTCAGGCATTTTTTTGTTTCGAGGGGAGGAGGGTTTGGTTCAAAGTTATAGAAGTTAGTTTCACTCATGTATTGTGCGTAGTATTTTTTAACACCTTCTAATTATAGTTTTTAATATTTTTACACTTAATGTAGAAATCTACTTGTTCACAATATACCTAGTCGATACTAAAAAAAGGGGGGTCTGGGGGTCCTCCCCCTGAAAATTTTTGAAATTTTACTATTAAGAGTAGAGATTTAACTTATTTGGAACACTTTTGGGCAGCAACCTAATAGAATTGTTACGCATGATTTTCATGATATGAGTAGAATTCAGGATTCCTATATTTTGTTACTAGGGTGGTGGATATGGCAATGTTTCAGTGTATGAAATGTTAGAAACAATTTTCATATTGCTTTTGAATTAGCTTAAAATCATAATAAAGTATTGAAATAGCAGAAAATATAAAATAGAATGTTGAATAAAAATTATGTATTATGGTTAAATGAAGATTTTATATAAATTTTTCTGATTCCAGGGGGGGGCCCGGGCCCCCCTCTGCCCTTATGTATGGGCGCCCATGGTGTCCACGCTTATTGTCTGTTCATTTAGAATTGGCGCCTGAAATAGGATCAAAAACGTTCAATACCGCCTAATAACGCTCATCACACAACTTCAATGACCGATTTTTTACAGTATTTGAACTGCTTCTGTTTCAGCCGCCTTGTTATTGCATAAGAAAAATTTTTCGACGATAATTACAGTAGTAACTGCTTCTAATACATTACATCTCAGGCGCCAGTTCTAAATGGTGGTAAATGGTTCTAACAAAGCATGGTGGTTCCCAAACTTGGACCTGTTGTTTATTATTATTCACTATTCAAAAGTTAAAGTCGATTTATATTGCACCTTAAAAATATAACTTCTTTTGAAAGAGATGTAAAAACCCATCAAACATTAACCCTCCGAAATCATAGCTCTTCGTATAAATAAATATAAGGAACATTTCTGCACTTGGATATACCCAAACAGCTTCATGTAGAATCTGAATTCTATTAAATCCACTCAGAGGCGAAGTGCTTCACATCCAAGAAAAATTAATGGCGTCATATGATATAGATGTTAGTGGAGCGTATGTTTCAAGGGAACGTCGAGATTCACATCTTTAATAGTTAAATTCATAACGGGTGCTCACTTAACTAACTTTATAACTCCAAGAATGGGTTAGGATCAGTTCTAGCTGAGCTGTAGGATCTAGTTTAGGATGATACAATTTGTCAGGAGAACTTTAGGTCTCTAATTAATAGTTAAAACTAGAACTATGTTTTACATAATTTGATTCAACTTTATGACAGTTATAAATTCAACCCACCAGTAAAAGGAGTTATATCCAGTAGATTTAACTAACTCCTTTCGTTATTTTTTTTCATAAATTTTTATCAAATATTTATACTATTTTAAATTTGGTTAGTACTTTTAAAATTAAATAATTATTTCTTTGTTCTTTAATGTTTGATTTATATTACACGAGGCATATTTTTTTTCTTTCCCGTAAGTAGGAAAACGCTGTAAATTATAAAATATTTTTCTCACTTATCTGAATGTCACAAAATTTGCCAGAATTCATTTTTTAAGAATTCATTACTGCTATAGTGTTTAAAAATCACTCCATATTTGGGGAAATAATGATTCATAATACAGTTGTTGAAAAGTTACTTTGTGTACCCTTAAAAAGAGTAAATAATACTTTCATTCTCTTTCTTAGTGGGAATAAATTAACTTTTTAAGCTTTCTTTGTGAACCTTCTTTTGCGTAGAGTAAATTCCCATTCATACACACACGAATAAAATGAATGGTAAACCTTGACTTAGGGGTCAAACCGAGGCAAAATAGCCACTTTCTCTGTTTCCCAATCTTTTCACGCCCTTGACCTCCACTACCGCAGTGGAAAAAATGTAGAAAAAGAGTAAAAGAGGTGAACAAATGGATAATAAAGAATTCGGTCTTTTTGTGTTGACCACATTCTTATTTTGCCTATCCGTATAGGATTAATATCTTTTAGTTGGTCAATGGAAGAGCCTGATTCCGAGAAGTCAGGAAGAATTTTTAAAAACGGCATGGAGATAGGAAAATTTTTATTGGGTGAAAAGAAAGGTTATAAAAGAAAAGAATCAATGGATATGCAAGGCAATGAAACGAATTCGCATTCTGAATTTGATGGTCATTTAATAGAATTTAATAGACCTGGTTTATAAAAATAATGAAAAAAAATGTTTTCTTGATGATAGATGATAACTTTTTAATTTTAATTTAATTTTATTAATTTTAAATTGATTTTAGTTTAATTACCTAATTTATCTCTTAATATTAAAAAATATGATAAATAAAGTGATCAATCAAGTGTAATCCATGCTAAATCCTTAGCAATATACAATTATACTCTCGTCACCTGGATAAACGTTTTTTTCATCAAAACGTCTAGGTGTGGTGAATAATAAAAATAACACCTCCTTATTTTCTTCCCAGTGAAAATTTTTTCAATTGAAAAACACTTTTCACGTGCTAATTGGAAATTTATGATTAAAGGGAAAAAATTCTTGCATCCATTATCATCATTTATTTATATTTTTCAGGCATTCGAATTTTTCACTTTGTAATTTCATACATCTCACATGCATTTGAACTTTTGATTACTACCTACACCTGTTGACGTTTTTAACTCCCAGATAGTTGTTTCTTAGTCAAAGATTTTAAATTTTTATTATTGAAGAAAACATAAAGGCGACTATGCCAAATTCCCTCTTATGAAAAAAAATCCTGTATTCGTTATTGTTTAATCGAGTTCCTAGAAAAAAACTATCCACATACTATTATTAATGTATTAATAATATGTAATAATAATAATGTAATGTCCAAAACTATATTTAATGTAGTATAAACTACATTAATAGCTAGACGTACAAACGTAATTTCATTAGAAAACTTCTCGGTACAAAAAACATTCAATCCATCAAGAATTTTTTAAATTCCTTTATCTGAAAAAATCCGATGATCGATGTGTGGGTAAACATCCGATATCAACCTCATCAAATTAATCCGAACGAACCCCCTCAAAGTAAAAGTCGAAAACGGTCATGAGAAAAACCAACACAAAATCCCCATCTTTCCAGTTCTGGCTGACTCACCATAGGTATTCCTCCACCACTCCAGCTATCCATGTCGCGAGAGCCACCCCAACACGGAAGAAAGACAATCACCAAAAGAGGAGGACCACCGCTTATTAAACCACCCCGAGAGGATCCCCTGTCTGTAATAATCGCACACCGTAAAAAAGGAGAAGATCCCACCGGTCGTAGGCCCCGGGAGACAATGGACTGGAACAGGGCCCGTTCCGGGTACTTGCAGGGAGCGTGCCGGAAAATTGGAAGACTTGTTGATCCCTCCTTATAATTGGCCTTGCCTCAACGCGCCCGTGGGTGCGAAGGAGGTCGGTTTTGCATGCCATTTTTTCTCGCCTCGGTGCAGGGGATTAGCGGGGTTTTGTTCCGAAATCTAATTTTCTTCTCCTTCCGATGGAAAAGAATCGCTGCGATCTGTGTGAGAAATTGATTTATTCGTTTTGTGTCGCTAATAAAACGATGGTGGTAATAAAGGGATTAGGATGGATGGAGTTTTTGTTGGGGTGGTGATGGTCTGTTGGAGGATTTCGGTCGGTTTTTGTTTTGTTTGTCTGTCTGTGGGTTGAATGGTTAGTCGTTGATAAATTTCGGATAATTTTAAATTAGAACCGGTGGGTTTGATAAATTAAATATTCTTCGACAGATTGATAAATGTATTCTTTTCATTTTGCTGCTTCGTAAAATAATTAAAAATGGGTACTACACCAAATATTTTCAATGGTATTACACTGATGAACTGATGAATTTATATTGTTTCTTTAATTTAATGGCCAAAAACGTAAAGTGTTGAATACTGATACCAATTTACAAAGTAGACTCGTCTTTAAAAAGCTTTAAGATATTTCGTAAACGAGTAAAAAAATAATCTGAATTCAAAAAATAACTCTTCAAATGCATTAAATAAAATATCATAAGAGCTACTTATGGGCAAACTACCTATCAAAATAAAAATTTTAAAATTTCTTCCTGCACTCAACAAAGTTTCATGTTCAAATTCATTATTAAAAGCTAATAAAGAAAAGCAAATAAACTATTTTTTTTACTTAAAACTCACGAATCCTAGCTATGAATAGCCAAATTATAATATAAATATATCAAAGTACTACATAAATATATATATTTTAGGGTTGCTTTAGAGATTTACAACACTAGAGAAAGCTCGTTTGGGATAAAAAGGTACCTCGTTGTGTGGCTTTCCCTACACTTCCATGCCAGAAGGGGCTTTCTTTTGTTCTCTAATTGACCACTGCTAGAAAGCGTCGTCGTAAAATTCCTAACTGACCCTTATCAACTAAAATTCACATATATCAGCTATGAACTGCCTAAAGATAAATGCATGCAGTGTGCGTCCGTATTGGGAGACGTCACCGTGGGTGCAAGAACGGGCGTATCTGATCGGGCAAATCTTATCGGTAGGGGATATCTACCCAACTCAATTAGCGAATAAAAGAGTCCCCGCTATAGGGTAGATATCCGCTGCTGATTAATTTGCCCGACCAGATACAACTGGTCTTGCGCCCACAGTAACGTTGGCCATAGGCAGCGGTCACCCTGGGCCAAAGACCAGGCGTATCGCAAGGGCGATCTAACTTCTCCGCCCATCACACAAAATAGCAACCGCAAACCAGGGGGTTTCTCGGAATTTCCCTTTTGTGTGATGGGCGGAGAAGTTAGATCACGCCTGCGATAAGCCTTGTCTTGAGCTCAGGGTGACCGCTGCCTATGGCCAACATCACCGTGGGCGCAAGACCGGGCGTATCTGGTCGGGCAAATCTAATCAGCAGCGGATATCAGCGGGGACTCTTTTGTTCGCTAATTGACTGGGTAGATTTCACTGCTGATAAGATCTGCCCGACCAGATACGCCCGTTCTTGCACTCACGATGACGTCTCCCTATGGGTTATCGCAATTCTTAGGCCACGGTCACCCTGAGTTCAGAATCAGGCGTATCTCCCCGATCTTTTTGTGTGGTTAGGTGAGATCAATTAGCGAACAAAGAGATCGAGAGATACGCTTGATCCTACGCTCAGGGTGACCGTGCCCTAATGGTACCAATGAAG
Organism: Tetragnatha versicolor; assembly: GCA_024610705.1. Lineage (NCBI taxonomy): Eukaryota > Metazoa > Arthropoda > Arachnida > Araneae > Tetragnathidae > Tetragnatha > Tetragnatha versicolor. Next base: position 36,927,744 of record JANDEH010000007.1, on the reverse strand, counting down.
AGGATCCTCAGGGCGAGGAGGGGAGAGTGATATCCCTCCCATCTCTTTGTGGGGTTAGGTGAGGTCAATTAGTGAACAAAAGAGTTTCCTCCCCCCTAGACAGCGATTGCCATTTCCCTCGAATGCCCGAAGGATCGTCGTCGTTGGTAAAATAAAACTTTGCGATGATCCTATCCCCAAACTTTCTAAACACCACCACAGCACCCCCAAAAAAGCCTTCTCCAAACCTTCCTCAGGGCTGTCCCGCAACACCGCCCAAAGGAAAGGCGCTCACCCACGAGGAGCGACCGACACGAGTCACAATAATAATAATAATAATGATAATAATAATACAGCGAAACCTCCCAGGGAAAAAAAGCGAGCCAAAACCCTGCGCCGAGCCCAAGCAAGCAGAAAGAGGAGAGAGAGAAGGGAGTCAGTCGAACCATCCCATCCTCTCTGGAACGGCTGCTGCCGAACAGGTTTCGCTCGCGCGCCGAGCCCCATGCCGCAAAGGCTCCGCGACCATCACCGACCGGACAGCGGTCCACTCTAGTGCGACGGATATATGTGCGTTTCGGGATACCTGGAGAGGGATTGCATCATGAAGGGTGAGTTGGAGCAGTTGGTTTTGACCCCCCTCAACTGTAGCTTTTTTTTATCCTCCTTAACAATGTGTAGTGTGGTTGAGGAGTGTTTTTAAACGATATTCCTTATCAGAAACTTTAGCCTTTGGTTGACATTTTAGACAGTTTTTCACTATTTACCTTCTGATTATTTTTTACGCGCTTTAAAAATTTGTATAGTGGGAAAATAAGTTTTTTTAGAATAATATGGTATAATTTTTTTGTGATATATCAATCCTCGATACTTTTTTTTTAATAAATAAATGTTCTTATTTTTGTTGTGACATTTCCGAAACTTTTCCTTCAGTTGGCACTTCAGACTTGTAATTGACAATTGCAACTGATGTTTTATGTGGTATCCAAAGCATTAAGGTATTAAAAAAAAGTACCTTTAATGTGCAGAAAATTTGCTCCTAGTTATTGTTAGTGTTTTGACTTTTTCAAATCGATAACTTGACATCTTAAAACTTCTTGACGTCCCGTCCTTTCGACTTGGAGATATCGAAAGTGGTATAGAAAATAAAAATATTTTAGGCTTTGTTTATAGATACCGTATCTCACCTAACAAAGTTTTACCAACTTTATCTCCGATTTTATCGGATGCATAAAAAATATTCCCTACCTAAATACATCCTTTCTATAAGTTTTACTCGCCTCTACTCTTGACCATACGTTGTGCCTTAACTTCCAACTCGGCGTTTGCGATACGAGAAAGAATGGGGACTCCAAACATCGAAAGGTATAAAGGATCACATACATCTTCTATAATTGTTAAAATTACAGTTTAATGAAAACAAAATATCCTATTAAAGTATACGGGATTTTGGGTACCTTCCTATAAGTTAAATATTAAGTTGTTTATAACTTTTTTATGCATGAATAGAACTTTTTTGAACTGCTCAAAAAATAGGAAAGTTTGTTTTTTAAATATTTAAAAACCTAAATAATCTTAAAAATCTTGTCTAAATGTTTTTATTTATTTTAATCTATTTCTATTTACTTTCTATTTGTTACCTTTTATATTAAAATCTACTCAATAACTAACTTTTGCCAGTAACTTTGGTGGAATTGAGCCAAATATTTTTACAATTGTTTTCAAATTAAATACTAAATTTCATTACTTCTTTCATTAATACGGATTCCATGTTTTCAGTTAATTTCAATGTATTTTTCTTTATTTGCTATTTTGTTTATATACTAAAACAAATTTTGTGCAGCAAAAAAATCTGCAAAATTGAAATATTCTTTAAAAACAGCTTTTCATCTTTCCTATTAAGAATATTGCTCTCTGCTCAAAGTAATAGATAGGCAAAAAAAGTGTTAAGGGATTTCGAAACATATTAATTACCAAAACAAAAATAATTATTGACATTTATATAAAATAATTTTTTTACAAATAAAGTAGAATCACTGGGAAAATATTTATTACATTCAATTAGTTATAGGAAGAAAACTTCAATGTTATAGTAATAAATTATTTTTAAATGCACACATTTCTTTAGCCAGTTTTATATAGACATGATTTTAAGTTACAGATAGTACTTTTTTGATTTAAATAGAAAACTGTATTATGTAAGATGTAGGATTATTGATGATATTGGTATATGGGATGGTACTATTGCTAGGCTGTTTTGAAATTTGTCTTAAAACTAAAAAAAAACTTAGATAGCCGTAAAACTTTACCACTGTATTTCATTGTAACAGAAATAACTTTTACGTTCTAAGTATTTTTTACGAAAAAGCTTGTCTTGACATCTTTCAGTCTATCATTAGATTTTGTTAGGAAAAAGCTTTGTTGTAAATTTCAATGATTTGAAATCCTTAAAAACATATTTTAAAATAATAATTGGTAATGATAGATGATGCACACAAATAGATAATTTGAAATTTGGGGTATTATTATATTTTTAAACCCATTGGTATATTTTTAAAGTTTCTAACAAATAAGTTTCATATTTAATTAATGCTTCTTAATTTATCTCCCATTGTATTTTTTTATTTTTAAATAGTAGGATTTCTTAATGTTTTGATTTGTAACATTGTTAGTTCTAAATGATTTTTGTTAGCTACCCATTTGTGACCAAATTTACAAGACATCCTACTCGAATGTATACATTGTAATTTTATTTTAAATGTTAACTTTAATATTACTTTTTTATTCGAAGTATATTAAAAAGCATACATGAATATAATCGTAGGCTTTTACAATGATATGAATGCTTTAATTTGAGGTTATTATTTACGTTTCGTTTCTTTTATTATTAGGACTAGCTGATATGCCCGGCCTTGCACGGGTGCAGAGTATAAATTTATTATTTTGAAGTTTTTCCAAATACATTTCTAATTTTGTTTAATCAGCAATTACCAATCATCCCGGTATCCCAGACGTCTTTTTCCTATCCGTATTCCCGGTAATTTTCCTATCCCGATGTTCCCGGTACTTTTCCTATCCCGATGTTCTCGATAATTTTCCTATCCCGCTGATCGAGGTAATTTTTATGTCCCGGTAATCCCGGTACTTTTTTTCCTATCCCGATGTTCCCGGTAATTTTCCTATCCCGATGTTCCCGATCATTTTCCTTATCCCGATGTTCCCGATAATTTTCCTATCCCGATGTTCCCGATAATTTTCCTATCCCGCTGATCGAGGTAATTTTTATGTCCCGGTAATCCCGGTACTTTTTTTTCCTATCCCGATGTTCCCGGTAATTTTCCTTTTCCCGGTATTCTTGGCAATGTTTCCAAGTAAATTAATGAGTCTAGTGAACAAAAATAACAAATTTGTTGAAACAATAATAAAAGATCTAGTAAATTTAAAAGTCTAGTGAACCGCTTCATTTAAAACAATGTTTTATTTTTAAGTCGTTTTCCATGAAAAAAAAATTACTCTTTTCCATAAATATTTAAATTTTAAAGGAAAATATCTTGAAATAAAGGAAAGTAACGTTTGAAAATAAATTATTTGATTTAATTTTTGTGTTTTTACAACTGATATAGTTTTTAAATGGACAATTATCGAGTTTTTCCTGTTAAAATATTTAATTTTCGAGGTTTTCATCTCGTTTACAATAGTGAGTCGAGCAGATCTGCTCTAGTAGAGAAATGGAGAAATAAGCGTTTCGGGCTATAAATTCGTTAATTACTCGAAAACGTTCGATTTTAAAGCTTTGAAAACTATCTTAAGTTACTCCCCGACTCGGAATACGTCTATACGTCGAGTTTGGTTTCGGTCCGTGGCCTATTTCAAGAGATTACCCCGGACATACATACACACATACCCACATACATACATCGCCCGTTAGCCTTTTATTTATACAGAGATCTAGTAAATTATGTACCTTATACTAGAAATTGTATGTTTGTATGCCTTAGTAATCTATATGTTCTTTAAATTTTTCAATAATTTCGTTTAATTAATTGTTCCTTTTTCTCAAGGTTTTATTTTTATTTATTTATGCACCGCAGATTTAAAAAATTCAATTACATGAAGTATCAATATCAACTATAAATATAGATGCTTACATTCATAGAACTAATTTCAGGAGTTATTTTTTGCAATTCAAATCTGTTTTATAAAATTTTTACTTAAAAAAGTCGTAAGTTTATATTAAAATCATTCCTTATGTTATTCCTTATCGTTACGTAAATTATAATATGTATTTTAAATTAAGCAGGATACCTTTTTATGCATCTTTCAATAATTTGGTTGTAATTTTAATTAAATAAAATTTATATTTTTGTGGCAAAACATCAAAATATTTCCCACTCACAAGCCTGAACGTAAGTTAATTAAACCTAACATTGAACCTCCTCTAGAAGCAGTTGTCGACTATTTACAAAAAATACACTATTAAACACAAAAATATTACACACAAAAAATACAGTCGTCTATTTACCTCTTAAAAACGGTATCTCTTCGACGGGGCACATTTTACGGCATCCCCGCCTTATTGATGAGTCCGTATATTTTACATGTAGGTAAATTTCAAAATTATAAATAATTTTATAAGATATTTACAGTAAAAGTTTTAAAATATATAGAAAGTATATACATTACACTGTAGTATCATAGAATATTGCATGTTACAAATTCTATGTCCTAAACGTGTCTGTGGAACCTTCTTATCGGTTTAGTATGGTAGCCAGATATGGAGGGGGCGTTTCTTCAGCGTTTTTAAACTTTGCAAATGTTGGTTCAAGGATAACGATACTGGACCAGAGTGGACCTTGGTGCAGGGGATTTCTTGGTTGTGACACCCGGAAATGGGGGAAGATATTCCAACTCGTTACTCTTTCTACGCAGGATTTTGGTTTACGCAGTGTTTTGAACAAATACACTTCGTTGGGTTTAGATGAAAATTTGTTTAAGTTCCAGTATGTGATTATATTCAACAGTATCCAGATAAAAATTCAAGCCACAAATTCTAGCTGAGTAACTTTTTGAGTACTTTTTATATTAGTGATTAAAGTTGCTTTTTTATATATTTTGTAAAAGGTTTTAATTTTGGTTTAATTTAATTTTGTTATTTGAATCCAATATCTTTATTGTTTTTGAGAAAACTAACGGAATAGAATCCTGAACTAAAATATTAATTTATCAACTATTAGTATGTTGTAAAAGAAAATAAACGTGTTTGAGAGTAAAAAAGTATTTGATAACAACAGTTCCAATTTCAAAATAAAGTACTGATAATACAACAAATTCAAAAGTAGATGCGCGGAATGCTCACATCTGATTTGTTGTTGAAATATCCTATTTCTCTTTTATGTTCAAATGGAAATAAAAATATCTTCAGTATAGTTTATTGAATGTTATCACACACATTTAAACAATTATTTGAAATTGTATATACCATGGAAAATAAAAAGTTAATTTATTATGGAAACGATGTTTGATTTAGTATTAACAGTATGTTCTTAAATTCTTAAAAAATATATGGGGACGAAAAAAATTATATATTGTAACCGAATTTTAAACCACTTGGAATTATCATATAGTATACAATTACATCAGTTAAATAGACTGGACTGAGAAAAGTTTAATCAAAAACATTTTTAAATTGATAAATTATCAAGCATGAATGATTATATCAATTATTTAAAGATAACGTTTTAAATAGAAACGTTTACACGTTTTAAATAGAAAATTTTAAGAGACCTGTAGATAAGTTCACTTTCATTGAGGTTCACGGTACAAAATTCTCTATAGCGGGATTCGACTGTAAACCTCAAGAAGTTATAGCTGCTAGGCAGATTTAAAATAGGTATTTTACAAAAATTAAGCATGGGTGAAAATAATAACGCTTTAAAACCAGTTATTTAGGTATCAACCTCAAACCGTACCCCCTCTTCGAGAATTCAGGAAGTTCATCCTAGCATATCGTAGATACTAACTACCTGCGAAGTCCGCACTGAAGAGGCTTGAATAGCTTGAATTCTAATCTTTACTAATGGGGCAATGAAGAACACTACTGAAAGAAAAATTTCTGAGAATACCTTTTCCGTCAGGAAATGAATGTAAAACCAGCCAGAGAGTGATGTGTGGTTAGCGGTAAAGAGTATATTTTTCCAAGAATCTATTTTGAAAAATTTACATCATAGTATCCCTTTTATACAAAGTTGGCTCCATTGTAAGTTTTGGAAACAAAATTCAAATTTATTTTTAATTTATATCCCTTGTTTAAATGTACAGTATTTTATAAGAACAAAGGCTTTCACGACCGGATGGGTTAGGATAAAAGTTTTCTTCCGGGCAATTAGGCCGTGGTCGAAAGGTAGATGTTAAAGGTCCAAACGTTTCGTCTGCAACTTCGGCAGACATTATCAATGGGAATAAAAGGCTAAAAAATCTCTAGAAAGTCAAAATCAAAATCAAGATTACTGCCGTCTGCGTGGTCGAAGGTTATATACAGTTGGAACATCAACAACTGGATGCGATGCCACACCAGACTCAAAAGCGATAACTGCAGCGGGCGAGTCCATCCTAACATCGATAGACGACTTCGGAAACGAACCACCAACCACAGCTGGCAAAGGTGCAGAGGTCGACTCCCGATCCGAACTCTCAGGCCTGTGACCAAAGGCAGCCAATACAGGAAACCACGTTCTATTCATCCTGAGACCCTCCTCCTTTCTATTGATGTTGTGAGGGTGCTTAAATATTTCAATAGCCTCCCTCTGGAGGCGCGTATAATAATGTGTTGTAGTAGACAAGACCTCTGTTTCGTCGAAGTTTATGGTGTGGCCCGGTGCAGATAAAACATGTTCGGCTATGGCCGATTTCTCAGGTTGCATGAGTCTGCAGCTACGTTCATGTTCTTTTAGTCTTGTCGAGATGCTACGACCTGTGGTCCCGATGTACACAGCGCCGCACGTGCAAGGTATTCTGTATACCCCGGCAGCGGAAAGGGGGTTTCTACCATCCTTGGCTGACCTGAGTGAATTACGGATTTGCCGTGTTGGTCTGTAAATGGTTTTTAACCTATGACGTTTACATATCTTTCCAATGCGATCAGTTACCTTATTGATATACTGTAAGAAAATCCTACCACAAGTAGGTGTTTGATTGGATTCCACATTGGAACCATATCTCCGAGGATTCATAGCTCGTCTTATTTCATGATAGGTATAACCATTGGCCCGTAAGGCTTTTTCCAGATGTCGAAGCTCATTTTGGATAAGATGTGGTTCGCAAATCCGGTTGGCACGGTCGATAAGTGTTTTTATCATAGCCCGCTTCTGGCTAGGGTGATGGTTAGATTCCTTATTAAGGTAACGATCCGTGTGAGTAGGCTTCCTATACACCGAGTGGCCCAATCTTCCATCATCTTTCCTAGTTACCAAGACATCCAAGAAAGCAAGCTGTCGATCTTTCTCTCTCTCCATGGTAAACTGAATGCGGGGATGAATGGAATTAAGATGATCAAGAAATTCAGAAAGAGCCGCCTCACCATGACCCCAAATTACAAAAGTATCATCAACGTACCTTAACCAACAAGTTGGCCTAAGACGGGCAGATCCGAGGGCAGTCTCCTCAAAATATTCCATATAGAAATTGGAGACTACTGGGCTGAGAGGGCTCCCCATGGCGACGCCATCAATCTGCTCATAAAAGGTATGATTCCACTGAAAGTAAGTTGTCGTAAGCACATGGTTAAAAAGATTGGCGATGTCATTTGGAAAGATTTGTTTGATGTACTCAAGGGTGTCAGTAACGGGAACCATTGTAAAAAGGGACACAATATCAAAACTAACAAGTATATCACCCGGTGATAAAGTGAAAGAACTCAACTTCTCTATAAAATGTGTTGAGTCTCTAATGTAAGACTCCCTGTTTCCCACATGAGGATTTAACAAGCCTGTCAGGTATTTTGCCAACTCATAGGTCGGCGAACCAATAGCGCTGACTATAGGACGAAGTGGAATGTTGGGCTTGTGAATTTTTGGCAAACCATACAATCTTGGAGGTAGGGCCTCAGATTTCCTAAGGCGGGTTTTGTCTTCAACTGGAATCGACGACTCCTTGATAAGTTGGTTTGTCTTCTTGAGTATCTTGGTGGTAGGATCCCGATTTAAAACCTTGTAAGTGGAAGGATCCAGCAGGTCAAGAATTTTCTGATGGTAGTCCTTTGTATTAAGAACTGTTGTCGCATTTCCTTTATCTGCGGAGAGAATTATGATCTCCTTATCAGAGTTCAAATCTCTCAGAGCTTTTCTTTCCTTACCAGTGAGATTGGACCTAGGTGGCTTCGCATATTGGATAATGCGAGCTGATTCTCTACGAATTTCCTCCGCTGACTCACGCGGTAGTGTGCCAATTGCCGATTCAATACTGGCGATGATATCCTCAACAGGTAATTTTGATGGTACCACGGCAAAGTTTCCTCCCTTGGAAAGAACAGATTGTTCATCGCACGTTAGTGAACGGTCTGAATAGTTGACAACAATACGTTTCTTATCCATAGTGCGTGGCGGTGCCCTGGAAGCTAATAGATGGTCAAACTTCTTTTTCTGTCGTAGGGAAGCAACAGACGCCTTGGAGGCAGCAGCATTGAAAGTGATACGGTCCACGATGTCCCAATCTTCAGGTTTCATTTGATTACTTAAAAGCAAATGGAGATCAAACAACTCAAGACACACTTGGGAAACTTCCTTCCTGGTGTAATGAATGCGTTCACGAAGTAAAGCACGTTCAGTACGTTTATAAATGCGATAGGAGGCAACAGAATTCAAATAACGTTTCTGTCGCAGAAAATTCGGAATGACACCAGAATCACGGCATCGGAGAAGAAATACCAACGAACACAGCAGTTTTAACTTCCTATTTCGTAAACCTTCTAGTCGTCGAACTAGGCGGTGTAAATCCTCCCCGTAGAGGTGCACAATATAAGAACAAAGGCTTTCACGACCACATGTTTTATCTGCACCGGGCCACACCATAAACTTCGACGAAACAGAGGTCTTGTCTACTACAACACATTATTATACGCGCCTCCAGAGGGAGGCTATTGAAATATTTAAGCACCCTCACAACATCAATAGAAAGGAGGAGGGTCTCAGGATGAATAGAACGTGGTTTCCTGTATTGGCTGCCTTTGGTCACAGGCCTGAGAGTTCGGATCGGGAGTCGACCTCTGCACCTTTGCCAGCTGTGGTTGGTGGTTCGTTTCCGAAGTCGTCTATCGATGTTAGGATGGACTCGCCCGCTGCAGTTATCGCTTTTGAGTCTGGTGTGGCATCGCATCCAGTTGTTGATGTTCCAACTGTATATAACCTTCGACCACGCAGACGGCAGTAATCTTGATTTTGATTTTGACTTTCTAGAGATTTTTTAGCCTTTTATTCCCATTGATAATGTCTGCCGAAGTTGCAGACGAAACGTTTGGACCTTTAACATCTACCTTTCGACCACGGCCTAATTGCCCGGAAGAAAACTTTTATCCTGTACAGTATTTTGATTACACAAAAACAGCATCCTAACTTTAAAATAAGTTCTAAATTTTTTATAAGTTATTTTATCAAATTTTATATTATTAAATCAATAGAAATTAATCCCATGACTTCAAAAAAATTTACAAATTTTATATTATTAAATCAGTAAAAAAATCCCATGACTTGAATAAAGTTTAATCTGTTGATAGTTTATTATAGAAAAATTTATTACTAGCTCTTCCCAAAACCACTTTTTAAAATAAAATGTGAATCAAGTTTTTAAAAGTTTTTTTTGCATCTTTTATTAAAGTATTTTTTTTAATCTTAATTTCTTTTTTTAAGTCTCCCATAATGTTATTGATTCTTATTGGAAAAACTTAAAAAATTATGTGTGTAGAAAATTACCGCAATCTTCACACTTCATCACTTTTAAAAAATTTTTGAAATAAAAAACGTTATTACTATCGTTTATCTTGCTATCTGATCTATAAGGTTTGTGTTTTTAAGATGTTGGTGTTGTTTATAATCCTCTATAAAGTCTGACAGAAGTCACACGAGCTAAAAAAAAATGTTGTTGACAGTCAAAAAGTCCATCACTGTCAAAGGGTTTTAAAGATACACAAGTTAAATTATTATTAATTATTATTTCAAATACATATTAACATTGATGCTTAAATGTTTTATTACACTTTACATTTAACTTTTAATTTATAAAATTATATGTTATAAGCATAAAAAACCTGAACCTTATTTCTTGATTACAGAAATCATGTTTATTCCCTTGTATCCGACTACGTTGAAATCGTCAATTTTTACAAAAGTACGAAAACATTTTTTTGCTAAAATGTAAAAATTTAGGTCTTTAGCTATCTGGAACAGTTTTGGTTTTGACCGATCGATAATTAGAAAAAAAGTTAGAGCGTTTTAAAATTAGTAAAGGCCCTCAAAAAGGACCGAAAACTAAATACTTTAAATGTGTTTTTCTCAAAACTTTTTTTTGGTAAAATTTCATCACTGCAAACATGATATCTTGATATGTAATAAAGGTACATTAATGAAACTTTGTAAAAATGATTATGTATATATACTCTAGTGAATGACCCAAGAACTTTACAAAATAAAAATAATTTGTGTTGTTTTGACTCGTATTTAAATTAAGAAAGTGGGAAAAAAAGCCAAAACATGATATTAGTGGTTTCGATTAGTTAGAACTTTTTATTCGAATTAGCAAACTGAAATATAATGGGTCATTCCCTAGTTAGATAGTAAAGAAGTAATTTGGAACAGAAAAATCTAAAATACACACATTTTTAAAAAAATTACAGTGTTTGAAAAATTGTAAAAATTTCACTAAAAATTTCATGTTTTTACCAAATTTAAAAAAAATTATGTTTCATTAATCAATTTAAACTATTTTTTTGTTAGTTTGGCATTAATATGAATCTGAAAAACTAATAATATATTTATAATTAACTGTATTTTTAAAAAACTTCTCCGAACGTAGTCGGATACCTTTTCTTGATTACAGAAATCATGTTTATTCCCTTTTATTTAACCAAAAAGTAGGAAATCATAAAATTTCTGACAGACGAAGAAGATAAGAAACAACAACAAAGTATAAATTTATAACTCAAACTATATTTTTGTTTACATATCCAATTAACAAAATAAATAAAAGAATAATAATTAAAAATTTCATTATTTAATTCAAAAAATTCTAATATAAATTTTAAACAAAGTTTAAAAACATCGGTTTTTATAAAGCCATCTGGCAAACATTTGTTTTCCTTCCGTTTTGATATAAACAGTTCCCTTCCCCGAATAAACAAAAGACCAAAGTCACCACTTTTTCATTGAATAAACATCGTACTTGAAAAGGGGGGTAAAGACTCCCCTCCCCAAGGTCGTATGTTAATGAGCTCTATGTTAAAACGAGCCCTACGTTGCCGAGCTAATGGCTGTTAAGGAAGACTAGAACTTTATCACCCCCTTCATTGGGGATCTGGCACAAATTAAATTTTAAGTACGTGTTTTCTGAACACTGGATTAAAAACGGAATTAGTTTTGAGGAGGGCTCGCTTTATTTAATCGCTGCGCAATTAGTTAATTGCCTTTTGTCTTTCTTTTTTTCAATTAAGTCTTTTTCTTTTTGGTTGTGGTCTGGGAGAGAAAATAAAATGAGGTAGTGATGCATACTAATACTGAGGAAGATGTTCTTTGTTTTTCTTTTTCTGTTTCGCTGCTCTTTCGGTTAATTAAGTGTTTGGGTTTCTTTTTAATCTGTTTTACGTAGTTTTTAATTGAAATAGTGTTATTTTAAACTGTAACTACAAAAAAAACTAATTACTTGTATTAAGTGTTTTATGAGAACTGTTTAAATGTGTGGTAGGGAAATGACTTGTTTAGTGCAAATTCACTCAATTAAAGAATAAAAGTGATAATTATTTGCCAGGTAATTTTACTTTGTACTTACCTTTTCTTTGGCAATAGTGTTATCAATATTTTTTTCCTTCTACACTTTTATGAGTACAACATTTAAGACAGATACTTGATTTTTATTAAACCAGTTAACTTCACTATTTTACTCTAAAATTACACATTTGTTTTTGCTATGAGTTAATTTTATTTCCTTGAACACATAAAGGGAGTTTTTAACTTTGCAAGTTTAAAAAAATTTCTTTCACTGTGTATCCCTTGTATTCAAAGTATATATTCCTCTAGAAGCTCTTTATTGAAAGAACCTCTTGTCTTTCAAGTTAAATTAAGACCATATGATTATTTTGAATGTGTAATATAACATTCTACGATTATTACAATATTGATAAATGTTACATCGGTTTTAAAGACTAATTCTTAGTTTTATTGAGGATTATTTTCACTTCAGTCGTAAAGAGTCGAGATACACACACATTATAGTTTTCACATTAGTTTTTAAATCTAGACAAATTACATTTCAATCCATAAAAACATACTTACAATCTTCTAAAAAAGAATAATACGTTTAATTCTCATTTAAAAACAAAGTATAAATTTAAGCCTCATAATTTAAATCTAAATAAGGTTCGTTTAAGTCATTGTAAACTCTTCAAGGTGTCACCCCGCAGACACTTTACTCAACAACAAAACATTGCTTCTGCAATACGCAATACTGCAATACGCATACGAACGCCGCTTCTTATATATAACCATTCATAGCTACATCCAAAGAAGAGCTACCTTCAGTACCACAACGACGTGGCGCGTTCGGCAGCAAAATCTGCAACACACCACTGCCCTGCAGCAAAAACAACCCCAACAATCATTTACAAGGAGACCAAAATCCCGAATTCGCATCAATCGAACCGTCCATCACTCTCAACTTCACCCCACTCCCAAAAGAGCATACGAACCAGGAAAAACCGCTCCAAAGTTCACTGATCCTTAAAAAACCCACCCTCATTAAACTCATCGGTCTTCGGCCAATGATTCCTTCTAATGGGTCCATCCTCAATGAAAGAACACCAAGAGGAAGAAGCAGCAACCCGACCTCTCAACGTGAAGCCATCCCGCCGGTAGCATCCTAATTTATGAAGCGGTCACGGCTGCCCAGGGAGTTTCGGAATCGAATACTTATGAATGACCCCCTACGTCCCTCATTTGCAATGCAAATGAGCAAGAGAGGTACAAACACACACACAAACACGCACTGACGGTGAACTCTGCCTTCACCCCTTTCGTTCACTTTTTGGTGACGTAGTAGATGGGGGGAGGGAGGAAGGATGAGGGAGAGGAGAGGGCTGGAAGGGGAGATTTCTGGGGGTGAAGGGGGTTTGAGAGGGGTATGAGATCAACAATGGTAAGAAAACCTCTTTAAATTGAGTTTCATAAAAATTTTGCTCTTACTTCAAATTTACTACCCATTTTGGAATATTTCCTTTATATTCATTTTTCCCCTTCTTTTGGATCATTCTACAAGATCATACAATTTTAGAATTATCACTGGTACCCTTAGATAATTACATAATTAGTTCATTAACAACCCCAAAAAATGGATGACAAAGTTCATATTGAAATAGTGATGAAGAAAGTTGTGTGATTTTAAAAGGGAGGAAGTTTACTGAATTTTGTATAATTTTATTTTATTTATAAGATATTTGCTATTCTTTTGTTTCGTAAGCAATATTTCCCTGATTTTACAAAATCTGTTTCATTTCAATTTTATTTTAAAAATAAAGCATCCTTTCGAAGCTTAAAAGAGCAATCCGGCTATAACGTTATAAAAGTTTGATAAAACTACACAAAACGCTTTTATTTCTGAATGTGTTTTCCTGTCCTTGAAAAAATACCAATGGGATTCGAATCCCTCAAAATTAACCACATACACACCTTCATCCAAACATATTATCTTCAAAACAATAAAACATAACCAGACCAACACCCCCTCAAATTACTCCTCACCACCACAATACTCCCCCTCCCTCACAAACGCATTGTTTTTACACCCCCAACCCCTAAAAAAATCCCCCACCCGCATAAATCGACTCGAAAGCAACCACCCCAACGACCAAAACGAGACATCTCCCTCCATCCAAACGACTCTCGTTAATTCGAATCGTTTGTGCAAAGGGGGGCTCTCTACACCCACAATGGAAGCCCCCTCTCCCTCACTTCCTAAATCTGGGAAGAGAGGAGATGGATAACTGCGACTCGGAGATGATTAGCTTTGCTGATACTGATGAGTTGGAGCTGTGTCCTCTTTCTGTGTCGGTCGCCAACGCCCCCTTTTGGTCCTACTTTCTGGGGAAGGCTCGAGTTGGTAAAAGTGGTGTAGGGTTTAAAAAGCGGGGGTGGAGTAGAAAATGCAAATCGTTGTAATATGGGGTTCATAAAAATGTTTAACAAGGAACCTCCAAGTTGTTATGCGTTAAATATGTGATGGACAAACTTGCCTCAGCAGCAAACTTTTCGGTAAATCAAAATTTAACATCACCCAACATACAGAAAAGAATTATTGTTATTTACTTATTATTAATGCTTTGGCAATATTTAATTTATGATGTTTATAGCACAAAATCATTTAGAAATATCCCTTCGTGTAAATTTATTCCTTTAGCTGTTTTAAATTAAGCCAATAGATAACGTATTATTTTCATACAAACCTCCTGACTCATTTGTATGCTTCCTTCTCTGAATTGAAGTGTGGGAGAAATCATTTGCTCCCTCAAATAAGTGATTGTGTCTATAATTTTTTAATGTATAAAATCGCTCAAAGGCTTTGAAAAACTATAAAGTCAAATGAAACCAGGTAACGCAAATTCGCAATACCTCCAATATCACAGGAAATCGTTTTTAGAGTAAAAATTAAGGGTTTTCAATGAATCTAATGTTTCCTGTATTCATCGTATTATTTTTTGTATTTCCATTTAATAAATAAATGTGCATAATATTGCATCAAATTTAATGGGTTAATACATATTGTATTTTTGATAAAAATGTTAATTAATTAAAAACTAATGATGAAGTAGTTGAAACTATGACCCTGAAATATTATTTGATTTTTGTAATTAATGTTAGTTATAACTGAAATCATTTGTAAAATCATAATATATTCAAAAGTGAAGTGTACAGAGATAAAAATAGAGGTAAGACTACTTTCAAAATAATTAGAGAAAACTATTTAAAATAGTATGAAGTCTCAAGAGTGGTATTTGCCTTAAAAATCAAACAACCTGACCTTTGTATAAAATGTTTCTAATGTCATCTTATTAAAAGATATATTTCTCTCTATTGCCACAACAAAAACACATTTTTAACTCACTAATCTTAAAAATTTGATCTTTTCACCTTCTTGAAAAAGTATCTGAAACTGTAAACACAATATCATGTATCAAAATAAGAAAGGGCTTTTTCTTCTTTTATTCACCAAAATATATTTATTGAAGTTAATTGTTTAAAATATGCCCGATGATTGTTTTAAGATACAAACAGTTCAAAGAAAGTTTTCAAATTAAAACAAAATATGAAAACAAAGGGAAAATAATCCTAACTAAATATCGAAGAAACACAAAATAAATATGTAAGTGCTGAAGTAAATTCTTATATATAATTTGTTACTTTCCGAAAAACAAGTATTTACCCTCCAATTTTTACCCAAGGAAGTTTACCGTTAAAAAAATAAGCATATCCTCCAATGCTTCTTCCACGGATCGCAACCTACAAATAAGACTCCGCTCTTTTTTTTGCGCACGTCCCCCGATGCGGGAGCATGGCGGGCGGAGACAAAAGGGTTAATTACTCGGTTAACAGCTCGTGAAATCGTCCAGTCAATCTGTTCTTCTTCCCCGCTTTTCGCCAATTAATGGAACGGTTTCACAATGCCTTCTTCCGAAACCTCCGGACAGACATTTTCGAAGCCAAGCCCACGAGTTTCGGGCGCGAAATTTTATTATTCTGCGTTTCCCCGGAAACAATGGAGGGATGAATTAATGAGACCATAGTCGTTCTGCATGGAGTGTCGGAATTGTCATTTGTTATCACGAATAATTTACACGCAAAAATCGTCCTTTTCTCGGCCGGAATGGATTTCCTAAACGGTTTTGGATTGATGGCTAGATTCTTGATGTCACCCCCCCCCCCTCTCTTTCAAAAGGGGAACGGAATTTTCTTTTAATCAAAATTTTTATCGCTGTAAAATCTGCGAGGGTCTTGTCGTTTTTAAAATGGGTACTTTGATGCCGTTTGACTTTCTACTTAAATTGAAGGTTTCCTATTGTAAGCATATATGCCTAGTTTTGTGTTCTGAGTTCTTGAGAAGGAAGGTTAGTGCTGAATGACTTAATAATATCAATAACAGATCATTAATATTTTTTTTGTTTCCAAACATAATAATGAGGTAATAATGACTAATTCGATGTATTTGACTTGTACTTTCTATAGTGACTACCTAGTTTTCTATCAACCATTACCTCGTTTAGATTCCTTATGAGCTATGCAAAACATTCTTTCATGTCATTAGCTTGTGTAAATACTTCAACAATGACGACCAGGCATCCATAAAACATTTGCTCCTTTCGTTTCATTTACCTAAATCTCTTTCTTCTTGTACTCTTCTCTATCTCTTTCTTTCGAGACAGTCGTAAGCTGTGCTTCTACTTCCTAAACGTGTGACGTAATAGACGACATTAGTGTGACGTCACTTGCTTGTTTTAATACGTTGATTCCATCCGTGATTGGTTCCGTACGGAATTACTTCCAATTTCCAATCACAGAACCAATCACGAATGGAATATAAGTATCCAAACAAGCAAGTGACGTCATGACTAATATCGTCTATTTGTGAATAGCATCAAACGAGGAAAAATGTCAGGAATAGAAAGGCACTGTACTTAATTCCATGTCTGGCTTGTGTACACTCCAAAAAATCCTGGAACGTTCTTTTGAAAAACTAGGCAGTTCGTTGCGATTTTCCCAAGTAATGTTCCTGGAAAACAACAGGAACGTTACAGTAAAAACTTTGATATGTTTCTCAGAAATATCAGTTACTTAGAAATATCAGTAATTATAAGAAACGTTTCAAAATTTCCTGTTATTTTTCTGGAACATTACTTAGAAAAAAGCGCAACCTAGCTGCCCAGTTTTTTCAAGGAACATTCCAGAATTTTTGTTACAGTGAAGATAGAAATCCAGTTAGCAATGCTACTACACAACCCTTGTATAAATTAATGTTGGGAAATCTGTTATCCAGTCAGCAATACTACCAGATAAACCCTGTGTAAGCCTTAGGGAAATTCTGTTATAGTATAGATATAGACTCCATGGTGGGACTACCTAAAGCCTTGGATACTCTACCTTAAGTAGCGACATCAAGCAACCGGCCGCCATTATGGGGAGAACTCACTACTAGCGACGATAAGCTAGACTATCCGGACTAGTAGTGAGTTCTCCCCATAATGGCGGCCGGTTGCTTGATGTCGCTACTTAAGGTAGAGTATCCAGGGCTTTAGGACTACCGAGTCAACCCCTATCGTTTAACAGGATTTTTACAAGGATAATCTGTTGCCTACATAGAAGGTCTGTAGCTATAACAGAGTTACAGTTACAGAATCTGTAGTCGGATTACAGAATAGACAACCTTAAACGCGGTTAACAGGATCCCTACTAAGATAATTTGTTACACACATTGAAGGTCTATATCAGAGTTACAGTTACAGGAGCTTTTTTAGAGTGTGATCAATGTCTAGGGTAATCTAGTGAGAGTTCCATCAAAATTCACTCATTCTCAGCTCAAATCTCAATATCATTGCAATCTTTGGTTTCTCGTCCTGACCACAGTCTCTCTCTCTTGCAGCTGAAGCCGAGCTCCTGCAAGACACCCTGACATGCGGCTCCTGCCAGAAGGTCTTCGTCCTCTCCGACATCATCAAGTTCATCCAGCACAAGGTGCACAGCTGCAACAAGGAGAACATCCTGCTGGAGGATGGGGACGCCGAAGACCACCGCGAGGACCCCGCGCCCCTCGTGGCCGCAGGGGCCCCTTCCATTTCGGCCCCCATCTGCAACCGCAAGGGCCCTCTCCATCAGAACCACCGGAACCGGACCACCACCACCACCCCCGGCCGGTTCGAACCGGACCAGGGTGCCGAGGCGGCCTTCTTCGGGGGCGCCGCTAAGAAGGACTTGGAGGACGTCAAGAAACTGGCCAAGGAGATGCCCGTTATCAAGCAGGAGGTGAAGGATCCGGCGCTACGATGTAGTCCGAAGATCATGGTCAACGCTTACACGAATACTATCATTACTGGTGAGTACCTCCATCCTTCATATACCACCCCAGGTAGCAGGGGAATGGAGTAACAATATTGGCCAACATCGCATATATCGACGATTGTCGACCATTTTGTAGAAAAAAGGTTAAAAATAACACTACCTTCGGTCATGGAGCAGTTTACCATGGATCCAGATCGTCTGAAGACTTTCCTCTCCCTTTCAGACACGTGGCAAAATTGGGCAAGTAGAGAGATATTGTATCGCCATCTATTGTCTGAGGCACCAGTCGGACTCCTGCCATTTTATGGGCCCCACTTATCAGCATTCGCCCCTTTTGCCTTAATTATTGTATGTAATAAACGCTTTGCAGATGGAGCTGAGGAATTCTAGGTCATATTGTATCAACAGCAATCAAAATATTACCTGTACGAATTATTTTTTGGACCCTTTTTGATGATTACTATCGAAGAAACGATAATGGCCAGTTAAAACCAATGCTAAGCAATGTGGTCGATAATAGCCAATATTTCTGAGATGGTCGTTTTGACAGAGGCCAATATTGATTATTTTCTGCTGTTTTTGTGCTACCTGGGATGGTCCCTGTTCATTAAGACTCAGGCAGAAAAATGTCCTTCCCTACTAATAGCTAAATCTCTCAAATAATGTCTGTCTATCACAAGAAGAGATCTGGTTGTGGCTAGAGAGCCTGTATACGAGAGAGAGGCGACAACTCAGTATAGCGCGCGCAGATCGGTGAACAGGTTTTCTGTTCGCCACAGGCGGTTCCCTCCATAGGATTAGCATGGGGCGCGAGACAAGCGGCATGATACAGTTTGGACAGAATTTTGGACAGAAAGAGACGCTTTTAAGCGAGTTGTCGCCTCTCTCTCTTATACAGGCTCTCTAGCTGTGGCTAGTTCACATGAGCGGTGGTATGGTCTCAAATGATAAACAGTAAATTTCGAGATCACGATCATGAATAACGATCATGAAAAATAATAAATTTGTATTTTTATGACTTAGGTAAATGACTAAAAATGTTCTTAGATCATAAAAACAAAAATTAAAAAAAGCCTTATGACCACTTATGTGAACTAGCGACGGCCAGAGCTCTTCTTGTGATAGACAGTACAATGGTAAAATTTCACATAAGAGTGACCTAATAGGCTCACTTTTTTCTGTTTGAGATTCTAGCTTCCTAGGTTTTGAATTAATGGAAATATTATAGAGAGGTTTCATCGCACCAAAATTGCTATATCCATTTTCTATTTTACACAAAAAAAGCATTTAATGTTTAGCTACACATGCCTACGCTATGCTACCCCAGCTATCGCTGTTTACCAATTGGATGATTCTCGAATCATGTCAAGCCTGTAAAAAATCCGTGGTTTTTCCTCAGATTAATCTTTAGATCTTGCAAAGAGCAAATATTGTTTCATATTATAATTATATATAAATTGGGTTATTTTTAACCAGATTGTATGAAATTCCTATAACTTACCTCATAGTGATTGTGAAGGATCTTGTCATCCATTAAATTAAGTTAAGGGACTTTTTTAAAACTTTTGATGGAAGTTCTATTCAAAGAGGAATCTAAAATTAAAAATAGCTGAAAGGAACATAAAAACGCGTAACTAGATATTTCTAATAACCACCCTTTTGAAATAAAAGGGAGGTATAAAAGTAAAATAATTATATTTCTACAATGTGTTACTTTTTCCTTCAAATTCTACAAAAAAAAAGGTTTCTAACCTTAAAATAGTTAAATTCATTCTTGCCTCTTGTTCTTAAAAAATCAAACCAACATTATATTTTAGCTACCAAAAAACAATCATTTTTCCTATTTCGGCTAAAGAATTCCTTTAACAGAATGAGTGAGAAAAATTAAATGGGATTTGGTCTCGACAATTCTTTTGAAAAGAAAGAAAAGCGTGTAACAAAAATTAAGAAAAAAATGATTATCTGGAACGAGCAGAAAGATTTTGTAAAAGGGAACTTTTTTTGACGAAATATCATGTATCTATTTAAAATTGCGGCTTTTAATCCATTTTCGAAAGTCTTTTGTGTTGGAGAGGTTTTTAGGATTGAGCAAATGTTGAACTTTGATTTTGATATACTCTGAAGTCCCAAAACAATTCATCATTTTTGACTATGTGTAACTGAATTTTTAAAGCATTTGGCGATTTTGAATTTTTTCACACCGAAGTTATTGTTTATCCAAGAAGCATAAAAGGCGGTTTGGAGAAATGTGAATATTTTAAAACGTCGGGGAGGTTTTATCTCATTATTCAATTTTGATTGACAGTAACAGCGACAACCCTGCTTTTTGAATGTTTTGTGTGCAGTATTTCAAACAGTTCGGTAGTTTGTTTTGGGCCCAATGGAAACTTAGGATCAAAATATTCTTTCAGATTTCACAGGGGTCTTTTATTTTTCATACCCATGTATAATATTTTTCTAAAATAGGTAGTATTTTTTAAATTTAAATACAAATTTTGATTACATAAACAAATTTCCTCAAACTGACTAATTTATAAAGAACATATACTCTCCTTTTAATTATTACTTTATATACTACAAATAAATATTTAGATAATTAGCAACTAAAGAACCTAAAAATTGAAAAAGTACACAATCAATTGAAAAACTACTCCTATTTTACTAATAAAATCATAACTATACCCATCAGCAATATTTTTCCACAACTGTTCATAAAATTTTATTCAATACCAGTTTAAATTTCTATTGAACTTATAATAATCCAACATGTTTCAAAACCCTTGATCAAACCCCAATCAAACTTCGTCCTAAAAATCAATTTGATACATTTAATTTCAATGTAAATCAAAACATAATTATATTTTCAACTTTTATAAAACTTTACCTAATCCCAAATTAAATTTCTTTTTAACGTTACCCACATCAACATGCTTCAAAATCCTTAATCAAACCATCAAACTCATCTCAAAAATTAATTTCAACACTCATATCCCTATAAAAAACAAATTCCGATCTTCTAAAATTACCCCATAAATCAACGGGGAACAATACTGAGCAGAGCAACCTTTTCACTAAACACCAAATCGACAATAATATCCGTTCATTGAACGAATCCCCTGATATTACATCTCTCCAATTAATCCTCTCTGCTCCACACCCCAGAAAACAGTTGGCGAAACTTTTTCTCCAAATCCCCGCCAAGATTTATCGCTACCCAGGAATCCTCCCACCTCGAGATGGTCCCTTTTTCCCTTTTTTTTCCCCCAGACTACACTCAAATCTCCATGTTATTAAAACTATCCGTCGGAACGGACGCGTGCGGCAGGGAAAGTAACGCGCGCGTTCGTCGAGAGGCTTCCTTAATGGCACCTCATAAATATTAGTGGCACTTTATTTTCTGGTCTCTGACACCGTGCTTTCTCGGCAGGGCCTTAATGTTGCAATGAGATATATGAACGCCGAGAAGGAGATCACTTTGAATTAAATCGGAAGGGGCCCCCGTATTTTTTGGCAGGGGGATCCTGATTATGGGGGCTTTTTGCTTGCGATGCTCTGGGAGTTTTTTGAGATGGTGATGGACAACCTTGTTTCTTGGGGGCTTTGGGGAACTGATATAATCGAGGTCAGGCAGCAAAGGAGGTTGGATGAAATTTCCGTTCCTATAGCGTTTGCATCAGATTCGTATTCCACGAATAAAACAAGATTGGATAGTTTAAAAGTTTTTATGGTCATGATTTGTCTCACTATCAAATGTATCCGTACTTAATAGATATGGTAACCTATTTTAAAATTTAAAACCATTATAGTACCGTATGTTATCCCTCTATAAATTAATCCTTACGACTAATTCTGTAAAATACATTAACAGATTAAAGACAATGCTTATTAGAGTGGAAATGTGTTAAGCCAAACTAATTACTCCCATATTACCAATAATGCCCATTAATATAAATGTAATATTATTCTTAAACTAGCACATTGAAATTTTTTAAAACTTTTAGGATTCGCGTTGTAGTAATAAAATTTTATGAAACAGCAATTTTGCTATTTATCATGTCTTAATTTTTTTTAATTTTACGTAAATAATCAATTTTGACAATAATAAGACAATTTTTTATTCAAATAAATAATTTTTTATTTAACAAACTCAACTGTTCGTTATACAATATTTTCTTATTAATGTGTTAATAGTTTCATGTAGCTTCTCTAAGAAAAAAATGTAGGGTTTTATCAAATGAAATAGGAAACTATTGTAAACTTATACAGAAAACATAATCAACTTAATTTTATTCTTCATATTTCATTATTAAAAATGCCTATCCCCCTCATAACGTTATACACAAATTCAAGATATGCAAAACTAATCACAGCAATGCAAACAAAACTCAAACGACATCCCCGTATACCCCAATCCAAAAGACGCCCAAAAAGACCTCCTCAAGAGTCAATAGACGTCTTCCTAAATAAGACACACAAGCGGCTACGAGTGTCAGAGCAGTGTGATTTACTCGCAGTAGGTCCTATTTGGCAACTTTTACCTCTGATCTCAACTGACCTGCGGGAATAAATATCTCAGACCTGACAGCTGACTTCGTGTGAGGGCTTTCTGTTGTTTTCTTGCCCCGGTGCCTTCCAACAATGACAACGACGAAGGCCGGTCAGGTCCCTATGGGCGGAAATGCTTGTAATTCATGCAGAGAGGAATAACTTATATGCCGTAGCGGTAGAGGCCGGCTTTTTTCCACCGTAGTAATTGAGATGATTTTCCAAGTCATCAGTTTATGACTCGCTCATTGTCTGGATATCAAAAAAAAAACGTGTGTACGTAACGTAATAATAAATTCTTAAAGATGTCCAAAATTTGGATTAGGTGTACCAAAACGAGCTGAAAAGCTGATTTTTAGACCTAAATTTCCGACAATTTTGAGGAAAAGGGGGAGGACCCCAAGAGACCTGGGGGAGGACCCCCATACCCCCCTTTAGGTAATTAGAACACCATTACTCACAACTTTTTTAATATTATATTTGTAGAGAAGATTAAAAATTCTTAGCCTCCCCGAAAAAAATCCTGGATCCGCTACTGGGTAAATTAGGTATCCGTAATTAGGTAAATAAACATGAAATTTATAGGACGAAAAAAATCTTCATGGTAAATTTTAATTTAAGTTTATTGTTACATACACCTCTTAGTATTAAAGAGGATTTTGAAAAAAAAAATATTGTGAAAAAAAAACTAAAATTTGAGAATTAATTTCTTTGATTTTCTGTTTGTATTACTGATTACAGATAGAAAGATAGTTTTAAATCATTTAAAAAAATGTGATTTTCGATTGAAAGAAATTTTTAACTTAATTAAATTATTTGACAAGAGTAAATTCCTCTTACAAAAAAATGAATAATATAAATGATTTTTTTTCTTTTTAAATTTTAATGGGTGCAACATCTATCGAAATTATCTATACGCCGCCACGCCGTTGTTTGGATATGTTTTCAAAAGATACCTCAAAGGCCCTTTGTTGTAATGGCATTTTTCAAAGGATTGTGAAAACAAACACCTTAATAGAAACCCTAGAGTGCCTTATGTTCCCAACCTTGACTCGCCAAACACATTTGTCCTTCCTTACCTCACAAACCTGCAAAAACAAGCCATTTCAACAAATGAATCAGCTCGACTCCCAATCTAATGGTAGGTGGGACGGCGCAATAGTGACAGAGACGCGTTTCTTAGAGATCCCTTCCTTTTCTTATGGAAATGAAGCAACAGTCACTCGGGACGAGGTGTGATGCCATCGGCGTTTAGTTAAAAGCTACAGGTTGATCATCTAATGGCACACACCCTTTTTTCCCTGCTTCTCTCATCATCCTCCTCACATAATTAGTTTAAAATAGGTCCCCGCATTAGGAGGAACTTCCTCCCCGGTACCATTAGGTTTCTTTCCTATTCCTAATTAATACTCGTAACGAAGAGGGAACACAAAACAAAAAGGAACCGCGCGCCGCCATCTTCTTTAAATCGATTACGATGAAAATCTGAATCAGTTGTCGACATCGGCGCTACACATACGACTAAACAACAATACGACTGCAGGGGCGTCGCCGGTAGGAATTTCAGCCCCGAACTTAATCATTTTATCATTAGAGGAGATGGTTGCAGTAGTAGTAGTTGTTGTTTTTGCTGCTTTTGTCATAATAACAAGCAACAGAGCAAAATCTCTCCGCGCCAGAGAGAGGGGCTCAATTTCGGACCGGTGTAGTAGCGCCTTGTGTTCCGCTAATCCTCTTAAAAGTTACCTCTCTTGTAATGTCTTTCTGAAAAACAAGTCGCATTTCCCTCGTTTCGCCTTTTCCTTAATTATTTTAATGATGTTTCTCTCGCTCGCCAACAACAAACAAGTTTAGTGGCGATGCCCGGACTGTCATTACAATGGCATTACCGGTGTTTTAATCATCGCGGCCCTACCTTTAATACGGCCTTTGAGTCGGGGCGAACGTGCGAATAAGGAGAAAATCTTTTGATCCGAGTGCTCATAATAATTGTAAGAATGGACCTAAATATTTTCCTAAAACATCGCTTCAACACGTAAACAGATTAAAATTCTTGCGACAACTTTTGTGCTCTTGCTAAAAATCCCGCTTTGTTTCCTTGCGAGAAGGGGAAATGGAGGGATCTCTTGCATTTCCTCCTTTTTTCCTACCACTTTGTCCTGAGACTCCTTTTAAATTTAAAAGTAACTAAGACTTCCATGCGTGTGTGTTTAATCAAAAGCAATTAACATCACCTGGCATTCATTCTATCGTTCTATTATATTTTAAGGTATATTTTATTTAATTAATTAATATACTCGCAACGCGATTTTTAGCTGTTCTAATTGGGTGCGTTTTTTAAGCATATTTAATGCCTTTAATTTTAAGTCAACGATTGTTAGTGAGAATTTTTGAGAATTGAAGACAACTCAGTTGAATTAAGTATCCTTTTTAAGTTAATTGTGTAATAATACTTATTAGCATATTGAATGATTTTTAAGTATAGTGAGCAACTTCTTAGAATAAGGAATAGTAAAATACATTTTGTTTTGATTTTTAATTGTTTAAAACCATTCGTGTTTTCTTTATTTGGAAAAATTTTGGAAATCACGTTTAAAAATTTGCAAAACTTGTTCATTTTCTGCTAATTTTATTACAATTATACCCTTTTCTTATTATGATTACGTTCTCAGAAAGTCACTCACTAAACACTTGGAATCTACTCCATCGTGTTTTCTTAATACGACCCCATACCATCAAAATTCATGTATACAAACTACAGTAAAACTTGGGTAATTAAAATGTGAACAAACCCAAAATTTATTCAAAACTTCAAATTAAAAGTTAAAACCCGTCTAGTAGGAAGTTTAGAGGTTCCCAAGAAAAATCTTTGAATTAGAGACGTTTGGGATTGCAGATATTCAATCTTCCTTCATCATATTACCTGACTAATAATTTTTACTCCTTTTCTAAAAACTCATTTGCAGAATTGTTCAAAACTAACTAAAACCTAATACTTCCACCCGACCTCATTTCCCTACGTACATTTCGCATAAAGAAAAAAAGTGACGATACGTAAATGCTACTTTAAAGATACACTTCCCAGTCATACCCGATCACTTGAAAACTGCATTTCTCTCAAATCAAATCCAGCGTCCATCACCAGCCACATTAGCCAAATCGCGCGGAAAGGTCAGCCCATTCTTGCATGCCCAGACACGATTTGCTCTTCTTCCTCTATAGCTTGAGAAAAGGGAGAGACCCTACCTGATATAAAATTTCGATACAGAGGTGGAGAGATACATCGAGCAAAAAACATGCGAGAGGGAGAATGGAAAACTCGGTCGTATCTATCCATCTATCGAGTCTGGTTTTAAGGGGGGAGGCATATAAAATCTGTCAGAAATTGTTTTTGTAGCCGAAAATCTCCCTGGGTGGAGAACGCAACACGTGTTCTTCTGAGTTGGGAGAGATTCAGGAGGCCTTCTCGGTAAGATCCTTCGGTTGTGTGTGAAGGGGACAGGGTAAATAAAAGCGGTGGGAGTTGGTTTTCTTTTCTTTGTGATTTTGCTTTCGATGGTTTGGGAATCAATATGGAGGACGTTTTGGGAGATGTATTTGACTGTTGGGTTTTTTTAAGGAATGTTCTGTATGTTTTGAAGTTCTAGGATCAGTTTTTAAAGCTTATGAAAAATACTCTCATCAAGTTTTTTTAATGTTAAGATGCCAAATAGCAAAACTAACTTTAAAATATCTTTATAGCAATTTTTTAGGCAATCGTAATTCGCCATATCAGTACTAGACACATAAGTTTTCTTTGCCTAAGGTTCTTAAAAACCTAATTAGTTGATATCTAAGGAATCTTTAAGGTGCTCTTAATAAACAAGAAACAATTTTTTTCGAAAGGTAATCTCACAAGTCAAAAAATTTAAGAATTGACGTAAACAAAATAACATTCATAGTCTTCATTAGTATTTCAAATTATCATTGTGATTGATTAATAGAAAACAACAGATTCCGACCCACCAAACTCACAACATCAAAAGTCCAGAACCTCCCCCATCAGCCATCAAACGCCACGTGTAAGCCATCGATTTCTCTTGACCGATTTAAGCAATTTTTTGCTCTAAAGACACCACCCGCTAAAAACGCACATAAAAGACCCGGTTTCCTTTTCAAAAAATAGAAAGAAAAAAATTTTGAAAAGCCGTCTCCCACTGCGCTTAATTTTAAATTCCCGATGTTCTGCCTCGCGATTACTTGACCGGAAGTTCCCGCTACACCACCCCTGAAATCGATTCTAAAACACCCCCTCTACCTCAAGTGCCTCCACATCCCCCCTGTCTTTTTTTTAAGGAAGACTTATAGTAGTTTTATGTGTTGAGAACTTTGAAGTCCCCTGTTGTTAGTTGGAAATTTATCTCATTCGCATCCGTTTGAGGGGAAAAAAATGAAAGTGGGGGAAGTGCGATGGGAGTTGTGTTGTTTTCTTACTGGTACGTTATCTTTTGGTAAGATTTTGTGTTTTTAAAAAGGGGTTTTGGTTAGAATTTGCTGTCTTAGGTAAATTTTGGGGTAAAAATGGGTATTGTGCATTAATTTCAAAGGAACTGGAAAATATATTTAAAACACATGATTCATTCGGTGGGAAAAGTGGTCGCTGGGGTAGCGTTTTTGAATATGTTGCTGAAAGATGGATAAAAGCTATGAAATTTAGAAAAAATAATAATTTTTCATAGCAAAGTTCAGTGAAGCTGCTATAAAGAATTAAACAATAAGAAGATCGTATGGCGTTTGAATTCTTTTTAAGGCTTTGTAAACTTTACAGTAATTAAAGTAAAATATATTTTTTAATTCTATCAAAACAGTTAAGTAAGGCTATTTTTGACTTTTTTAACTACTTGTAGAACCAGAACTTGAGAATTTTAAACCTTTGAATAAGAGTATTTGATACTCATTTTTAATACTACTTTGATTTAATCCAAGAATGAAGTTTTCAAACCTAAAATATTCCAAGACGACTTTTAACAAAACAAATTCATATAAAATTTTATTTGATGCCATTTTGTTTGATACTTGAAAGAGCATGTGTAAAGAAAGTGGACATTTATTACATAAAATTATTTAGCAGAATAAGAGGTAAAGAAAAAAAGACGAGTAATTTTTTTTAATTTTTATTAATTTTGGAATTTAAAAAATAAAATTGAAATTAACAAAATTTATTTGTGAATCAACAGTTATAATGGCTTAGTTTATAAAATTATTTATCTTAAGTTGTGCTAGCATACGGTATCATTTATCAAATAACCTATTCCAGTTTTCATAAAAAAAAGATTTTCTCTCTTCTCTTCTATTCTTTTCAACTTTACTTGATACAAACTTCGAAGTAGCATTTCAAACAACGAAAGTTTCAATAATCAGCAGAAACTTCTGTCTCAAATCTGAACAAGAGGACCACCGTCCGAATCTCTTTACAAGTACTCCAGGGGGAAAAAGCAATACACCACAGACGCTGCACCGTTTTTCCCCCGAATAAATTCTGTTCGAAACGAGACGGTGTCCGTCATTCCCCCCCACCCCCCATCGGAAGTACTCCTCCCGTCTTCCCGAACAACACGAGGGTCCATTTAACAAGTGTTTAAAATTTCAATGACGTATTGATTTTCCCAAAAGGACCGAGATCCCCTCCACAGGCAAGCACTCAGGGAAAGAGATATAAAATAAATAAATCTAAAGTTCAACGGGAAGAAATACCGGATGGATGAAGCAAGTAAAAAACGAAATAATAATACAAGTGGAAAAAAACTTTTCAGTTTTGTCCACTCCGGAGAAGAGAGAGAAAAAAAGGCGCAGGACAGCTGTGGAATTTGTAACGGGCTTTCCAATTTTAAACATCATTTCTAGCTTTATTTCGTTTCGTACAAATCTTTTTGCTGCGCTTTTATTTTCCACAGTCTCGTCTAAGTGAAAGCTTAAGCTCTTATATATACTTCTCGCCACGGCTTTAAGTCCTAATGCGAGTTGAAATTGAGGGTGCGACGTATGGTTAGGGGGACGTATTACCGACTTATTTTGGACGACAAAAAAAATGGACAGTTGAATGAGGTGGCGATGTCTCATGGATGAAGTGTGATAAAAGATTCGGACTAGGATTCCTTTCCTCCTGGTTAGTGCTATGGTGGATTAAATTTTACTTTTGAAATGGAAACCAACAAAGAAAGTATTGGGACCAAAATCAGAACTAAAATATTATTTATTAGAACAAAATAAGACTACATTAGAACCAAGATTAGAACTAAATCTCATAACACGTTTACGTAATTTTTTCATAAGTTATTTAATTAAATATTTATAACCAATGAAAAACGATGCTCACATTTTATGTTTTTCAATTATTGAACTATTTCTAACTCCATGGTTGAAAAATTTTCCCGTGATGTTCATAAAAAATTGTAACATGGTATTTAAAAAGACATGCTTTGTTCTCTTCCTGGATTTTATTACTTTTTGAGAAATATAATACAATATCAATGTTTATATATTATTCATATGCACTTTAAATGCAAATTACTAAATATCCCTAATAAAGAAAATGATTGGTGAAGTAATATATTGTTTAAGGTATAAAAGGTGAGAAAATGACATTGTCACAATAGCGATAATTTTAATTGATACTGATATAAATATATATTTACCGTTTGATCAAAATTTTTTCTTTGAGAACAAAATAGTGCTGTAAATGTTTATTCTTTAAGTATAAAACGAGATTTATATATACTTATGTGGATCAATAGTTCCCTCCCCCTTTTTTTAAAAAAAAGACCTTCAAATCAATTTAGTAGGGGTATGTATAAACTCTTTTTACCCAAATTTCATCCTACAAATTTTATTTTCGCACAACTCATGTTTCCTCTCAAATGAATTACTTAAGAATGAAAGAAACTTAAAACGTTCCCCACTATTTCTTTTTCGATGCATGAAATGAGAGTATGTCGTTCATAAAAGACGTAATATAAATCCGATAACAGCATTGGAAGCCCATGAAAAACTTTTAAAATCTTGTCTCTCAAAAATCGGGAAAATGTTTCGCACTCGTTTTTCATTATTGATTACACTTTCTAATACGGTGGAATACATTAGACGACGTTTGAAGAAGTTTAAATTTTTTATTGAAAAAATCCACAGGAAATGAGTTTAAGTTTCGATTATTTCGTTGGGTTCTATTTTCATTTTTGTCAATCCTAATTGAATAATGTAAATATTCTGAAAGATAGAAATTTAAGATAAAAATGTATATTTTTAAGTACTAGGGGGCTCTGCCCCCTGCTCGCTATCGCTCATCAACCCCCGGAACTGTTTCGCAGCTCTTTGAAGATCGCTTCGCGATCTTAGTGAGCAGAGCTCGCTTGTTTCATCTCAACTATCCAGTAAAACCAGAAACTTGTCTGCTTTGTTAATGATCATTTAAAATCGAAACATTTTATCTCTCTAACTTATTAATACGCGAACCATTACTACAAAAATATCAAAATAAAACTGTTACTAAAATATTCCTTTTTAGTTTACCAATAATTTAACCGAAATGTTTTCAAAAATATCCAGCAAGTTACTAAATATCATCAACCATCTTGAGAAAAAACACATGCCATTAAAAAAACTTTTAAATTTATAAAATGCACGTGTGTATCTAGTGAATCATTGGGTATAAGAAATCAGATTGTTGAAAATAATCGCCTGTTTCTCTAGAGAACGACCAGAAAGAGAAGAAAAAAAATTGAAACTTGGTATCTTAATAATTCTAAAACTGATTCGATATTTTAAAAATACGAAACGCCAATCTTTCTATAAAAAATAATTGTATGCGTGTTTAAAATACCATATTTCTACTGTGATTAGTTTTTCTTATTATAACGAAAAAACCGAAAAAGAGTAAAAAAATTTCGAAACTTTAGAATTTAATTACTCCAAAAATAATTCGAAAAAAGGGCGACGAGGTGCAAAACTTCATACCTAAGAGTATGTGTCTACAAAAAATCATGTTTCTGCAGTAAATAGATTTTTCTGAGGGCGAACTTGCAGCCGAAAAAAATAATTTTCGAGTTTGACATTAAATATCTCCAGAACTAATTATCTAATTAATTAGGTCTGGAAACTGAAATGACCCTCATACATTTGTCTACCAATGGTCAAAATTT
The DNA here is from genome assembly GCA_024610705.1 of Tetragnatha versicolor. Taxonomy (NCBI): domain Eukaryota; kingdom Metazoa; phylum Arthropoda; class Arachnida; order Araneae; family Tetragnathidae; genus Tetragnatha; species Tetragnatha versicolor. Next base: position 36,896,747 of record JANDEH010000007.1, on the reverse strand, counting down.
CATAATATTCCTTCAAATAGTTTTTGCGTAGTGATAGTTCAAAGTGTTCAAAAATAAAATTTTCAAAATCAGCGGTGGTGACGGCGGTCAATGTTACTTTTTTTTAATATAGAGAGAATAGATTTAAGGCCAAGAATACTTTTAAATGCAGTTTTAAGTCGTCATCGACTTATTCTCTAATTAAAATATTGTAAAAATGCACTTCAATTACAAACAAAAAGATACTACCTATAAACGTTTCAATTGTTACATTCCAACTTATAGTTCATGTTATATTTAAAATATTTTGATGTTATTTTTTCCATAAGAATGTTTATCATGTATTTTTTCACCTTTAAACAATATAAAGTCAAAACTTATTTTATATTTTTCCTAGTTAGTTAATAAAGTATAAAATTATAAAAATTGAAAATAATACTCCCTAAACCATCATTAATGTTTATAAGAAAACAAATAATATTACTCTCAAATTCATTTCAAGCATTTTTCAGATTCATTCTAGAAATCTTATGAAACATAAATCACAGCTACTTCAGTAAATCAAAAACTAACTTCTGTTTTGTAAAAATAATGCAACTGGTCTAAGTTTTCAATAAGAGTAGAAGAATCATTCAAATGAAAATTGTGCTTTATTTTTTTGGTACCATGGATTGATCGATCGTGTATTATTGGAATTTCTTTCATTTTTAATTACATTTTTTGAAAGGTAGTAAGTTAAGTAATGCAGGTGACAGGTGGGAATTGAATTATCGAACTTAATACAAAATATCTAAAGATAATTTGGCCTGAATAATTCTATTCGGAAAACTTATTTTTAATTGAATAATATAAAATTTCTACTATGAAGTATCACACAGAACTTAAAAGAATACGTAATAAATAGAACAAGATAAAAATTTGTTGATTATATACGATTGAGTGGGATTATGTGCATCTTTTGTGAATTTTGTGATGTGTGGAGGCGCTGTGATCCCTAGAGCTTTCTGCGGGGGCGCTTCGATAGCAAACCACGGGGGCGCTGTGATCGCCTTAGTGGTTTAGTTTAGTTCTTATATATATCGGTTTTTTTGTGTTGTGTTTTTAGATTCTTTTGTTGAGCCTTGTTGTTAATAAATGTTGTTGAAGTTTGAATTGGCTGCTGTTTATTTTTCCAGGCAACAGGGCTCCCAAAACTGGTGACCCGGCGAAAAATATTAATGGCAGTCTTTTCAAACTTTAACTATTCATAACTTTTTAGCCATGTTTGGCTTTAACTTTTAGCCCTGTTTGGTAAGTGCAATTATCTTATCGGCTCCCTGCTGCTCAATTGTATTCCATATTGTTTTTTCTGACATCTTGTATTTAGTCATGCCCCCTCCCGATTCTCCTGAAAAGATACCCGGGCCTTCTGGGGATCATGATAGTATTTATAAAATCTCAGCTCGTTTGCCTAACTTTTGGCCAGAAACCCCTGATCTCTATTTTTTGAGTGTAGAGGCTAGCTTTAAGTTATCTGGTATTGTATCTGAAAAAACCATGTACTTGTCTCTAATAGCAGCTCTTGACCAACAAACAATGTTGGTGGTTTCGGATCTTATCCGCAACCCTGATCCGGTGAAACCGTATTCATCTGTTAAAGAGCGTTTAATCAAGGAATTTACGATCCCAGAGGCACGGCGTATCCAATCAATTCTTGGGGAGTTATCATTAGGGGATTTAAGACCTTCTGCCTTTTTGCGGAAAATGCGTGAGCAAGCCGGTGCTGGTTTTACTGATTCGGGTCTAAAATCTGTTTGGCTGTCGCATATGCCTAGCGCTGTCCAGTCAATCCTGAGTACAATTGATAAAGATTTGACTGGTTTGGCTGAAACGGCTGATCAAATTTATAATGTAACTAGTTTTGATAAAGGTCATGCTTGTGACACAATTTCAAAGACTGGCTTGCCCACTGGTCCCGTACCATCTTCTGGCTTTGATACTGCTTCAGATTTGCAAGCTCAAATTGATGAGCTCAAGAGAGATCAAAAATCTCTTCATTCTAAAGTTGATAGATTATTAAAAAAACAAAATTCTTATTCCGGCGCTCGTGGCCGTTCCCTTTCCCGCAAATCGGTAGAATCGGGTTCTTCTAAAACCCATGACCTTTGCTGGTACCATGCCAAATACGCTGATAAAGCCCTTAAATGTTTAGAGCCATGCTCTTGGGAGACAAAAAACTAATTAACCCCAGTTCGGAAATGGTGAATCCGACTGATGGTGGGATTTTAAGTCACCGTTTATTTGTTTCGGATCGTAGAACTGGATTGCAGTTCCTTATTGATAGTGGCTCTGATGTAAGCCTCCTCCCAAGAACCTTTAAGGGTAACCGGATACCAGCTCAGTACTCTTTAAGTGCTGCTAATGGTACCAGCATTAGGACATACGGTTCAAAATTGCTTGTAATCGATGTTGGGCTGCGTAGGAAATTTGCCTTTACCTTTATTATTGCCGATGTTTCCAAACCAATTATTGGTGCGGATTTCCTTAAAAAATTTGGGCTATTGGTTGATATCCGCAACAAGCGTATAATCGATCAGTTAACTTCTTGTAAAAGTGTAGGGAAAATTTTACCCACTTTGGCTCCTAGTGTTAAAACCGTCATTGGGATTAATAGTAAGTTTCACGAATTGCTCAATGAGTTTCCTGATATTACAATGGTCCAGTCCCAACCTTTAAACCAAGTGAAGCATGATACAGTGCATCACATTCAGACTGTTGGACCTTCCGTTTGCTCTAAAGCTAGAAGATTGCATCCTGCAAAGCTCAAAGCTGCAAAGGATGAATTTGCTTTTATGGTTGAGCATGGGATTTGCAGGCCCTCTAAAAGCCCGTGGGCCAGCCCGTTGCTAATGGTCCCTAAGAATAATTCTGATTGGAGACCAGCGGTTGATTATAGAATCTTAAATTCTAAAACCCGTCCTGATAAGTACCCCTTACCTAATCTTCAGGATTTTACTCAAAATTTGTCAGGAAATAAAGTGTTTAGTAAGATCGATTTGGTACGCGCTTTCAATCAAATTCCTGTATATGAGCCCGACATCGAGAAAACGGCTGTCATAACGCCGTTTGGCCTGTTTGAGTTTATGTACATGCCGTATGGGCTGTGCAACGCCCCTCAAACCTTCCAAAGGTTTATAAATGAGGTTCTTTTTGCTCTAGATTTCTGTTTTGCTTATCTGGATGATGTCTTAATCGCCAGTAAAGACGATAAAGAGCATTTGGAGCATTTAAAATTAGTCTTTGAAAGACTGTCTAAATTTGGTTTAACCATTAATGTTAAAAAATGTGTTTTTGGTGTACCTGAGGTATCTTTCCTTGGCCACTTAGTGGACGCATCTGGTTGCAAGCCGCTCCCAGAAAAAGTGGATGTAATTGAAAACTATCCTAAACCTAAAACTGTAAAAGAGTTACAGCGTTTCTTAGGCTGTGTAAACTTCTACAGGAGATTTATTTCTCATGCGGCCGACTTGCATGCTCCTTTAAATGATTTGCTTCGTGGTCGTAAGAAAAAAGACAATAGTTTAATTAATTGGACGTCTGATTTAGACGATTGTTTTCAGAAGTGTAAAGATGCAGTTGTAAATGTTACTCAGTTGGCTCATCCAGAGCCTGATTGTGAATTAGCATTGTTAACTGATGCCAGCGATTTCGCTGTGGCTGGTGCACTCCACAAGGTGACACCTGAGGGTTATGTTCCCTTATCCTTTTTTTCTAAAAAATTAAATACTGCTCAGTGTAAATATTCTGTATTCGACAAAGAGCTTTTGGCAATATACCTGTCGGTTATTAATTTTCGCTACATGTTAGAAGGTAGATACTTTTTTGTGGTCACAGACCACAAACCTTTGACGTATGCCTTCGCACAGAGTTCCGAGAAGGCTTCCCCGAGACGTTTGCGTCATCTTGAGTTTGTATCTCAATTTACAACTGATGTTCGCTATGCTCGGGGTTCTCGGAATTTTGTTGCGGATGCTTTGTCCAGGATTGAATCTGTTGAAATGCCTGTTACAATTGATTTTTCTAATATTGCAGAGCAGCAGCGGGCCGATGGTGAATTGCGCGCCATGTTGAATGACCCTTTAAAGTCAAGTTTACAAATTAAAATTTTAAATTTACCTAATATTTCTGAACCTGTATACTGTGATGTTTCTTGTACTTCTGTGCGCATTTATATTCCTGGGGTCTTGAGACGTAACGTTTTTGAGTCGATTCATAACTTAGCTCATGTTGGCACCCGAGCTACGTTAAAGCAGGTTAAGTCTAAGTACATCTGGCCTTCTGTCCGCAAGGACGTTATTGAATGGTGTCGTAGGTGCTTAGCTTGCCAAAAAGCCAAGGTGCATAAGCATACCGTCTCGCCCTTGGGTACGATACCTACTCCAAATTCTAGGTTCCAACATATTCATTTGGACCTTATTGGCCCTTTACCGATCGCTCAAAATTTTCGTTACTGTCTCACTATAATTGACCGGTATACAAGATGGTTTGAGGTTGTTCCATTAATTGATTCTACCACTGAAAGCGTATGCAGAGCCCTTGTTCTGAACTGGATCGCACGCTTTGGAACCCCAACCCAAATTTCTTGTGACCAGGGTAGTCAATTTAATTCTTCAACTTTTCTTAAATTTTTAAAATCTTTCGGTATTGAGATGACACGTACGGCAGCGTACAACCCTAAAGCAAATGGGTTTGTTGAACGGTTGCATAGGACTTTAAAAGCTTCCTTGATGTGCTATAACAACCCCTGTTGGGTAGATGTTCTGCCTCTTGTTCTTTTAGGTCTAAGAACTGCTGTAAGAGAGGAGTGGAATCATACTCCTGCTGAATTGGTGTATGGGCAGACCCTGAGGTTGCCGGGTGAGCTTTTCGTTGCTTCCAAGCCCGATGTTTCTCAGTCGGCATTTATTGCCAGTCTGCAAAAGGCCTTCAGTGAGGTGAGACCTGTTCCCTCCAAGTGGCATGCCAATCGTCCTATCTACGTTCCAAAGCACCTAGACTCCTGCTCGCACGTCTTTGTGAGAACGGACGCGGTGAGACGCAGCCTCCAACCACCATACGAGGGTCCCTTTATGGTTCTCAAGCGACGCTCCAAGGTTTATTTGGTCCAAATAAAAGGATCAAAGAAGTGGATTTCTCTCGACCGTTTAAAGCCAGCTTTCCTTCCTAGCGACAGTTTTCAAGATCGTCACAGTTCATCTCCTTTTTCTGATTCTACTTCACCGCCTCCTGTTAGTCCACCACAGTACGTAACTAGGTTTGGTAGGACAGTTCGTTTCCGGTTACGCCCTGAAACTCGAGGGGGGAGTACTGTGGAGGCGCTGTGATCCCTAGAGCTTTCTGCGGGGGCGCTTCGATAGCAAACCACGGGGGCGCTGTGATCGCCTTAGTGGTTTAGTTTAGTTCTTATATATATCGGTTTTTTTGTGTTGTGTTTTTAGATTCTTTTGTTGAGCCTTGTTGTTAATAAATGTTGTTGAAGTTTGAATTGGCTGCTGTTTATTTTTCCAGGCAACAGGGCTCCCAAAGATGAATAAGCTTTTAGTTGAGATCAATCACTGGAATGTTTGAGGCCGGTCTGCTAATTGAGTTATGTTTTTAGGTTTCAGAGTTTTCCCTTCTGTTATGGAAAACTTTGGACAATTACGTTATTGACATCCCATCCTCTCCACCGATGCTGCAGTGACATGACGAACCAGTATTCATAATAAACTTCAGGCAGCAATAGCAGGATACAAATACAGAATAATCACATAAGACTTATACGATGAACAAAAACTAACCTTTTCAAATATCTCGCCGGATACCTAACTCATCCAACCCTACGGTATATTGGAAAGGATATACCGGTTATATTACAAGATCCTTTAATTACTGAAAAGTAAACCAAATGAACTGCTTAGAATGAAAGTAAAGTAAGTCCTCCTGACTTACTTTTCAGTCATTAATGTTTTTTGTAACGACGCCTGTGTTGCTTCTATGAGAGAAATGCATTTTTAGGATGGTCTTAACGTGCCAATCCTTAAACTTTCGTCTAACACTGTTTTGAATAAAGTATGTATAAAAAGAAACCCCCAAGTCCATGCTTACATCAAATTTTGTATTTTCGGACTTACTCCATTTTAATTATGAGCAGATCGAAAGTAAATACGCTATAGAAGGTTCGTTAATACCTTAACACAACAAACACAGTGAAAGAAACTTACTGGGCGAACAACATCGAGATGCAAACAACAACTCGGGACCCGAACCCAACACGTTATTAAATCAGAATTAATTGATAACTTATTCTCATTTCAAAGCAAACACACTAGATGCATAGAAGGAAGAACAACATTCTTTTTTACCCCTCGCAGCATGCAACAGATGATCTTTTCCACGGTGGGCATTGATTAGATAGAACCGGTAAAAAGCACCCTGTCGGATTTTACCCGGGTAAATTATCCACCTCCTGATTGGAGGTTTTTTTTCTCGGGAGGAAGCGGGGGGTAAAAATGCAACTTCTTAATTAAGAGAGGGATTCGGAAATTAATTGCAAAGAAAGGAGGAAGAGCTCGGACAAAGAAACTGGATATTCGGCGAGGGGTTGTTGGCGAAATGTGTAGTACGGATTATCCCAGACTTTTCAATCGGGTTGATGCATGTAGTTCGAAAGAAGTCGAAGTTCTTTCTACTGTGTCATCAAAAGGGAAGGAAATTTGAAGCTTTGCGTTATATGTAAAAATATTTCGTAGTAATAAGAAATGCATTGTTCGTTCGCGCGATGGTTTTTGAAATTGGAAAGAGTAATGGGAGACTAAATTGAATAATGAAGGTAACATGAGCAGCTTACTGAGTTTGTTTTTGCGAAGCTTTAAAATGTTCTCCCTAAGCAAGTTTTTTGGGGAAATTATTGTAGCTGTTAGTTCCCGCGTTTTTCAAGACGGTAGTTTTTACATGTTATTTTATAATAAAGGTTGTAGTGAAGTCAAATATTGCTGGGTAATGAAACTTCGATTCTACTTTTAAGATTAGTATGTTTATGAGATGTTTTATCTCCTTAACAACTTCTCACAAAACATTTCCCTTAAAGTTTATCATAACACATTATGATGCAATGTAACTTAAAATAGAATTAAATCCATGAACCGCATTTTAAATTATGAAGATCTGACTTTCATATTCCTATTAAAATTGAACATTTTCAGTCTACTTATATTTGATGTAATAGATTTTTAAAGTTTTGTATAAACGCATTAATTTTTTACCTGTCTATTAAAAGAACCTATATATTTAACAAACAATTAACTTGTGGATATTAATTTTTCCATAACAACTAAACAGATGATAGAAAAAATGAAAACATTTAAATTTTTGTATCACTTAGTACGCACATATTAAATATTACTTTTTATTTAAAAAATGTTGAATGTCGGTATGATTTTGTATGAAAATACTTTAATGAACATTTTAGTATATCACAGTCTAAGTCTAGAATATTAAAATATGCACATGTATGATTTAACCTCATCGACGCTGATTAAAAGTATAAGTAATTAAACTGTCACGAAGCTGTTACGAATAAAGTAACCAAACTGATTCATCTGATAAATGTTTCAACTCACCCTGATGAATCACATCGACGTCTCTTTCCGAAAGAATGTCACAGAAGAAAAAAGATAAATAAAGTAAAACTGACGATTCTTCCAAAATCACGCAAACGGCTCCCACCAGATTGAAATAATACTTCTCTTTTTTTGCCACAGTGTTCTCTTCACTGTTTCCCTTTTGTTATTTCCGTTTACCTGTTGTTCCCCTCCATATCAGACTCGCAGAGAAGTTAATTATGTATACAAGCAATCGCGAAAAATATATATAAGTCGCCTTCCTTTTACCGCGGCCGAACCTGGCAACCCGACGCCATCTTTCTTCTTGTCGCGAAGATTCGCCTGAAAAATAATTAAGTGCTTCGAATTTTTATTAATTAACGTTCAATCGTGTTTTATCATAAGCCAAACGAGAAAATTTAATTAGCTGGGGAAGAGCTTTTGGGTGAAATTCATTAAATAAGCGAAATTAGTTTCGTCGGCATTGTTAGCACAAGAAGAGTAAGGAAATTAGAGACTGGGTCTCGGGCTGGGGGAAAAAACGACTGATTTAATCTAGCCAGCAATCCTTTGGCAATTATCGAAGTAAAGCTCTTTAATCTAGGGAGCTTTTAAAACGATTTTGACTCTTCATTTTGTCAGCGGTTGTTTGCTATAAGAGTATTATTTTGCCAGGGACGAAAATCAAAACGTTAAATTGACATTCAGATGGTTACCTTGCATCAAAAACGGCAGTTGTAGGCTTGGCCGACACCGTCTCACGTGTTGGATTAATTAGTTCTTTGGGCTTTTCAGAGTCGGTTGATTAAATTAAAGGAACCGGGAATTCGGAGTTGTTGTTTGGAGCAGTTTTTTTGTCGTTTACCGTGAAGGATATTAATTTCATTTGAGGGTGAGCAAGAAATTGAGCCTCGGTAATGTCATTTTTATGAATTCGTGCTCTTTTCGGTTGATTAACCCGCGTGAATGCCAGGCTAAGGAGATAGAATTTCTGTCTGTCTTTTGAAGGCTTTAGAAGTGTTGCTAGATTATTCTAACGTGGATAACAATGTTAAAATATGTATAGACATGAAATATTTCAGTTGTGTTTTTGGTGGAAGGAAATCTAATATGATAATTTGATTATACATAATTTTTACTATATGATATTAGAAAACTCGTAAATTAAATAACTTACGTTTTTTGTATCCTATGGTCTTTACTGTTATCTTCTATTCATTATTTATCAATAATTATCCAGGGACATAAATAGCCTGCAAATATTTTTTTACCTTAGCTTCATGTTTTAAAATTAAGAAATTATATCATAATGATTAAAAGAACTTGCAGCATATGAAAGTTAAATTCATTTACACAAATTTTAGTATAGTACTTTCCTTTTTTTTAAGTTACATAAATTAACTAACTAATTATTCCTTATGCTTTTATAACTTTATTTTTAAATCAGTTTCGCAAGGTTTAATTTTGTTTATTTTTCAAATAAAAATTTTTTTTGTAAAAAAAATATTACAGTTGGGAAAACCGACACTGTTGAGTCGAATGCTTGAAATTAAAGTTCATAGAAAACGTTAGATATCTTACTTTTATACTCGGTAAATATTCAGTTTATAAACCCCCGATACATCAGTGCTATAAAGTATATAGTAGAATCAGGTCTATAAAGAATCCTAATAAGAGACGGATGTGCCTGACCATCCCTAATGATCGATATGCTTTTGTAGAGCTATAACGTAAGGAGACCGGTTCAAAATTTCACCCCAGACAATATCATTAACTACTCAAGCAAAACCCGATCTGAGAATAAAACGGAACTCAATTCAAATTCAACTTTGATTAGAGCAATTGGAACCTCTTCGCGATCGAACTCACTTCCTGATCGCTTCAATCAATCAGCAAATCACCCACCATCGACGGCCGAACTCAGCAGAAAATTAACCGAAATTTAGCAACAAACTGTGTAACAGTTCGCCACTCCACCAACAAGGTCAACGAACTGCACCGAAAGGGTTGACGGGCACCCGATTTCGAAAACGGAAGAAAAGGAGGCAAAACTGAAAAAGAACGAACGCGGGGGCTCCCGAAGAAAAGGTGTTCTGGGTGCCCTTTGTGGAGCCTTCATTCACAGATCGCTGCCTGTCTTTAGAACGGACATCTTCCTGCCCTTGTAAACGTCCGGCCGTCGGTCATTCTGCAGGAGTATAATAATCAGTGGGTCATTTGTCCGGCTCCAGTTGACATGGAGACTATTCTGTAGGGACACGCTCGCCTCTGAGGTCCTTTCTTCCCTCCCGTATCGCGTGTTTCTCACGGTGTTGAGCAGGGACAGAAGTGGACACTGCTTGGGAATATGATCCTTGAGAGCCTAGGATGTGGTGATGCAAGGACGCACCGAGGCGTTTATGAAGTATAGTGGACAGTTTGGTGTGGGAGTTTATTAAATTGTGTTTCGTGTTAGTGGAAGGCTTTCTTGGTGTGTATTTATACGTGTAAAGGCAAAATAAAAACTGCTGTAGTTTTTCATGAATTCGTCCATTTCTATTCCGTTTATTTTCGGTGAAGTAGTATTATTTTGACTACGAAGTTCTGTTAAAGTAAGCCATCGCATTGTATTCAGTAAGGTCATTTCACTGCAGGTATACTGTACTTTCATGACTTTGTGAAGCGTTGTTTGAAAACTAAAGCCGTGAACCGGACTTTTAAAATACTCTGCTGATTGACATTGAAGCAAACAAATTTTTTCGAGGTGAGGTGATTCGAACAATTATGACACTTCTTAAAAAAGGAATGTTAAATCTTAGCATTCAAATATTATCAAAAATATGAAATGAAACAAACGTGCCGTATTTTATTACAGTAAATAAATGAATCTCTCTACTAACACCATATATCGAGAGTCGAGGTATAATAACTTCAAAAACTAAATTAGTACTATTAGATATTTATGTAACAAAAGTATCTTTAAAATAAGAGATAGAACATTGCAGCTAAAGTCTGTATTCACTACTAACCTGACATAAGGTTAATCTGGAATGAAGCTGTTTGGATTAGCCTAAAATTTATTTTTTCTTCTTCAACTACCAAATTAAAGGTTAACCTTAGGTTAGGTTAGTGGTGAATACTAAAGCCCTAGATCCTCTACCTTAAGTAGCGACATCACGCTCAATCGGCCGCCATTGTGGGGAGAACTCACTACTAGTTACGATAAGCAAGACTATCCAGACTAGTAGTGAGTTCTCCCCACAATGGCGGCCGATTGAGCGTGATGTCGCTACTTAAGGTAGAGGATCCAGGGCTTTAGTGAATACGGCTGCAATAATATCTCATGACGTAGCATTTCTTCATTTCCACAAACCGAAACCAGTAGTTTCAAACTCACCAATCTCACTTTCAACATCACCCTACACTCCCCACCCACAACGGTCAACACGACACGTAATTGTCGCGACACCCCATTGTGTTTTTTCGATTGCATCTGTCCACCAGCCTCGTCTCCCGGATTCAAACGTCAGGCGTCCGGCCATTAATCTAGAGGGGCCGGCCTATCCATCACTCGGGCCGTTCATCAAATTAGGTCTCTCTGGCCTACATAGGGGTCGTCTTGTCCCTCTCTCACCTTCAGGGTCACGCTCGGGTGCGGGGGTGTTGCCTGGGTGGGTGGTGAAGACCGTTTTCCGGGGTTTGATCACAACATTTTACACCGTGTTGTGCATGGTGGTTGGGCCTAATCGTTGTTAATAGGATGAATGTTAGTAAGAGGACGTGTGCTGAAAATATAAAAAATATTACCATTAAATGGGAAATAATGTCTGAATACGTTAAAAGCGATCAATTAGCAAAATCATGATTCAGCTATTAGTCTAAATATTAAAAAATTTCAAAAAGTACATGTTTGAATTCTTTCAATGACTATAAGAATTTCTAAGAGCTTTCTGAGAAAAATAGACATTCATTTCCGTCTTACCTCTCGCATTAAACTTTTATCAGATGTATACAGATAGAATCAGAGGATAGTCAATATCTATTATATTTCCTAATGCATGTTTTCAACCATCCTTTCAATGATTTGAAAAGTAGATAATGATTACTCCAAAAATAAAATATTACTTAGTACAAATGAGTATGCTCCAATAACTCTTAAGCTCTTCCATTTCATAACTCTTATTTCACTATTCGTCAATTTAATTTTTCCTTCTTCATTGCTAAAAACTCTAAATAATCTTTTAAGAGAGGATCCTTAAAATGAGGTAAATGAACTCAATAAACACGTATATTTATTTTCAAAATTTCGCCTGAGTCTTAGAAATTTGACTCGTATTTGTATGGCTTTTTAAGAAATTTAGTTTTTAAAGTATTAACTGATATAGAAAAATGTGTATACTGAATAGGAATAGTGTATACAGGGTGTATCTGAAATGGTGCAACAAACTTTCAGGGAGGATAGTACTCATCAAGACGAACAAGAATCGGTATAGAAAGGGGGTCCCAGACCAAATCCCAGGGAGTTAAAAATGGAGCGACACCCCAAAAAATCATTGAAAAACTCAATTTGTAGAAGAACTACTATTGATAAAAACTTAATTATGGTCTCAAAAATTGTGGTTAAATATGATCTTTAAAATTACCTCAAAAGTCATCACTTTAAAATTTGTTTTTTTATGAAAAAAGTTAAAAACACAAAAAATGTGAAAACTCTGCCAAAACCTTATTTTGTATTTCGAAATACTTTCTTTTGATTTGATAATCTAAAATATCATAGTTGAAAACCCTTAAGTCCAAAGTTTCACGTAAATACAATCAATATTAAACGCTTGAGATCCTTTTAAAGTTTGTTTTTTGGGTGCGCAAGCAGTTTTTTTGAGCTGTTTCCAGAACGGCTGTTAGCGCACGCAAAAATCAAACTTTAACAGGATCTCAAGCGTTCAATATTGATTGTATTTACGTGAAACTTTGGACTTAAGGGTTTTCAACTATGATCTTTCAGATTATCAAATCAAAAGAAAGGATTTCGAAATACCAAATAAGGTTTTGGCAGAGTTTTCACATTTTTTTGTGTTTTTTAACTTTTTTCATAATAAAACAAATTTTAAAGTGAAGAATTTTGAGGTAATTTTAAAGATCATATTAAACCACAATTTTTGAGACCATGATTAAGTTTTTACCAAGAGTAGTTCTTCTGCAAATTGAATTTTTCAATGATTTTTTTGGGGTGTCGCTCCATTTTTAACTCCCTGGGATTTTGTCTGGGACCCCTCTTTCTATACCGATTCTTGTTCGTCTTGATGAGTTCTATCATCCCTGAAAGTTTGTTGCACCATTTCAGATACACCCTGTATAGTGTATAGGAATTGAAACACTACTATTAGAAAAATGTGTCTCATATCTAATCCACACGTATATTTTTTGACATCCATTCATTTGGTTCAACATTCAATTTTATAACTACAGTAATTAATCTTACTATTTCATAATATAAAAAACCATTATTTGTTAGCTTTTTATCTTTCTTAAGTTAAGCACTTTAACATCATCCACAAGGAGAAAATTAACGCACATAAATTTATAAAAATATAAATTTATGTGATTTTGTTTTATAAAATAATGCATCTATCTTTATCACTACTCACAGTCTCATGTGCAACGTGTTCAAAAATATATTACAGCAACAACCCGTTAGAGTGAACCATCGCTTTACCAAAGGTTTATTTGAACTGATAAAAAAATAATAATTTTAATGGGTAGTTTTCTGCGTATCCAGGGTTACTACCGATCAACTGTAATTAAAATCATCGGGTAGACTCGTTAAAAAATTATATGAATTACAGCCGTATTCACCACTTACTTAATCTTAGGTTAACATGGAATCAAAGCTTCTGATTGGTAGTTGTAAAAGGGAAACAAGTTTTAAGCCAATCAGAGTTGTCGAAAAAGCTTGATTCCAGGTTAACTTTAGGTTAAGTTAGTGGTGAATACAGCCGTTACTGATTCTTTGAATCATCACAAAATTTCAAAAACAAGACTTTTGATAACTTTGATAGTTACTAGTCGTAATGAACAGGTTTTCAAATCAAGTAATTTCTTCCTGCTGATGAAAACGTCATTTCCATGGTCTCGTTTCGTTATGGGACAGTCATTATCTCCAACTTTGATGCGTCGAAAAAAATATTTTCCCTCAGAAATTATATTGAGTTTACATACACCGAATATCAGTTCGTCCCTCCATAAAACAGTTCACTTCAATCATAACCTCGAAATTCACAGAAGCGAAATATTCGTTAGCTGTCACCAAGCGACCCTCGGGAGAGACACCCCCAGGAGGAGCCGTGACAATTTGTTGTCCGGCATAATTGTCCGTTCTCGCAGCTGCCGTCGGCGCTGTAATGCAAAATAAACAGGGCCCTCGATTGACAGGTCGTGATGGATCCGTCCACAATATGTATTGAGCAGATGGATAACAGAGAGGGGCTTTTGTCGCCAAAGTCGCCGCAAGAGATGGGTGTTGCATGACGAGGGGTGTCGCATGGGGGGGGCGGAAGAGGTCGATATGAGACTAATTTAGGATTATTTGTAAATTTATTAAGTTTTTAAACCATATTTGAGAAAGCTGCCCGTTAAATATAATAAAAATATCGGTTTAATTCCATTATAGTTCCCGCTAAATATCGTCACTCTCTTTTGGACATTAAAGTATAAATATTGCTAAATAATTTCAAACTCGTAGATTAAAATGTTTAATTAGATCTATAACTGTTCAGTTTATCATTAAAAATTAGAAAAAGGTGTTTACATTTGAATATTGAGCGTTCGAAATATATTGGAGATATTTAGCGGGAACTATAACGGAATTGAACCAAAATCATATCATAATGTTAAAGCATAAGCTTCATTATGTTTTCATATAATCCTACAACCCATAATATATAGTTATTAGTACTGACATTGCATAAACACATGTAATGGTATAAATGTAGTCAAAAAATGTTTGCGTTATTAAAATCAAAATATTAAATGCTACCATGTTTATTTCTAAAACGAAGAGAATGCAAAAGACACTATATAAGACTACCTACATAGCAACCCTTTGCCAATTGTCATAAAATATTAAATATCTTTTAAACTTCATTTTAAGACAATCAGAGGATACTTTGTTCTTTGGAGTAGCTCTAACTTTGCAGAACTTAAAGTGAATAGTAAGTGAAGTAATGGCAATGTTAGTGACAATATCTTTGGTGTATCTTTTTCACAGCATTGTTATGGTTAAATTCCGTTAACGTAACATTATTAAATTTTGTAAAAGATTCAGTGGTGGACGGTTTTTTTTCAGAATGTTGATTAATAATAGTAATTTATAGTCGTGCTTAATATATTTTTGAAGAAAAACATTTGATTAAATTATTGATAAATTAGAGTTTAAAAATATTGAAACTTTAAGGAGAGTTTTATTCATGAAGATAACCTGTGACGTATGTTAGGAAAGTTGGTTGACGTTTCTTCTGCTGATTTTTTATTAATATGTTGTATAAAGTGAGTTAAGTTCAGTGCTGAGCATGGTTTTGTGAGGAGCGCGAAGCAATCTAAAAGGTCTTGCTTAAGAAGTTTACGGGAGTTGGTGAGCGTTAGCGAGCACAGGGGGCGGTAGCTCCCTAGTTCTTATAATGTTAAATCTTTTAATAGTTGTATAGTTAGTTATCCATCTGTGTAATGTAATGCTTAATTTATTAAAAAAACATTATGATTCACAAACTAATACGGTAAAAATTGTTGTTCAACCTTGATTTTGCCACTAAAATTTTGAATTTTCTTTAAATATAAAAGATATTTGTACATTATTAATATTTTTCAATCAATTAATCAATCAAATTTATTACAATAAACAAAATACAAAACACTATGACAAAAAGTATATAAAAAAGAAAAGAGAGAGATTAAAGGGGGAAAATACATTAATCCATAAATTTTTATCCCACAAAGAAGCAACTGCAATTAAGAAACTATCATAAAAAAGATTTTTCTCACAATCTAAAC
This sequence comes from Tetragnatha versicolor, assembly GCA_024610705.1. Classification (NCBI taxonomy): domain Eukaryota; kingdom Metazoa; phylum Arthropoda; class Arachnida; order Araneae; family Tetragnathidae; genus Tetragnatha; species Tetragnatha versicolor. The sequence continues at coordinate 36,881,124 of JANDEH010000007.1, read as the reverse complement.
TGACTCTTGACTACTTATATTCCAATATTAAAAACTTATTCTAGGCAATATACCCAACACGTTTCCAAAACACGTTTTAATAATTCATCACCTCTTTGAAGTATGGATTTTTAACACAGAACCATAACGTTCAATCATATCGAGAAGGGGTTACATATACAACCCTTTTTACATCTCACTCAATAGCCAAACAGATCCCAGCACACCCAATATACGAGAACACAACCCCCACAAAAAACTTAATAAACTCCACACCAAGTATCAAGGACACCCAAATGAATTTTTGATTACCTCCCACCGTTCCCCCTTCCTCCCCCATATTAACAAAACCTCCCAAATTCAATGGAATGATCCAGCCCTCCCTATATGAGGCCCTTAAATGAAGAAACCCTCTGTACAAAAGCCTTTGGAAAAACAGGACCGAAAGCGTCTCTGACTCGATGTGACATTGATAGATGCGATCGCTGGAATATTTTAATTTCCTGAACCGAACCCCCTTTGCTCACTGGACGTTTGCGGCCTTTGCGATTCGGGGCAATCGGCTGAATGCTTTTCTCAGTCCCTCTCCAATGTTTGTGGGTGGAAGGAAGCGTCTTGGGGAATTTCGGGGTTCAGTTTTGAGGAAATGGAAGCGTCTGTCCTGTTTCCTTGGAAGGAAAGGGTAGAAAATAGGATTCCCCATTTCGGGAAAATTTTGTGGCGTTTTATACTGTCATTCTGCTTTGTGGTATTAAAATCAGTGCTTGACAGACCATTTTTGGTCTAGAGTATTTCAACTACTGGTACATATAGTCCAGTCAAATTGTCCTAAAATAAGGCCATTTTGGGAAAATTTTGGGGTAGAAGATATTTTTCGCTATCTGTATGTTTTTTGGGGTGCTGAATCCGAATCTGAGGTTTGCCAACAAAATTTCGTGACGGAACATTGTGAAAATTCGAAAAAATGGCAAAAATTCGCCCCTTTTTTTCGTTTTCGGCCCCTAGAACATTACTTTTGCTCTTCTGAGTTAAAAAGTCAATACAAAAAATAAAGACCACTAACCAAGCTACAAAAAAGTCAATTAAAACTTTTCTCTCAGACGCATAGTTTAGGAGATAGAGCACGTTGAAAAAGGGGCTATTTTCGTTCGATTGGTAAGAAATCCAAAAAATGTCACTAGTATCTCCAAAAAACCGCATTTTTGGAACAGGATACTATAAAAACTGCCTAAATAATATTTCACATGAAGTTAGCCATCTAAAAACTCCAATAATGATAACGGAATGCATTTTTGTTCGGTGATTTCTCTTAAGAACGAAAGTTCAACAGGAGATAATAGTATTTCTATAACTAAGTTGCTTCCTCGAAATTACATGCAAAATTTTTCTTTTGACTGCTCTATATGTTTTTGAGGGTGCTGAATCCGAATTTGAGGTTTGCCAACAAAATTTCCTGACGGAACATTGAGAAAATTCGAAAAAATGCCAAACATTCACTACTTTTGTTCGTTTTCTGCCCTTAGAACATTCACTTTGCATTTCTGAGCAAAACAGTCAACACCAAAATGAAGTAGAGAAAACAAGCTACAAAAAAGTCAATCACAACTATTCTCTCAGATGAAGGGTTTGGACGCTAGAGAACGCTGAATATTGGGAAGTGTTTGTTCCATTGGTGGAAAATTCATAAAATGTCACTCGTATCACCGAAAAGCGGCCTGTTTTGGAACAGGATACTATAAGAACGGCTTCAATTATGTATTACGCCCATGAAATCAACGTACTGCATACTCAAATGTTAATTGATAAATAATTAAACAGAACAATAAAATACGACCATTAGCAACATTTTGGGATTACTGTAACATTTCTCATTGTTAAAGGCTTTCATCAAAGTAATATATAGAAAAATAGGTACATACATGAAATAAATCGTGCATTTAATTAATTAATGCACGATTAAAGCCTTTAACAATGAGCAATATTACAGTAACCCCAAAATGTTGCTATAATAGTCGTATTTTATTGTTCTGTTTAGTTATTTATCAATTTCCATTTGAGTATGCAGAACGTTGATTTCATGGGCGTAACACATAATTGAAGCCGTTCTTATAAGTATCCTGTTCCAAAACAAGCCGCTTTTCGGTGATACGAGTGACATTTTATTAATTTTCCACCAATGGAACAAAAACTTCCCAATATTCAGCGTTCTCTAGCGTCCAAACCCTTCATCTGAGAGAATAGTTGTGATTGACTTTTTTGTAGCTTGTTTTCTCTACTTTAATTTGGTGTTGACTGTTTTGCTCAGAAATGCAAAGTGTATGTTCTAAGGGCAGAAAACGAACAAAAATGGTGAATTTTTGGCATTTTTTCGAATTTTCTCAATGTTCCGTCATGAAATTTTGTTGGCAAACCTCAAATTCGGATTCAGCACCCTCAAAAACATATAGAGCAGTCAATAGAAACATTTTGCATGTAATTTCGAAGAAGCAACTTAGTTATAGAAATACTATTATCTCCTGTTGAACTTTCGATCTTAAGAGAAATCACCGAACAAAAATGCATTCCGTTATCATTATTGGAGTTTTTAGATGGCTAATTTCATGTGAAATATTATTTAGGCAGTTTTTATAGTATCCTGTTCCAAAAATGCGGTTTTTTGGAGATACTAGTGACATTTTTTGGATTTCTTACCAATCGAACGAAAATAGCCCCTTTTTCAACGTGCTCTATCTCCTAAACTATGCGTCTGAGAGAAAAGTTTTAATTGACTTTTTTGTAGCTTGGTTAGTGGTCTTTATTTTTTGTATTGACTTTTTAGCTCAGAAGTGCAAAGGTAATGTTCTAGGGGCCAAAAACGAAAAAAAGGGGCGAATTTTTGCCATTTTTTCGAATTTTCACAATGTTCCGTCACGAAATTTTGTTGGCAAACCTCAGATTCGGATTCAGCACCCCAAAAAACATACAGATAGCGAAAAATATCTTCTACCCCAAAATTTTCATAAAATAAATACTATTTGACTGGACTAATAGGACAGCATTTAGGTATTTAGAGGTTGGCAAATTTTAAGAGTTTGCCATATTTTTCACAACGGGTAACCAAACCTGGATATGTGAAATCGCTCGGGATCAACTTTTTCATTCCACTTATTTATTATTTATTAGTATTTTACTAGAACCTAAGTCAAGGTTATAGTTTCATTCCACTTATCCATATAATTCCATTTATCCAGGTTTGGCTGTATAATATATTTTTATAAAACAGCTAATTTAAACCAAATCAAACCACTTTTTTCTATACCAAAAACGAATTTTTCAAATTTTAGTTTTTGGATCCCAATGTGGGTTCATTCATTGGTGTACTAACATTGATAGTAGTTTTTACACACTGGTTTACTATTATTAATTTATGTATTACTTTACTCCATTAGAATCCTTCATATAAAACACTGACAAACTCAGTGTGAAATCCAATATGTCATACATAGAACTAACATATATATTTTTTTAAAAAGTAAGTAAGGGAAGTCAACCAATACCCATAGCTCTTAAATTGCTTCATTTGTACACTTTAGTTCTATATTTCTTTAATGATGTGAAAAAGATAGGCACCATGATTTATATCTATTCCTTCTCTCTTTGCAGAACCCAGTACGTACACGTGTAGTACGTGTAAGCAGACCTTCACATCGGCATGGGTCTTGGTGCAACACGCCCAGCACATGCACGGCATGAAGATCTACCTCGTGACTCCCTATCATGGCAGCCGGAGCTCCAACACCACCACCACAACCTCCTCTTCCTCCTCGGTCGTGCTGCCTCCCTCGGGGCCGCCCCCCTCGCTCATGCCCCTGCCCCCGGTGCTGCCTCCCTGCTCCTCCATGAACGGCCCCCACCACCACTTCGAGAACCACCCCGCGCTGCAGCTGCTGCGGATGCCCCTCGGAGAGAGGCAGTTCCCCAACAACCTGTTCGCGCGGCCCCCTAGTCAAGACTTCCGCGTGGACGCGCTGGCCGCCTCCTCCGCCGCCAACGGCGAGCCCCCGCCGCCACCCTTCCACCGGCTGCCGCCGCCCTCCCTGCCTCCCTTCGAGCCCCACAACCCCTTCATGGAGCGGGCTCTGGAAGGGAGGCCCAGGCCGCCACCTATGAGCTTAGGCTTCGAGCCACAAATGGACTTCTACTCGCAGCGGCTGAGGCAGCTGGCGGGTGCCACCAGCCCCACCGGGGCGCCCTCCCCGAGGAAACCCTCGCCGCCCTCCTTCCCTCACCCCCCGTCGCTGCCCTCCACCCCCACGTCGACGCCGCAGCCACCGGCGGCGCTCAACCTCCACGCGACGCCTCCAGCGGCGGCCTCTTCGGCTTCCTCCACCGCCAGCAGCAAGGCGGAGGGGGGCGCCGAAGGCGCCGGTGGATCCACCTCCCCTAAGCTGCCCAAGTCCTGGCCGTGCGACTTCTGCGGCAAGTCCTTCCGCTTCGAGAGCAACCTCATCGTGCATCGGAGGTCCCACACGGGCGAGCGCCCTTACAAGTGCCCCGTGTGCACGCACTCGTGCACGCAGGCGAGCAAGCTGAAGCGGCACATGAAGACGCACGAGGGAGGCACCTCCTCCAAAGGGGCCTCCCAGACCACGAGCCCGCGCTCCACCCCCGACTCCACCTCCGCCGCCGCCAAGGACTCCAGCAGCCGGCGGCTGGAGGAGGAGGAGGACGCCTCCGAAGAGGAGGACGGGCAGACGGCCGACAACGAGGAGGAGGAGGAGGACCTCGACGACGACGAGGACGAAGAGGAGGAGGAGGACGAGATGGACGACGACGAGGACCTGGACGACAGCATGACGGCCGAGGACCTGAGCACGCGCGGGCCCAACAGCTCGACGCCGGTGCCGCCGCCGTCCAAGGCGCCCGTCGACCACAACGACAACAACAGCAGCAACACCATCAGCGTGAGCAACGGCGACGAGGCGCCGTCGCCGCCGCGCCAGCACTCGCTGCTCAGCGAGGTCATGGACAAGATCGGCTTGAGCAACATCCAGCAGTACAACGAGGCGTACAAGAAGGCGCTGGAAGAGAGCTCCCTCAAGAACCACCACAAGGAAGAGGACCAACCGCCGCGGAAGTCACCCATCATCGAGAACGGGCCTTCGGACGGCCATCACAAGAACGGCAAGCACAATAACAATAACAACAACGCGCTGGTGCTCCATCACCAGCACTCGATGGAGTTTGGGCACGGGTTCTTCGGGGCCTTCGACTACAACAGCCACCACCATCACCACCGGCAGCCGTTCGATGGGGGCAGCAGCAAGCGGCTGAAGCTGGACCCGCGCGACCGGGACTCGCTGTACGCTGGGCTGTGGCATCCCTCTGTGGTGTACGACCCGAGCGACCTCTCATGCCGCCACAACAAATCTTCCTCTTCCGAAAGTGCCTTGAAGTCCGTCACCCCCTCCAACATGTGCAGCAGGTCGCTGAGCCCGCGGCCGGGCACCAGCGGGGGCGGGCCGTCCGCGACCCCCCTCCTGCTGGGCAAGGGGGGTGGGGGAGGGAAGGAGCAGCGCCGGAACGACACCTGCGAGTTCTGCGGGAAGGTGTTCAAGAACTGCTCCAACCTGACCGTTCACCGCCGATCCCACACGGGCGAGAAGCCCTACAAGTGCGAACTCTGCTCCTACGCCTGCGCCCAGAGCTCCAAGCTGACGCGGCATATGAAGACGCACGGCCGCCTGGGCAAGGACGTCTACCGCTGCCGCTTCTGCGACATGCCCTTCTCCGTGCCCAGCACCCTCGAGAAGCACATGCGAAAGTGCGTTGTCAACCAGAACGCCGCGATCACCTACATCGACCGGGACTCGGACTCCAAAGACCTCACGTGAAACTGATCTTGTTTTTTTCTTTCATTCTACTGACAGTTCCGCATGTGTTCCGTGTGTGTGTGTGTGTGAGTGTGGACTTCACACAATCCTATAAATATTTAAAAAAGAAGAGAGAGAATACGAATAACGAGCCTTCCCTCACTGTTGTACATTGATCACATGTTACATTTTTTCTATGTGTAACTAAAACTCGGCTTTTAAAGTGATGAGTTTTTAGTTGTATCAGAAGAGAAAAGTTTGAGAATTTGTTAGACATAGATATAGAATGTTTTGAAATGTCTTTTTAGCGTTTTGATATAAAAAAAACTAATAAGTGACACGATAGGTTGCCAAATTACTGCGAAAATATTTTTCATTACATGCTATGTCGTTTTCCTTTTTTCTATGCTATGGACCAAGCTGCTTTTTATCTAGTATTTATCTATAAACTTTAGATTCTTTTCATTTTAGATTATTGCTCATTCTAAAAGAAATGCTTCATATATGATCAAAGTCATCTACACATTATATACAGAAACATTAAAAATATGAAGCTTTTCTTATAGTAGGCCAGCTTACATGCTTGTTTGTGGTTGGTTTTTCTTTCTGCTTTCTAACTCATCTTAGTGGTTGGTTTTTCAAAGTTTTAAAGAACGTTCCTTTACTAAATTTTTAGGTATTTTTGGGATCATTTGGAAAATTTTTTTTCAATTTTTAGACTACAAAATTTTAAAAAACATACGAACAAGAAAAATCAGCTTTGAGATATTTTAATTCATGTGATCTATTTGTAAAATACCATGTTTTAAACAATGACTAAGTCATTGTCTAAAATATATTCTGAAACTTAAGTTCAAAACTTTACCTGTACAAAAAAATTGGTGAAAGTGTACTTTGTATGAAGAATTCCAAAAGAGGTTCAGCATCATATTCAACAACAGAACATAAGAAATTCTCATGAAGATTTTTACTTTCATCCATCTCAAGTAGTATTATTTTTGTGCCTAATCTGAACAAACGAACTATACTGAAAGAAATTAGGACGCAAAGATAACCAAACAAAATTGTCAAATTGTATATGTTTTTTAACATTACATTCAAAGTGTTTTCTCCTAGTAGTGATTTTTGGTCGAAATTCTTATTTTAAAAAAATGTGAGCATTGTGGCAATAACGTAATTTATGTATTGTGTCTCATTATACAATATCTTTTGGGTGAAACGATGAACCCAAAAAACCGCAAATACCTCTCTCTAATTCCTATTTGCTGGCAAGATCTCGGAAAAACGCTCAAAGAATATTAATTTGAATTCCTCTGCATATTTCAAGCAGATTAAGCAAATTATTGTTATTCAATAGTCAATACTTTCTTTTTATTATATATATTTAAAAACAAAATTTTTTTAAATGTTTTGCTTCTTAAATTCCATAATCTATCCAGTAACTTTTCCAGACTTATACGGGATTGCTAGGGTTTATATCAAATACCTTAAAACCCCACATTTTCGTATAAAACGTGCCAAATGTTAAAAAAACTTTTCTATAGTTTTAAATATCTTTAAGGTCTCCAGCAAATGTAATAGTATTAAAGTAAAAAAATACTTTCCTATATAAAAAATAAAATGAAACCCATCAGTAAGAAAGAATGTTTTTAAATTTTAATTATCAATTGCCAATCCTATAACAATCTCAAAAGCAATATTGTAAAACATCAATGCAACGCTTATAACGCTCAAGAATCACACAAGACCTCTTTTTCTTACATAATCACTACTTTCTATTTCCTAGATGCTATTGTACAGAAGTATTACGTGGTCTTTCATTGTGGTATCTCTACGAGCTATCCGAGATCTTTCCACTGCTGTCCTAGCTCGCCAAGGTGATGGGTAACTAAACTACATCTTGGAAACTGGCGTAAAAGATTCCTATTATCTGGTATATGCAAGAGTACACCGTTAGATTGAAGTAAAGAAACTGTCGGCCGGTTCTCTGCTGCTCTATGTTTTTCGTCTTGCACTTTTCTCACTTACTTTTATGTTAGATTATATTCTAAAACTAAAATTAAAGAAGAATTATAGTAAATATTATTAAATTTCCCCTTTTTTTTGTTTTTCTTCATTAACTTAAATTTTCAAAAAAAATTAGATGTACTTTTTTTATATTTCTCAAGCTGCCTTTGTTTAAGTAAGTACCCCTATCAATTTTCGATTTCACTGACTTCACTCTTAAAAGGACAGTCTCAAAAATGAGTAAAAATTACTCAAATCTGAGTATGTCAAGCACTCAAACGGGCTCCGATCCAAATTTACTCAAATTTGAAAACTTGTTTGTACTCATTTTTGAAAATGTGCAGATACTCGAAAACAAAGAATCAAGTACTCATTTTTTAATTCGTCCATGACATTCTTATAAAGAGGGTGCAATGTGTTACAGTTATGATGACCATACAGCCACGTTACTATGACGTGGGAAGTAGACCAGTAAGTTGAGGGCGACGTCACAACATTGATTTACACGTTATCACACCAACTTAAAGTTGCTTTTGATATATTCTAAATATTTCAATTTTCAAATATAAACTAAAAATAAGCATAATTTGAGTGGTGACTATTGAATTGTTTGAAACTGAGTATGTCTGGTGTGTTAAAATTGAAAGCATTGGGTGGTCATATTTGAGACAAAAATTTTCATACCAAAATGAGAACATCGATTTACTCAAATTTGAAACTGTCATTTAACAACTTTTTAATCTTCAAGCTAAGAGTGGAATAGGAAAAGGCGGTAGCGTGCTACTTACAAGCCCATCGAAGTTTACAGAACGCCCCACTTTTAATTTAAGAAAATATATTAGAAACACTAAGATTGTGTCAAATTAATAATTAGTTTGGACTCGTAATGGATGCCAACATATTTTGTTGATAAACTAATACTATAATGTAAAACAATATAGCAAATTTAATGATATGCAAAGAACAACGATTTTATTTGAACCAAGAAAGAGATTTAACCACGAAAAAGTTGGCGAACTTTTCACTTTAAACCCTGAATAAAAATAACGAGTTCAGAAAGGCATTAAATACAGTTTTTAAAGCAATCCTCCATTACGTTTTGCCATAAATAAACAACTGATAGTATTAATAATCAGAACACATTTAACATCCTTGCTTTTATTTGTTAACTTTGAAAAATGCGAGCAAGACGAGAGAAGTGTAGTAGACAACCCCCGACTGCTTGAAAGCGTGTAAATTAAACTTTTTCTGGCTTGGTCATTTTTTGTCGGACTCGGTGTACTCTTCGTTTCCTATCTCGGACCTCATTGCTGACAGTTTGCTCTTTGCACAGGGCAGCTAAAACTAATGTAACCTACCTCTTGAAACAATCTATAAATAATAATGGTGTATGGTCTAATTTTCTTATGGTTTACTACTATTTTTAATGCACGTTTCGAGATATTTAGATGGACTATCTTTGATGAACTAACTATCTAGCACTATCGTTGCCAATTTTAAGGAGACAAATTCTTCCTACGTGGTGTGTTTCATATTGAATGTGATGAGTGTGCAGAACAAAATTTAATAACCACTTCCTTGTACAGATTACAGTTGATGTTTCGATTTTCTGTCCATAAAATTTTCCGTTCGCAAAAGCGTTTGATTCATCATCCAGTTAATGGTATCGTTCGTTTACATCCTGTATCGTCCCTTTTTATTCTTTAGTTTTACCACTAAACTAAACTGGTCTTTTATCCCAGATCAATTTGCTCAAGCAGTGTAAAGTACGACATTCATATAGTGTACATCGCATTTGAAATATTTTAACCGTACTAGATTTGTTTGTATGAGATGTACAGAAAGAGAAGCACAATGCTAACATTCGGAGAAACAAGCACGTTCAGCAGAAAATTTCCCCAAAACCAATTTAGTCACTTGGTTATCGTAAAGGTGCCATCTGTCGGGTATAAGATGAACTAATCAGCCAGGCTTATCCTAAGAAGATCGAGTGATAGCACTTTGCTTCTACGAAAGATTTTATAAGACTCATATTTTTATCTATTATTATTAATGTATTTTAAGATCAGTTATTGAATTTTTTTAAAGTATGTTGAGTATCCAAGCTCTTCCACTGTAGTTGATATTTTTCCATCTGTTTTGAAAAATTTTATCCCCATTATCCCTTTATTTGAACAAGAGGATAAGGTAACTGAAACAGTGCAATATGTAAATTTTGACACCCAGTGTTATTTTCTGGGTACTACTACTCATTTGAATTTGGTTAACGTCGTTATATTGTGTCATGTGTTTAAAATTTGTTTTCCTATATATATATTGTAATTAAAAAGTATTCATGTTACATTTTTTGCTATGTCTTATTGTTAAACGGAAGGACAAATCACTTGTATACCTTCATTTGCACTTCTTGGCACGTTGTTTAAATGATTTTGTTTCCTTGAGTCAATTATTTTGATTTAACATTTTCTTTTATTCATAGCTGTTGAGTATGTTAGACAAAGTGTTGATAAGTAGCTTATTACTTTAGAAATACTTCAAAAATATAGTTCCGTGTGGTAAGAATTAGTTATGATAAACAAAAACTCATTAACCAAATTTTTGAAAAGAAATTTTAAAACATTGGTTTTCTTTAAGGTTTTTTTAAATATTTTTTAGTTGTTGAAACTTATTTATAATAGTTAAATAGTACCCGTATAAAGAAAATGCAAAAAATATTAGTTTAAAATTTGATTTAAACATTAAATTCTTATAAATAAGAAAATAAACGCGTTAAATTCTTTTTTTTTCTGTCCTCGTACATCATCTTTTGTAATTTCCTCTTCCCAAGATACTATATCCAAAGAACTGCACCTGCACATATGTAATAAACGTTACATTTCATCTAAATTCATTTTAGTTTTTTACAGTGTGCATATGAAAGTATCTTCTCAAAGACTATTTTATACTAATACTTCCAAGTTTTAGCTTTCGGGGCGATCTGCTACCGCCATCCTTACTGTTATTTCGGGCAGTATCATTTCCATGCAATGTCTCTGTGTTATCGCTGTGTTCATTTCAAAATATACCAATGTTTTCTTCTAGTGTTATTGTTATATTTTGAACGGCCTGTAGTACCTTCGAGGTTCTTTTTTTTTCATTTCGCACCCATGCTGTAATAATAGGTGAGCATTTAGTGAAAAATAAGTAAACAGGAACTTGTTGGCCTTATGTTTCTTAAGAAGGTTTGTTAATTGATTGAATTGATTATTCTCATTCGATTGCATGTTCTTGTACATTACTATGTTGTGAAAACAGATTTTTATTTATGGACGGAGAATGAAAATAAATTATACAATCTTGCTGGATTTCACTGCCTCTTGTTTTTAAAGTTTACTTTTATTTTAAGGAACACACACTAAAAACACATTTAACAAATGGTTTATATCAAGGTTAGTAGAATACTAGGTTGGCTCTTCTTATAGAAACGAAAAATTCAAGGGGCGTGTAAGATTCAAACCAGTGACGTCAGTGGTTTTCGTCTTATTAACCAATCCCATTCACTTGGGTGGGACTGAAATAGAGGCACTATGTTTTAGGGACTTTTTGTTTCAGAGAGGGATATTTCATCTTCGGTTCAACAGGTTTAGTTGTACGACTTTTCGATGTTAGGAGTTTTCTTTTTAATGATGCGATACATACGCTAGCAGTCTGCTGTCTGTACCTGTCGTCGGTTCGATTCCGGCCTTGCCCTGGGTGTATTTTCTCTCTCTCTCTCTGTCAATAAAAATTATGCTTGTGTCTTCTTTACGAATATGCGGATCCTTGAGATCAAGCAAACAATCCGGAAAATATACAGGGTGGTTATAAAATACCATACCTACTTTAAAATTCTTTACAGACGAAACTACTGGTTGAAAAAATCTGAAATTTTTAAAGTAGTAAGTTGAAGGAATGGGAATTTTTTTAAACAAAAAAATTAGTAAATTAACTAATTTAATTAAGTTTTTGTTTTGGATTTCGGACCGTCGCGTCGCCAGAAGTCTAGAAGGTAAATGTTAATTCAAACTAGCATATCAGAGAATTAAGGAAAAAGAAATTGTAACTATCCCCTTTGCTCAACAAAATTGCGTGATTTTTTTAGGAATAAATCATTTTGTTTCCCTTAAGAGCCTGATTTGATAGTTTGAATAAACATTAAAACATTTACCTTTTAGACTTCTGGTTACAGTCCGAAAACTAAGACAAAAATTTAAGAAATTAATTTAATTAATTTACTTATTTTTTTATTTGAAAAAAAAACTAAATTACACAATACTCTGTAATAAATAGGAAGTGTTCAATGAATTCATACTTAAATTTTTCTATACATAATCTCAAATCACCCTCAAGAGTATCTTTGTAATATCATTACAAGTCTCAAACACTAATTCCATAACAATATTTAATCTAAAATATTTTGATCCTAACATAAAGGAAACAAAATAATCATCATATGATGCAGATTATAAGTTTTACTATTATTTAATAAGAAAAAATACAGTAAAACTATGTATCCATAGCGATAACATGGAATGGTGTTACATATATTTTCCGGTTTGTGTGCTTGTTCCCAAGGATCCGCTTATAATCCTTCGTCAAGGCACAAACATAATTGTTTTACTGACACAGAGAGAGAGAGAGAGAGAGAGAGAGAGAGAGAGAGAGAGAGAGAGAGAGAGAGAGAGAGAGAGAGAGAGAGAGAGAGAGAGAGAGAGAGAGAGAGAGAGAGAGAGAGAGAGAGAGAGAGAGAGAGAGAGAGAGAGAGAAAATACACCCAGTCCAGGGAAAGGGTAAGGCCGGAATCGAACCGACTACAACACAGCGCGTATAGGCTGCTAGCGACAACAAATATTGCTTTGATTTCAGCATTTATTTCCATAAGAAGAAGAAAACTACTTGTTTATATTTTCCCTGAGTTTTACTTTTCTCCCTTTCTACTTCAGAAAAATCTCCGTGATTTTCCTTAACAATCCTGATTGGCCACTCAGTTCGGTAGGCGGAGAACTTTCAAACCAGTGACGTCACAAAACTGAACGCAAAATGAGAGCTGATGGGCCCCCCCTGGGTTTATATCCCTCTCTCCACCTGTTTCACAAGTCATATTATAGTTAATCTATTTTGATTTGAATATTGCATTACCATTTGCAAGTTTTGGTCCCGTTCGCACTGGCAGAAAAAATACCCTTTATTTTCGTTAGCACTTTGTTGTCATGGAAACAGGCAAAATCGCCCCATCTTTTGAAAACGGCGTTTGCACTGACAAGGGGCGAAAATAAGCACTTTACTGTGTGTAAACAATAACAGCATGATTTGTAAAATAATTAAAAATTTAATTTCTCAATACAACTTAAAACTAATAAATAAAATCACCAAAAATACAAGTAAAAATACATAAAAGATTATTAATTGACTAGTGAATTGAATAGTGTGTTTCCATGACAACAAAGTACTTACCCCGTTCGCACTGGCCTTTATTTTTGCCACTATTTTCGTTAGCACTTTGTTGTCACTTGGAAAAATTACTTCTAAATACTTCTTAAACACAATGAGAAATTATTTTTAGATATCAAATAAGTAAATACCTAACAACCAAAAAAATAAGAAGTTTTGAAACAATTTTGTAACCATATTTCAAGAAAATAAATAAATTTATCAGGTTTCCAGTAGTCTTACAAGAAACAGCATGTTTATACTTGAGATTACTTTATAAAGAAAGCATGGGAATTATTTGAATACTTTTATTTTCAAAAATGTAAAATTATTTATTTAACACTAATTGTGAATTTTAAGGAGAGTAACAGTATATATTAAGTTTAAAAACTGGGTGACTCAATTGCAGATTAATTAAAATACAACCGAGGAAAAGTAAACACTGAAGGTATTTATACGTGAGAAATATCGTTTTAATGCTTTATTTAATAAAAAGACTTTTTAAGAATTTTAAGCAGCAACAATTTTAAAGTGTAATAAAAAGCTTAACTATTAAACAATCACCGTAATTCACCTCAATATTAAAAAAAACTCTCAAAATCCTGAAGACAAGCTTTTTGTCGGAGAAATACTTAAAAAATAAAAGAGGTAACTTGCTTATGAAAGGTTTTCTTAAAAGTAAGACTGTATTAAAATTAATATTCTCAACTTTGTTTTTAGTTAATGAGTTAATGCTTCACTCTTTTAACATTAACTGTAGGGCATTTCATTTATGCAGTAGTAATTCTACTTTTAGCAACTTGACATAATTAATTTTATTGATAAAAAATATTATTTTTCATCATAACTACTTATAGGTTCTTTATTTTAATAGAAATTAACAATCATTTTGATACATCAAGAAAACTTTAAATTCATAAAAGCTTAGTGTACTATAAACAAAGTTATTCAAAAAAATTTTAAATATTATTTAAAACAAACAAACCGACGGCGATGAGTAGGGACTGTAAAATCGTAACATGTTTTACGACAAACTTTTCTTTTATGAACTGATAAGTTTTAAATGACGGGGTTTAGTTTTTATCAAAATAAAAGTGAAGTGGGTTGGGTTTTTTTTTTTGGTTTTTTCAATAAAACCCCGAAAAAACCCATATAAAACTGGGTTTTTTCGGAAACAGTGTGGGTTTTTTCAAAAATCAGTGGTTTCCCATACATAGTAAGTGGGTTTTTTTCAAAAATCAGTGGTTTCTCATACATAATAAGTGGGATTTTTTTTCAAATTTTAGTGAGTTCTTTCTGTGTTAAATGTTAAATGTGTTCTGTCAAATTAATGTCAGTTTTTCCATAGGTTTCATAACTTTCTTTGTACTATACCTATGAATATAGAATTTTAATATGTTGTGCGTCTTTGTTAGCTGATCAAAGCGGTGTACTGCATTAAGGTTTGCGGTCATTATTACGGATTCTATGTCTATGATAGTCCGATGTTTTACCGAAAAACGTCGATAATTTTTAATAAAGCTCAATATTTTTAAATAATGGTTTAAAAAGTGATTGTTTCTTAAAATATACGTCTATATGCACATCATATATGATTTTCATGAATATACTTTCCATATTTAGTAAGTTATTAGAGTTTGAAAAAAAAAGTCCTCGGTATCGTTAAAAAACACAAGTCCTAATTTCGCTTATAAATCGATGATAATTATTTAAAAAAGTTTTTGATTTTACTTATGAGTAAAGGACCGCTATGGCAAAGTTTTTCCACAATTACGGGTTGCCACGGTGATTAGGACGTATTTCAGGAATTTTTGAAGCAGAATATAGTCTATTTGTCCATAATGCCAATTACTCCATTTTTTCGGCTGATTTCGAGTTCAAAGTTTGTTTACATTTTGTTCGAATTACAAGTGTTATACATCGTTGAAAAGGTAACTAAAAATGCTTTAAGAAAATAAAATTGCTAAGGGGTGTTCTCCATATTGCGGGGCGTATTTTGGATCAAAGTTTGAAAGTGTAGTGTTTTCTTTTTTCCGAAAGTCATTGCAGATTTATGAAATTCTAGTATGTTGTTTTGGACATTAAGCTAATTACAACTAGGCGTCACACTATAAAGGATCGGGTACATATTTCGTGATTTATATTAAGTTAAAGACGTTTCCGTAATACTTGAATAAAAGTATTTTTGCTTGAGATCGGTGCATGAAATTTTAATATGTTATACCTTACATCTTGTAGCTTAAAACGGTGTATTGCATTAAGGTAGGCCTCATGCAGTAAGCGCTCTAGTCTACAGTAGTCCGAAGTTTCTCCGTAATATTCAAATGACACTACATTAAAATTAATAAATCGATCAATAGTCAGCGGAATCTTGTAGTATACTTAAATATGTTCATTTTATTAAATTTTCGTTCAAATCGCGCTATAAGTATGGTAGTTATTATAGTTTGAAAAAAAGTCAACCGCGCCGGAAAAAAATTAAACCTAGTTTAAAATTTGAAAAAACCCATTAAAATTTTTAAAATATCCTAAACTTTGATAAAAAAAACCGTTCAATTTTGAAAGAATTCTATTTATCTTTGAAAAAAAATACTGAAATTAAAAAAAAATCCTCTTTAACTTTTTATAACTAGTTTGAAATTTAAACTACTTAAATTTTGAAAAAACCCATTCAATAATAAAAAAAAACACTGAAATTTGAAAAACACTCCCTCAATTACTGAAACTTGGTTTATATTTTGAAAAAAAAGCCCCACTAAAATTTTTTAAAAATATCTTAAGTTTTGAAAAAACCTTGGTGGGTTTCAATAAAAACCTGAAAAACCCATATAAAACTGGGTTTTTTCAAAATTAAGTGGTTTTCTCCTATATAGTAAGTGGATTTTTTCAAATTTTAGTGAGTTCCTTCATGTTAAATGTGTTCTCTCAAAATAATGTCAGTTTTCCATAGTTAAGTGGGTTTTTTCAAAGTGGAGAAACTTTTTATATTTTGAAAAAAACCACTGAAATTGTAAAAACATCCCTTATTTATTGAAACCTGGTTTAAATTTTGAAAAAACCCACTAAAATTTTAAAAATATTTAACGTCTTAAACTTAATCTTTAAACGTCTTAAATTTTGAAAAAAAACCTTGCAATAATGAAAAAAAAATTTTAAAAACCATCTTAAATTTTTAAATTTCCTAAGCTTTGAAAAATCCCATTCACAATATTAAAAAAATCTATTTAACTCGGAAAAAACACTGAAATTTTAAAAAAATCCTCCTTAACTTTAAACGTTTTAAGTTTTGAAAAAAACCCATTCAATAATGAAAAAACCCTTAATTATTGAAACCTGGTTAAAATTTTAAAAAACTCACTCAACTGCAGTTCTTGGTACGTTATTTTGTTACATGTTTTTCTTCAATATTAAAACTGCGCCAAAATCTTGATTTTTCTTGAAAAAACCCAAAAATGGGTCCAAAATGTGGGTTTTTTCACACGGGTTTTTTTGAAAAACCCATTGGGTCCTACCCAATTGGGTCCAATCCAGCCAACCCTGATTTGAAATAAGTATCGGTGGTCATAAATTAATAAGTTTTTTAAAGGTCAAGAATTTAACATAAAATTTTTTCAGTTCAAGTGTGCTGATTCTATCAATCAAAAAAAATAATTTAATTATGATAGTGAAAACTGTTATTTTCAAAAGATCAAAATTCACAATTATTTTATAATGTCTCAGTTTAAACCAATCTCTGTAATTTTTTCTTCCAAAATAGAGTTAGTTGAAAAATGGAATTTTTTCTATGCCATTCCAATGAAAATGTTCATGAAATAGATAATAATTATTTAGTATAATTAGAACATCCACATGATAAAGTTGACATCATTAAAATAAAGTTAGCTTTAATTGAAAAAGTATAATACTATATGGTATTGATCCATAACATCATTAACAGCAGAAAAGATAAGTATAATAATAGTACATAATATGACATTGATAACTTAAAAAGTATAATGATAACATTAATAGGATAAATAATGTAGAATCCAAAACAATAATAGAAAATGATGATATTAATAGGATAATGATAAAATAAATATCATATTGTAAGAAAATGACAGAAATAAGAAATGGAATAAGTGAAATAATAGACAATGAAAGTGATGGAGACTTTGTGCTTTCCACCATGAAAAAAAACGTATATCATGTTTAATTAAGTAAATACAGCTTAAATTCATCAAATTTCTTTTATGTGAATTTTTGGAATAATTAAAATAGTTTATGCATTAATGAAAAAAGTTTGTTAAATCTAAATAAACATAAGTGGGAAATATATTAACATAATTTGCATCTATTTTTTCTATTAGCCTTCTGTAAATGTATTTAATTTCTTATGATTGTTTACTTCTACATATTCAAATAACATTCCCAGTCTCAAAAAGTCCTTTTGAGATGTTTTGGTTTTACCAAGAGCATAATATGTAAAACTTAATATTTGATTTAGAGAAAATTTATAAACTCTATTTAGTATTCAATTTCTAAAAAAATCATTAGTGATTTTAATCCTAAAGTAAAATTTAATATCTCAATAAGCATTTACTAATCAATTTAACTGAGTAAAAAAGGATAATTACTGTAATGGTTTACAATGTAAAAAAATTTTTGAATTTAAAAATTTATTTTAGGGAAAATAAGCTTTAAGTATAAGTTCTTGCAAAAACTGCAAAGGATAATTTAAATTAGAGATATAAACCTGTAAAAAATATAGGGGAGAGTGCTGTACCTAAGGACGGTTGTACCTTCAGCCACCGCATTTTAAAATTCGGGAAAAAATGGAAACTTGAATTTGTGGTTGAATTTGAATGTAAACAGATGCTATCTAGTTGCTAACGTGAAACCAGCTCTTTAAAATAATATTCATATTTAATATAATAAATTTACTGTTTTTAGGTGCTCAAAGTTTTTTTTAGTGCATCACTACATTAATATTTTTCTTCCCCTTAAATTATAATACGATAAAATGTGATATAAGGGGCGAATGCCCGAGATTTTGACTTTTTATTTTTGATATTAGAAATTTTCAGATCTCAATTCTTTAATTTTTTATAGAACTTTAATTGCAAAAACACCAGGTGTTGTACCTTCGGACACCATACGTGTTGTACCTACGGAGACGTTCTTTTGGGTGTCTGTAAGCTAATCGGCGTTTTTGAATCAGGTTTCTTTAAAGTGAAAGCATTTTAATGCATATTAAATTAATTCTAAATGGTTATCTATTTGTCGGAGATTATTTTCAAGTGATTTTTAGATGAAAAATCAAGTATATTGTGATCTAAACTACTTTTTTAAATTTTTTATTTTACTTTGCATTTAATGTAAAATATGGTATAAAATCTTAAGCACCCTATCGCATTTAAGTATGATGATTACAAAAACTTGAAATTTCCACCGAAGAAGATTTGCGAAATTTACGATCTAAAACTACATTACTTTTAAAAATCTATTCCCAATTTTAAAAATGCTTGAAATAGTTTATTAAAAGGTACTACACCAATAAAAATGTTCATTTTAAGCTTTTTTCAACTAAAAATTTCCTTATTAAGGGTGTCCACACGTACAACTGGGTCTGTCCATAGGGAGAGCACGTTGTTGTACCTATGGACAGAAATTTCGTCTAGTTATTAAAATGAATTAAAAATCCAATTTTGAAGATTTTAGCAAATAAAAAATATTAGTATCTTTGCTAAGGTTAGGACTATAGGTTGAGCACTTTAAATGTTAAAAATGTGATTTTACCTGTCTTAGAAAAATCCAAACGTGATTTTTGTCCAGAGGTACAACACTCTCCCCTATACTATTGTTCAAGTTTTTCAATCGAATCGAATCATTCTGAAATTTATATCTTAACTTATTATGTTTTTAAAGCTTTAGTTGTATTGGTAATTTATCTAACTAATTTAACAAGATTATCAACCACACTGAGGTTCCATTCCGTTAACGTTCCCGCTAAATACCGCCATGCTCTTTTGGACACCAAAAAGTTGAAATATTGCTAAATAATTTCAAACTCATAGATTTAAATGTTTATCATAAACTATTATGTTTATCAATAAAAATAAGAAAATTTGTCAATATTTGAACAAATAGCGTTCAAAAGAGCTTTGTGATATTTAGAGGGAACGTTTACGAACTTGAATCCAAACTGCATTTATACTCAAACTTGCCATCATTTCATTTCATGGTAGATCTTCTCATAAATACATATTTTTCATTGAAATTGACCCTGTATTATTAAAAAAATAACATTCAAACCCCATGAAAATGAAGGAATTCACTGAAATAAAAAATTCCTCTAAAAAAGGGTTAAATGTTTTAAATTATCAGCAACATATATAAATAACGCCAACATTAAATACCAGAAACATAGAGCAGCAGCAATATAACTGTAACACTGGTCATTGTTAGAAATGGAGAAACAAAAACAAATAGATTCTGAACAATGTAATGAACAATGAATCCGTAAGTTAAAATAAGTTATGCACATTGTTGAGTTTAAACGTCGGAAATTTATTTCTCGATAGATCGCTAGAACTCTTTATTTTCAACATCTTACTTTTAAATCTTAGTGGAAAGTTATTGCAGTGACTTTTACATTTTCATGTGTGAAACTTAACTTTCTTTGAAATTTTACGAACACAGTTTCAAAGAAAATTAATTGCATTCACACGCAATTCCAAGAAGAGATAACATACAGCTCGTCCCAAGATGGAGGGATCAAAAAGACTGAAGAACACTAAAAGAAAGATACAGTAAGATTAACCTTTTCAGCAATTTTATATAAATTCTTATCAATCTGTAAAACTATAATTTTAGATTACCCGTAAAACCTGCTCGTTAATCGATTATTTCAGACTATTTATAGATTTTTGGATGAAAAAGTATTCAATTAAAATTCATTGAATGTAACTTCCATCCATGTAACCTCGTCCCTTCACACATTCTATCTTTCTCATCTCTCTCTTTCTAATTTTCCCATCATATATGATAAGAACAAAAATAAAAGCTGTATAAAATTACATACACTGTAAACAATATACGCAGTAACGTACGTAAAAAATATATACCAAAGTATGGTAAACTGTGGTTAAGGAAATTAATTGTGAGTTAATCGGCCTTATTTTAAAAAAATTTTTATCAACCCCATACACAGTATAGACTACGATACCAATAACTATATTAGTACACTCCAGAATATGTTCCTCCCATTTATAGTGTGTTACAGGGAGTTTAAACAAGCCCTCCCAAAATTGAGGCACAGAAGATAAAAAATATCCAGAAAACCTTTACACGACGCATAGCTTTTTGAGAAAATTGGGACAGAAGAAGGTACGACGTCACATCCGGTTTGGAAAACGTGATTACAGTTATTTGGATATATTTTCAGTTAAAATATGCTAAAAATATCCACTGCGTGCACCGTGGAAGTTTTTATGGTATAATGTGACTTCACATTTTTCTAAAATAAATATCATTAAGTTATAGTTCTTTCGGTTCCCTTATCTACTACAGGCAAGGAATCTTTCTGTGCCGAATCCGGACGGACTTGTTGAAACAACCTGACTGCCCAAACCCAAACACCAAGTTTAAATCACGATCCCCAACCAACGACATTAAGCCTCCAAAAGTCACTCACTCCCTCCCCCACACAACGAGCCACCCTCTCCATCAAGCCAAGGATCCTTCATTTGAAAAACGTCAGGATACTCATTGCAGACATCAAAAATACACATCATATCGGGCGGAGAGAGCCGCGCGATGGGTCTAAAATGAATTTTTCAGCACCGAGAACCTTTCCCATCCATAATGATCCATTCCGAATTCCTCTTCCCCTGTAGTAAGCTCCCCTCATTTTGACGTCGCCAGATATTTAGCGAACGTGGGCACGCAGCTCCACCACTTCCATTTCCTCGCATTTGCATAGACACCCAGGTCTCTTTCCTCTCAACTTCATTAGCATCTTCATGCGGGCCGCCAGGAATAAGCAATTGGAAAAAGAGGTCCGGGAGATCCCCATCGTCCTCCTCAACCCCATCATGGATTCTGGACCCAAGTGGAGACAGCTGTATTATTATTTTTTTTGCTCGCGCGCGCGTGGAGTATAACTCGTATGCAAAAAGTCCCCGGATCACAGGTGGCGGGTGACTCCCAAGATTTTTTGAGCGTCTTCTTCTCCTGTACACGTGGCCACTTTGCATTTCTGCTTCAGAACTGTAGGGATAGGATTAAACAGAGATAGCTTCGGCTGCGTTCCTGCATATTCGAATGGGAGTCTCTTCACCTTCAGCATTCCTTTGCTTTTGAGCTCCTTTCTACTCTTGGGAATACCTCAGGCGTGGATCCAAGGGGCCCTCCGGACAGTATCCCCCTTGAGATGAATTAAGTAAAGGTTAAGGTCTGGAATAGTGCCCCCCTAAAGTTTGTCTGTCCTCGCTTGGCGGAGGAGATAGCATTGCGGAAGGCAGAGTTTTGCCCATTGTTCTCTCCGTCAAGCCGGGCAGACAGACTTTAAGAACCGTACTGGATACATGCCTGGTATACCTTTGTCTTAGCTCTTTAGCATCATTGGATCTTGAGCGCCTTTCAGCTTTCAACCACATATTCCCTCCTGATAATCCATTCGTCCTTAAGGCATCTCTCTACTCTTTAAAATCTCTTTACTCTTGAGTTTCTTTGTCTTTACCATCCTTATACTCTTGAGCATTACCTTACTCTTGAATATATCTCTGCTCTTAAGTATCCATTTGTGTGCTCTTGAGTTTCTCTCTGCTCTCGAGCATACCTTTACTCTTGCGCGTCTCCTTGTTTTTACCATCTTCTTGTGATCTTGATTTCCTCTTCTCAGAATCCCTTTAAATTTCACCGTCTTTTGAGCTTAAAAATCTTTTAGCGTTTGTGACTCTCTTTGCTTTGCAGCATCTCTTTGCTTTTGATCCTCGTTTCAATATAATCTTCAGCGCCTGTTGGCTCTTTAGCTTTTTTGACCACAAGACCTTTTCATCATTTTCATAATCATAACCCTAACTGTGAAATTAAGTAAGTTAAAAACCATGCTTTGCAATAGGTGAGCTGATCAAATTAGTTAACTATCCTTTTAAAAAAAGACCTTTAAAATTCGGTCAAAGATCATCTTCTTTTTAGAATCAGATATTTTTAATCCAAGCAAGCGTATTCCTATTATTAAAATAACAATCAACCATTCTTTAAGTAATTCAAGATTCAGTTTTGTTTAGGTGGTTGGGTGTTCTGCTTCTCCAATGGGGAACACAGGGTCGACATACACTCTATTCCTTCTCCCTCTATACCTCCCAACCCTTTTCGATATTTTCATTTATACCAACTTTCTGTCACGGAGTGTCACGTGTGGAAGTGGAATTTGATTCGGAGGGTGCTCTTCCCCTTTTTTGGGTGTTGCTGTTGTTGTTATTTAGTGTGGAGGTGGGGTGGGTTGTCGTCATTTGAAGCTGATAGCTTTCGTTAGTTGGCTAGATTCATGTTGGTAAGTATTAGCTTTGGTAATCGTGCATTTTGAACCATCGAGAAGTCAGAAAAAGGGGTAGAAGTGATGTAGTTACCAAAAAAGTTTTGATTATGGGGGATTTAAAACTTGTTTTTCATAGCTTACAATTATTTCTAAGACTGCAAATTTAATCTGAAAAATATCTCTAAATTATTTGACAAATTGTCCTACATAATCTACCAATAGAGCTAAAGTGACTTCCTATTTTTGTAAATAAGGCTATGTCACATAGTTGAAATTACTTTATATTACTTCAAGTATATGCGAAACAGTTTATACAATGAAGGAATTTCAGTTAAACCCAGTTATACTGGCCCTAAGATGAAGTAAACCACCCGGTTATAATGATCATGATCATCGGTCTTGAATGAACTATTATTAACATTACAATGATATCGGTTATGGTGCGCCTCCTATAATAGTAAACTATTTAGTCTCATGGTGACACTTAAAACTGTACTTTCCAAAAACATCTAAACAACTTCAGGAGAAACAAATCTGCTCTCTACACTTTTAAACAAGTGGGGATATTTTTGAGAGTTTTAACATTTTTAACAAGCTCTTTCAACAAACATTCAACAAATTATTCTGGACACGGTATGTTTATAGAATTGCACACCTTTTTACTAGTTAATTATCCTCCAAAAAAATTATAAACAAACAATCCATGTAAACCTCCGGCTCCCCACCAAAACTAAGCTACAACAATTTCAACTCGGGAAAAAACTCTCAATCGAACGAAAATCCTACGATCGCAATAAATATTCAAAAACTTAACCCCCTCAATTAAAAAAACAACTAACAACCCCTCCACATCCCCAACCCTACCGGAGCAAAAAAAACCCTCACGAGACAGAAACTTGGCACGCAATCCTCAAGTTTCCTCACACAGCCCATCCAATAACCCTCCCACCCCCACATGTCCACGCGAAGCAAAATAAGCACTTGTCACCAGAAGAAGTAGCCCTCCCTCCACATAAATCTGGAGAGCCAAGAGCCCGTGAAATCCCCCCACAAAACATTCCGTGATCGCAGTCGAGTGGACCCTGGTCTCTTTTTACACGGTTTTACGCAAATCCCCCCAAATGTCCACTTCGCGTGATGTGTGCGGGTGGGCTATGCAAAAAAGCTCCGGGACCAACTCGTAATTTTCAAGAGCCGTTTTTCTTCTGGAGGGAGATAATAGAGTTGAGAGAGATGAAAATTGGGTGTTTTGTCGGATAGGGATTTTTCCCTCGTAAAGGCCTGTTTTTGTTTTGTAGGGGGTTTGTATAGAGACTTGATTTGGGAGTTTCGTGTGTGTGTGGATTTGTAAGAGAAGTTTGTGGGGGGAGAAATTAATGTGGCCTAATAGGCGAGTGGGCTATGGAAGATTCGATGTGTGGAGCTGGGAGTGTGTAATTTTGGATTGAATGGTTTGAGTGGTATTTCTTGACAAGGAAGTGGGTTTATGATTTTTTCAAGGGTGAAAAAAACACCGCTTATTTCGTGCAATAACATCACTATATCCGATAATCGGTTCAGTTCAGTTATCTGTGTCCCCATAAAAAATTTACACTTCAAGTATTCAAATATCGCTAAATTTATTTTACTGTTGGTATTGGTATAAATGCATATTTCAATCGGTTGGTTTGCTATTTTTGGCGATATTCATAACCATTGGCATCTCAAACAGCTTGGGGGCCATTCATTAATTACGTAAGGATGATTTTGGCAATTTTTGACCCCCCCTACCCCTATGTAAGGGTACGTAAGATTTTCAAACCCCTCCCCCCTATTCTTACGTAAGATTCCATTTCACTTTTCAAAATAATAAAATGTTAGAAACGGATCAGTTACACTAAAACTATCAGTTTGACGTAAATCAAAGATTTTTATTTTTCAACAGATAATATCTAGTCTATAGTAAGTAGTAGTCTATAATCTATATAATAAGTCTATACCGAGATCGTCAGCATTTTTAAGTTTTTCTAGGGTTATTCAATAGTAATTTGATTGGAATAATTGGAATTTGTTTACATTAACTAGTGGAAAATCTTACGTAAGAATGGGTTTGACCCCCACCCCTCAAGTAAGGGTATGTAGAGATTTTCCAACCCCCCTACCCCTCGGGACCTTTACGTAATTAATGAATGGCCCCTTGCCAATATTTAATGGTTCCAGATAATGGAATTGAACCCGAAAATACTTCATTTTCAGTAAAAGGGTGCCTCGAGTTATTGCGTTATTGTGGAGACTTAGTTTATAGAATAGACAAAAAAATAGATACTCTATATTTTCTTATTTATTCTATAAACTAATTCTATAATTCTATGAATTGAACATTCATTACCTACTTTAAGTATTTTCATTTTGTATTGAGCTAAGCCGTCCTTTCCATTGAGCTTACAAGCAATGTGAATAGACAATACTCCCCAATCTGTTCCATTGCCATTAACAAAAACTAACATAAAAACTTTAAAATATTTATTGTAAAGTTTCCCCTCAAATCCAACGCATCCAAACTCTCTATTTCCTACTTGGCAGTAACATTCCCTCCATTTTGTCCCAAACAAAATGCCGTCTCACAAGGCAAAAAGGATCGAAAGAGTAAATAAAAAAACTCAGTAGCATTGTGTCTCGCACCATCTTCCAAACTACCTCTCTCCAAAAAAGTCAAAAGAGAAAAAAAGTCTACGCATTTTGTTTTATTATTTGCTCGGCTGATGGTCATCAGACACCTCTACGAGTGTGAAAAGATGCTAATGGCTTGTTTACGATCTCCCATTTCCGCCCCAAGAAGCATAGACGCAAAAAAGGCGACAAAAAGATGCTTTGAGTCCCTGTGTGATCTGAGCAACTGTTAATGCTGATGTCATTTAACGTTTCAGGGGTTTCTTTAGTCGTCTGCTTAGACTTAATGGCTTTTATTAACAGCGTTAATTGAAGTTCCGAGTTCCTGGTTGGGAGTGAATTGTCCGATATAAATCGAACCTCGCTTGAACTATTATTGGCTGTGGTCTTTGAAAGTTTGATTTCGAAAAAACAGCTGGATCTTAGAGCTATTATGATCAAGAACCTATTTAAGACCTCACATAGTACTACATAATCTTTTTGTGGCATATTGTGACTTTTATATGGCTAATGACTAGGCTAAAATAACATTAAAATTACCTTATTTACAAAAAATTTAACGTAGTCAATCTGATTATTGTTTTAGGAATATTCACATAAAAAGAAACACGAAATGGTTCTTACGTATTATCTCGTCGACTGTACAGCTGAATCCGAAAACGGTAAACAACCCATTGACTTGTCTATGGCTGTGCCGCTGAATTTGACAGTCACGGAACGCGGGAACGGTCGACGGGATAATACGTAATACCCACGAAATATTTTAAACTGATTGCTTTGATTTCAACAAAGCTATATGGTCATGTGGGGTAAAATGGTTACAGCTGGGTAAAAAGGGATATAGGGATTTTAACAGTTTATATTTATAAAGTTCAATTTTTTTAGCATGAGGACTTTTATTTCATCTCAATATTCTCCCCATTGGAATTAATTCCTATATCCATTTTTTTACCCAACTATACAACCATTTTACTCCACCCAGCCCTATAGATTAATTTTTTTACAAATCAGCATCCCCATTTCTATATCCAAAAGATGCAGAGCTGAACTAGAAGTAAGCCACTAGCTTAAAACGTAAACTCAGACACGAAAACACTAATTTCTCTGAAGTTGTATTAAATAAGTTTTTCTTTTCCTCTCAGAAAATGAAAACTTTTCCTCTCTCTCAGGGGAAAGATATCCAACAAAGTGTCTACTACTAAGTCCTGACCACACTTACCTTTAGTCCCCTTTACCCTAAGACCCACCTTTACCTCACTCATTATTACTACCTTTTGAAGTTTACTCGAATTCACACATAGAACATGTAACTAATAATTATTTTAAATCAGCTTGGCGTTACCCCAAGGTCCTAAACAAAACTCTCCAACTATCGGATTTCACCAAATTGATATTCTGAAATAAAAAAAACAAAAGAAGCAAAAATCGATCTCCTTTCCACCAAAGGCGATAGCCTGGGAATTACCTGGCCTGAGAGACTTCGTCGGCGGCGTCACACTCGATTCCATCAAGGCGATCCTGACAACGACGCAACGGGTGAAAGGCAGTAATTTCAGCCCCTCCTGCATCAGACGGTCGCACGATACCCAAGTACCAAACAACAATTACGCGATTCATTGAACAAAAAGTGGCACACGCGCCGCTCGAGATGTCCGGATGATCCATTGCCAAACTCCATTTTGGAATTCGATAATGCCGACGATGAAGGGATCATCCGATGATAAAAATTTCCAGAAATTGTTATCCGCGTGTAGTTGTGAGGGTGTTACAAGTCGAGTGGGGGATTTGGGAGAGCGTTTTTTTATTTATTAAATTGAAGAGACACGTTTCTTTTGTTGTTTGCCGATGCAAAAACTTGTTGGAAGGTTCATTGAACATCGTTAAGGATTTTATTTTTCTATTAGAGCTTATACGGAAGTTAATAAGCACTTGACTAGTAAGGGTGGGAATTTCCCTTAACTTCGATACATACGATGCGGTATAGGGTCGTAGTTAAAGGGATCAAATGTATAAGGATATATCCCTCCCCCAAAATATCGTAAGTTTTTTAAACGAAAATCCCTTGTTCCCATAAAACTACTTTATTCCCTGTCTAGTTTTTATACAGGCTCTAATCTTCGTATGATTTTCTGTCAATATAAATATTTTTCACAGATATCTTCTAATTAATACTTTTAATAACTAAGGAATTAATTACATGAATAAAGGGATATTTATTGACCTATATAAACGAGAAAGGCTAATCCCTGAAATACTGTCATCAAAAATTTGAGTTTTTGTTTTAGACTGACCAAAACTTTCAAACTACAATAATTAAGGAGTAACTGATCCAAACCAATATTTCTGATTCAGTAAACCAATTTATCGCTTATTCTTTATTGAAAAAGGTTGAAATATTATTGCCCTTATTTTTGAAATTATTTAAAGTCCAAAATTCAACCGATCCGTGTATTATCTGTTGAATAATATGATGACTTTAGATTTCGTCTTGTATTTTAAATAGGCTGTAAAATCTCATATTCTTTAAAAAGTTGAACAAAACATAACCTAATGTGTATAGCACCTATCAAACAAAGATACATCAAACATACTCAGTTAATTCAAAAATACTTTGATATTTGATTACCTTTTCTTCACATCTGACAGATCTGTTATTTCCTACCTAAGTACTTTGAAATTGAAATTAATAGAGACGTTTGCTGACCCTTCAGAGTCGCTTCCTAAGTACTTAGCATGAAAATGTGTCAATGCCACTTCGGGAGTGTTAAATAAAAATTTTGTCATCGTCCTAGTCAATAGTCATTCTTAACACAAGTTGACGTTGCCCGTTGTATAAAAATCCTTTAGGGTCCCATTTCGAGATACCCTTACCTCAAAATGCAATAGTTTTACTAACAAATCACCAAGAAGAATATATAAAAATGTTAATTAAGGAATTTTCTAAACTGAAATAATTTTCGCCCAATAGGAAAGGAAGTTTAATTTTCGAACACAGATTATATTCTCAAACTCTTTTTTTAATTGGGAAAACTTTCCGCCGATACATCAAGCAGAATTTCAACCACCACACACGAAATTCATATAGCCAGAATAGGCACTAAATCAAACTAGATGAACTCACGCTGTGAGTGTTTCAGCTAGGCTTTAGTAGAAAACACCAGAACAATCCAAGCCAGTCCCATTGCTGCCAAATCTCTGAATCCTAACCCCTTATCTGACGGAACGAGAGGTTATTGGACCGAGAATCTGTCCACGCACTCCCGAAAATCCCCAACCTCAGCCGGATTGGACTCCGCAATCCTTCATATTAAACACAAAGCCCCCTCTGTAGCAAAAAAAAAGACCTGTGTTCCAGCTTAGTCCAAGGGCAGGTCGTCGTCCCTCATTTTTCATCCCCGTCGCCCCCTTTTTTTTTTACCTTATTTATTATTTCCCTGATCAGATGTTCGCGCGTTTTTCCGAAAGGCGAGAGAAATCTTTCGCCCATAAATCTTCCTCCCAGCATTTGCATAGCGAAGCAAAGAGCGTCCATAATGAAGCTTGCCAGTCAATCGCCCATATTGGAATCCGGGCTATATTGGAAAGTTAAGCGAAACAGAGGGGTGGTGTCCGCGCGGACCAAGGCACGCGTGCTGCTGCGAAATGAACGTCCAGGTCGGCCCCTGCTCTGACCCCCACCTCTCTCCCCCTTCGGTGATAAATTGACCCGTCCATCGCACGATCCCACCCCCACCCTTCGTCACTGTATATACCCCTATCCTCCTAAAAATCCCTCTTTTCCCGAGGTCCTTTTTTGCTCTCCTCCGGAAGCCTTTTAAGCCAATATATCGGGGGGCCCGCTCCCGTTTTTTTGTTCGACCCACCCTCGCTTCGTTCCTTTTTTTTCTGCTCCATTCTTTTTAAAAAACTCCTGTTCCCCTTTTTGTATTTTTGTTCTTTACGAATGATTGCGTGTGGGCCGGTCGGGGTAAAGCGGGGGGAATGAGCTGAATGAGGGAAAGGGTAGGGGTAAAAAGAGTGGGGTAAGGCCTGATGGCCGGACGCCATATTGGATATCAATGAAAAAACCCTTTTTTTTTCCAGACCCCCGTTGGCGATTTTCGCCCGGAATGAAGGCTTCTTCGTTATCTGGACTCGCGGCGGAAATCACCCGGGCAGGCAATTTATTGAGGCTGCAGGTTCCATCTCTTTTCTGTCCCCCTATATCGAATGTTATGCTTCTTTCGGTTCGTTTTATTGCCTCGGACTAACGCTGCAAGGTACTCGAAAGGTGAACCTGATACAAGAGTTTTTAAAAATTGTTATTTCGGACGATTGGTTAATGGAGCTTCATAATATCCGATCCTTATATTAATATCTTGATTGACAACGATGCTTTACACATCTATATAATACAAAATAATCCATCAGTGTTATCTATATCATGATAAATAATCGATATTTTGTATCGTATCAGTTTTACATTAAATAACCGTTATTTTCTACAATTATAGTTAACGAATTAACCGATAGGTTAAAAGTTTCAAATTACCAATCATCGCTATTGGGATGTAGTTTTTAAAAAAAATCATATAGAAATTAAGACAAAAATCATCTAATTTTTATTCATTAGTCAAAAAATGTCAATTTTTCTCGTATAAAAATCTTTTTGGAACAGAAAAATTAAAGGTTCATTGAGGAAAAAACAAAACCCTTAATTAGTGTTTCGCAGGGGAAAGTTGGTAGCACTTTAATACTTATTAATTGTACCCTTGGATATAAGTTGATGCAAGTACAAAACGATCTATAAATTCGTAACTGTAACCACAAGTAGGCAACTTTGGGCGGAAATCTCCCATGCTGGTGGAATTTATAGAAACGACCGTCTTTTTTACTTCTCGAATGCTGCTGCTGCTGCGAGTATTTCTCGTTTTTACTGCCGCTCGGACTGGCTCGGACACCCGCCGCGGTTCGCCTTTTACGACCGGCGGCCGTGGGTGGCTCCTGCAGCGGCGAGTGCAAATGCAGGAGAGTCGGCCGTTTCTAATTTTTCGTTTCCTTCCTCTAATAGGCGACACAATACAAACAAATTGGGGCTAATGAGGAGGCTGATTTATACTGGGCGAGAAGAAGGAACGGGAGGAGGTTGTTAGTGAGCAGGAGGAATCACCAGGGGTGTGGGTACCTCTAAGGTCAAGGCCTCGAATCGGTTTTTTTTCCAAATGCCATGATGATGTTAGAGCTGGAGAGCCTGCATACGAGAGAGGCGACAACCCGGTATAGCGCGCTGATTGGTCAACAGCGTTTTCTGTTCTCCATAGGATTAGATTGGAGCGAGACAAGCGGTATGACACAGTTTGGACAAAATTGGAGATTTGGACAGTTTTAACTGCACGCAAGAATGCGCAGAGACGCTTTTTAGTGAGTTGTCGCCTCTCTCTCGTATACAGGCTCTCTAGTTAGAGCTAGCGTTTCGCCGAGTAGCGTGACATATTCAGTGGTTAGTGGTTGAATACTTAACCAGTATATTTGTAGTTCAGCCGTTTGTAAAACCTAGCCCCTTAAACTAAGGAACGAAGACTTTTTTTTAAAATTGCACTTAATAAGTTGAATTTTTTTTAAATTTGAAATAGTCAAATCATTAGTCATCAAAAATACAATTTTATGCTGGGCCAAAAGGAAAGAAAAAGTTCAAATAACCACAAAAAGAAATCAATCAAAATGTTCTTTAACATTTATTCACTTACACTCAATGGACAATTCCCGCATTTTTTATTATTTTTTTATTCGATAGAGATTGATGAAAAAAGAATTTTGGCGCAAAAAATTTTTAATTCCCATGTTTAGTTATTTTATAATTTAATTTCAAAGTTTGTTTTTTTAAAAAAAAGCGAAAAAGGCTGCTACGTCACAAACAGTTGTGTGACGTCAGTTGGTATGAATAACAGTACGATCAGCCAATCAGGAATAGCCTTTTGGCATTTCTTGATGTTAGTTTGTACCAAATTACGGCACGCCCGTTTCGACGGAAACTCAAATTTAGCTGTTTTTATTTTTAAATATCCAATCGAAGAAATTTTTTTAAAAACTTTTAAAGCTGTTTTTTGAAATTAAAACCATTTGTTTTACTGGAAATATTGCTTTTTATCCAATTTTAAAAAATATGGGAATTGTCTATTAGTGTGTATTTTATCAATACCAAGTTATCCTTTCTTTAGAATTTATGTGACCCCTTACAACTATAATCACTACGTGCTGTAAAAAAAGAAATAATTATTCAACTTACTTTGCCCAATGTAACAGTTTTACTGACATCTGCAGATGGGAATATTTTAAAAAATTTGAGCCTGGAAAAAGGAAAAAAATATGTTGATTCTCAATAAACATTAGAGAGATAAATTTGAATAAAGATATAATTTAGGTAACTTTATTTCCTACTTTATGTTTATTTAGTAAGCTTAAAATTAACTAAATAAGAGGTGCCACTTTCACAAATTACGTCTCACAATTTTCAGGGGATTTGTAAACTTACCTATCATTACTATCATATCCCACTCTGATGTCACTTTTGAAACTTTTAAATTAAGGATAGTAAATTTTGTCATTTCTAATCATGTTGCTACACAATTTGTGTATCTATTGATAAAATATCACCTTGATTTATGTTTAAACAAAAAGCTATTAGTGAAATTATAAATTTTTCCTTAGTGTCACCTCCCTTGTAAAAATTGAGTCATACATACAGGGCTCGCTTCAGATTTTTCATTCTCTCCCATTATTAACTCATTCAATCTACATTGAACCCTATAAAGAGTTAAGGGAGAAAGAAAGAGAGTTAGGGCCAGCGTAGACTTTTCCACTGGCTGTAATAAAACGATTACTGCTAGGCGTCCAGCACTTGCGGTTTAGGGGGAGATATCCCGATATCGGGAGATATCCCGATATCTCCCCCTAAACCGCAAGTGCTGGACGCCTAGCAGTAATCGTTTTATTACAGCCAGTGGAAAAGTCTACGCTGCACCATAAAAGAGATATTTTTTACTAGTTTCTAAGATCTAGTCGCGTTTACCGAACCATACAAATTCGCCTTATGCCCACATCCATATGTCGGATGAGATAGGAATTTGATTTTGCACACACTAACAAGTATTCATTATGCAATGAGGTTGGATACCAGGGGTCGTCAAAGCGCAACCGATCTTCCAGAACCAGTTGTTTAATACATTCCGGACCGCGGGTAGTTCGTTAGGCGAGGGTAACCAATCAGCATGAAATCAAGTCCAAGATTCTTTTATTCGAGTTGCCATTAGGAAGCAACGTAATTGCGTCATTAAAATCTCGCCTACCGCGATCCGAAATGCGCAATGACCAGAACTCGGAGGTCTGGGGCTCAGCGGGAGTAACCTTGATGGCAGACCACAGAGATCATCATAGAGGTAGTGTTTGATGAGTGTGTTTAGGCATGGCAACCCTGCGTGCCAAAATAGTGAGTGGCAAAAAGAAATTCGTAACATAGGATGTCTCATAGCCGGCTGGATTTTGGAGAGAAGATATCGCTCTCTTTCTCTCAGAAAAAAAGATTGGGAAAGGTGACCAAAGATTGTCTACCCGATGACGAATCGTTAAGTGAAGGAGGGGGAATTTCTCCATCTCAGTGATTTTTCAGTTGTAACGATTTTAAAACACCTCGGTCTTCTAAAGAACGACTATCAACTGTATTTTTGGTTTTTTAGGAGTAAAACGTTCAGTAAAAATGCGTCATATTAAGTTAACATGAACCCTCTCATTTCAATTAGATAGTCTGTTTACGAGAGAGAGGCGACAACTAGCTTAAAAGCGTCTCTGTGCATCCTTAAAACTGTCCAAACTGTATCATGCAGCTTGTCTCGTGTCCCATGCTAATCCTATGGAGGGAAACCTCTGCCGGCGGCGAACAGAAAACGCTGTTTACCAATCTGCGTGCTATACCGAGTTGTCGTCTCTCTCTCGTATACAGGCTCTCTAATTTCAATTTGATCCCTTTCTGATGTTCAAACCAGTGTTCACGGATGAAAATCGGTGGTTTAGTAATCGAGTTGGAAAATGAAGTTGGCGAAGCTTATCGGCACAGTTGGCGATTGAGCAACTAGTAGTTTTAGGAATGACTTTGGACATGCAACAAGAGGGAGATATAAAATCTCAAAATGCTAATAATCCATTCGGATACTGCAACTCGCCTGAGTGTTAAATGGTTTGCATGCTTCTGTAAACTAGACGTATAAGATAATGAAATCTCGAAATGGCGGCTGATTGTCGTCCTGACGTCAAGATAGATGTCTCTTTTCCAACAACCCAACTTCACACTAAAATCTTTGATGCCCCACGAATATTTACATAGGTACTCTAATCGGTATAAGATACTTAAGAATCAATCAGAGCATTCGCAAAGTCACTGGTCATATTCGGAGGAATGGCAAACCAATAAGAGCTCTCAAAAACATCTTAACGAGTAGGAACAACTGTAAATATGCTTGGAGCATGGAAGATTTCAGTGCGAAGTTGAGTTGTTGAGAAAGAGTTATCTATCGTGACGCATATCATGCATCACAATTTCGAGCTTCTCAGGCCATATGCATCCAGATGGCCATGGTCATGGTGCAGATGTGCTCAATGTTCTCTCTATGCACAAGTCTTCTACGAGATGGGGTCTGCGCCATTTCGTTGAAGGAAGGGTGTGGAAATTTCGAACTGGAAGTTTTACGAGAAACGGATGAGTGGCCATTTTGTTAACTTTTAATTTGCTCAGTGGGCGAATTCGTTCGAATGAATAACGAATGATGGTCGGGAAAAGAACGCCTCAAAGCCGCATCTTAGGAGAGGATGCCGAATAATGCGCCATTGTAATACCCCTTGGCTTAGAGATGAACTGAAAGCACTTATCTTTGATATCGCAGTGGAAAAAAGAATGGAGGAAAGTACCTATAAATTAGAAAGGAATTGTAGTTCCAGATAAAAGTAAATCTTCGCTGCAGTGTATTTTGAATACGAAAAAATAAGGTTAATACTTCTTTGGTTTTCGTTTCATTCCCTAACAATTGAATCCTTTCAATACCCAAGATTTAGCTTTTTAAACCTAGTATTTTCTAGAGGTACTCTAAGAGTCTTTTTAAGTTATCTTTTATTACATGTATCAAATACATTCTAATCCCACTGAAATAAAAAAGTTAACATCCTATAATCACTTTAAGCTGTGTTTAAAATATCTGATGGTACTGCCGAGGATTTTGAAATAAACCAGTAGATAACGATTTAAGTGGTATGGAGTTATTATGTAAGTACTTACTACCAAACTTTTGTTGGGAAACTAAAGAAAAGAAAGCATTTAAATTCCTGTAAATCCCATTTTATACAAATTAGGTCTTATTTTATTCACAATGTTTAGGGAATTAATACAATACTTTATAGTACTATAGTAAAAATACCATTACTAAATATTATCTTCTTCTACTAAGCAATCGTA
This sequence comes from Tetragnatha versicolor, assembly GCA_024610705.1. Taxonomy (NCBI): domain Eukaryota; kingdom Metazoa; phylum Arthropoda; class Arachnida; order Araneae; family Tetragnathidae; genus Tetragnatha; species Tetragnatha versicolor. The sequence goes on along the minus strand of JANDEH010000007.1, from coordinate 36,846,188 downwards.
AATATCAATAATTTGAAAACAGTTATAATCATCCTCTTTTTCTATTTAAATAAATAATAAATAAATTTTATTGAAAATAAAGGCCACTGGCTTATGCACCAATACTACAAACATTCATAAGCTACAATACATATATATTATCCATAAATAGATTATAATATTAAATACAAATAATTTAGAAGACAAATTTTCTAATAATTGTTACACAACAAAGGAAGCTATAAAAAAGAAAGAGAAACACAAAAAAATACATGTATACAATTTACACACATACAAATTTAAATACCCGAATATATACATAATATTAATTGAAAATGAACAGAGAGTAAGTTAATCAATTTCTTGAACAAAATATTGAACTGCCTTAATAAAATGAAATAAATCAAGGTTAAAACGCTTTTCGGATGATTTTATGTCAAACCATTTGGGATTGGGAAAGTAAGTTTGAGAAAAATTTCCCCGCCAACATACCTAAGGAGATATTTTTGTCTGTAGTATAAGAAAGTTGGGCAGGTACTAAATAGGTGATATACATCCTGAGTTTCCTCGTGGGTGCAGAATGAGCAAACTTGATTGTTTGGATAAAATAAAGGTTTATTATTTATGTCTCTTACAGTCATACTAGCTTTAATTTGAAAGATAGTTCTCTCAATAGAGATGTTGAGATTCATTTTAAAGTATAGGAATGGAAGAAAATCCAATGAAAAATACTTGTAATGTGAAAAATTAGTTGAACTTATAATTTTATTGTAGTCTTCCTGCAATTGATTGCTTGCTATTATTTCAATTATATTGGGTATAGAGCCCGAAATTATGTTTACAGGGCTATAAAAAAGACCAGAAAAGCCATAGGTGTTAAGAATATGCCTCAGTTGCGAGACCCAGTTATAAGGGTTATTAGTATTATCGCTGTTTTTAGCCATTTTTATATAACATTTTTTCATTAATCTCTCCTCGTTCATTTTTAGTAATTTTTGCCAAAATAAAAGTATAGATTTGATTGCGGTTATTTTTATAGGAAAAATACCGGTTTCCCGTCTTATTACATAACCTGGTGTGTTTCGGTTCCTCTTTTTCTATTTTTTAAGACCAAAGAATCAAAATAAATCACAACATCACACAAAAACATGGACCGTATTGGAAAAAAACCCTAAAAACGCGTTTGACATGACAACTTTCTTCATTTATTTGTTTACATTATTTTTTAAAAAGTTTGTTCAATTAAAAGTAAGAGGTAAGAGTAAGTAATTTTTTGAGATAACTTAGTCTCAAAAGTATTTTGAGTTCATCCTTCAAAAACATCATTTTTTGTAACTTCATAATTTCATTACTTTTTTAATTGTGTAATTATATTAACATTATAGTTTTTTAACAAAAATATCTTTTAAGTTTAAAATATCTTTGAACAGAATTTTCTGTATGCATATAATAACTTTTAAATATCATCCATGTCAATAAAAAGGTAAAAAGGTATTATGCATATTTTATGGATGTTGAACAAAAAGGTTTAGTGATTTAAGCCTAACAAATAACAACTCTAGCTATCAGTGTATCTGTATAAACCATAACCGTTAACCCAGTTCCAAACAGTTTGTCTCCCTTGATTTCTTTGTCATTTAGGTAATTTGATAGATATCGTTGAACAAACTGTGTGAAAACAAAAAAGGTTCAACTTTTAACTAAAAAAACTATCGATTGATGACCATCAGAGAGAAACATTTCAGCTGTTTTCAGTCGGTAATTTAAAGAACTTAAGCTTAGATCTCAAATGGTTTCTAAAGAGAAATTTAGTTTTTCAGTGTAAATTATTTGTAACTTGGGAAGTTCTTCAAAAACTATATCCCATATTTTAGGATTAGAGGATGAAATTCTCAGGGGTAGATCCAGGTTTTATACTTTGGGGCCCATTTCATTATTTTTTGTGAAAAATAATGTTTTTTTATGAAAAAGAAATTGTTTTTGTGAAAAAATTAAAGCAGTGATAGTTAGCAGAACAGTGCTTAAAAGTAAAATTGACTCACAAACCAAGAAAATCATGAAAAATTCAAATATTTTGTGAATGTTTTCTTGCAAATTATCACTAAAGCCAATTTGAATATCATGAAAGAGGGGTTTTTATGAATTTATTTTTGTGAAGGGGCAGATTTAAAGAGGAGGAATTTTTGTGAAGGGGCAGCAAAAGGGCCCCGATTTTTGTTTGGGTCAACCCCTGATTCTGTATGGGTAATACAGTGGATTCATGGAAGATCATAGGAGGCAATACCCCCATTTTCAAGAAATTCCAATTTCTTTTCAGTAAAAATTATATTTCCAAATAAATCAGAAACAGCTTACTCCCTCAAGGATTTTACTGTGTACCTCCTTCCCTCCTTAATACGTCCATTATATAATAAGGGGGAGAGGGAGTTATTAAAATTGTGAAATAACATCTGTTTTTCCCTGCTGAAACAATGTTGAAAGAAACCTCAACAATAGGTACTAGATTTCAATTCTTCTTGTCAGTGACATCATAGGGTGGAATTACCTAATTAGTGAGTCAGATATTTCTCTTGCTCGCTCTGTCTTTTTCGACAATTAAGTAAGTGTGCTTTTTCTAATCGAAGCTCCTCCCTCCAACCTGTGATGTCACTGACAAGAAACGTTGAAATCTAGTACAGTAGCAAAAATTTTTGAACATTTAAAATTTGGTTTAATTTTAGCTGAAAACAGAACACTTATGGCATATGGATGAAGAAAGGGTATATAAATGCCTGAAAATCGTATGACGGGATTTGTGAATAGCCCCTTATGAACCCAACCTCAATCACCTCACAGAAACTCAACCAAAATTTCGCACACGGCCGTCTACAAGAGAGAAACGCGAAGCACGAGTCCTTCACGCGCGACCACCCCACTAGTGATGCATCCTAAGGTCAACGAAACAGATAGATGCTCGGGCCTTATGAATGGCTCCCGATGGAAATTGGCCTACTGCAAAAACAACGGCGGCCGTAAACACACACAGGAAGCGAGGAGTATTCCATTCAGTTTTGGGAACCTCGAGTGAATGGAATTCTTCTTCTGAATGTATAAGAGAAGAGGTGTAACCTTGCTGGGGCTACCTTGTGGGAGGAAAGAATGGACCATGATATCTTGAAGATGGCAGTTTTGTAGGTGGTTAGGGTAGCAGTCAGCAGATGGAGTTCGTCTGAGGAAGAAATTGTTGGAAGTTTTTGATATAGGAAGTTGTTTGAGTAAAGAGTTCAAAAAGGGAGACTATCAGGCAGGGTTGGCTGGATTGGACCCAATTGGGTTGGACCCAATGGGTTTTTTCAAAAAAACCCATGTGAAAAAACCCACATTTTGGACCCATTTTTGGGTTTTTTCAAGAAAAATCAAGATTATGGCAGTTCTTTCAAAATTTAATGTGTTTTTTTTAAAGTTTAGGATATTTTTAAAATTTTAATGGGTTTTTTCAAAATTTAAACTCGGTTTTAAAAATTAAATGGTGTTTTTTCAATTTCAGGGAGTTTTTTTAAAAGTTAAAAAGGTTCTTTCATTATTCAGTGGGTTTTATTATTGAATAGGGTTTTTTCAAAATTTAGGACGTTTTAAGTTCAAACTACTAGATATAAAAAATAAAGAAGATTTTTTAAAAATTTCAGTGGGTTTTTTCAAAGTTTAATAGATTGCTTTCAATATTGAATGGGTTTTTTCAAAGTTTAGGATATTTTTTAAATTTTAGTGGGTTTTTTCAAAATTTAAACCAGGTTTCAGTAAATAATGGGCGTTTTTACAATTTCAGTGGGTTTTTTCAAAGTATAAAAACTTTGAAAAAACCCACTTAACTGTGGAAAAACTGACATTATTTTGACAGAACACATTTTACATGGAAAGAACTCACCAAAATTTGAAAAAAACCACTTACTTTAACGGAGAAAACCACTTAATTTTGAAATAACCCACACTTTTTCCGAAAAAACCCAGTTTTATATGGGTTTTTTCAGGGTTTTATTGAAAAAACCCGAAAAAACCCAACCCACTTGGGTTTTTTCAAAAAAACCCGGGTTTTTGCCAACCCTGCTATCAGGAGGAATGCATGATATGACATTAAAAAGCCTCCACCAGAGAGAGAGGCAGGGGGCAACCGCCACACCTAGAAATATGTAAATTTATTATAAAAACCTGCTTTCAAGGGTAAGATTTTCAAAAAGTTTTCAGAGATATTTTCTTAACCCCCCTTTATTAAGTTTACCAATTTTAATATAATTGCAATTTGCTTTTTTGACTTAATGTCACGATCGATTATATGTACAGGGTGTCCCAAAAATGACTGACACATTTTAAAAATCAATAACTAATAACTCAAAAACTAAAAAAGATAAATATACGTGGTTTGCTGCATCCTACACCTAAGACTCCCAGGAGTAGGATGTAACAAACCGTCTATTTTTATCTTTTTTAGTTTTCGAGTTATTAGTGGTTGATTTTTAAAATGTGTCAGTCTTTTTTGGGACACCCTGTATATCATATCGTTTATGATATGAAATCGCTCACAGGAACGGCTGTTCAATAATAAAAAAAGTTTATCAAAATCTTTTAACTCTTCTACTGCCTTATTCTTTCACAAAACAATATAAAGAAATCTATCCCTAATATTATTTACCAAGTCAGTTCAAAATGCTTGGAACACCGTTTTATTTTTATTTTTCACACATTTGGTCCTTTTAAAACTTTAACTGTTTTTATTCCGGTAATAAAATAAAAATGAAATATTTTTTATTAATATATACAAATAGTAAAATTCGTTACTTATTTGGTGCCTTTTAAATCACTAAAATATAAGTTTTTTCAATACAACGTAAAAACGGTCCAGGAATCGGCATTCATATTATTAAATTCCTTCAAATCTTGAAAAAACTTGTTCACCTTTTGGTAATTTTTTAAATTTAAACTGCTGTACACAATTTAAGTAATAAAATACAAGTACAACTACTATAACATTTTCTTTTCAACTTAAACGCAGCCCAGAATTTTTTTCTTAAAAAGAACCAATTGTTTAGCATTAAGTAAAACATAATTAGAAAATGATGAGTTGAAAAAATAAAGCAGTCTATTTCCTGTGACGAATTTGAATAATTTATTTCATTCCTATAAAAATTTCGTATAGAGAGAAAAAAAACTAAAATCCGTTACAAAAAAACTATTTCTTGAGTGAATTTAAAAGAAAATCCAATAAATATTTTTTGGTACTTTAATGAACGAAAATCCAATTATATTTGCTCTTTGAAGATTTTCAAAACTCATATTTCCTTTTATTTTTAGTTTTCAGATGTTTTCAACTGTTTCCTCATTCTTCGAGAATACGACTTATTTTTATTATAGCTAATCATATGGCAGTTTTTGAAATTACATTAAACATGAATTCAAAACTAATTGCAAATCGGTGCCTTTAGTTCATGTAATAACCTAAGTTTATTTTATAAAAGGAATTAACTTCTTCAGAAGAAATATTTATTAAAGAAATCATCCTTTAAAAATACAGTTGAAATTGTAGATACAAAAATATATTCATCAATTCAACTACTACTTAGTGCATCAGTATTTATCGATTTTTAAAAGACATAATGTTTCTTGGAATAATGTAGTACTACTATTGTGGTTTTCAAATAAATTATAAAACACTAATATTTAATCTGTAATTTAAAATAAATAAGAAGGTCAATAATAAAAATAAGTAGGGAAATCAAGCCATGTATGTCAGTTTTTACCTACAATCTTTGTTAATTAAAGTTTTTTAAATCCATATCGTGCCTTGAAATTTTTATAATTTTGGTATAGGGACAATTTTTAAAAGCTTGAATAAAGCAGCTATAGTGCAATTCCATTATCTATTTTGTTAAAATTTATCAAGCTATTGCCCCCTACCCTTGCTAGGGAAAATAAGGAAACAGTTAACCCTTTTTAATAACTAAAAGTTAACAGCTACCCAAACCCCCGCCCCCAACGTTTTTTACAAAACTATCATTAGGTACTTATGTAATTTTAAAATTTTTAATTTAATTAAAAGCTTACTATAATTGAAATAAAAATTAGGCACTGTCGGCCACTGTATAGCTCCTCGAAAGTAACAACTCATTTCTACCGAAATTCACTAATATACTTTAGCATGGGTGTGAGCATGGGTCAACTTTCGTGGATATAGACACTCCGTAAAAAATTAATATACTTTATTTAATATTTGTTTATTAACTAATTTTTTAAAACAATTTAAATTTATGGATTTTAATTAAAATCTAACTTAATTTGAGTTAAAAAAATTAATATACTTAATTTAATATTTACTAATTAACTAATTTTTAAATGAAACATTTTAAATTTAGGGACTTTCGAATATTCAGTCTTACGTAAGCATCCCTCATACCCCCCTTCCACAGCTTTTACTTTCTATTGGCTGAGAGATTCCCGTACACAAACTGTAAAGATCGGACACCCATGAATTCACACTAGCTTTACCAGCGTTGTGTAAATTTGGCCCCATACGAACAATAAACTTTCTTTAAAGAAAGCTGGTTTACATCGCTGCTCGATGCATACCAGATTTGAAAAATCATCCCCATTTTGGCGCACTTGAGCCCTCCCTTAAATTCCTCCGGTCATCGGGCCTCCCCCGCGGCCGTCCTTGGCACCTGTCCAGGCGTCCGCGATTGGACAGCGGCCATAAAATATCTCGGACCCGCTTTTATTGTTTTCCACCGGCCGTTTGTCTCCTTCTTCCCAGACAATCATCCTCGTTTATCGAGTGTGCGACGAGGGGCAAAAAAAAGGACATCGACTGTGTCGGTTGGGATCTCGGTAGCGTGGTGGGTGTTAGGAGAAAAAAGGAATTGAAAGGAAAAAATTGAGGTGGTAAAAGCTGATTTTGTAAGTGCCTTCTCAACACCCTAAAAACGAAATTTTCTATGAGTAGATTTATGGGGGGTTAAAACGGAGCAACTCCCCACCCCAATGGAAATCCCATTTTTAATGGTAAAGAATGTTTTAAATTTTTTTTGTCGTGTCTAAGATGAAATACAAAAAAGAAACGTGATTTAGAGACTAGAATTTAATAATGTGCGTTAAATTTGACCATGAGCATTAATGACGGCCCTGGCGATCTGTTCAGTTCAATGGCGTCGTCATACAGATCCATAGCAAATGGCTTTCTCAAATCCGAACTAATGGCTGGGCAGGCAAAAATGTGAGTCGGGGAATGTTTTCAATGCTATCCCCTTAACCACCCCAAGCATTAAAGTTTTACATCTCTCCCCCTCAAGGTTCTAAATCAAATCCGCCCATGAGTAGAATGAATACTTCAGGATTTCACTGTATAACCTATTTATTAAGACCCAATTTAATAATGGTATTTGTTTTTTTTATTTTTGAATTAATGATAAAACCTGTATATTTTTTATGTTTTTACACCAGACCCTCTCTTAACCGGGTACTGCATAACCCATTCTCCATTTTAACTGATTTCAAATAATTTATAAGTACGTTTTAAAAATATATTTATATATAAGTTTAAACTCCCCTATATCTCTTAACTATGGAAGAACTTCAATTGCAACAATTCAATAGATAATTTTAATTTCTCCTCTTCAACCGTATTTGGGATAACCACCCTACACCCGATCCCATCAATATCGTTTAAAAGGGATGCTGCTGGAATATTTCACTAAAACAATGCTAAGATATTGCCCAACTAAAAATAATCAAACTTTCATAATAATACCGCTGCTCAAAACAAAAACTCGTTTATTTTTACGAGGGTGAAATACCTATCCTCTCCCCTTATTCGCATCATCATTGTGTTCACCGATCAATCTCTTCTCCCTAGGGAGAAATAGCTAACATAACCTCCAATCCTCTGTGCTATAAGAACGCTGCTTTATGAAAAGCCAGTCAACCACGGTGATGAACGATATATGATGCAAATACGCAAATTTAAATAAACAGTCGAATACAGATATACTCAGCAGAGATCATTTAGTCTGAATCAGATTTAGTGCATAATAAAGAGATAAAGTTTTGGCATTGAGGTTTTGTGTAAGATAAAGATTCGGTCACACAGGGATCTATCATATCTATTGGGGTTTTATGGTTAGAAAGTTTATAGAGTACAAATGGATTTTCAGTGTTGGTGGTATTGGCATTTATTAAAATGGGTGTATGACTTTCCCAAGTCTGTCGTACTCATAACATCAGACCTGTTAACTAAGTTTTCGTTTATAATACTAAAGGAGGTTGTTATTTAGTATCCAAAAACTTCACAGACGTTATTCAAAACTGACCTCGCAAGCCTGCGTCAATGGAATATAAACTATAAATTGCTGTTTTCAAAGCTATAACTTCATAAACCTATACGTAGCTTTATAATGCATTTTGGATAGCTTCTGATATAAAACTGTGGTTAAAGAAAATAGTATACTGCATTCATAACAGAAAATTTTACAGTATTTTCCTTTATCACAAAATATTTGTATCTATTCTTCTATAGAAGGGCGGAAGTTTATCGGACTAAAACGACTTCATAATCATTAAAGTACAAGATTTGTAAATTCGTTTTATGCATTTATGAGTCTGAAAAGAAAATTTCAATTCTTAAATATTTAAAAATTTTCTAAGGATGATTCATTAGTCTTCTGATTTAAGTGCAGAAGAGTTCACCTGGATCTAATGACCGCAACCTAAGTGGATTCACTTTTGCTATACATGAAATTAATCCGCATCACTATAAAACTTTCACTTTGGTACTAATAAGACAATATCCGAAGGGCATATTTGTCAATACCAAAGACGATTCGACTATACCGAACGTTAGAGGGAAAACCCAGCTCCGAGCAAGCGCAAAACTCCGGCTGTCATCCAATTCGAATTAATTCCCTGCCCATGAATATTAATCCCCTTTGTGTTCGCTGTTTACAAACCATCGCCCCAGCAGCAGCCTACAAAACACACTCTCACTCAAAAGGCGTCATTACATAAGCCAGAAAAAACCACCGATACTCGCATTGTCCAAAAAAGACAGCCATAAAGCCTGCCTCTCCTATGGCTGTAGCCAAGAGCCCATGACGAAAGCGATTTTTGACAGGATGCTAGAAATTTAAGGGTGTTATTTATCATGTCTTCGTTTTTTTCCCTCCTTAACCCCTAATAGAACAAAAAAAATTATTATTACGATATCCAGGAGGAGAGAGAGGACATTTAAAAGCTTCCCGTGGTTGGGGACATTCGGCGTTTGTCATTTTTATTATGTATTCCTCTGCCGCAGTTTGCTTGTCTCCCTCTCAACGCCTGGGCTGTCAAAAACAGTAAAACTTTAGCATCACAGCGCGGTAAATAACGCAGGACAGATAGCTGCTGCTGCTGCTTCCATAGCCCCCGCTTACAATGGAGATGACTCCATCTCGGAGTGGTGTCGATTTTCGTCAGAAGTGTGTTTCGGAGAACGCGCTCCGCCTTCGACCTCAGAATTTTTTATTTTACAAATAATCTTATGGTGTTCTTTCTTGCTGGGTTCCAAGGTTTTGCTGTTCACCCTGATGCATCTTCTAATATCAAGGTTCTTTTATGGTTGCGCTAATAATGTTTAGCGCCCCTCTTTGTCACACATAGGAATATGTTTTTTATCACCCTCCATAGAGTTTACCCTTAACTTTAATTTTTTATTCATAGTTTAATTTATATATTAAATCTTCTCTTTTTGCGTCTCACAGGTAAAAAATCTGTTTAATAATGGATTTAATAGGGATATGATATAAATTGTGTACTACGAGTAATTATATTTGGCAAATTAGTTGTTGATTTTCATGTTTCTCAGATATCGTATTGTAGCATTATTTTCAAAAAAGTTAAAATATACTTAGTTCTCTCTCATCATCCGAAAATAAAATCCCCCCTTGAACACTATTTTTCATTAAATTAGTTAAAGCTCCAATCTAGCATGTGAAATATTTATTTCAACAGAATAATCCATAGCAAATGTGTCCGTTAATGAGTTGTATTTAATTTATAAATTCAACCTTAATTTTAAGTAATGGATACAGTTTGATAAAAACTGTAAGTGTAAAAAATTATATTCAAGCTTTTAAAAAGGACCAAACACATTATTAAATAATCTAAGTGTAATATATTAAAATTAAATCCAATAAATTCACTCAAATTTCCTCTTTCGTCCATTTAAAAACTAAAATAGCAATCAAAATAATCTCATACCCCTAAAATTCATAAAACTGAATTCACAAGTGACATATTCCGTATGGAAAAAATCATTCTATAGATTTTTATTTCAATTTTAATGTGCGAAAGAAAAACCCATGGGATGCAAACAGTAGTGGAATTTTGACGCGTTTGTTTTGATTGCATCTCCATTTGTTTTAATAAAGTGCGTTTTTAAAATTTCAATTTCAATTACTTTTTTTGCATCGAGAATTATTGAAAGTTAAACAACATCTAGCACCATGAATTGTGGCGTCACAGAAGTTTTCAAGCATTTCTAAAAAGAAGACTTTTTGAAAATATTTTTTATTTTAAAAATTGGATAATTTCTCTGAAATTTTTCATGAAGATATAGATAAAAAAATTACATATCAATTTAAGTTTCATATTGCTTTTTTTAATTCCTGAAAATTATGAATAAAAATATCGAAATAATTAATAATATAATATTATTTAAAACATTTTTATTAAAGTGTATCTAATGTGTAAAACCAAACTTCTCTCCTCCCTCTACGCCAAAAATTTTTTCAACTTTGATATTTCTTAATTAAAACTTGGGAAGTAAACTAACTCCACCGAAACGAATGAGTAAATTTATACTCACTTCAGTGGATTTCAATACTTGCAGCGACATCTATTATGAAAGGGAAACACTATATTTCAAAATTTGAAATTATTTTTCTAATATTAATTTAAGAAATTGTTATTTTTTATTTAAAGGAGCTAGCATACAAAAAATTATTTAATTTTTCAAAAGGTCATTCATTATCCAAGTATTTTTTAACATTTCAAGTTATCTTCAGCTATACATGTTACAATATTATCAGTTCATTGCTCCTTTCAATCTTCATATTTATGTATAAATTGTACAATTAATTTTACTGTTGTTAAATATGAGATAGTCCTTTAAATGCTAGAGGTAGCCTTAGAAAGATAACTAATTAATCAATTGAATTAGATAATTTCTTACTCACATAAAAAGACATGATATTTTATATATATATATTTTTTATATAGACATATTATTGGCAAGGCTTAATAAATGCAGAAGATACCAAAACTCTGTGTCCGTTCCGGTAACCTCTCTATAAGAGATTTTGAATACCCCTCCCCCTACTCCTACACACCCAGTTTTATTACCTTAGCCAGACGTCAGACCTCTCTAAGCCTAAGGTACAAAAAATTATCAAGTATTATTCAATATTATTTCTTAATTTATATGCAAAATTAAAAACGTTTTTTAATTCTCTTTTTTTACTCAAAAAAATGCAGTTAAAGGACATTTTGCAACTGATGAACGACATTTTTTATAAAGCTACTATACAACCAGCGTACTTTTTGAGCTACTTATTCAATTCCTCTCATAAAAATTGACCATTTATGAAGATATTCAATTCCTTACATAAACATATTAAACTTTATCAAGATATATATAAAATTATCGAAACTTTAAAATGACATTTAGATTTACAACTAGGGGGCTATCGCCCCCTGCTCGCTATCGCTCTCCAACCCCAGAATTGGTCTTGAGAATTCAACGTAAAAAACGATATTTCAACGTAAATTCAACGAACTTCAACCCCCTCTCCTGGCTTTGTTTGGGGACCAAATGACATGAAAATTGTTTTTTGGGGGTTTTAGGGGGTGCTCTTTCAGAATCGGGAATAATATTTGATGTCGCCCATAGAAAAACGAAAGTTGGTGTTTCGTTTAATATGAAGACGACCCCCTAAGAACTTGAAAAATTGTCTGTGTATATGTTACAGTTAAAGTCCGGAAATCAGTTAATTTACAGATAACCTAGGTAATTTGCAGATTAACGAGGGTGATCCGTTAAAGAGCGAATTTTTTTCAATTTCTAAGATTACCTAGGTAATCTTGAAATTACCTAGGTATTCTGCACCCTACCGACTAGACACTCGTTAATCTGCATACTACCTGTAATCAGTTATTTTACATATTAACGAGGGTGATCCGTTAAAGTACAAAATTTTATTTTATTTTATAAAAAGTTTAAGGAGGTTGGGGGGGCTGCCGCCCCCCCAAACCCCCCTGCCCTAACTATAACCAAACTCGTTTTGGGGGTAAACAGTAACAATGACGAATCAAAAAAGGGGGATCGGTACTTTTTTCATATTACACAAAACACGCAAATCCCATAAAAATACAGTCGAATCCGCTTAATGTGATCGCATTTGTCCGATATTAAACTGATAACATTATCCGATTGATAACAATAAGCGATTTCCTATCAAAAAGTAGCAAACAGTGTAACTAGATTATTTGCTTTAATATTAAAATTATGTAACCTTAATTAATGTTTTCAAAACAATTTTACACTATATATGTACTTGGCAACTCAAAATTTTTAGGGTAAAATATAAAAGTAGTCCAATTAATAAAAATAAAATAATCGCTTCCTTTGTATTTTCATTTACGTTGACACACCTATATGCGATTCCGCTCATAAATTTGTTTTCTTTGGACTTCTAGACAAGATATCATCGGAATTTTTCAAAATTTTACATAGAAAAGGCTCAGAAACATAAAAAAACAAGAAAAAAAATAAAAATCTCTCAGCAGAAACATCTGCAAGGCGCCGATGGTGATATCCAATGACAAGCATGGATTCGCCCCCCCCCCTTTAACCGCTTCATCGATGAACCGCTTTCATTCAATGTATGAAGTCAGAACATAGAGAGTCAGAAGGGTCGGAGAACATTGAATGTTTATTTTTCTAACATTCAGGGAAAAGAAACATAGCATACCAGTGCAACTGTGAACTTATACTGAGTTTCAGAAAAAAGAAATTAACCTTCAAAATGAAACTCGAAAGCAGGCGTTTTTTAGGGGATATGGACAAATTTCGATAACATTAAGCGGCCTGTTGATGCATAGTTGATCACAATAAACGATTTATTTTACATTAAATTAAATAGGAATGATCGGGACCTGTTGATTTCGATAACATTATCCGATTGATAACATTAACCGTGATCACATTAAGCGGACTCGACTGTAGTAATGAAATAGCAATTTTAAAACTAGAATATAAAAACAATAATAATAGAATATTAAAGTACCAACTGAGATTTGTATCAATTGTGGTTTTCGATCTCGATTTGACAGCGTATTTCAATGAGCACTTACACTAGCAAATCTTAATGAAAGCGCGGTGTAATCGGCTGGCAGCCTGCCCTGAACTATTGCTAGGATTCGCGATCGATTACATATGTTAAACCCTTTCCCAGGTTCCAGCGATTGTTGAATTAACGTTTGTTGAAAAGATATTTCAACAGCTGGGACATTTGCTTTCGTTAAAAGTAATCTCTGTCACTCTGAAGTCGGAGCTTCAACACAATTGTTTCAAAATACCCGTTTTTGTAGTAATATACTGTACTAAATTATGTAAATTTACAGTACTTACTTGCTTGTATTATTTTGTTTTAACATTCAACATGACAACTACCAGTGCTACGCACTAAATTTGAAATCAAAACACCAAATATGACAACAAACTACGTATTGAAACCCAACTGCGCAGGGGTAAGCGCATGTCGCAGTGAGCACCTCAACATTTTAACAGAAAGTATTGAACGAAACAAACTATTTTGAACTTTAACTATCAAGAGGCCGTTATAGTGTAGATTCCCTAGGTAAAATGCGAAAAACTCAAAAATCCGCACATTAACGACAGAAATCAGTTAATCTTAAGTTTACCTAGGTATTCTTCAGAATAACTAATTATCAACTTTAGCGGTAACATATAGAACACTTCAAATCATGAAAAATTATACCTTATTTGTCTTTATATCACAAGCCGTTCCGGAGATATAGGGTCTAAGTCGATTTTTTTTCCAGTATTGTATACATAGATATTCAATTTCCTACATAAAGTTATCAAAAATTTGTCAAAGTCTTCTTTTTACAAAACATTATCAAAAATTTATAATTATAATTAATTATTATTTAATTTTCCATGAAATTTTTCTCACACTCAAACAACTATACAATGCTTTCAAAGAGATAAAATTACGCATTGATAACAATCATAATATAGCTTAAAATCCAAACCAAAATCCCAGGAAGATACACAACAAATATTTACCACTCCTAAAAAAACCTCACGAGACAAATCCGCAATGCAACAAAACGAAACTCGACTCGACCTTCATCGTCGAAACGACCCCCCCCATACAGAAAAAAAAACCCAACCCTTTGGTAAAAGGGGAGAAAAAACCAGCACCCCACGCAACAACGCAGGAGGGGCACCAGTTTAACAAAGCGAAAAGAGGTTTCTGTTTCAGGGATATCGAAAATAAACCGGGACCACCGTGCCCGTAGAGTCGCTTTGCATATCGATTCCCGGGTCGGAACCCTACCTCATTGCCTCACTTCGATATTCATTTTTAAAACCACGTTCTCTGGCGGGACGACATTTTCCTTCGCGACTCCCGGAATCTCAACTAAGCCTAATGTCGGGAGGAAGGGGGCAAGAATGTAAATATCTTCTTACGTACAGTAAAACTTTTGACGACTTGCCAAATCGTGTTCTCTTGTTTCTGGAAAAGTTTTGTGGGGGGTTGGTGGAATTTTAAAACTTTTCGGGGAGAACCCCTTCCCCTCCCTTCGATCTTTTAATAGAGGGGGTTGAGTGGACCCGAGTTTCGAACGAGTTCTCGGGACTTTGTGCTAAGAAGTTTGCGGTTTGCAATGGCAGTAAGATTTTTAATTAGTTTCGTAAAGTAACAGGTGTGAATAGCAATATTTGATGTGTGTGGGATTTCTCAAGTTCTTGTTGGTAACCAAAAGATGTAACATTGGATTAGATATTAACTTCATCTTTGAACATACAAAATGTTTGAAAGATTCTACCCCCTTTTGCACAGCACATTTTAGTTTAAAATATATTAAATTAAAATTCAATGAAATTCTTCTCGAATTCGTGCCTTTATTACGAAGTTCAAGGAGACCAACAAGACTAATCACCGATTCACAAGAAGTGAAAGGGCAATGGCGCTCTTAAAAAAATTAGGAATCACCCAAGGAAATTAAATTATCCGTGCAAGGCAGCCATGCATGGGTATAAAAGCTCTCGAAGTCAAAAATACTAAACATTCAACAAATGCTAAAGGTAAAGGGATGCTGAAGAGCAGAAAGATGATCAAGAGTAAAGGGACGCCTAAATTAAGAGAAGACAAAGGACAAAGGGAAACAGATAAGTGTAAGGAGATAAAGAGTGAAGGATGTTGATGATCAAAGAGATGCTCAGTAACAAAGAGATGTTGAAGTACGAAGGGATAATAAAGGGTAAAGATATATGCTCAAGACAAGCTCAAACGAACAAGGGAATGATCAAGAGCAGAGGGAGATGCTCAAGAAAAGGTATTCCCAGAGTACAGGGGTGCTTAAGAACCTTTAATCTCGAATAATATTGAGAGAAAAGGAATGCTCTGGAGTTACAGGAAAGCTCAAGAGCAAAAGAATGGTGATTTTTATGTGACTTTATATGAACGGAGACCGGTTCTTAGTGATACAGAGTAAAGGTGATCCGTAAATGAGGCTGTCCGCAAAATTCCTCGAGTTAGAACTGCTAAACTGGATGGGAAAAATTTGTTGTTTGGTGGTTTTAAGGTAGTATAGCACTGTTCATCTGATCGACGGACAAAATTTAATAACTTTTTTATTTATTCTATTAAGACCAGTCTGTAAATTGGAATTATTGTTCGATATCAGCATTTATTACATATGAATATGGATCATTATATATGAAACATCAATTAGTGTATGTAACACGCCATGATAACACTCCAATGACTAAATTTAAATTTAAGTGTCGAAAAATCAAAGCTTCATAGAGGATTTTCTCATCATAGCTAGTATCTCCAATCCCCTACAGTTCCTTCTCCCTAACCAACGTAACTCACTTAATAGCACCACTACCTAAAAAAGACGGATTTACCCTCTATAACAGACACACACACTCACATTCAACAGGTAGAAAAGATCCACAATCGACTGCGTGTCGTATTTACATCCATTAAAGACTCCCCCTCCCCCACATCTACGAAGAACCCTACCGAGCAAGAACATCCCAAAAAGTTTCATTTACTCTCACAACACGCCAAAAAAAGCTCTAAAACCTCGGAAAATAAGCAACTTATAAAAAAAGTTGCATGGATGTGTGGTGCAAAATAATACATGTACAATCCATTCATCCCTTCCCTTACAGTACACGAAAAGCAAGAAGAGTCCCTTCCCCGGAATTTCCGTTTTCTTCCCTCCCCCAGGGGGCGTCTCAGGAGCATCTCCGGTTTTGCATACACGTCCCTTTTCGCACCGGAAAAGGACTGACTCCCCCCAACAGAGAGTCTCCTTCGTTATAAAACTAATTTCCCATGGGAAATTAGCAGCAAGTGTATGTTTGTTACTACTTCTCAACGCCACTCCTTTCACCTTTTTTTTGTCGGCTCACGCGTTATTATTGTTGTTATTATTATTATTATCATTTCCCCCTCCTTTTAACAATTTTTCCGCTTCTCTCCCGATATACCCGTACGGGAGAGTGTTTAATTTTCGTCCCGCTTTATTTATTCGTTTTATTACTGTCGCGGGTCTTGTGTGCATCTTTCTTTTTTTTCTAACAGCTGGTCTCCGTTGGGGAGAGGCAGTGTTTTTCAGTGAGCTAGCTATCTTATGTGCATCAATTTTGATAAAGTGCGCGGAATAAGAGAGGGAATAAATATGGAGCCGAGAAGTCAAAGCTAATAGGCGTCTCTTTCAATTATTCAAGCTCTAATTTGGACCGAACGAGCTGGCTGTGGCAAGGGGTGGTGGGGATTGTAGAGTAAGTAAATGAAGTTGACAGGAGGGGAAATGAGACTTTTAGAACAAAGAATATTACTCTTAAGGTCTACTCAAAAAACACTGCCTTGTTCTGTTTTTGTTATAAACATGCATTCTCTTAACTCTAATTCTTTTAACAGTACAAAGCATGAATAAAATACCAGAAGGAATTTTTTTAAACTTTTGAATCGCGATTACATTTGAGTGGGTTATAAGCCAAATATTCAAAGCCTACTATTCAAATATTTCTATAAGTTAATCAATAATTTACTCCTAATACAGATTTTAATAATTATAAATAGTTATACACAATAATTATAAATCTATGTGATAGTAAGCGTAATATAATTATACAGGGTGTCGCACGAAAAGTGGTCCAACCCCTTTAACTTTTGAACCCCTACAGATATAGTCATGAAAGTGGGGTCTAGGTATAGTAAAGTGACCATGCCCTATCCAATGAGACAACTTTCAACGCCCTCTAGTGGAAACTTAAGGAGTTATAATTTTTATTTCAAAAACTATTTGATGTATGTGAAAAAGTTAGTGACTAAGTTGTAGAGCATCATCTATTCAGTAGGAAAAGACTCCATAAGCAGAAAAATATCTTGAAAAAAAACTAAAACCCCTAAAGCGCACACTCAATTAGGTTAAATTTAGGTTTTAAAACGCCCTTCACGGGGCGAAAATGAGAAATTTTCAATTTAATGGACTAAGAATACTTTTAGTTATTTACTTAAGTCATAAAAATGAAAATTTCTAATTTTCGCTATGTGAGGAGCGTTTTAAGTTTTAAGACGTAAAAACTACGTAAATTCAACCTAATTGAGAGTGCGTTTTAGGGGTTTTATTCAAGATATTTTTCTGCTAAAGGTGTCTTTTCCCTACTGAATCGATGATGCTCTACAACTAAGTCACTGACTTTTTACACATACCTCAAATAGTTTTTAAAATAAAAATTATAACTCCTAAAGTTTCCGCTAGAGGACGTTGAAAGCTGTCTTATCGGATATGGCATGTTCACTTTACTTTACCAAGACCCCACTTTCATGACTATATCTGTAGGTTAATTCAAAAGTTAAAGGGTGTGGCCACTTTTCTTGGGACACCCTGTATTGTACACATTTATTATCATACATATTTGTTATTTATTATCACATAGATTTATATTTTACATCCTACCATAAAGAAATCGGTGCTGCAAATGAAGATTTAATCTCTAAAACTTTATTATACGTCCCCATTCAATCTACCGACTAAGTTATAAAAATGATTTTAAGTTAACCTTTGAGTTGGCTTATGTGAAGGGACGCGTTTCTGTAAAACTCGTTTTGCTGCAAGCCTCTTCTTAAGGCAGCAAAGCCAATTGACAGGTTACGCCTGGATGTTGTTTTTTAGTAAGGATCATATCGTGCTTGGCAAATCAACCCCACGCAAATTCTAAAATGAAAGTCTGAGGATAAATATTCCTAAACACATATCTGTTACATCATAATATAGTATATAAGTTGTGGCGGTAATGTATTTGAAACTAAAAGATTTTCATAAAACAAGGTTTTTCAATGTAATCGTTGAAAAGTAAATTTCAGACTTGTTTTTATCACCTTCTTTACGACTATATTTGATTAACATTTATTTTCTACAGATAATGTAAAAATAAAAGCTTATTAAAACTAAAAATCTGTAGTTTAGTTATCATTTTCCATTTAAAAAAATTTAAAAAAAACAACTTTTGGTACTTATGTCCCGAAAACGTTAACATTAGTCTAGTCTACCTAGACAGTGAATCCGAAAAGCTTAACTTAATATCATAGAATATGCCGCTGAATCTGACTGTCACTGAACGGTCAACGGGATAAAACTTAAGAATCAAACTTTTTATCGAGTGTATTTTAAATTGTTTATAATGTGTACAATACTGGCAAAAAAAATCGACTCAGACCCTATATCTCCGGAACGGCTTGTGATATAAAGACAAATAAGGTATCATTTTTCATGATTTGAAGTATTCTATATACAGAAAATTTTTCAAGTTCTTAGGGGTCGTCTTCATATTAAACGAAGCACCAACTTTCGTTTTTCCTATGGAAACTATCAAAGATTATTCCAGATTCTGAAAGAGCACCCTCTAAAACCCCCCAAAACCAGTTTTCATGCCATTTGGTCCCCAGATGAAGCCAGGAGTGGGGGTTGAAGTTCGTCGCATTTACGTTGAAATCTCGTTTTTTACGTTGAATTCTCGATTTTGATCCTTTCAACCATCAACCCCGCAGGATCAAAATCGAGAATTCAACGTAAAAAACGAGATTTCAACGTAAATTCGACGAACTTCAACCCCAACTCCTGGCTTCATTTGGGGACCAAATGGCATGAAAACTGGTTTTGGGGGGTTTTAGAGGGTGCTCTTTCAGAATCTGGAATAATCTTTGGTGGTTTCCATAGGAAAAACGAAAGTTGGTGCTTCGTTTAATATGAAGACGACCCCCTAAGAACTTGAAAAATTTTCTGTATATAGAATACTTCAAATCATGAAAAATGATACCTTATTTGTTTTTATATCACAAGCCGTTCCGGAGATATAGGGTCTGAGTCGATTTTTTTTGCCAGTATTGTACATGAGCTATTTTTATTGGTTTTGTGAAAATTAATATCAATCACACACACAAATACCATATTAGTGGGTAACGTACGATATCGGCGCATGTGATATTTGATAATTTTCACGCTAAATTTGGCACAGATTTTGAGTATGCAGAACGTTGATTTCATGTGCTTATGACATAATTGAGCAGTTCTAATAGTATCCTGTTCCAAAACAGGCCGCTATTCGGTGATACGAGTGACATTTTATGGATTTTCCACCAATCGAACAAAAACTTCCCAATAATAAGTGTTCTCTAGCGTTCGTTTAAACCCTTCATCTGAGAGAAAAGTTTTAATGAGGAAGTTTCATGATTTTTTTATTTATTTTTTTAATCGATTGTTCTTGCAAGAATAAACTACCCAAAATTAAGGCCGATCGAGAAATTTTTTGATTGCAAAAAAATTAACAAAAATCCCCTTTTTTAAAGCGAGCGAAAACGCTAAGAGTTTGGGATGTGACGTCATGGTACGGTGACCATTGTTGGAAAGCAGCGGAGTTGATGGTATGATTGTTGACGTCATCGTACGGTGTTTTCACTTAGCATTTTCAGTTATGTGTTTTGTTTTCGACTTTTAAATTAAAATATTTAATTACTTGTACATTTTTTTGAAAAAATAGACTAGATATTTCATTTTACCATACAAAAAAACCATACGGAACACTTGAATGTTTATGAAAATCTGACACATGCAACTTCCTTATTGCTATTATTATTGTTTGGTTTATTTTCTTTATTTTTGTATCGACTGTTTTTCTCAGAAATGCAAAGGTTACGTTCTAGGGGTAGAAAACGAAAAAAAAGGTGACGAATTTTTGCCATTTTTTCGAATTTTCACAATGATCCGTCAAAAAAATTTTGTTGGCAAACCTCAGATTCGGATTCAGCACCCCAAAAAACATACAGATAGCTAAAAATATCTTCTACCCCAAAATTTTCCCAAAATAAATACTATTTGACTGGACTATATAAGTAAGGTAAATGTGGGTATAGAGGACACTGTACCAAATAGTGGCCACCTAGCTGATTAATTTTAAATAGAACGAGTTAAAGACATCAAACAGGGTCAAAATCCATAGGCATAGTAGTAGATTGTACAATCAGGTAAGCTGGTAAATTACCACAGATCAGCATGGGAAGGATATTTAAATATTTGAAAATAACAACATCGGCCGAGTGACTGAAATTTGATTTTGCTTATTGAAACGCGTAAGGAAACGGTTATGTCAGAACTGATTTTTTTTATTTCCAGTGGGCCCTCGCATATTCGCGGTTGAGTAATGTTACCCCCAAATATTCGATCTCAAAGTTTTTTAGCAATGTAACTTGCATATTTGGCAGAAAAGATATAATTGTTCGATTCTGGTATTTATTATGTAAAACTATTTTGAAAAGCATTCTACTAAGCAAGTTTTCCGACTTGTAACCCTTTTGGTATAGTGACTAGAATAAGGTCTATTCCTAGGCCTTATTCTAGTCACTATACTTTTGGTATTTACTACAAATTATTTTAAATTACAATTATTTACAGTAATTTATAATTAAAACTACTTTTTGCATGAACCAGTTTTATTATTTATATGTAATAAATGACGGAATCGAACCATTACATCTGCTATATTATCATATATGCGCGTTTTAAAACTGGGTTCGTTATTCGCGGTATATTTTGGAACGTAACTACCGCGAATAACGAGGGAACACTGTATAACCGTTTGTTTGACTTTTAAATTTATATTACGATAAAGAAGACTGTATAAATTATACTGAATAACATTTATTTGAAAATTTTGACTTTACGAGGATTCATAGGGGTGGCCACTTACTCAACACATTAACAGATTTTCCAATAGTAGCCACCGCAATGGCTTCTAATTAGTGATGCAAGGGCGGGAAAAATCCGGTTTTTTGGGTTTATTCCATGTTTAAACCCGGGTGTTATGGTTTTTTGGGTTTATTCCCGGGATTAAACCCAAAAAACCGGGTTTATTCCCGCCCTTGCATTACTACTTCTAATAGAAACATAAATAATATTTAATTTGAATCAGTTTTTCTTCATAAACTGTTGATTGTGCTTTAAAATGAATGTTGTATGAATTTGGTTTCTTTCTGGCTTCGGGAACCAAGGTTTCTAAAACATTGAACTACATGAGGTTTAAAAGACCTCAAGCATCCCCGAAACAATTGTATATTTTAATGTTTTAAGTTGCAATTAAAAATCGTTCTTTTAAACCTCATTCATATTTTGCAACGTATGGATTTTATTCATTGATATTGAACTACAAGCTAAATTCCTCTCAAATCAGCTGATTGACTCCATTTTCTTAAAAATTGCATTAATCCTATTGACATTTCTAAACACACAACATAATTACAATTTATCTGCATTTCTTAACTATTTAAACTTATGGTTATCCTCATAGATATCAATAAATCAATCTCACTAACACAAGAGACCAAATCAAAATCTTAGCAAAAAAATTTATTGTAAAAACATTCAACAAATAATGCTTTTTTCATGGGTCATTTTCAAAATTTGCTTACATTTGCTGTCCCGAATTTAAAACATGAAAATTAAACAATTAATCATTATTAAAATTTCTGTTTAAACTTTGATTTAGGTAAAGTAGACTAAATGAAATATTTCTAGCTTTTAATTGATAAGAAAAGCTTTAAAATTATGTAAATAAAGATATTTAAAAATACGAAAATAGCCAAAAACGCTTGTCCCTAACGATTTTCACGAAATTAAAAGCAGTTTTATTGCTATTTAGTTTGACTTTTTGAAAGAAAAAACGATAAATATCAAAATTATGAACTATTAAAAGGTTATTATAATTGTAAAAATTAATTTTTTGAATTTAATATTTTTACAAATCAATAAAATATTTTGTCCCTCACTTTATGTCAACTCCCGTTACAGGCGAATTAATTTTAAAAAATATCATAATAATTTTGCTTTAAAAATATAGAAACACATTTCAAACGATTGTTTGTTTACTTTAGAATATATTTAAACCGTGTTTTTATTCTTCGGCTCGAAAACTATCGTGTTTTCAAAGAAATTATCTGTCGTCAAGGTAGCGTATTTTTATTAATGTCAACTCCCGTTACGGTAATTTTTAATATTAAATAAACTTTTTTGGAAATTTTAACCCCAGAAATATAGTTATTTATTGATATAAATAGGATATATGGATATTTATTTGTTTCCAACCATGCATGTATGTTTTATTCTGTCATTTTATTAAAAATGTCAACTCCCGTTACCTGTCAACTCCCGTTACTATTATGTCATTGATTTTGAAAGTAGTATCCACAACTTTCCCTTTTTACGAAGGATTTGACATTTCTCGTTTGATTTATCGTTAATTTCATTAAAAAAAAGGTCTTGCATATTTTATTTAAAGAGAAATAATTGTATTTTATATAATACACATAACTATTTTAGTTTAGGTCTTGTTTTTGCCTTATATATGTAAAGCACGGAAGTGTGCAAATTGATAACTTGGGATATTTTTTACATTATGCCATGCCGTCGCGTTGCACAGCACAATGCGAGTTTAAAAATGATTTGTAACTAATTTTGTAGGTCAGATATAAACTTATTTCTAGAAGTAAAATATTCTACAGTAAAGCACCGTTTATACGTCTCTCATTTATACGTCTTTTACATTTATACATCGTTTTCGCTAAGTCCCAATTCATTCAAATAATCAAAATTGTTTTCAATTATACGTCTTTTCATTTATACGTCGTTTTACGTCGGTCCCTTGAAAGACGTATAAACGGTGCTTTACTGTATTTATTTTCATAAGGTTCGTTTCATTGTTTCTCGAACTCAAAGAGAGCAGCTGATTTCATAGGATTTTACCTACTATGGGCACTAACACATAATACATAACACAATAATTATTATATTACACAAAACTATGGGCAAAAGTGTATGATTAACTGCTGTTCCATATACTTGAAACATATATAAAAACTACTATATTAATATTATTACGAAATTATGAAGTTTGAAAAAAAACATTTTAATTCTGAAATGTAAGCGTATGGTGAAAATGACCCTCATACTACACTACTAAAAAGTAGCAAGTTATTACACACCTAATTGACAACACATATGATCAACCGAGTAGATAGAGAAACCATCGAAACAGTAACTGAAAATAAGGTTATACAGTATAGGACCCCGTATCCGGCTCGCTCGGGACCGGCATCAGTCCGGTTTACGGGAAAATCCGGTTTTCGGAACAATTCCCGAAAAAAGCTCAGAAAGACCGCGTCTGTTCGTAACACGCGATCGTAACGAAAATACGCGCAATGACGCGCAATCTGCAGGGTCGCGCGAGAGAGCAAAAAAAACTATCTCGCGCGGCCCCTGGCATCCCTTTCGGCACCGAAATGCGTTTTTTCGGCGTGCGTTTTTGGAGGTCACGTGAGTCCTACGGACCAATGGCTAGGCGTATTCAACCGGCATGCCGAAGCCGGTTTTCGGCCCGGCATAGATGGACTTTTTCTCGGCGCTGGAAAAACGTAAGCGTCACGTGATTAAAATCAATTACTTAAAAGATTTTGTACTAAAATAGTTCTTAAGTATCCATAAAAATAAACTTAAGACAAAAGAAATTAAAAGCTGAACTCACCTGATCGGACTTGTTTGTTTCGGTTTTGATACGATGCCGATTTTCGGCACGGTTACGAGTATGCTGCGTTTTTTCGGTACCGAAGCGCGTTTTTTCCGCGCGACTTTGGTTGCCAAAGTTTATCCCTTTTTGATTGAAAAAAGGGACTACGTCATCCGCGTGCCGATTTTCGGCGCCGAAAATCG
Organism: Tetragnatha versicolor; assembly: GCA_024610705.1. Taxonomy (NCBI): domain Eukaryota; kingdom Metazoa; phylum Arthropoda; class Arachnida; order Araneae; family Tetragnathidae; genus Tetragnatha; species Tetragnatha versicolor. The sequence continues at coordinate 36,821,624 of JANDEH010000007.1, read as the reverse complement.
GAGTACATCGGTCGGAACTCACTGGATCCTTTCGGAGCACGGATTTGGAACTTAAAAAAAAAATTTAATTTTGGAAAAACCGCCGGTTTTCGGTACACTCCGGTTATCGGGACGCCGGATACGGGATCCGATACTGTAATGGACACAATTCTACACATATTTCTTGAAATTAGACATTAAAAATCCTTGACTTACAAATAAATTAATTGTTTGGATAGCTAGACCAGGTCATAAACAAAACATCTTTCAAATCATTTACTTAATTACCACATACAGTGGAAGCACTTATACCAATTTTAATCCAATCTACAATTTTGATAACAAGAACTAATTTCAAGATAAAAACTAATTGGATATCTCCCCCATTCTTTAAAACAATAAACTTGTTAAATAAAGCTGATCTTTTCTTACACTCTTCAGGAAGTGGACAACTTAATACAAAAATACAAACCCAATAAATTTTCTCATATATTTCCAGTACACTATACTCAGTTGCAACTTAACTTGATCCTGTGGAAATATGCTGAAAGCAACCAAAGAAAGTAGCTCCCAGTGCGGTGTCGGAATTTTAAGTGAAATTAAGAGATTCAATTTTAAAATATGATTCGTTTTTTAAATCAATGTATATAACGCATCTTTTCATCACGATTTGCATAAAATGTTCGTACAACTCGCTCTCAAACTCGCCAGCCAATAAGAGCTTCTAGCAAACCAGCAGGCTTTCTGTTTACACAGATTTTCTTTCGCGCGGCCGTGACGTCAGGCTCAACTTAAGTTGCATTCGAGTATAGTAAATTAAAATAAGTATTTGAACATTATTTGGCGATGGAAACTAGCACCTGTCTTTCTCACTACACACAAAAGGAAAATTTTCTGTTTATTAACTCACTTTAAAAAAATTATTTTTTAATTTAGGTGGTAACACATCAACCAAAGAAAGAATTAAATGTTTTGGTTCAATCTGAAGGGTAAGAAGTTTTCTTGTATTTTATTGAAACAAAGAGCTTCCTTTTCGCTGCATACAAAGAACTTGCAGAAATATAAAATAAAAAAGCCTCAATAAAATCAAGCAAAGATTCATTAAAACTGATATGAATAAATAATTCAGTTAACATTATACCTCACACCAATTTTAACTGAATCACAAAAGGAATCTTCTGTACAGGAACTTCCAAAATAAGTTTCTGTTATATGACCAAGTCATGGATCTTAGATTCAGTGCAAAATTTTAATAGCATCAAACGGAAATTTTTTATCAAATGATAACACTGGTCAACACTCATTTTGATGGCGGGAATATTAAAGCTGTTTTTGTATATATTTGACCTCCTGATTCCAAATATGACATCCGTTTTTGCTCATCAGCTCTAGTTTTTAAGATATTCGAAAATTAAGTTTTTTCACTTTTGACCTACCTTTTATACAATATGGTGCAATAAAAATGACTTAAAAATAAGAAACCTAACCACCCAAGGATTTTCCTATTCCTTAGGGTCCCAATAGATAGTGTATAAAGTTTCAGCCCCCCAAGTTAATTTTAAGGGGTACCTATAGGGCCCTAAAGTTGAAAAAAAGTCGAAAAATTGGCCTTTTTTCAGAATTTTTAAAAAAATATTTTTGAGTTTTCTAATTTGATAAAATGGCTAAAATATGTTTTTTAGAACTTATTTAGACCGCTAAAAATATTTTTACTTGAAAACTGCACCTCTTTAGAGCGATTTTTTAGTTTTAAGGCACAGATCAGTGAAAAAAAGCATTTTTTTCCAATTTTAGGGCTTGAAAGCTCGAGAGGAGCTTCTACTGTTTTACTGATCTTTATCATGTGAAATTCAGTTTTACATCAAAGGACATCTTTTTTGATGACTTACTTCTGAAAAATTCGAAATTTATTAGTTTCAACCACCATTATTGGTACCAAGCGTTTTTGAGCGAAATGACCCTAATTCTCGCCTTAAAACTAAAACATCGCTCTAAAGAGGTGCAGTTTTAAAGTAAAAATATTTTTAGCGGTCTAAATAAGTTCTAAAAAACATATATTAGCCAGTTTTATCAAATTAGAAAACTCAAAAATATTTTTTTTAAATTCTGAAAAAAAAACAATTTTTCGACTTTTTTTTCAACTTTAGGGCCCTATAGGTACCCCTTAAAAGTAACTTGGGGGGCTGAAACATTATACACTATCTATTGGGACCCTAAGGAATAGGAAAATCCTTGGGTGGTTAGGTTTCTTATTTTTAAGTCATTTTTATAGCACCATATTGTATAAAAGGTAGGTCAAAAGTGAAAAAAACTTAATTCTCGAATATATTAAAAACTAGAGCTGATGAGCAAAAACGGATGCCATATTCGGAATCAGGAGGTCAAATATATACAAAAACAGCTTTAATATTCCCGTCATCAGAAAAAAAGTTTTTTTGTAAAAAGACTAGCCCTATTCTTGTTTTAAGAATTCCAAAATGCTTTATTAATACTTTGACATTTTTAAAGTATTTAAGCTTGTTCCTGAATTCATCCAACTGGTTTTGGAAAAAATAAAAGCTCTAAATAAATTACTCTTAAATCACTTACAAATTAAGTCAAATGCTTGAGTATCTTAAATTTAAGCATCTTGTTTTTAAAACATACTTGGATTAAACCATTAAGATATTTAATCCTATGGAAAATTTGGGGCGGCTAGGACTGAAAGAGTTAACAGAAATCATGTAGCTTTTAAACAGCAGTGATCTGTTGATCAAAATTATAACTCATCCCAGATTTGTACATTTTTGAACAAATGTACTTTTAAAATAACTAAAATTCTAGCAACTGAGCAGCAACATACAAAATCAAGAAAAACCTTTCATGTAATTTCAAAAATTTTAGACAACCAAGTACCTACACTAAGAACTCAATTTTTTTAATAAATTGTTTGAAATTAATCAATAGCTTTAGCTCTAAATTTTCTTTTAGATAAGACAAAGAATATAATTGAGAATTTTATTCATGATGTAAGACTTATACGTGCATTTTCCCTCTTCTGTAACTCAAATTTTAAAACTTTTTACCTTTAGAAATTACTATGCAAAATTGGGGAAAACATCTTATAGACCCTTTATACAGCATGTTTTCTTTTTTTTATTTATTATTCTTGAGGTATTTTCTATAAAAAAATTTGCATCTTTACATACAAAAGCAAAACTCTTTTACTTTTTACTCCGTAAGAAATTTGATAATCTAGATTGCCAACTCTAGACCAAAATTTTCTCCCATTTAGGATGGCCTAACTTATTATTTCGGTAGTTACAAAACTGCAACATCATAAGCAGGTCCAACTATTTTTATTTGTTTTGCAATGTGAGTACTGCTGCCAATACTTGGAGTTATATTTCCCATAAGTTCAATAGTAAGGAAATGGGGGTCGATAATGTAGGCCCTGAGCTTCCCATTCAACCCTTTTAGTCCTAGCTGCCCCAAAATTTACCATAGGACTCAGTAGCAATCTCGGGCCGTCTGGGATTGAAAGGGTTAAAGGGTGTGTCACTGTACTAAAGGGTGAATAAAGTGACTTAATAAATAATAAAAATATTAGGTACTTATACAAAACATTTAACACATAAAAATTAAAACTATGTATTTTACAAACTGTGAAAAAAGCATTTTATTCTATTCTAATCATTATGAGTAACCCTTACTGGTTTATTATAAATTATAAACTAAGTAGTTTTTAACTAATACACCTCAGCAGGTATTTCACTGTCTTCCTCTGCAAACCTTAGTTCACAGAAGAAATCTACTCCGTAGAAACATACCATGGGATTACAAGTGAAACATGATGAATTAAACATGAAACAATTAAGCTTTTCTTGACCCAAAAAAAATGAGGTTTATATAATTGAAACCTACTTAGCTATACAACTAAGACATGAAAGTGGGTTTAGTAGAAACATCAATTCTCAGTCAAGAAACTCTGTGTTTCACTTGTAACTCAAGGATAAAACTTGATTATTATCCTAAACAAGGATGGAATATTTTAACTGGTCAGAGAATCAATACTGCATAATTGCCCTGAAAACTAGTAGGAGATGTAACATTACTTAGAAATGATAACAAACCTTTAAAACAATAGAGCACTGAACATTTATTTTTCTTATTTTTTAAAATTTCTCGTAACATTACAGTGATTAAATGAAAATTTAATAATCAACTAATGGCCTTGTTCCATAAGATCTTGATGGAGATCTAGACCTTGATGATGAACGATTTCCTTGCCTGGAAAATACAATTACAGAACTTTGATATCATGAAAACCTTTGTCTTGAAAAAATATGCTTTCCTAATGAAATAGAGTATTTCTATGTTATTTTCAATTCCTATACCAAAGAATTCAACAAAAACCTTGATGAGTTGATTTTTTTCAAAAGACCTCAAAAATGCTGGGCTGTAATGGGTGCTGCTAATCATTTTTTTACTGTCTTGATAAAATATAGTAGATTTACAAAATAGGAGGTTGTTTTATAATATTTAATCATTTAAAATTGCTTTAATTTAATAATACATTAAAAACATGTAGCTAAAGGTTAACCAACTTATTACAATGAAAAAATATTTTTAAAATGTGGTCATGTACAAAAACCTCTTAAAAATTTCATGACTAAAATTTGAGGAGGACAACATAAAAGGAAATTTTAGAGGTTTTGAAGAAGGTATATAAGTTTAAAAAACAGAAAATCCTTTTGATAAGATCTAGATATAAAAGGGGAGCCTGTTAAATTAAAATCAAATAATGACCTTTAAAGATTTTAAAGCCACAGTGAAAACCCTATAACTTTTTTTTTGGGGGGGGGTAACATACCTATGACTTCTTGAAGATGTATACCTTCGATCACTTCTAGAAGGTGAATGCCTTCTCACAGGGCTTCTAGAGCGCCTCCTAGGGCTCCTATCAGGCGAGTACCTACGACCAGGACTCACTCGACTTCTCCCACTTCGAACTGGGCTCCTTCTATACCTGCCATGAGGGCTTCTCCTAGGGCTCCGCCGGGGAGATCTTCGACGGTAGGGGGATCGCCTTCTACTCCTATCCTCTACCGAGCTGCGTCGAGAGGACCTCGGGGATTTTGAGCGGCTCCGCCGTCTGCTAGAGGATGCAGTCGGAGGCGGGCTCCTTTCTGGGCTGCTGTAACTGCTGCTCCGGCTCGACCCAGCATTGTTCCGTTTGGAGCGGGAGTTTTCGGGGGTGTCGAGAAGATAGTCTGGGTTTTTACTCCATGTAGTGTCACTGTCAGAGTCATAGCCTTGCATTTTGTGTCTCCTTTCCCTTTCTCTGGAGAATGAAAATGAAGGTCATGACAAAGAGAAAATCAGCCATTACTTTCATGTCAATTTCGGATACACAATTAAAATTATTTTCATATAAAAGCAAGTATTTTTTTAATGTACAATACATAAAATATTCAGACCGTATGCTCAATTTCAAATACAATCCCAAGAGACTATAGCAAATAATAAATAAAGTGGAAAATAGAAAATACATATTAAAAACACAATTTGACTTAGTTTCTTCAACAAGTTTGACACAGGCAAAAAATAAGTCAGATTTGATAAAATTTGTACTTAGCTGAATAATTTTATAGTAACTAATGACTTTGAAACAAAAAAAATAAGTCTTAATTTTTTTAAATGTACTTGGTAATGAAAATCTACAGTTAACTGGATTGCAACAAGGTTGCAAAATTAGCTGACCAAGCAGGCCTTATGCTAAAACCAACTTAGTGAAATAAAATATTATGGAATACTCAGGTTTAAAGTGGATAAATGGGCCAAGCAAACTTGATTATGAAGTTCAAAACAGAAAAAATACTACCTTTGTCTAAGTTTTATAGCCATTTCTCTTAATTCTTCAGCCCTATCCTAAATAGAAAAGTAAAGCTAGTTAATACTAATTCAGAACTATAGACATACTAAGCATTTAAGTTTTAAGTGAAATACCTGTCTCTCCTGAAGTTGCTTTTCCGTCTTTTCCATTTGAGCCTTTTTGTCTGCTTTATCTACAAAATATCAAACACGTTAATATAAAAAGATGATAAAAATACAGTTCAGCGGGGATAGGGTTGGCAATATACAAAAATTAGTTAAATTATCAAAAATACTGTTGATTGTTATTTTTTTCTTTAGGATATTGCTTTCGAAGACAACACTAAATAAATATAATGTAATTGAACCAAGATTAAATAGATAAAGATTAAATATTAGTGATAAATACTAGGTTATAGTTAAATGTTGTGAATCAAGACCTGAAAAGGAAATAGAATGAGAACAATAAACAATATTAAAAAACATGGCAATTCAAACTTGCAAAAAATTATTAATTAAAGTATCAAAAATATAGCCGATTGTAATACTGTTCTTTAAGAAATCAGTGTTTTTGGAAACAACATTAGATAAATATAAAGTAATTGAAGCAAGATAAAATATTAGTAATAAATGCTATGTTATTATTAAATGTTATGAACTAAGACCTGAAAAGCAAATAGAATGAGAAAGTTATTATAACAAACAACAAAAGAGTAATAACATCAGAAAAGTACTTTCAGATTATTTCTGATTTTTTAATAAGTACAGCTAGAAGACATAAAAGTACTGTATTGTTGAATCTACAATTAATTTTAAAATATAAAAGCTCCTTCATTTAAATAGATATATGATATTCCCCAAAATGGATTTTTTTTCAAAATCATCTTCATGAGAATGTATTAGTTAATTACATACATTGTTTCTTCAGAGCTAATTGCATTTTTCTTTTAAGCCGTTCTTGTGGTGTCAACTTGGTCTGAAAGAACATTTGGAAATGAGTAATGTATTTATACTGGCACTATAATACATAATACACTAAAATACAAATTAACTAAAACTATTATTAATTAAATAACTAGTGTTCTTAAATTAATGTAGAAATAACAAGAATAAAGTAATTCACTAAAAATATTCTAAAAATTTAAGTTCCTTACATTTATGAAAAAAACGATATAACAAATAATAAGTAAAATCACATTATGTACCTTAATTTCATTTGCTTTTTGAAAAATAAAGAAATGCATGATTTTAAAATATTAAAGAATGTATTCAAGGTTTAATTTTCATACTTAAAAAAATATTTCAGTATTGAATAGAAAAGTTCACTCGCATTTTTAAATACAAATAAGGGGTACAAATAACAGGCAAAATTTATACATATTTTTAGGCTTTTCTGTCTTTGTAATGAGTTAGAGTAAAAATTTTATGGAATGAACAGAACTACTCTATAAGGTATTGATCATACTGTAACTTATAAAAAAATTTAGTAAAAAAAATATTTTTTTAGGAAAATCAGATTTTGATGATAGAACTAAATATATTTTAAGCTAAAATTTACAATACGACTAATAATAATTATTCAAATATATTAGGCTAAAAACTATTTATTTAAAATACAAATTGTAATTAAGATTAGTTGGAAACCAAGCAGAACTAACAAGTTCATTGTATAAGTTAGAACTATTTTTTTATTTAACAATCATACACAGTGTTTCAAAAGTCTGTTTCACTGCTTTTATTTGTAACCAACACTTCTTAGGGTCATGTAAGTAAGGTGTACCCTTAGGTAATGACCATGCTGAATTCATTTAGACGACTAACAAAGGGCCCCTAGTGGCAAAACAAGGAAAATAAAAAACTAATGAAAAAATCAACAGAATAGGACAAAAACTTCAACAAATTTTTTTTCCAATATCATGACAAACATACAGGGAAAAAATTTCATGGAAATAACTTCATTATTTGAGGATATATTAGTAAATAAAAACAGCACTTTTATCAGTCTTTAAGAAAGGAAAAGTTTGCAAGTTTCATTTATTTTTTTTTTCTACTAAAAAATGCAAAACTATATGACACTGAAACTTGCAAGCTTTTTTGCTTGAAATATTGATACTTTTATATGCTAATATCTCTGATTATTAGGATGTTTTCATGAAACTTTTTTTAAGTGCATTTATTCTCTACTTCCTTTAATTATTTTTTTAACCTCCTTATTTCAATGCAAGGGATTCTGTAAGCAGCCTCACTGGATTCAGCATTGTCACTTAGCTAAGGGTACACCTTATTTCCATAACCGTTGGTTCCAAATAAAAGCTGTGAAACAGACATTTGAAACAACCTGTAAAATTAAATAAATAAACCCAGGGACGCCAACTCGTGACGATGCTCATCCGCAATCAAGCCCCCCCCGCATATGCAAAATAAATAAAAAACACCAGTGAGAAAAACTTAAGCTATTCTGATAAGGTTACAGAACAAAAACAAAAGAAAAATTGCAATTTTCTGAAGGAATTTACAAAAGGATTTTTTGTTCTGATACATATTATACTTAGAACAAGTTTCGATATAGAGCAGGGCACGGAATTTCAACTTATCAACAAGCCATTGGCAAAGACATATTTCAAACCAGTAAGTATTGTTTTTTAAAATGTGTTCATGGTACAAGTTTTCATTTAAAATGTTACCAAAAAAAAGTAAGAATGAATCCCTTTTCTACAAAAGGGAATGCATACAATGAAATATGCAATAAAAATACACTCACAAAAGTGTTAATTCTGAACACATTGATCCACAAGTGAGATTGGATCTAGCAGCAGCAATATTCCTCTTTCTCACTTTAAACTGCAGGAAGCAGTAGCAAAGGAGACAGTGTGACTACAAGACCCTGCTTTACTTTTTTAATTTAAAAAGAATGGCTAAGCATTTGAAACAAAGGCTTTTGCATGATGACAACTATTTTGCTCTACCTGCAAAACTTTCAGCAGGTGACCTTCCCCAGCAAAATGGGATTTTCACATTTTAACATAGAATGCACATAATCATTTTTTTAAGATGACTCTTTTGCTTTCAACATTTTGGTTTCAAAAGTCTTTACAGAACATCTGTTAATATCTTAAATTGTTGAAAATGTAAAGAATTACGAGTAAAAAAACTTAGCTTGGATAGTGCCTTTAAATCTGAAATTTCATGCCCAAGCATAGAGCACTAGTTTTAAATGCTTTTGAAAGTTAGTGGTTGGCAAAATAATTTTTTAATGCTAAGGTTTCAGCAACTGAAAATTTTCCCAATATTTTTCAAGTTGTTAAACACACAACATGTATTTAAATTTTTTCCAACAAAAAAATTATCAAAATTTAAGTAAAGTAAAATTACCATAAATCATACAGTATATCTAGACTTCAGTGTTCAAGAATGAAAAAAAAAGCAAGTTGGATAATTTTAAGCTATATCTCAACATTAGCCTTAATTTCCTAGCTTTAAAAATAAATTTAAAAGAGTTATGTAACAAATTTATAACTATCTAACTATTTAACATTGTAATTAAGATATACTTATGTAATAGAATCAAATATCAAGCACATAATTTAATGAGCATCCTGTATAAATTCATATGGATTGAGGTAAAACATTTTAGCAAAACTTCGAATATATTTGAAAATTGTGGTTGTATCAGGGAAAATTGTAACCCAGGCTTGAGTAATTTTTTATAAGGTCTCAAAATATTTCAATGTTAGCTATTTTTTTTCTTTGCCAGAATCACTGATCGAAGACTTCAAACTGATAATTCCATATGTTGCAATGAATTAAAGCTTAAAAGTGAGATTTTTTACAGGATAATAAAACAAATCTTGTTAAAAACTTCAAAAAGGAAAAATATCTTAATTATTAATCAGCAATTAGAATAAAATGTTTTTGTTGAATCTCAAGACAAGTTTCAATAGCTATAATATTCTGATCAAAACACAACTGCAGTGTAACTTCAATTACATTTTAGAGTATTATATACAGATAAAAAGTAGTGGGGTTTCATTAATAGTTACATGACATCAACGAAACTAAGCAGAGAAAGAAAGAAAAAGCAATTTATGTGCTGAATAATAGTTGAGGAAAGAGAGGGAAAACTTCTTACTGACTTTGGTGGCAGGGGCAGCTTTACCCAAAAGAGGCTGCAATCTGAAAAAGCAATTCTCATAAGTTTTCATCTTCAAGTAACTACCTATACTTTAACTAACACGTTTTACAAATACATAATATCAAAATCGTCCCATGCAATGAAAGTGTAGTAGAAGATGTACACACTTTTGCAAGTAATGCTAATAAACAAATTGTATTCCAAACTTCTTAATTTTTTTCAGTGCTACTTGTAAATTTGAAAAGTGAGCAATTAGCTAAAATAAATAGAAAAATGTGAAAAAGATATGTAAAGCTAAAGTAAAGACAAAGAAAAAATAAACTTGATCCTTACAATTATTTTAAAATTTAAATTGCAAGAGATAATAGATGACTTAGGAATTTAAATTCAACAATATAGGAGGTATTAGTAATTCATTCTATCCATATACCGTAAAACGGGGTGAATTGGATCAATTTTGAACTTTGAACTGCTGCCAAAAGTTTAATAGTAAAGATTTTGGAATGCTTTGAAAATAATATTTCGAGTCCCAATTAATACTTTAAGAACCCGTTGAAAAAGTTCAATTATCTTAAATGGTTTATTTTATACAAATTTTTAAGTGCCGTGATCCGATTCACCCTCAATGCGGGGTGAATCTGATCACTGCCAGTTTTTGTGGAAAAAACGCAATTTTTACGTCTTGAAGTGATTCAGGATCCTGAAATTAGCCTTTAAATAGTCTAAAAATGATTAAATTTTACTAAACTAATGAAAAACTTTTTCTTTTAAATAAAATATAGGGTTTTTTGAAAAGTTCTGATACTTTTTACCAGAGGTTCGTGTTTGAAATTTTTTTTAAACACTTGTAATAGGTGGAGATTTCAAATAAAGGGTATTTTGGTTTATGTATATTTAAGAATATAAAGTATGGTTTTGAAAGTTCTGGTGGTATTATTTCTTTTCAAAATGGCAGTTAGAAAAGAAGACTGCAAACGACAATTTTCGTAAATTTTTTTTCGGCAGCTTTAAAAACCGTGAAGAATTATTCATGGCTAATAAAAGTGTTGCTGTATAATTGCGATGTTTACATTAAGATTTCAAAGTTTTGAGATGATTTGATAAGTTTAAGATAGTAAATTTAGCTTTAAAACTGCATATAACTGGTAATTTTCCATAGTTTTTTAGCACTTCTCTCGCTTCGTTGCGCAGCTGGGATTTGGTGTATAAAATAAAATCAAGACAGATGTTTCGCAGATGTTTTTCTGATATAAATTAATTGTTAAAGCATTGAAAGTCTTTCCATAGCATTATTGTTTTATCTGTTTCCAGTTTCGAAAAATAAGTGTTACTTTTTTTAGTGTTATCATATGAAGAAAAGAATAGCTTCAATCGCTTTACCATAAATTTAGCGAGTGCAATTCTCAGAAGCTAAAATAATGCGCTCCTAAATATTGCACTGATTTCTGCATCTATATTCAAAGATAACTTAATATACGGCATATTACTAAACAGCTGGGTCTATATGCAAGTTTTCTTGTTGATTTTGATGTAGTTTTAGTGAAAATTTCTTTCGATTGACCAAAAAACACAGAGGTTTTTTGCAATAGATGTTATGTTTGAGATCAAAATTTCCCATCTAAAACTTATAGGTTAACCTTTAAACTTTGACACATTAATGTAAACATACAGCAAAACTCTTATTAGCCATGAATCATGCAATCTTCCCAGTTTTTAAAGCGGCCGAAAAAATTTAACGAAAATCGTCGTTTGCGGTCTTCTTTTCTAACCGCTATTTTGATATGAAATAATACCACCAGAACTACCAAAACCATACGTTATATTCTTAAATATACACAAAACAAAATCCCTTTTGTTTGAAATCACCTATAACCAGTTTTTCAAAAAAAAATTTCAAACACACATTTTTACGACTGATCCGATTCACCCCGCAGCAGTAGTCGGAATGGACTTGTTTTACTAAAAAATTCAGCAAAAATCGGAATTACCATTTATTTAAAATTTGATTGCAAAGAAATCTTTGGAAGAATTGGGACCACACGGGGGATATTGAAAATTGAGAAAAGAAAGTTATTTTTTTGGTTCAATAAGAAAAGTTTTGACAGCCAGCCACGTTTTTGTGACCTTTTTTGTATTCAACTTCAAAGCCAAGGAAGACCTAAGGTATTATCGCAAAATAATTTTTTGATGGCTGAAACAACTTCTGAACAATGCGTAGAATAAGTCAGAATTTATCCTGATTTTATAACTAACACAACCGGAGCTATGATCGTTTAAAAAACTTTTTTCAAAAGTGATCCGATTCACCCCACTGATCCGATTCACCCCGTTTTACGGTATGTCAAACACAACTAAAGGTGACAAGCATTCAGACTAACTTTAAATACAAATAATAAACAATGCAACCACTAATTCATTTTTACCAAAGTTCCATTGACTACTGCAAGTTTTCTGTGAAGGTAAGCATTATTAAGAAACATTTAAACAACTATTATAATACCATTTGATTGAAAACAATATTTTAAAACAGCAATTAACTATAAATCAGTATAACTATGCAGCAATGCTTTAAAAATATAACTCTCCATTTAATTTCTTAAAACTAAACGACATGCATTAATTTCTAAATAAATAGAACATTACAAAATACGGACTAGTTGCATTGTTGTCCATCTGATCCATATATTTTGAGAAAAGACAACCCCCACTTTTATAAATATTCCACATAAAATTACTATGTAGTTTTCTTCAAAAAACTTAAAAAATTCTAAGTCAATAAAAAGTATCATTGTAAATTTTGATGCAACAATAAATGAGTTTTTTTTCTAATCCCTCTGCAAATATAAGTTCTTTAAAAACTAGAGTTCCAAAATTCATAAAGTTAAGTAATCCTCATCAAGGGTCGATTCAGACGAAAATCAGAGCCCTTTTGCTGCGTGTGTGCCCTTCATAAATTCCACTTCCTAAAAATGGCCCTCCCTTTCACAAAATTTAAATTAGTCTAAATGATTATTTACAATAAACATTCCAAAAATATTTGAATTTTTCAAGATTTTATTAGTTTTTGTGTACTGATTTGGCCTATAAAGGGGAATACTTCTGGTCTGTACTATGAAACTATTCTTGCCTATCCAGCAATGAAACCTAAACTGACTTTAAGGTACCTTACTACGTTGAGAGGCCTTTTTCCCTCCAAGTGATATGACAACATTTTACCCCCATAAAATGGTTAAATGAACATAGAAAACACATTGTAAGCAAAAAAATTGTGAGAAAAAAAATAATTTTTCTGAAAAAATGCTAAAAATTGTCTTTTTTACATTAAAAACGACATGTACGGAAAACACTCTAATTTTAAAACTACTCATGATATGAACATAAAATTTCATATAAACCCTCTTAAATATATAATTTATTTTGTGAACCAAGATAAAAGCTGAATTTCAATCCTATCAGAAGATACAAATCATGACTTAAAAATTTTAGGATTTACCTAAAAAATTTTTTTCAACAAAATAGAAAAGAGATTCAAAAATTTTTTCTTTTATACTCATAAGATCCTGCTTCACAAAATAGAATATGCATATTCGAACCATCATACCAAATTTCAAAAAAATATATCAATTATATTGTAGTAATGATGTTCACCGTAAAGCAAATTTGTTAAAACCAATATTCAGAGAAAAACGCATTTGAAGTCCGCCACTCCGGTTGAAAAGCTTGCGATATGGTTTTTTATAATTGAAATATCTCGGCTTCCACTTTGTTTAGAGACAAACCAAAAACTGTTTTGAAAAGAAGAGTGTCCATATTTTCAGGTTATTTAATAAAACAGTTTTTGAAATTTTGGTCGAAAATCGGTTTTTCAACGTAGTAAGGTACCTTAAAGGCCATAGCCATTGGAAAGTCGGCTTCTTGCATTTGCTGTGTGCAGAAAGATTATCTCAGCTAAGGGCTGTTTATGAAGTTATTTCTCATTGATGGCTCAAATTATAACAATGAAGTTAAAAAAATTTAAGGAAATCCTTGATTAGTCATATTTATTGTTAAGGCTTTATAGTATAAAAAACAGTTGAAAAAGACAATTTAGAATGTCTTTTTAACAGATTTTTTATGGAAGTAAAAAAAACTTTCAAAAAATATATCTTTATAAAATTTTTTCATTTTTCTTTAAAGTAATCATAAGTGAAGTGAAGTAAAGTTACTTCATACAAATTTAATCTTTAAACTTTACTTTTAGCGGAAGTTTAAATTTTTCTCTCAATAACAATAACATTAACAATGAACATTAACACTGTTCAACAAATTAGACCTTCAAAATTTTTTCCTTGATGAAAATAGTCATTTCTTATAGATTTTGGGTCGCTGAATACGAAAATCACCTTTAAAATTCTCAATTGACTCAGGATTTTCAGGGAACAGCCTCTCCCCCTTTTTACGTTTTTTGACGCCTTTATAACTTTAAACTCGATTTTCAGTCAAAAAGCATTGCTTTAGTCTTCAAATTGCCCTCCAGGTGACAAGAAAGGTTAAAATTAATAAAATATGATAAATTTATAACAAATAGATAGGTTTAAGGGGTAATTACCCCCCTAAAATGCAAAAAAAATCGTACAAAAATAATAGGATTTGTTATACCCTATGTCAAGAATAGGGTGTATCGAAAAAAAACTTTTTTTGATTTTAATGATGCCTTAGTGCGGAAAAGTTGTCTAAGGTGGCAGAGAGTACCTGTGAATTTTTTCAGAATTTTCGGATAATATCTTGAGGTGCCGCCAAGGCCCTGAAGGCCCCCATGTTAATCCAATGGAGCACGCATGCCAAGAAGGCCGAAAATTGGTTTTTCGCCCCTCATTTCTACCCTAATCACACGAAGAATGTCTTCACTCGAGTTATGGAACCTATATGATCTAGGCTATCCGACAAACTTGAATAATAGCCTAAATCTCTATATTACGTTTTTTTCTATGCTCCAATTTTGTCGAAAATCGCGTATTTCCTCATTCAAATCATAGCCCACAATCAACATAATATAGAGATTTAAGCTATTATTCAAATTTTGTCGGATAGCCTAGATCAGTGCTCCCCAACCTTTTTACCACCACGGACCGGTCAACGTTTGATAATTTTACCGCGGCCCATGGGGGGGCGGCGTTGATTGTTTACATTCTAGACTATTTTGATATTAATTTTAATTTAATTGTATTTAAACATGCTTTCAAAATAAAAAGCAGTTACAGCCCTATTGGAAAATTTTTTTCTGGTATTCCATAAACCAGTATGAATTATACTGGATCCAGTATGAATTATACTGGATCCAGTATAAATGATACTGGATCCAGTATAATTCATACTGGTTTATGGAACAGGGGTTGATCCAGACAAAAATTAGGGCCCTTTTGCTGCCCTTCACAAAAATTTCCCCATTTAAATCTGCCCCTTCATAAAAATAAATTCATAAAAACGCCTCTTTCATGAAATTCAAATTAGCTTTAGTGATAATTTGCAAGAAAACATTCACAAAATATTTGAATTTTCATGATTTTCTTAGTTTGTGAGTCAATTTTACTTTTACGCATTGATTTGCTAACTATCACTGCTTTAATTTTTCACAAAAACAATTTCTTTTTCACAAAAAAACATTTCATTTTTTACAAAAAATAATGAAATGGGCCCCAAATTATAAAACCTGGATCTACCCCTGTGGAATACCAGAAAAATTTTTCCTATAGGGACAAAAAAATAAATATTATGTTTTTAATTTTGAGTATAAACCTAGGAATTTAAATTCATTTTTAATGAAATGACTTGCCCGCGGCCCGGTACCATTTGATCCACGGACCGGCACCGGTCCGTGGACCAGGGGTTGGGGACCACTGGCCTAGATCATATAGGGTCCATAACTCGAGTGAAGACATTCGTCGTGTGATTAGGGTAGAAATGAGGGGCGAAAAACCAATTTTCGGCCTTCTTGGCTTGCGCGCTCCATTGGATTAACATGGGGACCTTCAGGGCCTTGGCGGCACCTCAAGATATTATCCAAAAATTCTGAAAAAATTCACAGGTACTCTCTGCCACCTTAGACAACTTTTCCGCACTAAGGCATCATCAAAATCAAAAAAAAGTTTTTTTTGATACACCCTAGTCAAGAATGACTAGTATTTTGGCACTGTTTATCATTTTAATTGTTTGTGGCATCCATCTCAAATGTTTTCTAATAATATCTCGAGGAAATAAGTAAGATATTGTTTTGAAATGAGTTTGATTTAAGAGAGTTTTTGAAAGTGTACAGTTTGATAAGATTTCCCCCTTTTGTGTTTTACTTGTAAATAGTTTTTACTAAATTTAATTGTAAATAAAATGGCCTTCCTGAGTTCCTAACGTGTTATTCAATAGATAATAATTCATTTCCAATCGACATCCGCCCGCCACAGAAGGGCCCCCGAAGGAGAGTGCCTTAACTGGAGACTATAGGTATGTCAGTTTCGCCCACCTCGTCGCTATCGGGACATTTTCTGGCATCCCTGCTCGGGATCTGAATTATTAGTGGATAATATTGGATTCAATTTTCGTAATGGAAGTATTAAAAAAGCTAAGAGCTCCGTTGAGGTCTTCATTTACAAAGGCAGAGAAAAAGCTAACTGAGCTATTATTGGCTGGAACTAAGGATTTAAAAGCAATCGAGTTACAGTTTGCTATATTAAAAATGAATCGTGAGCATATAGAAAAAAAGGAATGACGAAATTAGTGCAGTTTTAAAGGCAACAACCCATGAAGAACTAGATGACAGATCTCTAGCTAGAGAAATGGAATTTGTTGAGTTATACAGAAACAAGTTTACGGAGCTAGAGATAAAAACAACCAGAGCACTAAGTCATTCAGTCAATGTTGAACCAAAAGGGGAATCGAACTTAGAAGCAATAATACGAAATTTAACAAAAATTCTTGAGGATAGGAAAATGACCCTGTCAAGAAATGATGGTGAAAGACGAGCACCAAGTAAAAAAAGGAAGACACCCATTCAGGAAGAAAGAGGAGGGACAAAGAATGAACTTTTCGAAGAAGATTTCACGGAAAAAGATTTAGAAGAAATCAAGGATGAACCCTGGAAAAGGGAAGAAGCCGAAGCTGAACAAAATAAGTTGGGTTGTGAAGCTGAAGCTGAACTGGATGAACACGTGAAAAGGGGAGAGGCCGAAGCTGAACAAAATAAGTTGGGTTGTGTAGCTGAAGCTGAACCAAAGAAATTAGATCGTGAAGCTAAACTAATGAAGATGGAACTGGATCACGAGGCTGAAGTGAAAAAGTTAGAATTGGATCACGAAGCCGAACCAAAGAAGTGGGATCGGGAAGTCGAACTAAAGAAGTTGGATCGGGAAGCCGAACCTAAGATGATAGAATTTGTGGGAAAAGAGAGACAGTGTGCTTTTGAGCTAGAAAAGCCTAAAATTGAGATGCAAGGTGAAGAAGATGAAGAGTATTGGAAAAATATTGCTATATCTAGAGCTTCAAAGTTCAAAAATTCTGGATATAAACGACAAAACAAAGAAAGGTTTGACAAGCAACAAAATGGGGACAGAAAAGGAAAACGACGTAATCAAAATAAAGAAAACGTCTGCGTTCCATCAAAGAAAATGAAGACTGAGGATTCTAGCAAGGACAAATCCACAAACAATGGAAACAACCAAGAATTTGGCAAAAGAAGAGAATCTACAATTGATGATGATAGACCGTCTTCAAACAAAATAAAAGAAACGGAGAAGAATTTGAACATCGTGATTAAGAAGACGAAGATAGGAGAAGATGCGGATTTGTGGAAAGACCCAATGAAAGTTCAAGAAGCTAGACAGACGATTGAAGAAAATCCAACAAAGATGAAGAAGGTGTACGTTAAGAAAAGACATTGGAATATGATTTTGGAGCCAAGAGAGATCGTGGTTCGTCGTCCAGCTAGGGCCACTGGAAAGCCAACCAAGACTCAATCAAACTACCGAGGCCCCTTGGTGGTAACAGACGTGCTACCAGGAGATACGTATAGGATCACCCAATTGAAAGAGGAGGAGGAGGAAAGGTTCTATACCATGACAGTCCACGTGAGTCACCTGAAACCCTGGAGAGCAGATGTTGACGATAAGGATATCATAAAGAAATCACTGTCATCAGACAAAGAACCCGTAGAGACTGGAAATGGAGATATCTCTGCTGCACCAAACGGACAATCCTATTATCCTTCAGTAGATACTGTAGATGAAGAGCGCCCTCTTCTACGCCTAGAGACCGCTGATGATGGGGAGACCACTTCTCGACCGGGGGTAACTGTCCAGAGAGAACCCACTACGTCGCGGAATGGAAGGAGGTTTGGAAAGACCAAGAAAAAGAACCCATGAATTTTAAAATAACTGACTTTTTAGAAATAGGTATAGAGAATTATTCCTTATCGATTGTAACTAGTTTAAACGTAACAAGGTTTTTTATTTGAGTTTCATTAGAGTCAGGAAACTCAAAGGGGGGAGGATGTCAAGAATGACTAGTATTTTGATACTGTTGATTATTTTAATTGTTTGTGGCATCCATCTCCAATATGTTTTGTAATAATATCTCGAGGAAATAGTTTATATTTAGTTTGAAATTAGGTTGATTTAAGTTTGAATAAGTAGGAAATGAGTTTGATTTAAGAGTTTTTGAAAGTGTACAGAGATCATGAGTGTTAAGATTTCCCCTTTTGTGTTTTACTTGTAAATAGTTTCTTCCAAATTTAATTGTAAATAAATGGCCTCCCTCAGTTCTACCGTGTTATCCAATAGCTTTTAATCCAAATCCCATCGACATCCGCCCGCCACAGAAGGGCCCCCGAAAGAGAGTGCCTTGACTGGAGACTATAGTCAGTTTCGCCCACCTCGTCGCTATCGGGACACCATCCATTTGTTATAAACTTATCATATTTTATTAATTTGAAACTTTCTTGTCCCCTGGGGGCAATTTGAAGGCTAAAGAAGTGCTTTTTGACCCTGAAAATTGAATTTAAAGTTATAAAGTCGTTGAAAAACGTAAAAAGGGGGAGGGGCTGTTCCCCGAAAATCCTGAGTCAATTGAGAATTTTAATGGTGATTTTCGTATTCAGTGGCCCAAAATCTATAAGAAATGACTATTTTCATCAAGGAAATTTTTTCATTGTTGAACAGTGTTATCTTATACTTCTTGAGCCTTAGTCTTTAATTTTTTACTATAGTATTGTACCTAATATTCTTCATGTCATTTTATCTATCAATTAAACATTGTCTAAATACAAAAAAAGAAGGCTCGATTCTCCTGAAATTTATCTGATAGAAACTTTACCATACCACTTTATAATAAAACAAACTTGGATGGTATGGTTTCCAAGAACTATAAGTAGTAAAGTCGTACAAATTTTTTAAAAACCATATGCAAAATAAAATTACCGAGAAACTCCAGAAATCTGTGGACTTTGAATTGGGGATTTTTCTTCATCTTCACTTTCATCTGTTAAATCACTGTTTGATCTAGACAAGCTATGGCGGTAATAGGATTTTATTGGGGGAGGAGGAAGTTGTGGTGACTGAGATTTTTCAGGGTTAGCTTTAGATGCAGATTTAGATCTAGATCTAGATTTAGATTTGGATCTTGAATTGGTGCGGTTTTGATGTCGAGATCGAGACCTAGACCTTGATTTTGAAGTTGAGTTGGACCTAAAACCATAAATGAGTTAGCCTTAATTATGACAAATATCAAAAGCAATCATGAACTTAAGAAACTAAGATTCAATTTAGTTGTCTCAGGTTCAGCTACTGCAGGGATGTAGAATATGTCCGATCCGGCGATCTAGGATCGGGGGAAATTTCAGCCATCTGGGGAAATTTTGAGGAAAAGTATAATATTGAATTGAATTTCAGTACAGTAATAAAAATTTACCAGATGTTGGTACCGACAGTAATTCTGAATTTTTGTAGGTCTTTATCACTTTAAAAAGTGTTGGGGAAATTTTTGTATGGATTGGGGGAAATCTTAGAAGTAAAAACATTTTCTGCATCCCTGAGCTACTGTAATTCGTTCCATTTAAATAAATTTTTCCTCACATACTAGAATTATTTTGTTTGTTTTAAGGCTGCAGGCAAGACTCCTAACAAAAATTTTTTATACAGAAACCATTACTCATCACGTATAGTAGGTATTTTTTCCTCGTCAATAGAATTAGAATTTTAAAGTAATGAAAATTTTAGATTTTCCCACACTAAAGGTATAATCTGTCAGCTTTTCATCCCATTTTAGTCTAACCCTACAGAGCAGAAAAGATTCAGCATTATTAACAAAATACAATTTATAAAAACCTTGATCGAGATCTAGTTCTACGAGATCCTCTTTTTCTGTCCCTTGAAGTGCTTTTACGAGGAGAAGGAGAATGGGCTGATGAAGAGCGAGAGGAATGTCTTGATCTTCTTCGAGATTCCCGTTTCTTATCCTTATCGTGCTTTGATTTTGAGCGATGTGATTTCAAAGAACCGGAGTGAGAGCTGTGTTTTGAAGAAGCCTGAGAATTCTTTTCTTCGTCTCCATTTTTCGAAGGCAGTTGGGGTCCTATGACAGATACTGCAGTCTCTTTCAACCTATAATCAGTAATTCAATTTAATAAGGAAAAGATCTTTCATTTTAAATAAAAATCAAACCAGTTCACAAAAAAACCTATTTTTTGAATGTAATAAAGATTACTTAGTTGATTTTCCCTGCTTCACACCCGAGGCTGGTGATTTTTCAGTAGTTTTTCCAAGTTGTTCACCATCAGAGCCATCTCCACCAAAACTAGTAATGAACATAATTTTGCCAGCATCAGGAGGAGACCGAGAACGAGATTTTGAAGCTGATTGTCTAAAAAAAAATCCAAGATTAGTGGCAGTTTGAATAAAAATTTAGAGAAGGATACAAGTAATATTTGGAGGGATAACATGTAGTTTTTTTCTATGATCAAAAATGAAAATTTTCAGAGTTCCCGGAGGTATATCCCCATTCTCAACCTCGGCTAAGCCTTTGGCTTCCTTTACTACAAATCTGCTGGTTAAGTACCCAAAGGAGAGGTCTTTAAATATTATATAAACATCTAAAGTAGAGGTGGTTTGGATTAATGATTATGAAAGACTTTAAACACACACTATACACATAAATATCAAGTAACTTGGTAATCAATATTTAACATTTAGCCTAACAGAAAAAGCAATAAAGACACAAGATGATAGTTAGAAATAAACAATAGATTTTTTTGGATGAAGAGGTTATGTACAATAAAAAAAGAACCATACATGTGATTGATTACACAGACAAAAAATTGGCGGAAATTTTTTTTAAAAAAACGATGGCAACTTAATTTTAAGTAGAGGGGCCTTTCGGCTTCTACTTCCCGAGATCTAGGTTGGTTGGGTTTTTATGGCGCATGACCTAAGACAGGGTATAGCCCGAGATCTTGGATTCGATATGCTAGATTCATATTTATTAGCTCAAATCTTAACTAATTTTCATATTACTTCGATATTTTTTAATTTTTTTTTCAATTTTTCTTAAAATTTAGTACTAGGTCACACTAGCGGTCAGAGTTTTCAGTATAAAACGATTGGAAAATAAGAAAGTGGAATTTCAGTTTTGCAAATCGAATTGTCGGATTTAATTTTGCTAAGCAAATTGGCGGAAGAATCACATGTATGAAGAACAGAGGGAGGGACTTAGCAGTTTGCTTATGTAGTTATAAGAGGGATTTGCAATTAACTTACTTTTCAGATATGAAGGAAGAAAGATGTCAAAAATGACCATTAACATGCATATGTAATGTTTGAATGCTTCCATCTCTATAACTATTTAAAAATACTTCCAAAAATTTTAAATTGATTTTTGAATAGGTACTTACCGCATTGGGGCATAGGTAGGGCTATCTCTTGCTGCATAGCTGCAAATTTAATATAGAAATGAAGCACTTGAAAATTATAGTATAGTAATCTCTTAAACGTTATTAAATATAAGGCCCTATACCTAGGAGGACTGGTAATTTTTCTTCCTGCAAGTTTCTTTTCACGAAGGGCTCTTCTCTCCCTTCTAGATTTCCTACCCTATAACAATAACACTTGGATATATTTCACACACTACCTAACTTTTTTTATAAAGAATAAATGGGAATCATTTATGATAAGATAAATGAAACTTTTACATTCAATCAAAATGACATCTTCATCCAAACATAAAGTTATAAACTAAAAGCTTCAATAGTTTTTATTTTAAATTTTTGCTATTTACATTCTCACATGCTATGTTGAACTCATTTGACTAAGTTGCACAGTATTTTTACAGGTTTTTTTTACTTCGATTAGACTAATCACCTAAAGCAGAAATCAGTTAATCTAAAATGTTTATCATGAAGCATTATCCATTAATTTTACAGAAAAATTCATTACCAAAACATTTTTAATACAAAGATCATTTAACCATGTGTTTGAAAAAGAAACTAAACATCTAAATTTTATCAGTCAATATTTTATGGCTGTGGAGAGCCTAGTAGTTAAGACATCGGCTTCGGGATCGGAGGGTCCCGGGTTCGATTACCGACACCGCTAAAGACCCACCGAGTATATGCGGAGTACCTGCTCGTTAAATCTGTGGGTTCGAAAGCCCTGTGGTCCGTCACGGCGCACGGAATGGGACGATTCGGCGCGGCCGTTTGGGCGCGGCTGTTTCGGCGCGGGCCGTTTGGGCGCCGGCCGTTTCGGCGCGGGCCGTTTGGGCGCCGGCCGTTTGGGCGCGAAACCAATAACAGTGTGGGGATTTAGGAAATAATTATATTAATATTAAAAAATAATAGGCGTTTTAAAATTTTTAAGCATGAACATAATATTAATTTAAATTATTTTACAAAGATATTAATTTGATAATTTAATTAAATTTATAATTTTTATGTGCTATAATAATAATTATTCCACTTTTCATATAATGGCAACACCATGAAAATTAAATTTGCTTTTGCATGCGTGCTCCTTTATTTGAATTTGTATTTGTACTTGCTTGTTGTGAAATTGTGTAGCATTTTATAGATATTGAAGATAAGTTTATAGACATGGATGGGAATCAAATTTTATCAAAAAGAGAAAAAGAAAAAGTATGTCACAATGGATTCCTGTATGTGTTTGACAAAATTAGCTCAAGTGACGCGGAGTTGAAGTTTTGGCGTTGTGAAAAGAAAGATCGTTGCAAAGCTAGAATTCATACAAAAGCCGGAGTTGTCGTTAAGGAACTTAATGATCATACTCACGATGCTTCCGCTGCTCAAGTAGAGGCTGCCCTCATGAAAAGTGAAGTGAAAATAAGAGCTTCAAATACTTTAGAAACTCCTTCGGTTGTAATGAATGAATGCTTGTCTAAAATATCTCAAGGTAGCCTAGCCACTGTACCTGATGCCCGCGCTATACGAAAAATAATACAAAGAAAAAGAAATGAAGTTACAAACGCCCCTTCGAATCCAACTGATTTGAAAGAATTAGTAGTTCCGGATTCCTACAAAACTTATGAACCTCATCCAGGAACACAAGAAAACTTCTTATTGTGTGATAGCGGACCGGGCCCAGATCGCATACTGATATTTGGGCGATCCAGCTGGCTTCAGCATTTAGTTACATCAGGTATGTGGTATGCCGATGGAACTTTTAGTATTGCCCCAAGTCTTTTTTCACAAATTTATGTGATTTTGGTAAAAAAACACGGAGGTGTACATCCTGTATTATATGCGTTACTGCCTAATAAACAACGTGTAACTTACACTAGAATGCTAAATTTAATTAATGATGCCGTACCAAGTTTAAAACCAACCTCAATAGTATGTGATTTCGAAAAGGCGTTTCACATGGCTGTCCAAGAAGTATTTCCTGACGCTGAAATTAAAGGGTGCTTTTTTCATTTGGCTCAAAATATGCACAAACATCTAAGTTCATTAGGATTGGTTAGCAAATACAACAAAGATGCTGATTTTGCATTAAAAGCAAAAATGATCATTGCTATAGCCTTCGTGCCGTTAAAAGAAATCGATGATTGTATTGACGCTTTAGCCTCTGAACTACCAAATGATCTTCAAGAGCTCTTAAACTGGTTTGAAGATACCTACGTTGGTAGAGTTAATAGAAGAGGAAATGGAAGACGCGCTCCTTTGTTTGCTCCCGAAATATGGAACATGTTTGACAGGACTATGAATGGAGAAGATCGAACCAACAATCATTCAGAGGCAGCTCATCGTCGACTTCAATACGAATTAGGAATGCAACACCCCACAATATGGAAACTGATAGATGGGCTACGTAAAGTACAAAAAGGAAGGGACGCTCACTTTGAAAAGTTACTAGCCGGATTTGAACCAACCCCAAAGCTAAAAAAATATAGAGATGCTGACAGAAGAATAAAAGAAACCATACTTAAATTTGATTCCATGTCCAATATAGAGTACCTGAGGAGCATCGCTCACAATTATCAGATGGCTAGTTAAAATTGTAAAACATAAAAGATTTCAAAACTTGTTTTTAAAAATGAGGTTAAGAATACAAATTCACAGAAAAAAATGTAGAAATTGAGTGTAGTTATAAATAATTCAAATACTTATTTTTATTATGTGTATAAAATTGTATGTCAGTTTTTATAGTAGTTTCTAAAAAAATCCTACAACTTCATTAGAATTTTCGGAGTTGACAAAAGTGAAAGAAATGTATGAAAATTGAATATAATTGTTTTTTTCCCATAATTGGGTATAAAAATGTTTGTTTAATTATTATCTAACTAAATGCAAACTTGTACATTTATCATTTTATGTCAACTTGACGTATAAATTTTGTAGAAACCTGCATGATGACAAAGTTTACAACTTTGAATAAAACATGATTCCAAAAAATGATCTGAAAGCTTTTTAGAAAAATGACCAAGAAATTTAAGTCAAATTTGTCTAGTAGCTCACAAAAAAATATCATAATGAAAATATCTGGCGCCGAAACGGCCGGCGCCCAAACGGCCCGCGCCGAAACGGCCGGCGCCCAAACGGCCCGCGCCGAAACGGCCGCGCCAAAACGGCCGCGCCGAATAGTAGTAGACCGCACGGCGCAGTTTACCACGGGTCCAGGTGTCTGGAGACTATTTCTCTCATACACATGGCAAAAGTGTGGAGGTGGCGATAGTGGCAGAATCTATCATATGTCATGAGGCAGAAGTCCGACTCCTGCCATTTATGGGCCTCACTTTCTCAGGGGTGCACCCACTTTGCCTTGAATCCTTAAGGAGCTTGGCTATTCCAAGTGGCACACGACGACAACAACCATGTGTTTTAAAGAGATAGAAAGGTAGTTTGGTTTGTACCATTAAACTTTAATTTCAATGAAGTAAAAATCTTAGTTTACCTAAAGTTACACAATTGCAAGTTATTTATTACTCATGTCATTGAATTTGAATCAATGACATGAACTAATACTCATTTAAAAAATAAATACCAAAAATGATACCCATACTTGAGAGGCTTATTCACCAAATACCAGAACAAGGAACTAAAATACTTAACTGAAACTGAGTACTACTTAAATGCATGTTCACACTGATTAAGAAAAAAAGATATTTTAACAGAAATATCTTTCTTGAAATTCTAGAATAAAAAGTTCTTCAACGAAAGGTTCATATATTTCTTTACAAGACTTCATAAGGGTATTGTGCATGAACTGAAGATATGAAAAAATTAAAGACATTTGAATATGTAAGAAACCTTTTCTTAATTTGAGGGCCACAAGATAAATTTAGTCCCCTCGACCCTTTTTTATAGTTAAATTTTAAATTTACAACTCTCCTCACATCAAAAAAACAATATAATAAAGCTAAGGCTTGCAGGAAAAAAACTATTATTTTACAATGAAATTAAGATAGCTTCCTTATAAGGGTGTCTCATTTTTTTCAACTTTTAAAATTTTATCAGGCTATGCCCCAAAAAGTTTCCTTTTGGCATAAATATTGGGAATAGTGGTACAATCCTAACTATTGCCTCAAACCATTTGAATTTATGAGCAAAGTCTGGTCTGGAAAGCAGTGCTAGTTTTACTTCATAACACGACCTATTACGCAACTTATTGCTCATTGTAAACCTTTTATTACCATTTTTCGACTGTTTAGGATTGAGATAATGTAAATAACAGGGTTGGCAAAAAACCGGGTTTTTTTTAAAAAACCAAAAAAAACGGGTTTATTTGGTTTTTTTGGTTTAAACCAGGTTTTTTTGGTTTAAACCAAGTTATTTTAGAATTTTAAGTTATTTTAGCAGTGATGTTTGAAATTGAATTGTAAATGAGACATTTATTTCAGGGGTTGTTTATAATTGATAAATTATTTGTATATTTCAATTAATTAATTAAAATTAAATTAATTTGTTTTAAAAATAATTTTTTTTTCTAAAATATTCCAATTTGAATATCAAATATTATTGTAGTGAATAAAAATCAGTGTTAATTTATCTTGGATAAATGGTTGAAATAATCAAATTATTTATCTTAATTATATATGGATTAATTTATGAACTTAAGAAATTTCTTTAGAAAGAGAAAATTTTATTTTTTAAATGAGAAGTAAAAGTGAAATGTAAACAACTAATGTTAATTGAAATTGGATAATTGATAAAGATAATTAATTTGATTAATTATTAAATGGTAAAATAATCAAATTAATTATATGGATTATTTATGAACTTAAGAAATTTCTTTAGAAAGAGAAAATTTAACTTTTTTAATAAATAAAAGGGAAATGTAAGCAACTAATGTTAATTGAAATTGGATAAATGATTGAGATAATTAATCCGATTAAGGAAATTAACGGTTTTTATTAATTTAGTAAAAAACCCAACTGGTTTTTATCTGTTTATAAACAAACCAACTGGTTTTTAGTTTTTATCATGAAAGAAATCAACGGTTTTTATTAATTTACTAAAAAAAACAACTGGTTTTTATGACTGACAAATAAGACAAATTGGTTTTATTAATTAATTAAAATCCAAGCCATATTTTATCAGTGAAAAACAGATAACTTTTGTGTATGTTTAGTTACTCTTTGAAATAATGCTTCATTTTAAAGGAAATTAATAAATGAACTATCTCTTGCAAAATATAATAAGTTTAACTTAAGCATTTAAGGTTAAGTTTAGAGAGAATTCAATAATTAAAACCATTAAATTAAAAGATTTCTGATTTTTAATCACCTTAAAATGTCAATTTTTTTATAAATCTGACCTTTTAATTTTGTGCAAAAGATTATACTTAATAACACTTTCTTTAAAAAATCCTGAAAATATTTTATAATTTCTAAAAAAAACAAAAAAACCAAGTGGTTTTTTTGGTAAAAAAACCATGGTTTAAACCAAATGGTTTAAACCGGCCAACCCTGGTAAATAATATATATTATATGCATGCCTTTAATATATCACAGGTTTTTATTGCACTAAAATGTGTGCACTTTCTGTTTATGCTCCATGATCATGTTATAACTTTTAAGCTAAAGTAGTCTAGTTGGTCTTGGAAAACTTGGCACAATATTTCCTGACTGTTTGTAGAAGTTTTGAAGTGCTTTGGCCACTCTTCACTTCATCACAAAATTGCATTTATCACGAAAAAATTTTCTGGGGGAGCACTCCCAGACCCCACATTACTACTGGTAAGTGGTTGCTTACAGGCTTTCTTCACGTATTGTAGCTTAAGTGTCGAAAAATATTATTGCCCAGCATATATTGTTACTATATAAAAGGGGGCACAGTGGAAATTACGATTGAAATTAGGTTGCCAGTATTTTTGGCCAGTACCTCTTTTTGGCAAATGCTGAGGAATCTTTTGGTTAAAGCATAATCCGTTTTGTAGGTTCAGACGGACCCTCATTGTTTTTTATAACGAAAACAATAACTTATCTTTGAGTACTTATCTATCTTTGAACGGTACTGATGAATCAAAGATACATTGATACAACTTTTTCTCCCAGGTACCAGAGGTGGCCACATAACTTTTTATTGCCAACTCAGATGCTTTCTTTCCACCTTTGCAAAGACCACTAGCTCTTGTAGAAAATTTAAATCAGGAAAAGGAGCAGAGGGTGCTGAAGCTTATAATAAGATAAAAACAAAATATGAAACCTTTTTTATAATATATAAATAGTAGAAAAAAAGAACTTTTCTATCTTGCATTAGATGTCTAATTAAGTCTTTTCTTTCAGAGGTTGTTTTTATTTCTTTTTAAAACCTTAATGAGATAATTTATTGGAATGTCATCCCTGAAATTTCCCTGGTTTTTGCGTATTCCCATGAAATCCAAACCTTTTTATTTGTCAAGTTCGATGTTTAAGGGAGAAATCCGGTCAACAGCAACATGTCATTGCGTTGAGTTAGTGTTTTTGGGGTATTAGTTGCCTACTATTTGTTGAGGCAATAGTAAGAGTGGATGGAACTTATTCCAATTTTGCTACTAACCTTCTAACACCGAAAGGAAACCTTTTAGCACATAGCCCGATCACTTTTCAAACTTTTACCAAAAAAACATACTTTTCGAGACCCATGCACCTTCAAATTAATATCATGTTATGTTATATTATGAAAACCTTTGTTGAAAAACATTTTATGTAATTTAAAAGCAACAGCTAATATTCAAAGTATCATAGCTTCAATAAGGTAAAATACTGAATAAAAATTGTAATAGCAACTTATCTCAATTATTTAACTGTTTTTAAACTTTTACCAAGTTAAGTATTCAACACCAGGGTTGCCAACCTGAGACAACGCTTATCCGTAATCGCCCCCGCCCGAAAAAAAAATTACGGTGTGCCCCGTGCAGTGGCGGATCCAGGATTCGATTTTGGGGGGGGCTAAGAATTTTCATAATCCAATTTAATTCTCTTGTTAATGGTAATACGGAAAAAGTAGCAAATTATCCAACTATAACCATTAAAAGGGGGGTCTGGGGGTCCTCCCCCAGAAAATTTTCGGAAATTTTGGCCCAAAACCCCACTTTTTCAACCCGTTTTGGTACGCCTCATCCGAATTTCGGATATAGATTTTTCGCGTTCTGACAAACTTAGTAAAATGTTAGACGTTTTGGGGGGGGCTTCAGCCCGAAAGCCCCCCCCGTAGATCCGCCACTGGACCCGTGGCTTGCCGACCGACGCCACGCTTTCTGCACGTAGAAAAATGGCCCAATCTTTTGATAAGTTTTAGAAAAGTTCTGAAAACGCAAATATTTGAGAAAAGCCCTTTTTTTCTCCCATGAATCAATCATCCATGTAGATTAGAATATTCCAAGTTCCGATTGATTCCCCCTTCCCCCTTCTTATTGCCCATCTCATCAGTTACTAGCAACTAGCGTTATCGTTTTTATTCGCAATTTTCTAAGTAAAAAAATATGTATTGTAAGGATTGAAGCTAAAAAGAGAGAATTGAGGAGAAAAATTTAATACATTGTCGTAAAAATATAGTTAGCGTAGTTTTTCTAGCTTTATCCGTAATTGCGGAATTCTGGGCCGAAATGCGGAATGATTCCGCAAAATCCGGAATGGTTGGCATCTCTGCAACACCCATCATTAAAACAGTCAAGAAAACTACATTGGAGGTTAACGTAATCAGTCTCGAATAAACAGGTTTTAGAGTAGCACAAAGACAACCAACCATAAATTAAGAGCTATTCAAACTTACAGAATACATAGCTTTTTCCTCTTCTATCTCCCGAGCCAGTTTCAGCTGCTCTGCCTCATCTTTATCCTGCAGTAGATATCTGTTGAAATTTCCCTCAGCATTACAATATGAAATTACTTTCTTACAATAAACAAGACATTGTTCAAGCAGCTCAGAACTGAGCAATGGAATGAAACAAAATTTAGAAGGCGAGGGAGGGCACCAGAATGGTCTTTGTGCAGTAATGCAAAAGAGAGGTACTTCTAATGGAGAAGATAAGATCTCTTACGTTATAAAATCCTCATCTACCATCCCAAATTTGAGTGAGTGTTCATTCATTTCTGCACATTGAGCAGGAGTAAGCATGCTGACATCAACAGTCACATCTGTAAAGGAAAAATATGGTAGTGGAAAAAGTGAATAAAGACAAGAAATTTATTTACCAACACTTTTTTTAGGCTTATAACACAAACCTAAATCAATATCACTCAAATCCTCCTCTTTTTCTTCATTTTCTTCTTCATCTTCGTCGTCCTTGGGAATATTGCTCAACGGTAGTGGTGGGGGAGAATCTGTACTATCTTCATATACGTATCCAATAGCTGCTTTTTTATCAGGTCTAAAAATGAAGATAAAAGCATATTTACTACCAAAACTTTTCACTTGAAACAACTGAACAAAAAGACTTTGTTAGTCACCGTTTTTAAGTGCAGGAAAAAAACAAATACTATGACATCAGTCATTACATCAATAACCCTTTACAGAAATAAATCTTTTTACAGACCAAATTTTTTAAATATTTTTTCTAATGAGGTGCAAGACTTTTGCAATAAATTGACATAATTACTAAATCAGGGTGGTCACCAACTGAGCTTAGTATTTTTCCCTGATTGTACACTATTAAATGCTATTATCTTTATAAAAGTTATTTTTATACCAATTACAATTTTGTCGAAAATTCAATTTGAAATAAATAGTAATAAATGTATGACTAACTTAGAAACCCAGACATAGTCCCCTATTTAAAATAGTTCAATCGGAATTCATATTTATTTATTCATCACCCATAAAAAATTTCTACGCAATTCAACCAACGGATTGGTAACTAATTTTGTAAGATGGCAGGAAAATACTTAAAATTTCCCCGACTTTTCCAGAAGTTTCAAATTCTAGGATAATTCCATATTTTCCCTAATGGTAGCCACCCTGTAAATGCTTTTTTAACCCCTTAATAAAAGAGCCGGTATTAGTTGAAATTTTCTAGGCACATTCTTTGTTATAATTATATTTTGTTAAATCAGCTTATCATTGGAGTCAATTGTAATACTAAGACATAATATTACTTTTTCTTGGTATCTTCATCTGGTTTAAAAATTCCAAACCTTTCTTCCATAAATATTTGATTCAAAAACTTATCTTCACCCACTAAAAAAAAAGAAAAATCAATGAGTCTCATAGCATTTACTCATTTTTTGCTTAACAAATAGCTCTTATCTGTTGATTAAATACCATAATGGATACCTTTTTGTCTGCTAAAAATTATGGATAAGTGATGTACTCAAATAAAATATTTTCATATTAATTTTATCAAATCATAGAATCTAACCTAAAAATGTATTAAAAAGGTACATAAATCAATTAATATATGCATGAAAGGGGCTTAGAGAAAATTTTAGGACTCCTCCCTGGTGCCTGATAATGAATTTTCTTAGATGATATTTGCCTCCCGAAATAAATTTCTATACACACTACTGAGATCCAAGATAACAATATCCAGGGCTCAATTTTAAAAAAGGAGGTACCAGAATGGTAAAATTATTGGTCTACAAACTTAAGAAGTGAATACTTTTTAATACAAAAAAATATTTTCAAATTAAAATGTACAAAATAAATTCAAATGTGTTGTACTAGATCAGTGGTTCCCAACCTTTTGAAGCCCATCTCCCCCTTTCTAGACGTTGACTAACACCTATCGCCCCCTTTTCATTCTCATTGTATGTCTAATTTTAATTTGAAGTAAAGTGTTGTGGCGGCTAAAGTTCGACTACGGTTCGATTCCCACTGCTAACGTTCTATAACCTCCAGTGTGGTTCGACTACTGTTCGAGTCCCACTTCTAATGTTCTGTAGCTTCCAGTGTAATTTTATGCAAATGAACTGTTATGAAATTTAGTACATGGGTGTGGCAACACATCCCCCTATCTTATAAAAGGCGATCACTGTTTGTTAATCGTTCTCTTCTCGTTGCCGTGCCGGCACAGCCATTTCCTTTATTTTTAATGTTCAAATAAATTTGTTAAGTTTTATCCAATCTGCCTTCGTATTTGAGCCACCTTCTGAACATGAGCAAGTGAACCTGATGAACTGCTTAAGCGGTCGACACAGTGGTGACCCGGACGTGATATACCAAGAGAGTTTCGTCGTCAAGTATTTGACAGTGTACACGATCTGGCTCACCCAGGTGTTCGCTCGTCCATCAGAATGGTGAGGTCAAGATTCGTCTGGAAAAATTTACGAGCAGACTGCGCCAAGTGGGCCTGGTCATGTGTGCCGTGCCAAAAGTTACTAGACATACTAGGTCACCTCTTGGAACTTTCCCCGAGCCGGACGATCGTTTTCGAGTTATTCACATGGACATTGTGGGTCCTCTTCCTCCATCGCGTGGCAATCGTTATTGTCTCATGTGTGTGGACAGATGGACTCGTTGGCCCGAGGCGATCCCGATACCGGATCAGACGGCTGAGACAGTTGCCGAGGCTTTCCTTTTTTGGGAACCAACAGCCCTTGGGCCAGCCCAATACATTTGGTTCCCAAAAAACTGTGGCGGCTAAAGTTCGACTACGGTTCGATTCCCACTGCTAACGTTCTATAACCTCCAGTGTGGTTCGACTACTGTTCGAGTCCCACTTCTAATGTTCTGTAGCTTCCAGTGTAATTTTATGCAAATGAACTGTTATGAAATTTAGTACATGGGTGTGGCAACACATCCCCCTATCTTATAAAAGGCGATCACTGTTTGTTAATCGTTCTCTTCTCTTCTCGTTGCCGTGCCGGCACAGCCATTTCCTTTATTTTTAATGTTCAAATAAATTTGTTAAGTTTTATCCAATCTGCCTTCTTATTTGAGCCACCTTCTGAACATGAGCAAGTGAACCTGATGAACTGCTTAAGCGGTCGACACAGTGTAAATAAAAAAGCAATTTTTGGTCCAGGGGTCCTCCCCAGAAAATTTTTGGAAATAAGACAAAAAAAACAGATTTTTAACTAGTTATGGTACACCTCTCCCGAATTTCGGACATATATATTTTAGGTAAGAATTTGATTTTGATAGACTAGTAATTATAAAAGAGTTTTGAAAAATTAAGTTCCAAGTACTAAAGGAGGGTTTGGGGGTCCTCCCCTAGAAAATTTTTGGAAATTTGACCCTAAGAAACAGGGTTTTAACTTGTTTTGGTACATTAAGTCTGAATACTGTCTGTCAGACAGTGCTATTTTATTTTCCCTCTTTAAATACCCATCGCCCCTCGCTTATTATTTGCCCCCTTTATAACACAAATCGCCCACCTAGGGGCGATCGCCCCCAGGTTGGGAACCACTGTACTAGATATAGAAGAGTGTTCTAACTTAATTATTGTATAAGACGAACTTTTTATCCAATTTTTTTGTTAAACACCTTCATTGTACAATGGGTTGTATTTTTTCCAACTGGGTGTCTCTTGTAGGAGGTGGGACGGCTATCATCAATGAACCATTAGTGTTGTATATTATGTCAAATTTAAGGAATAGAATGCGTAGTTTAAGGGCCGTATTCTGGAATCTCGAATATTCGAACTCACATCGAATGTTCGACCTCACCATTCGAGTTGAAAATGGTATTCAGACTCCAAAAGTCACACGTAGTGAGAAGGGCGGAGACCTCACTCGTTCGCTCATTGGTTTATTTTTTTCGCGCGGGAGATCCTGGCGCCGACGTTCGTGGCCAATTAGAAGACGCGTTTCAAGTCAAGAAAGATCCCTCCACGTGCTTTTCAGCTGCAATATTTGTAAACATCTCGTGTGCATTAGTGCTAAAAATGTCAGCGGAAAGGTCGGCGTTGGGTGTACTTTTGTGGATAAAGCTGCTCAACAAAAGGGATGGGAGAAAGTAACCCTTCAATTGAACGCTCTCGGTTTCGGTAAATACAAACGTACAGTGAAAGAGGTAAAGCAGTGGTTTGATTTATAGTAATCGTAAAAAAAGGCGGCCCAAACAAACGAGAACCACAACAAAAATGGAAAAGGTGAGGGAACAACAGACTCACTGACCCCCTTGGAAGACCAGGTTATTAGGGTATAACATGCTCCACGTATGATGATGTTAAGCCCATAGCTTTTTCTATAGATCAATAAAATATGAATTTTCTGTCAGTATTATTTTAAATGTTATTTTTTATTGCTAAAATTCTTACTGTCCTATATCAAATTAAAAACAGTCTTGCTCTATATTAATAGCAGTGATTTTATTCATGTCAACAAAACAGTTTGAAAAAATTTTAGTTTTCTTTATAGTAATTCCTTTACTTGTGTTAAATTTTATAACCCTCATTACACAAGCTAATTAACTGTAAAGCAAAAACATACATTTTAAGATTTGATTTGTGTTGCAAAATATGAAAAAATAAATTAAAATTTAGAAGTCTGTATCATCTACAATACAAATATAAAAAAAATTAAATAACTTCCTTGAAACCAGGAACAATCGTCAATTAGTTATAGGAAGTTTTTTATTGATGTATCAATTTTGTTAGAAACAAGGATTTTAATGGTAGGTCTTAATAAGTGTAATCAGTGGTGGCTCTTGGACGTCATAAAGGTCAACTAACATCAGGCGGGAAAAAAGTAGCAAGCCTTCTTCGTTGCTTTGACGGTTGGGGGAAGGAAATATTTTCAGGCACCTATTCAAAATGAATAGAGTATAATATTTGTTTATCCTAATTATATTTTGCATGTCAATAAACAAAATCAATTTGTTTTAAGAGCGTGCAAGCTTTGATCCAATGCAATAACCCATTTGGATTATTTTATTTTTTTTGGAGGAAGTGATTTTAAAAATTGTGCAAGCAGGCTAAGCAATATTTGTAAATAATGGGTATATAATGAAATTGAATTAATTTAAAAAATTTGATGTTTTTTAACTTTCTGAATTAGCAGCTATGAATTGAATACTTAATCCATACTTACTGTTTGTTTACTATTTTTGTTTTATCACAATAGGTTTGTGCAACCATTTCTGTGAAAACGCCATGGGTTGTAAAACAAATTAATTTCAGTTAGTTGATATGAGCTAGTAAAACTGAGGCGTATCAGATAGTTAACTAATTGAAAATATCCATCATTCTCTGAAAAGAAGCATTCCTTGCCAAATAAGGCAACTTTAATTAAAGCTTTCTGCTAACCCCACTCTCGTATAACCTAGAATATGTATTGGATAAATTTTTATAATGTGCAGTATGTTGATTAAACATGTGAAATTATTAAATATTTATTATAGGCTACAGTATCCCAAATAAATAAAAATAAATATTACAATTCCAATCATTTTCAATTTATTGTCTGTAGTAATTTACATTGTAAACCAATTGAGCACTGGTTTCTTGTTACAATAACTATGTCAATATTACTTATTCAGGAACTTATTATATTCAGGAACAATTATATTCAGGAACTTAAATCAGAAGACTTCATCAACTATGAAGCTATACAACACAAAGATAAGATTTTCAGTGTTAGCAATTAGTATACAGGGCAGTGGTTCCCAAACTATTTTGGTTGTGGAACCCCCAAATTTGTTTCCAATGATCGCAGAACCCTGAATATTTTTTAAAAATTTAATATCTGATATTAAAAGAAACTATTGTTATTTTGGTAATTAAGATTTTATTGAATTAAACAAAACTAAAAAAAGCAGTTTATCATACAAAACAAACTAAAATAAATGAAAAAACTTTAATGGGAAGAATGCACCTGCTTCTTTGATTCCATGATTCTCTTAAAATTGGGCATTATGTTTGATAACTGAACTCGTACATATGTGGTGCAGCATCAAGTTTGTCAATATATTTGGTTTTTGTCGCAAAGTATTTCGAAAACTCAGCTTCACACAAATAAGTGGTTGCAAACGGCAAGAAAATTTGAATAGCCTGTTTCGCTAAATTTGGCTTCTAATTGTGTATCCGAACTTTAAAAATTTTTATATAATGCTTATAAAATTTTTTAATTTATTTTGGTGGTCCGAGGAAAACAAAAATACATTAAACATCATTCTATTTTTAATGAAATACAATTTGTCACGCAGAACCCCTTAAGTGTTTCTTGAAACCCCAGGATTCCATGAAACCCACTTTGGGAACCACTGGTATAGGGTGATATTATATAAATCATTAAGTGTTTTAGAAATAGTATATACAACAGGAAAATATTTAGTAAAAAATATAGGTATGGTTTTCATAAAATTCATGGGTACTGTTGCATTAGCTGGGCCAAACTGCCAAGGGCATTGTAAAATATCCATTAAAAACTTTAAATAGGAAAATATTTACACTTTAAAACCCTTCAAATAATTTGCTTTTAATTGTTTTCTGTAATTTTTAAGATGTGAAATTTGCACCCGGGTTATGCAACAGTACTTATTTATATCGTCACTGTGAAATCACACCAGCATATCTGCAAAAATTGAGTTATTAGTGTCAATAAATTCCTTTTTTCAACTATCTCACAATATTACATTATTATTATTTTAAGTAGTACATGCAAAAACTTTAAGGCGCTCTAGGGAAAATTGCAGATATGCCGGTTTGATTTCATTTTATAATTATATACATAATGGTGTTTTAAAAATAGCAGCAGGAAAAAATTAAGTTAAAAAATAGAGGTCTTTCAAAAAGTTCATGTAGGTACTGATGATTTTTGAAACTTACACTTGCAACTGAACTTTGAAGGACAAAAAGTAAATGAAACAAACTATGTATTTTGTAAACAAGCTGATTGTTGTTAACAGCTGAAAACAAATAAGGCCGAGTTTGGGCGACATGAAAGAGAATTAATAAATGTTCTAGATCAGGCATGCTGAACTCTGACTCGGAGCCAATGCGATGGTAACAGCCAGTCATTGTCTTCGAATGGATTCCAAATCTAGACAAAATCAAACGAGCCGCGAGATGGAGTCATGGGTGGTACCAGACCAGCGGCAAAAGGCACTCAAAATTCTGTATTCAGCATCACAAACCTATTAAAGAAGAGCATATATTTTAATAACAGCCTTTAGTGATGTTAATAAAAAAGAAACTTCCTATAAGTGCTCATAACTATCCTCCCTGTAAATAAAAATGGATAGACAAAAAAATGTAAGTCAATTTGTATTTCGTCAAAAACATTTATTAAAGACCAGTTGAATTCCTCTCAATATTTTTAATAGTCTGTCTGAGAATTAACAACTTTATAGTTGATCCTTTTCTTGATGTCAAGATCCACAAATTGAATTTATTGCTCCAGTTAAAAGCAAATGTATGCCGATGTAAACTAATCAAATTATAATGGAATGTAAACTAAAAATAAAAAAGTCAAATTTGATAGCTAGGAGTCGGGAATGGTCAAACTTTTAAAAAATTTATCACTTACAAAATACACTTTATGTATCATCGCTACCACCAGGCCAAAAACATGAATCTGCATTCGTGATTAGGTAACATCCTAGAAGAGTGTTTGGGTTGACACCTCTTGGCGAATTTTTTGTCGACATCATCAATTTGACACTTGGGCGCACATTGGCGCTACTACTTTGCTTGGTGACTGAACCCACTTCTAGACTAGATCCCGTAATTAATAAAATATTCATGTTTTTGGCGTGGTGGTAAGGGGGCATCCATAAATTAGGTGAGGTGTTTTTTCCAAAATCTGGACCCCCCTCTCCCCTTGGTGAGATTTTGCTGGACCCCCCTCCCTCCCACGTGAGATTTACCTACAATCTTTAAAAATAATTTTCTATCTTCACAGCACCTAAAACTTTTCCATTATTAATGATGTGGGGGAAAAGGTCATTATTCCGCCTAAAAATAACCACAGTATCTTATCTGTGGGTATTATTCCTTTCTCATACTTAAAAGAAATCGTTTAATTTTGAACTTAAAAAGTTGACGTGAGATTTTAATCGACCCCCCTCCCCCATTGGCGAGATTTTTCCAAACCCCTCCCCCCTTTTTGACCTCACATAATTTATGGATGTCCCCAACCATATACTATAACTATTGGATAAGTGATGTATATGTTACGGGCAATGAGATAAATTCAATGGAATTTATGAATGAAATTTATTACTTTGCCCGCCTCCACCCTGGGAATTATTAATGACCAATTTATCACTTTGCCCTTAACATATATATTTAAAAATTTTTAAGGTTACTTACCTGCTAAACATTAATGGAGAATTTTCCATTCTGATCAGACTCAGGAGAGGTTTCTTGTTGTTGGGATACCTGGAAAATTGTTGGCTGGGATAACTGGAGCCGGATGAATTGGTCATCCCCAATCATGGACTGGATGAGCCAACAGCACCTGCAATAAATATACATTAATATACTAAAAGAATAATACCAACTTGCTCAACGAGAGTAAAAGTTAATGAAAAAATCAATTGGTTTCATTAAAAACTCAAATTGAGAGGTCTTTAACTATTTTCAGACCTGCCAACTCCCCTGTTTTTGAACTGAGTTTTCTGCCATTAATTCAAATCTCCGGCTTCATTTTTTTGATCGGGTGCCTGATAATAATCCAAAAACAGCCTAATAAAACTCCCAATCAAAATAGAGAATGGCGATTCAAAATAAAAGCCAGAAACTCCGGCCAAAGGCCGGAGAGTAGACTGGTTGTGGTTGCTATTTGCACAATCTTAACAACATTTACAACAAGTATGTAATAGTTTAGTTTACAATACAAACGAAAAGTCGATAAGAGAAAAACCTTCAGCTGAAAACTTTAACTGGAGTTAAAATAGGATAGAGTAGGTGGTAACTATTACATTACTTTTACTATAAAGGGGAAGCACGTTATATAAAAAGAATATTTCTAACCTGAAGTTCCATGTTTATTCCATTTGGTCCTTGCTGCATCGCGAAACTTCTGAAATGTAAACAAAAACAGCTTTGCTCTGCCGGCTCTGCCTCAGATTGACGTCACGAAAGGCGCCTAGCCAATCAGAGACTCACTCGAATGAATTCTCTCGAATACTCACCAGCTCCTCGGCTGGTGAGGGTTCGAGCGTTCGAGTTCGCCTTTCGGTGGTGAGAATTTGGCTGTCAGAATACGAAATTTCATCTCACCGTTCGAACTCACTAG
Organism: Tetragnatha versicolor; assembly: GCA_024610705.1. NCBI lineage: Eukaryota > Metazoa > Arthropoda > Arachnida > Araneae > Tetragnathidae > Tetragnatha > Tetragnatha versicolor. Next base: position 36,782,593 of record JANDEH010000007.1, on the reverse strand, counting down.
GGAGTTTCCAAAACTCGAATGTCAGAATACGGCCCTAAATCCTTAAATGGTAGAATTTAAGATGTTGCAAGTTACAACACATTTTGGCAAATGTGATGTGAAATGACTCTCAATATTTCATTTTCAAATGGACTAAACTTTTTTCAAATACACTGAAGTGAAATAAGATAGTATTTAAAATTTTAAATCCAAATTGAATAACTCTTGTTAAAACAAATTTTGAAGTGTTTTAAAGTTACACCACTCTGCCCTCGGGCTGAAAAGTTTGGAAACTCTTTGATTAGACATACAACATAACCACAATAAACTGAAGTGGTCAGTAGCAGACCTCTGAAGGTAAATAAGAAATCATGAATAAAAGAGTACTTTATATAGGTAAAAAAAAAGTCAAAAACTTTAAAATAGATTTTTAACACATTGGCGAAATGAAATCTTCTTAATTATATCACTGTAATTATAAACAAAATTTTTTCAGTAAATCTTAGGATCATCAAACAAGGTTGCACTCAAGAGTTACTATTATAATGCACTGAAGAATTTTCTTAATTCCTTAAGTTTCTAACTATAAACAATCAGGGAAAATATTAACACAAGGATTTAAAGAATGAGTCTTTGCATGTAAATAATCTACATAATAGAACTCACCCCCAAGAAATTCATTCTGAACTAAGGTTCGATATCTTTCATAACAAGCTTGTCGATCTTCTGGAAAGGGATCTTCAACATTTCTATACAATAAATCAATAAGCATGTAGTAATAAAAAAATATAAGAGTTTAAGTGATAAATAAAACAAAACTTCGGAATTCTCTTGAATTCTTGAAATTGCTTATGGTTTCTGATAATGTTTTAACTTTTGTTTTTGATAGTTTACAAATCTGAAGCACAAAAAATTTGTTTTTTCTCTAGGTTGGTTGATAATTTTTATTGGTAAACTCGCTGGATGATTTTTTCACTATTTTTGACCAATTACTATGTACACTAAGCACGTTAAAAGTTCTGCGAGATAGTATGTTTTTTCAGTTCTTGCAGCATACCCCCATTACATTTTCTGTAGACCATACCCGTATACGCAAACAGCATTAGCAGAAAATTTTGCCTTCTGCAGAAAATTTTCTGAGAGAAAACAATAAAAAAAATTGAGAAATTTTTCTGCAGACTTTTTTCTTGATGAATTTTTCTCTTGCTTTTTTTCTAAATACATCCATCCACCAGGCTTTCTATTAACACAACAAGTGCAACCTAATATTATCGGATCATCCTAATCCATGTATCACAGTTATTATGCTAAGAATTATTTGCATTTTAAAAGAAGGGGACATATCATTGAATACAAAGCACATTTAAGAAAGAAATGTGTCATTGTATAAGAAAAAAATTTTTAAATTCTTGCAGAAAATATTTTTTTAAAAAATTAAGTTCACAGAAAGGTTTTTATTACATAAGGATAATACGTAAGAACTGAATAATTTAACAATGTTAGAGAAAAAATGGTACTTGCATATTATCCTGCTGACCGTGCTTCTCAATCCAAAGCGCATTACCAAATCTCATAAAGCTGTCGTCCACCATATTCAGTGCTACACTTTATGAGATTTGGTAATGCGCTTTGGATTGAGAAGCACAGTCAGCAGGATAATATGCAAGTACCATTTTTTCTCTAACATTGTTAATTTATTCGGTTCTTACGTATTATCCCGACAACCGTACCGCTGAATCCGAAAACGGTAAACAACCCATTGACTTTTCTATGGATGTGCCGCTGAATTTGACAGTCATGGAACAGTCAACATGATAATACGAAAAAAAAAATTTTTTGTAGAAAAACATTTTGCTTAAACTATAGATGAATTAGAGAAATAAATAGTCAAGTTTTTATGAGTGTTGTTTTTGCAGATTAGCAGTGACATTTTTTATCATGTTTCCTCTACAAATAGTGGTGTAGGATACCAATTGAGTTTTTTAATAAATTAATTTTGTTTTATTGTGTCTTCAGAGAAGTTGACTACTGTATTCTGTATAATTTTATACTTATTATTTGCTGAACAGTGAACAGGTTTAAAGAAGAAATTTTCATTAAATTAATGATAGGTAAAATATAAAATAAGAGCATTTTTTGTTACTTAGAAAAGCATTATTCATGCATCTAATCATAATCTTTTGATATGGAAATCCTTAAGTATAGCAAAATAAAAGATTCCGTAGTTAAATTCCATATTATGGATTTCTTAATTAGAATTAAATACATAATTTAAGATCTAATAAAACTTAAAATGTAAGAATATGACAAACATACTTTGATGCATTGTAATCTGGAATGATGTCTAAATGAGCCCGTACATCAAATCTATCAATCAAATTGTCATTGTGACCTTGCCAAGGCATCCTGTATTTACAAAACACTTTCCAATAAATTTAATGAAATCATAAAATTTGTCAGCAAAAGAATATAAACCTTAAAAAATAAGTACAACATAAATTGACAAACAAATAATAGTAGAAAGAAAGTTTGAACTTTTGCAACACACTATTCATTAGACTTTTTATGAAGTACATTAATGCCCTGGACTTACACGATAGGTGGGACCAAGAGATATCCTCATAGGTCAAATTCCCTTAAGTCAGGGTACATTTTTCCATGTAGAAATACATTCAAACTATGCTCAATCGGGACCAGAGATAAAAAATATTTAATTTTGAAGATTATTATTCAATTATTAAGAAAGATACAGTATTATGTTTTCTCTTCTAATACAAGTATCAAGTTATTTTAAAGAAGGTTTAAAAATGCACATAGTAGTCTGATCCTGATCAATTAAAAACTGTTTCTTCTTTCCTTTAAAATTTCTTCATAAAAGTTAAAGTTTTTCTACGCCGCATTTAGTGTTAAAAATACGCTCTACCTTCTCCTTTTCAAAATTTGTGGTCCATTTTTAATAGCATCCAGACCCTTGCTTAAATTTAAAATCGTCATTTGATTCTCTGTTTGAAGGGGATCATAAGTTAACCCTTCACTGCACGGTGTGCCGAATTCGGCACATACCAATAAAACTCCTAAATTTTCCCACATGTGTTAAATTTAAGTTATCTGAGTTTTGTGCCCCATCTAGAACATACATATATATAATATTAACTACTCAGTGTGGATCTAGATGACAGCTTCTCACTGATTATTAGGTTTTTATGTCTCCATAACAGTTGCATCCATTTTGTAAGGAATCAAAGATTTTGATTGATCTTTTTTTTACCAGTAAATCTTGAAAATATTGCTTGGTAAATTAAGTGACATTTATATACACAACATATACTTCTTATTTAAATTGATTTTCTGTAAATACAATTATTACACCAGCTGTAAATCATGTTTTTAGGTTTGTGCCATACCATAAAAAACCCATATATCTTAATGAAAAATTAAGTCTGGAATTTTTTAAATATTTTTCCTGTATTCGTGGCTGTTAGAAGATATTAAATTATTTTTTTCAAAAGAAACAAAAAAATCGTGCAGTGAAGGGTTAACAACGGGGGAAATGTTTCAGAACATGACTCACACAGAATTTATTTTATCAAGTAAGAACTAGTATTCTATTTTCACCTTTTCCAAGAAGCAGTGTTCACCATAAGGAGGAAGGAACTTGGTTAACAAAAAATGAAGAAATTGAAGCAAGAATATTTGAGTAGAAAAAGGTAGGAGGTTGCATGATCTTTGAAGACAGTTTAGGAAACAATTTGAAAATTTTTAAAACTGCGTAATTCTGAATTCGCATAAGTCGAGGTAGCGTTGTGTAGCGTATACTCGAATGCAACTTAAGTTGAGCCTGAGGTCATGGCCACGTGGAAGAAAATCTGAGTAAACAGAAAGCCTGCTGGGTTGCTAGAAGCTCTTATTGGCTGGCGAGTTTGAGAGCAAGTTGTAATACTACGGGTTACGCCACTTTTAAAAATAATAATGAACATTTTATGCATATTGGGATGAAAAGATGCTACGTGGATTTTAAAAACTAATCATTATTCAAAATTGAAGCTCTAAATTCAGACACCTCGCAGGGAACTACTTTCTTTGGTTGCTCTCAGCATATTTCTACAGGCTTAAGTTAAGTTGCAACTGAGTATAGCAAGGTATTACTATATTGCGCCAAAGTGCACCTAAGTATCATAGTGAAGTAAGCGACAAAAAATTCGGCAAGACGCGCCAGCTCGAATCCACTTCTAGAGCTCTACCCCGAAATCCATGATAAATTTTGTTTTGGGTTAGACAGGTGCAACTATCCAGTGGCGGATCCAGGGAGGGGGCCTTAAAAACCCCTTTTTCAGAGCTAAAATTTTAAAAAAATATCATTGTAATTCATGCGATGTCCGACAAGAATAAAAACAACCCAAGGGGGGCCATGCTCATCCCTAGAAAATTCCAAAATAGTTAAAAACCCCTTCTGTTTTGTCACCATATCTTCGGACGGGGAGATGCTTGGGGCTTGGTGTGGAATGCTAAAATTAGAGTGTCCAATTTCGTTCAGGTGCAGTTTCAAATTGTTGTATTGCCCTTTTCCTGCTTTCGTTTCCCACGTGAGTCACGTGATTTGACATGGGGACGACTGGGGGTGACATTTTCTACTTGAAAAGTTGGTCAGTTCATTATTTGTAATTTGTTCTCGAGAAGTTGGTATCTCAGTGCTGCTGGATTAGAGGAAAAAAATATTTTTTCAGTCCCAGGCTTCAGTAATGGTAAGTTGTTCGAGTAATTAATCAGGGCCGTATCTAAACGTCAATTTTTTACTGTTTTTCCTTAAAAATTCGTCTTGAAATGCATAAAACCCCTACTTTTAAGGTTGAAAATTCTTCTTGGGGAGAACCCCCAACCCCCCTTGAAATTTTGAAATCTATTATTACAAATTAAATTCGTTCCATGAAAATTTTGGGACTTACAAGAGAAAGAGGGAAAGTGGGAACTCAGGGGAAGAAAAAAAGGGAAAAGTGACTCCAAAACGAGTTAAAATCCTGCTTTAAGGGTCAAATTTCCTGAAATTTTCTGGGGGAGGACCCCCAGACCCACCTTTGGAACTTGGAACTCTATTATTTAAAACGTTTTTATAAAAAGTTCGTCAAAATGCAAAAATCCAACCAAAATGGAAATTAAATTCTTGAAAATGTATGTCCGAAATCCGGATTAGGTGTACCAAAACGAGTTGAAAATCTGCTTTTTAGACTTAAATTTCCAAAAATTTTCTGGGGCAGGGCCCCCCTTCGCCGCCCCCAAAACCAAATCCTGGATCCACCGCTGTCTAATTACCTTCGTCACCACCAAAATCGAACTAAAGTTTCAAGAAATTTTTGGCCAACCCCCCCTCCTGAAAAAAAGTCTAGTTACGGCCCTGTAATTAATAGTTACACAAATTAACGTATGCAGTATTGAGTATAACTTTCTTCCTCCATTAATTTGCAAAAAAGTTTTTGAAATTGTTTTTTCTTGTGCGGGATGAATTTGATTTCATATTTTTGAACTGTTTTACTTCAAAAACATAGTTCTTCTAATGATCTAATTAAAAATAATCATTTTGCATACAAACTACGTTTTTATAGAGAAGTATCGTATTTTTCCAAATGGCCCCCTCCGAAAATTTGGTCTGGATCCGCCCCTGCCACTATCACCAATGCAATAACCCATAAGTACCGCAAACTCACCAGAAAAGCAGCAGGATTAGAGATGGGAATAGCTGAAAAAAACTGGAAACTTTGAGAAAAAAAATTTCTGGGTTTTTTACAAAGGGATTTCTTTCCGGAAAAATTGAAAGGTTAATTTCAAATACTTTTTACAGAATTATTTTACCGATATCAATTATAATTGTTTTAGATGATATTCTTATACAATACTTAAAAATTAAGTTTCAACCATATATTAAGCGTTTTTTTTCCAAAAAAAGTTGGATTCTACTCAGAAAAAACTGAAAATTTTAAAGTTTGTAGTAAAAATAATATTTTCAGAAACATATAACAGTTACTTTCCAATGCTTTTTCTTTAGATATTTAATGTCACACGTGAAAACATTTAACTTAAAAGAAATGTCAGCTGCAAGTGATAAACTAATTTTAATGTACATCTAAGTATAACTAGCTACTTTTCTACATAAACAAAAATGTGCATTCATAATTATATTAATGAACACAGAACAGTTGCACAACTATGACAAATTTGATAATTTTTAAACAATTATTAAATCCAGTACTTTAAAAATAAAATTTGAACCATATAATATACCCATGTTCATACTTGTATAATATATATACACGAACGCGTGAACGGCGTTCGCAGAAAATTTTGCCCTCTGCAGAAAAACTACAATGAAAATTTTTTTCAGAAATTTTTCTGCAGAAAAATATGAAAACAATTTTTTTAGATTTTTTTCTGCAATAAAACTACTAAAAAATTCTTTTTAGAAATTTTTCTGCAGAACTGGGTGGATTTTAATACATTTTACCTGGTAAAATAAGGTATAAAATATATTGAAAAATTTTAAAAAGAAATTCTAAAAAGCCATAACTCCACCCGTGCAAGGCCAGGCATATTAACTAGTGGATTAAATTTTTCAATCCTGCCGATCTATCAAAGATTTTACATCTTTCATTTTTAGATAGAGCAGTTATTGGGAATCTCCAATTATGATAAAAAATACAATGATGTAAATTATTTAAAAGTTTTAAAATCACTAGTATGAAAAATTAGTATCAATGTAAGCGCAGATAAAAATGATTACAGTCCCAATTTGGGTATTTTAGTAATAATGTGGTTTTTTTTTTTTGAGAGAGAGAGAGAGAAAGAGAGAGTTTTAAAAATGTGTAAATTCTTGCAGAAAATTTTTTGGAAAAATTTAAGTTCGCAGAAAGGTTTTCATTTTATACAAGTATGCCCATGTTTTTATGAAATGGGATTATTTTTACTTGAAAAATTGAAATTTTATTTTGAAGTATTATATAATAACTTTTATTGATTAATTTATCTTTTAAATGTAATGTTATATTTTATTTAACTAATGATTTATCTATTATACAATGAATGATTATTTAGTTTCCAAAAAAAATGTATACAAAACTGTTCTTTTCTTTGCAAAATAGGTCAATTTTTCCAGAAATAAAACGCTTTAATTTCTAGGTTTTTTCCGGCTTTCCAAAATTTCCCATCTCTAAGCAGGATCGCTCTTTTCCTTTGCAACCCATTTCACCTTGGCGAGATTGAATATAGTCTTTTTCGCGTTGGCAAGAGGGGCACTGGTCTTGAAATATAAACCTTGTTGGAATCTTAGAAAGATATTTTTCAGGTGTTGGAGGGAAAATTCAGGAGAAAAAAAATTTAATTTTCTAGAGTAGGTAAGGGCCCTCAGAAACTTACGGCTAATTTCAGTTTTTCAGGAGGCCTATGAACCCTGTACTTTGGTTTCAACCAAATAGTTGCATGGATGCTAATCTAAAATATTAATACTGACAAACTTACATTGTAGCTGGGCTGTCAGCAGCCATAGCTACAGCAGGATCAAGATGAATTTTGGCAGGTCGGCCATGTACTTGAAGAAATTGGGCTGGGTCTTGTTTCTATTATGATTGAGGAATGAAAATACAATAATACCACATTAATATTAGACAGGTAACAACAAAGCTCAAAAAAAGTAAACTAAGAATTTATTAGTAATAATAAGCTTCTAAAGATGGTTAATATGGGAAATCTTTGAAAAGCTAAGCATCAAGAATAGAAGTTTAAACAAAATTTCAGAAATTTTAGCGCATCAATGGTAGATAATTCAAGTATAAATTATATTACTATTTTTTCATAGTAATCCCTTCTTCTCTCAGCTCTTCTTTTATAATCAACCATCATACCCCGAATCTTTTTCTCTTGTTTGCGAGCTTCGTGCCACATCTGTAACAAAACCTAAATTTTAAATGATTCCCGGTTTATTATAATCACTTTCTATTATTTAGGAACTACTACGGTAGTTAATTGAAACATTCAATGAAAGAGTTACAGCTGTACAGCAAACCACAAGCAAATAGAAATAAACCTTTAATTCGGATTATAAATAGTAGTGAAATCGTTTTCTATAACAATATGAATAGTTTTTTAATTTTAATTAATTTATCAATCATCTTCAGCAAAATCATGGCGCTTGAGTTTTCTTTTCAATCATTAGAGTTGAAGAGTTTTGGTTTCCTCTTTCCGGATGAAATAAGAAAGAAGACACTCATTCAATTCATAAAAATGTCTAAAACCATTTTAGATCGTTATAAAAACATTTTTGTGAATTTTTATTCTAATACCGTAGTTTTTCTCAGTTTTTCCCATACTTTTTTGAAACTTTTTTAATAAAAGTTCAGTTTTTAATTCCGGTGGTAACAGGATATCGATTCCCGATTTCCGGCTTTCCGGGGGGTCTGTTTGTTTATATTTCAATTTTAATGTTTTCATCATTTTTGTGTTTATTTATATTTTCTACACTTATACTTCCTGAAGTCAGCAATTGCTCCCAAAAAATTATCAGTCTATACATTTCTATGACTAGTTTTTGTTGTTTTGCAGCACAACCATTAATTTAATTATGTTTTAGTTTCGTACAATTCATTTTGGACTGATTTTCTTGACCATAGGAATTCTAACGATTCTAAACTCTGAGTCAATGTATATCTTACTTAACTATAAATTTATTAATAATATGTTTATTAGTTAATGTCGTGTTAGTTTTATTTTATCTTGGATTAAGGAATGAAAAGATGTATTATGTTAGAAGCATTTTTTTCTTAATCCTGTCATCTTTGGCATGTTGGTATTTTGAGGTTTATAAAAATGAAGAAATTCTTAGTCTGAAAGACGCTTCATCGGATCTTCAAAATATTTTTATCAAATTAGATGTAAATAATGATGGTGTCTTGAACCCTGAAGAGTTTTTGTCTTTGAAAAACTACTACAACATTTTCTATAAGAAACCATTCTCTATTAAACAAGATTATGAGGTGAGTATTTAGTGCACATGATACTTTAGCATTTAAGTGTGAAAATTGTGTAGTTTTCAGTTGTGTAATTGATTTATTCAAGTAGGGTAGACGGCAGGGATGGGACACCTTCAATAAATCTTATAATTAAAAATAAAATTAGTTTTTGAGTGTTCCACCAGGTAAATCCACCATGGCTTCATACTTTTTGCTGTTTACTATTTTAGTTGCAAGCTCCTACAAGTTTCTGAATGATAAAGATGGTTTCACTATAGCAAAAGTAACTACACTTTTCAAAGTGAATTTTCAATCTGATTCTTGGTTGCTTTCTTAATGGTTTATATTGTTTTCTAAACAAGTAACTAACAAGTTTTCTAATTAAGTAACATATACTTAAATAGTTATCATGAAACTGTAAAACTATAATTAGTGAATATTTTTGAAATTTCATAAAGTTGAAATCTTGTTGCGCCTACTTTGACTGCAATGTTTTTCCACTGATAAAAGTACTGTCTTTTTGATGCAGTGTAATATTTTCAGGTTCAAGAATTTCCTGAGATACCTATTGTACTAGGTGAACAAGTAATAAATGTAGACGTCAAATTCAAACCTTTAATCCTGAGTTCAATGACCAAGAACATGTCAAATCTAACTCCTGTAAGAGCATTTTTTATTCATAATTTTTTTTCTTTTCAATCATTTTAGTCTTACATCAGCTATTGCCAAAATGTCTTACTAGTTTAAACCAATGTATTAGTACATTTTTAACTAAAAATTAATTATCATTCAGGCATGAATCTAAGGGGGGAATTCTGAACAGTGCCCCCCTTGGACCCAAAAAGGTTCCCAAAATGAGTTAAACCCTACTTTTACGAGTCAAATTTCAAAATTTTTCTGGGGGAGGACCCCCCATACCCCCAGATGTACCACAAGGTGATCTTGCGTGATACTTTTTAGAAAATACCCAACATTTTAACATTTTTTTGTCAAAAGGTAAAGGTGATGATAGATATGGAAAATGGCTCCCCCTTTGGAGCCATACTGGATCCGCGCCTGTTATCCTTGCCATATTACTTATACCATAGAACATTTTATGTAATAGAAATGCTAGAACCTACTGATTTTAAGTTCGATTTCAAAGGGCTTAGTATCAATTTTCACTCATGATGATTCACACATCCTTCCATACCTCCTTAAAAACACCTGTAAAGGACTGTGTTTCCAACCTCCCATCGTTCAAAGTCATCTGTGTATACCCTACCTCTCCTAGTATTTTCCCTCTAGTTTTATGTATCATAATATTTATCCAATGAGTATCATAATACGTATATCAATCAATAATATATATCGCCAACCCTGCAATTTTTTTTACTTTTTAAATAAGTAAAATTTTCTAACTGGTGTCTTTTGTTTGGTTTTTAATATGTTTGGCAACCAAAACTAATTTGATTCACTATGCAAACAGCACCTTCAACACTGGGCAAAATAGAAAATCATCACTAAAAACAGCCAATTTAAGTGTATTAATAAGTATGACTAAGTCACTTTCTTTTTAACCAGTTTCCTATTCTTAAAGTATGATGCTCACTACACTTCTTCTGGGCAATATTTAGGCACTTGAAAGTGTGCTACAGCACAAGGCGGCAAAATTTTGAGGGGCGGCAGATTACAACAATACAAAATGCTATATACTATACAGTTTTGAAAAAAAAAGTACCACACAGTTTTCACTCATTTGTAATCTAATTTTAATACACTGCTTGCGCTTTAGCAATATTCTTTTTAAATTGAATGTTTTATTTTCTTTTTTGAGATGTAATTAGATTTCTTCTTAAAAATATTGGGGCATATTTAATATACAAACAAACAATTTTTCCTTGTTTTTAAGGAAAGAAGATTGTTTCTCTCTAGCATGGCCAAAGCAGGGTTTCTCCCCTTTCAACAAAAAAGATCTCTCTTGTTTTTCTCTGGCAAGTAGTGAAACCATATAACCAACCCCTTAAAAAACTCCTCTCCCCATAAATGAGGCTAAAAAACAAAAAAATATTTAGGCAATAAAAAGCATGCAGTTCCGTGTGCATCACAGACAACGAATAGAGAAGCAAGGAGATTTTCTTTTCTTAATTAAAAAGTTATCATGCAATTTACTTCTAAAGATATGTTGATGTTTTAAACCCCCGATTTGTAATCTGTAGAAATTTAAACCCTTATTCATGTTAAATAGGGTTTAATGCTAATTTCACCCCACTATTAAGCAGTAGACTTTTAAAAGAAACAAAGGGGGATATTTTCTTGGAACAGAAAATGAAATGGGGGGCAATAAATCGATATGCACAGGGCAGCAAAAACCGTAAATACGGGCCTGCTCTTCTTGCATTCTCCTTTATATCAAACAACTCTATCATCTAAAAAGGTTATTGATTCAGATCATTCTTTTATACTTGAAACCTTTATGCTTGAATTACTAATACTTATGTTCATTTTTCAAAATAATTAACAACATCATTGTAAATTTCAATGACATTTTGATTTAATTAAGAATTAACTTTCTTAAATACTGAATCATTTTCAGGTTTGAACTGTAACAAAAATTTCCTAAAAACCTTTCATTGTATACCCATTAGGAAAAGAACCTAGAAAGTTTATAAGCTGTTTCATTTTAGGAAGAACTTGCTGTTTTGAGTCCCCTTCTCAACTGGAAAACTCCCTATAAAGAAAGACACCCCTTTGGAGCCAAAAGTTTTTCTGCCTTTCTTCCCCCCAAATCTGATGTTACATCAGGCTATACTTGGTGGGTTGTTGAAACAAGACAAACCTTTTTAGAACCTCTTGAAAATGCTAGATACTTCCCACCACTAGTCAGGAAAAACCACCTTTTGCTTCATGCATTACTGAGTTTATTTCATCCTCAAGTCTTCCTTCATACCAGGTTTTCTCCTCAAGGAACAGTGGCTGTGATCCGAGCAGAATCTGAAAACTTTTATGACATTGTTTTTAGGTAAAAAGGCTAACTTCTAAAGTAAAAACATTTTTTTTAAATGTAGTATAATTAATTCCCTGTCAACACTAATTGTTTTCAAGATAGTAAACTCACAACAAAAATGCTTTATATTTGCCTGTTTGATTTTTTTTCCATTTTATAAAAGAGATCCTCTAAATTTGTGTAATTTATAGATGAAAAATTTAACGCCTTATGTTTTTTTAAATAATCTAAAGTATTATTTTTCTCTCATAGAATTCATGCTGAATTTCAGCTCAATGAACCTCCTGCACTTCCGTTTTGGTTTACACCTTCCCAGTTTAGGGGCCGTTTAATAATTAATAAAGATGGAACTGTTGTTAAGTTCTTTGAACTGATAATTCCATATACAAAATTAAATGTTGGTAAGTGTAAATATGATAAGGAAGAACTTTGCTTGAATATTTGTTTGAATTTCATTTAGATTTCAACTTTTGAATCCATAGATATGGAGTGGTATACTGGTCAAGGTGAAGAAAATATGGAGGTTGATATTGGGTACATCCCAGAGATGTCACTGCTTTCTACTGCAATATCTGTTCCTCTGGACACTGAAAGAGGGGCAGATGAAAAACTGTCCGATATAAGATGGACAAGTGAAATTTCAGAGAAAGAAGCAACAGAAACTTTGGAAAAACAACTCTTTTCTTTCAAACAGGTATATATTTACATTTCATATGGCCAAGGAAACCATAGAATGCATTTCCCATGGTTTAAGTAAGTGTATGATAATAATTCATGTAGGTAACTTCATTAATAGTAGTTGAAAAGATCTGATGTCTTAATACAAAGGGGGAATATATCTAGGCTTACCATATGTCCGGGATTACCTCGGACAGTCCGGGGTTTCATGTATTTAAGATTTCCCAGACATTTTTATGAAAAAATCCTGACCAATCTGTTTAAAATTGGGTTTTTTACATTTTCTAAAGTCTGTACTACTTCAAAAAACTTTCAGTGAATTTTGTGATAAAAATTGAGTCAATCAAACAATTTTTGAAAAAATAATGTTAAATGAAAACATAAAATGTTATATTTCTGATTAACGTTTATTAGTTTGAATAGTGTTTTCTTAGTTTGTAATCTTTGGTAGTTTTATAGAGCAATTATAAGAGATTTCAAAAATATGCCCTGGGTTGGACCCAAGAAAATATGGTAAGCCTAAATATATCCCCCTTCCCCGAAACTTACGAGGGTAGATTGAAAAGTTCTCGGCCTGACCATGAAAATATCAACTAATGGTTTCAAAAACTGTTTATTTTTCAACATTGACTCCTTTTAGGCTGCCTCACTTCTTGGAACGACAGTCCTGTCTTATTTTACACTCTTATGGGGGTGTTCTAGAATTTCGTCATAAAAACCTACTTATCTCACAGTTACTTATTAATTCGAAGTAAAACGGTCACCAGAGGGGAAAATTTTCACTTCGGGGGATAGAAGAAAGTTTGGAGATACCAAATCTGGGTAATAGGATGGGTAATTTTTAATCGATATCCCTCAATTTTTCCAACGCTAAAACACATCTGTTAACATGAACACTATTCTGATCGGAAATGGCAATTTAATCTGCTTAATTATTTTTTTTCTCGGATATTCTCATCAACAGTTTAAATAATTATTCTCAAATTATATTCATACCCTTTTCCCGATAATTTATTGATAAAATTTCCTTGAAATCCCCAGAATTCTTACGCCATGAATTTGCCAGCCGATAGAACCTTTTGGTGCTGAAAAATTTACTTTTATCCATTGCATTGATTATTATTTCACTTACAGGTTCTAAGGTATGTCCATTTGTGCCTATAGACGTAAAAAATCGCTTTTATTTTATGTAAATCGCGTCAAAATTCGCATCGAAATCATCATGTCAATGCATTTTCGGGCCGCAGTTTGCTCTTGCGGCACACATCTTGCGATAAATGTTTTCACGTGCAATTGTTCGTGCAAAAAATAATTTACGCATTCCTTTGATGTCCCTAGACTGTTAGAAATGTCCCCCACCATTCTTTGTCAATCTTCAAAATCATAGGGGGTACTTTTCTATGATTTCCGGTATGGTGGCTCTTTTTTAATATTTTTCACATGGTTCTTTAGGAACGCTCTCACAGCCAACTTAAAGCTTCGACGCTAATTTTTTCACGGGGAAAACAAAGGTAAAGAGTCCCTTTAAACATTTATGAGCTTAGAATTAATTTCATTTGGTTATATCCCTTCTTTTTAAAAGAATTTTATCACAGCTCGATACTTGTTTTTTCCCATTGTTGAAAATATGCTCACCTTAACCCATTCAAAAAATTGCCAATAACAGAATTCTGATCAGAACAACCCCAAAAAATTAATTTGACTCATTTGAAGAGTTGTTCTCAAAGGAGAAAAAAATTCGTGCGAATTCGAGTGCGTGTTCTGGGTGAGGCCGAGAACTTTTCAAACTACCCTCGTAAAAATATTCTCTTTTTTTACTATAGAAAATCACTGAAATTACCCCCATATCTCCTCCCGAAATATCAAAATTCCCCTCAGAAATTTTTTCATGGCTACGTCACTGTCTTAATATGCAAATTTGATGCTACAAATTTCTTAACTTAGTCACTTCTTTACCTCAGATGTATCCAAATTCTAAATACATAGCACTTTACAATTTAATACTTTTTTATGACAATTATATTTTTTGGAGTACAATATAATCGTATGTTTCAGAATGATAACAATAACTGTACCTCTTAACACACTTCAATTTCCACCTTTGTTTTTACTATATAAAGTGAAGAAAATCTACTTTAAATCATCAGAAATTTAGGACTTCAAATGAATTGCTACCTTTAGCAACCAATCTACTTGAATCCACTGAACCAAACTGTAGGATCCCCTGTAATGATTTGAAGAATCTATAGTTTTTTACCTCTCAAACACAGGATTATGCTCGGTAAAATTAAAGAAAAACAGTAACTTCCAATTTTGAGTTATAAAAAATCTCAATTTTATTTTAGGTAAAGTACCATGACCTATCTGAAGCTTTTGAAGTTGCTTCAAGTGAATCAAAACTTGTGCATGGCATCATATTATGGGGAAATCTGGCAGATCAGTCCTGCTGAGGATCAGGGCGGACTTTGAGAGAATCAGCTCTTGCGAGTCCGCCCGTTATAAATCTTCTTAAGTCACATTTTATCAGCTTCTGGTCTACATTAGAAGATTTGAAAGTAACTGCAATTCAATTTTCAGTTTAATTTTTTAATGACTTGATAGTAGCATTATATATTGCAAATATTGTAGTAATAAATTCTCAAGAGACCTTAAAAAAGTTCACTCTTAACTCATTAGCCAAAATAGTTCTCATTTAGAACCACAAATAAAACGTTAAATTTACTATTGAAAATGATATGCATAAATGTAATTCATAATATAAAATATACTATAAAGTTCCAGTAAATGTTATTATACATCTGTGATAGAAATAAAAGGTTTTAGTTTAAATCAGACATTATTTATTTTTTTATATTTCTGAGGTGTTTATGCATTTATTCAGTCTGAAAATGTTTTCATTGGATTGTAGAGTTTCGCACGCACTATTTTAACCAGGGAGGAGATATTAATCAGGAGGCGAAATACACCACTAAGGGAATGAAGTACTGGCGACACCGTTCTGCGCTTTAGCTTGTTCCGAACAATCCCAGGATGCACTGCGCGATGAGATGCAAAGAAGGAATGTCATTCGCTCCTTGCCAAAGTAACATGTATTTTGTCACCTCTCTCCTCTCCCTCTCGGAACCATTCATTGGACCGATCGCGCAAGGCATTCTGGGATTGTTAAGTGCACAAAGGAAAGCCGCCAGAGACCGCCCACTTCAGTGCGCTACTGTGCATGCATATTTCGCCTCCTCTTTACTCTCTCCTCTATGATTTTAACTGAAAAGTGAAAGATTTCCAGTTACAGTTTCAAACAGTTAGTATAATAAAATGTTTTCTTTTGTTCAATATGAATGAAATTTGACTTAGTGATTATGAATTTTACTAAACTAAAAATCACCCTCAAAATTAATTAATACTAATAATAAACCACAAAACTAACCATTTATTAACTCACTTAATGAAAGTATTCAGGATGGTAAAAATGATTGTACTGATTAATGTTTTTAAATTTAAAAAATTCACAATTTTTTTTTATCAACAGGAAATTATAAATCAAGATTCTCACTCAAAAGCTTCATTTTTTGCCCAAACTTGTATTTCTCACTATGAATTTCCAGTGGAATCAATAATTTTTCATCCGAATGGGAGTGTAGTTCATCATGTTAATGCCAATTACTTGCTGGGATCTGTAGGCGAATCTTTTACATCTATCTTTGAGTAAGTTAAGTTCTAACTTATTTCGATATTTTTGAAAGAATTTTCAATATGTACACTCTAGAAAAGAGTTGCATTGACTCATTGCTTTCTTGTATTTGTGTACTGAGTATTTTTTAATGATGGTAATTATTTTGTAGAATATCTGATCCAATGGACAGCTTATATGAAGAATTCTTAAAAAAGGGACTGGAAATGAGCAAAACAAACAAAAGATAAACTCTTTCTTAATCAATTGAATATATTATCTAGGAATTTGTTAATGAAAAATTTAACAATATAGACAGCGGGATAAAAAACTGAGGAAAGCTTTATCTGTAAATGGTTTTCTTTCAAATGCAATAAATAAAAAAGCAAAAATTACAAAGTTTTTTTAAAGACACAAAGAAAACTTAAGAACAAAAGCTTCATCCAGTATTATAAAAAAGTTGAACCATGGTCATTGGCACTGGAATTTTATTTTTACTCCAACAATTTGTCCAAAACAATCAGTCTTTCTGGCAACTTTTATCAGGACTCTAGTGTCTCATTATTTCTTCGGGACCCCTCTTTCCAGGGTGATTCTGAGTTGTGTGTTGATCGTTTTCATTCGGTCATTTTTGCCCATGAGATTTAAATCACCCTGTATAATGGAAGCTGTGATATCTGTATTACCAAAACATATTTGCTTTGTACATATTGGCACTTGTTTTAGAAATTGTCTCTGACATTCTCTTCCAATGCAAAGTCATATAATATATTTTCATTTTTCAAAGAAAGTTCTTGTCCCTTTTAACATTTGTTATTGAATTTATTTATTTTATAATGAAAAGCAATATTAAGTTTTCTTTCAACCAGTTTTGCATATTGAAGTATTTATTCTTTGTTAAAATATACTATATAATTTTTTTATTGTTATTGATATATCTATATGATGGGAGTGATCAATCATGTTTACTAATTCAATTTATATTATATACTAAAAAATGTTTTGTGGTACAGTAGAGCCCCAATTATCTGCGGTGTGGATTATTCGCGAGACGCAAAAAGACAAATAGTTGGCCTTTGCATCGTGTCGGACAGTGCTTCTGGGATGAAAAAAAGGAAAAACAATGATGAAATCCACCTATACTTGATTCAGAAAAAAACTTGATTCAGCAAAAATTGAAACTTGATTCAGCATTAACGGCAGCCACCCAATTCCGCGTATAATCGGGGCTCTACTGTATGATTAAATATTTAATACTTGCTAAAATTAATTTTACTTCTAAAGATAAGTAATGAGAACATTAGAAGGAATGCGTATATTTTTAATCTATTCAAAAAGTTAACAGAGAAAAAAGTAAATAAAAAATAGTTTATTAAATGATGTTAATATTTGATAAAAGTGTATTATTATTGTGTGTTTTTTTTTCATTTTGTCTAATTGTTTATGAGAAATTATTAAATTCATTAACATTTATCACTTTACTTTTATCATCATAGAAATTTATAGATTTTTTTCACATACTCTTTTCACTTTCTTAAGTGTATTAGATAAAAATCGTAGAGCATTTTTAATTGTTTAAATTAACTATTCCCATTCTGTTATTAAGTATAAAAAATATTGGAATTCAAAGTTCTTTTCAAGATGTTTATTTATAATGTTACTTCAATTAAGTGGGTTAGAAGCCAGGGGATATTTTTCCAAGGATATTAAAAATGTAGTGTGAAATCTTTACAAACTATGATGGGAGTACTGTAATTCACCAAATATATCAAGGTTTGCAATGTATCAAAATTGACAGAAATTTTTGCTTACCAATTTCTTTACTAATGGTTGTACAATCTTTCTTTTGAAAAATTTAGTTGTAAATAATTAAAGTAACAAAGGTTTTTAAAGTAACATGAGAGCAACAAAGAATTTAGCAATTTCAGATCCTAACAAAGCCCAATGCTGATTTCAGTATTGAATTGTACATTTCTCACTTGTGAAAGTGATGCTTTTCTTTGAGAACACATAGTAAGAAAAGAACTTTATACTATTATGCAAATGTTGGCATGCTTTGTTACTTTCCGCCACTTGGCTTTTAACCCATTCAACTGATATTTATCTTAATAGGTTTAGCCTCAATTATGGCTAATCCTTTTTAAATCCTAAATTTGGTGTATGTGATGTTGTCGAAGGGAAATTTGAATATTCTGAAATATTCATACTGTAAATAGTCTTATACTTTAGCTCCAATTGTTAAAGTTTTTCCTGTTAAACTTTTCTAAATTAAACATTGTCACTTACTAACCTAAAAACAGTTATTCCCTTTAACTGTATTTTATACTGTATGAAGAAAGTAGTAATTCTTTGCCTTTAACTTATATTGCCTTTATGGTAAGAGTACACTAAATATTTCAACATTCACAAAGTGTTTTATCATAGAAACCCAATTGATAGTATCTTAAATTATACATTCTTAAAATGCCCAAATTAATGAATTGAATCACTATGTCTGATTAAATTAAAAAGAATTTCATACATGGTGTCTCAAAAGTCCATTTCACTGCTCTTATTTGAAACCAACATCTCTTAGGGTAGCATTTCTCAACCAGGGGTATGCTGAGAGGTTTTAAGGGGTACACCAAGAATTATATACTTTTCAACTTTCAACGATTTTTCAAGTTTTGTTGTGCTATCTTTTTACTCGCATACATTCTCAGACAGTTTTTGACAACAGTCAAAACCGAACCTTGCCCAATCAAATCCTTTTCTTTTCTTTAAAAATCTCCTTTCATTCAATGGGTTGGATGGAAGTTTTACTAATATTTAAACTACTTTTTTCGATTAGTTTATGTATTCAGGGTGTTTCAGATAAGCATAGGCGCCGACTCCATAGGGTTTGAGGGGGCTTGAGCCCCCCCCAATGTCGGAAGAAGGGGGGCTAAGCCCCCCCAATATTTTTAGTAAAAATCTACCTTTCTTTCATGAACTTCAGAAGACAATGTATTGGACGTCGTTCTTTTGGTCTTCACAAAGGATCTCAAAATGACTTAAAAGACTACTTTCTAGGGTAAAATTTCAAAAAAAATTTGGGGGAGGACCCCCAAGCCCTCCTCAAATTTTAAAATCTATTATGTACCGTTTTATGAAACTTCCGTGATTTTTGAGGTGTTATCCTCCATTTTTGTAGCATAAGAAGAAAGAATCTTACAAAATGAATTTAAACACAATTTTTGGGACAAATTTCCAAAATGTTTCTGAAGTAGGACCCCTAAACCCCCTTCAAAATTTTGCTGTTTATTATATACTATATACTGGGTTTCTTTGTAGATTCTGCTTCTAAGGGTGTAACCCAAATGGGCTTCAAAAAGAGATAAAACGCTATTTTGTGGTGGAAATTTCCATATTTTTGGGGGAGGACCCTCAAAATATCGCTTCGCTTGGAATTTTAAATGTTTATAAAATTTTGAAATTAATTTCAACAAAATTAATATCAAATGTGCAAGTCATGTAACACGGAAGTAAAAAAGTACTCGTAAGTAGGTACCTCAGAAAAAATATTTAAGTCAAAATCCCTCCCGAAACAAAACCCTAGTTACGGCTCTGTGCCGTTGATTTTAAAAGCGGTATAAATCCACTTTCATTCTTCGCGATAGGTATTTAATTTTTTGTGTACGATTAAATTTTAAAAAATATATTACGCTGCTTTTTATTTGAATTTTTTATAGCGGTGGTCTGCGGCCGCGGACCTCCGAGGGTCCCCAGCACCTTCTTAGGGGGTCCGCGAGTTACCTTTTGATAGTTTCAAAATAAATAACACTAATTTAAAGAGACAAATTTCAAAAATATTTCTGGGGGAGGACCCCTAGCCCCTCTCGAAATTTTGACGTCTCTTGTAATATTTTCCTTAAAAAATCTATGTTTTACAAGGACCTTCTCTCTTTTGGTGGAACCAAAAATGTCTAAAGAAAAGCTGTAACACTACTTTTTGAGGCAAATTTTCAAAATTTTTCTGGGGAACCCCCCAGACCCCCTATTATACTTCGAGTAATTGTAAAATTTTAACACAACGTGAAATATAATTTGAGTACTACTTTTAAGGAATCTCTAAAACTTTACGTATATTAATAAACTCCGTAGGGGTACTTTAGGAATAAGCCTTTGGATGTTCAAAATCTTGGGGGTCTAGCATTAGTGGCGATCGAAAGTTTAAGGACCGCTTTTATATGGAACATACATGGAATAACTTATATATTTTTTGTCTAGTACTGGGCCCCCCCAATATTTAATAAAAGTCGGCGCCTATGCAGATAAGTGTTTCATAACTTCTAAGAGGGGTAAGACTACTAATGCCACCCCTGCCCAGCTAACTTGCGAAGCAGGTTTATAGCCTATTGGCGGAACAGGGGGGAAGAAAAAAAAACACCATACCAGCAAACCCACCCAGAGGAGCGGACCCGCAGTCAACGGCATTTATTACCTCCAACTTGTTATAGGCCATAAATAAACTTTACAACAGATATGTGGCTCCCAACAGATAAAGGCATACATACATGTCACAGAAAGTACAAATAGCTACATAACAAACACAAAAAGACAATACCACAACAGGCATGTGATTTTTCCGCTAATTTTAGAGGTGTTGAGAATCGGAATTCTGCTAAATTGTGTGCGGAGATAATACTTCAAAGCGGGAAAAATCGGAATATTTTGTTTCCTAAGCGGACATAAAGTGTGCCAAAACGTTTAAACCCCTGTTTTTTAGGCTCATATTTCTAAAAATTCCTGATGAAAATCCTATCTAAAAAGTAGTAAAAAGCTAAATTGAACCTATTGTATGGGATAGGGATTTTAATTTGGGCCCCTCCCCCGAAATAAATTTCTATACCACTGGTAACTTATCTAGACGCTTCTAAAAAGTTTCAGGTAATTTCTTTCTTGAGCAATCACATGCCTGCTTATCTAAAACCCTGTATAATATATATTTACACTGGCGGATTTTATGTATATACACTGGAAATTCGGATAAGGTGTACCAAAACGAGTTTAAAACCTGCTTTTTAGACTTATATTCCAAAAATTTTCTAGGGGAGGACCGGACCTGGAAAAAGTGCCCGAACCTACAAACCTGGTTGGGGGGAAGCCTCTGCCAGCTCCATAAGAGCAATGCATAAGGTTTGGGGAAATAACATTAAGTTTGGGGGAAGGTTACAACTTTTTCCAGGTCCGGGGAGTACTCCCAAACCCCCTTTACATAGTTAGAACACGATTATTCATGCCATTTTAATATTATGTTCATTCAGAACATTATGTTTGATTTTGAAAATTCTTAGCCTCCCAAAAAACCGCTGTATATTTGCGTAATATATTTAAATGATGATGATATTTCAACTACTAGCTACATACTGTGTGCGAGGGGTACACAGGAAAAGGGAAATATATTCTTCCTTCTTGGGTACAACCGTTGAGAACCACTATCCTAGGGTCATAGAAGTAAGGTGTAGTGACCTTAAGAAGTAGGTAACTTAGAAGTAGTAAAAGTAACTTACTTAGAAGTAGGTAAATGACCTTGGAGAATCCATTGAGATGACTTAAAGGGCCCTTAGCAGATAATTAAGAAAGTTATAAAAATTAATTAAAAAACCAAAGGAGATACAGCAAAAACCTCAATGATAGTATTGTTGCCAAATTTTTGAAAAACTCACTGAAAAAATTTCATTAAAATACCGTGAATATTCTTGGAGATATTAATTAGCATGTGAAAATAGCCCTTATTCAAGCTGCAAAAAAAAGTTCAAAAATGTGCTCGTTTTTCAGTGTTATTATCTAGTTTCGGGTTTTTTTAGTTAGACAAAATTTAATAAAAAATAAAAAAAACTTGCAAATTTTCAAACTTTTTCTGGCTTTGAGGCCTGAAAAAGTTCTATTTTTACATGCTAATATCTCCCCAAATATTCACAATATTTTTTCGTGAAACTTTTTTCACTGAGTTTTTCATAAAGTTAGCAATTGTACTACTCCAGGGTGGCCACCAACTGAGCTTAGTAATTTTCCCTGATAATTCCAGGTTTTAACTAAATTGTCCATGATTGTACAGTTTTAAATGCTATAGTCTTTATCACAGAAGAAATACAAAAAAAGTTATTTTTATACAAATTAAATTTTGCGTTGGTTTTTTATAAATAATCTTAAGGCCAACTAATTCCATCTTACAGGGTTATTTCTAAAAATTGATTAATAGTTAATAATCAAAAAACTATAAAAACTTAATCATAAAACTAAAAAAGTTAAGATGGGCGCTCGAGTCATCATACGAGCTAAAAAGTTAACACTTTTTAGCCGAAATTTCTCGGTAACTTTTTCAAACACCAAACCTTTAACCAAAAGACTGTTTTGAAAATATTGATGCAGTTAATTGTATGCAGAAAAAAGGGGAAAGAATCAATGAACAAAACAATCCCTTAGTAATTTCAGCTGCTAGAAACAAAATAATTCAACTTAAAATACTAAAAAAATAAAATATCAATAGTCCTGTCCATAAAATTCATAGATTCGTTTTGAAAAGATGAGACGATTTTTCACAAGGCTTGTCGCTTGTATTGCGAAGCGGCAACTTTTCTTCCAATATGTGAGGAGCACTCCTTTTTCCACCGTGCCGTCGACAAACCTTCGCTTTTGAAAACAATAGTGAATCTGATCAAATTCAGATTGATTTATTCATCGCCCTTTAGATGATTGCCTGATGATTTATTCATCGCCTCTATGCGATTCGACCAATGTATTGGTAACTAATTTTGTTAGATGGCAGGAAAATACTTAAAATTTCCCTGATTTTCTTCGAAATTCCCTGATATTTCCCTGAAGTTTCGAATTCCCTGATAATTCCATATTGGTGGCCTGGCCACCCTGTTCTCTCCTTCAGGCTTTCATGGCTGGATTTGTCAATAGAGTTCATAAAATTTTCCGGCAAATAGGGCCCTGTTCTATTTATTAATTTTTAAAGTAATCTCAATCCATGACCCTAGGAGATGTTGGTTCCAGATAAAAGCAGTGAAACAGACTTTTGGAAAACGCCCTATATCAAATAAAAATGTTAGTTTTTTTAACATTTTATACCTTGAATTCATTAAGATGTTTACACATAATCTTAGGATATCTCATACATTTGAAAGTCATTTTGATTGAAAAGAAATTTTCAAAGTACCACCGATTTATTTAAGTTTTTATGTTACCATATAATCTTGATCGATCTCAAAGAAGAAAACAAATTTGTACTTTTATACAAATTTTCCTTTTTTTGTATCTTAAGTAGTTATATGATACTGTACTACAAAACAGTTACTGAGGAGTACAGTGGATGTTTTGACTACTGATTAGAAACTATTCAATGCTTTTACTTAATCAAAATAAAGGGATATTCACAAATAACATTGTGCATTTAGAGGGAAAAGGGGGTTCTGCGTGAAACATGATTTGAAAAAGGAAGTTAAAAATTTTTGTGACATTTAACAGTTGCTACTTTAAAACCTTTTTTCGCTGTTGCTATTCTAAAAAAGAGGAATTACTACCTTGCATAGAACTACCACTCAAAATCAATCAACTTTTGATTGAAATATTAATTAATTAGATTGATTATTAATTAATTAGAATTAATAAGAAAATTAATATTATTTGTCTCAGGTTAAAGCCCACTTACAAAAGTGTGGTAGGTACAATAATTAAGAAAAATGCATTAAATCTACTAAATGACCAGAAAACAAGAAACTTTTTTAAAAAACAATTTAGCTTCTCTTTGTAAAAGTTTTCCTGGAACAGTTAGCAAAAATAAAAGAGAAAATTTTTTTTTAGTGGACAGGTTTCTAAATTCATACAGCAGCTTAAATTGTTTCAACTGCAGTTTATTGGGATACACAGAAATATGGATGATAGAATTCATTAAGAAAATAGCATTTGATTTCAAACTGTAAGACATTTTTACATTAAGCAGTAAAGAAATAAAAATAGAATTTGAAATTGCTTAATTTCGATTGAATTTTAAGGGGTTGCTAAAAGTGGTTACTAGTGACTAAAAGGGAAAAAGGGGTATCAAATTTCTAAAAATTGTATGAAGTTGTTTGTGAATGACTCTGAATAAAAGAATTGACAATCCAATGTTTGAAGAGATTTTTTTACTGTCTTAACCTTTGTACTTATAACATAACTAAATATGTACTTTTCAAGTTATAATGATGTATCTTATATTTGCGCACATACATATATGTCCTTCCATATTAGGATAATTAATGCTTTTTATGACTAATTTGAGGGCAATATTTGCTTTCATGGCTCAAAAGTTGTTCTTGTTGCTTGTTCAATGCATTTTTGTAATTAAATTCAAACTGTTGAATAAAGATTCTTATTTTATCAAACAGCTTCTATACTTCATCTTCAGTGGACGCTCAAAGCTAAAATCATAAGGGGTGGTAAGGGGTATAAGGTACCAAGTTGGCAACATATAATAACAATATAATGCCAAATAAATCACTAAACAAACTTGGAAAGTTTTAAAAGATGTCTTTATCAGATTTGATGAGTAAAAAGTATTAATAAATCTGATTCTGTCTTTAAATTTTAAAATTGAGTAAAAGAATACTAACAAGAAAATAAAAAGATCATAGAGCAAACTCCATGGTTCGTACAGAAGTTTGAAGAGTAAAACTGCCCTTTTTAAGCATTAGTTTAGATATTAGATTACATATGACTGCAAAAAAGTTTTTAAATGGTAAAAGCTGACCAAGCAAAAAGTGTTTACACAATTTTCTTATATTTTGGGCATTTCCAGCAACCCAATTTTTGTGGCGCAAGTTTAGAACTGCTGATGATTGGCGAGTTTTGGCTGTTTGGCACCATATTTAGAAGCCACATAATTCACTTAACATGAGTTGGGGTAACTATATAGTGATTTTTATCGCTAAAAACTTGGCGCATCAGCAGTTCTAAACTTGCACCATTTTTTTACCTTTTTTAATTCATAAATGATTGAAAGAACATTTACTCAAGTTGAGTTTTTAGTGAAATTCACCAGTTGAAATTATTGAAGAAAAACTTTCATACTTTTGATAGACGCACAAGAAAATTTGACCGTTTCTGCCAGCAAATAAGCAATTTTTGATGACTCATGTTTTAAGAAAAAAACTAAGAACCACAATAAAAAATTAAGTATCTTTTAAGCACTTTATAAGGGCCTTATAAAAGAATACAAAAAGTAAGCACTTTTTAAGGTTTTAAGCACCATACGAACCATGAAACTCATACATTTACTTAATTCGTATTTTTACAATAAAATCTCACTACATTAATTTAAAATAAGACAAGTAAATAACATGATTATTACATCTTGCAAAGATGAAGTTGATTTCATATAGTACTATCTCCTAGCAATATGGGCGTCATTTGGGGGGGGCCGCCCCCCCCAAGGTTTCCACTGTTATCTGAAAACTAGCTGCAAGTCCCTTGACAATTATGTAACTTCCACAAGGAGCTTTGGGTGTAACTCAAAAAGTCTCAAAAAGAGTTAAAACACTACTTTTGAGGGTTAAATTTCAAAAAAAATTCTGGGGGAGGATCCCCAGCCCCCATCTAAAATTTTTACATCAGTGTATGTACAGATTTTTCCTCCTTAGAATTCTGCCATTTACAAGAAGCTTTTCCCTTTACAAGCTCCCCAAAGAGTTTGAAAGAGATAAAGCACTAGTTTAAAGGGGAAATTTCAAAAAATTTTCTAGGGCGTGCCCCCAGCCCCCCTCTATAATTTTGACCTCTGTTAAACAGTGTTTATCCCTTTGAAAATCCTGCCGCTTACAAGAAGCTTTTCCTTTTTCGTGCTCCCCAAAGAGTTTGAAAAAGAGATAAAAAATAAGTTTAAAATGGTAATTTCAAAAAAATTTTGGGGGGTGGACCGGACCCCCAGCCCTCCTCTAAATTTTTACGTTGGTTACACAGTTTTCCCCTTAGAATTTTGCCACTTAAGCTTTTTCCCTTTAGGAGCTCCCCAAAGAGTTTGAAAAAGATATAAAACACTAGTTTAAAGGGGAGTTTTTAAAAACAATATCTGGGGCCCCTTGAAACTTTGACCCCTTTCCCTAGAAAATTCTGTGGTTTACGATAACTGCGGTCTTTTCCCCCCCACATCATCAACAAAATTTCACCAAGGGGGAAGGGGGGTTCCTGATTTAGGAAAAAACACCTCACGTAATTTATGGATGTCCCCTTATCCATTCCACGAGGTGGATCTTTGATTTGAAACCGAAGCACAGAAGTGTCTAGGCTGCCGGCAAGCCTCGGCGAATTGCGCGCGCATGAATATTTTTAACTATGCCAGCCAGTGCATTGATTGATTCTGGACTATTTCGTTTCGTGGCTAGTCGCGTTTTCCGTTTTGCCCTAGTTCCCGCCTTTCTTTTTGAATTAATTCGAACTTTAATTGGATTAGATAGATATAATTGTCTTAAATTTTGAGTTTAATAAACAAAAATGCTTTCAATTAGTTTGATATTGCTCTTCCACGGATAAGCTTTTTGTAGGTAAGTGATTAGTTCGTTAATATTATACTTCCGTGTTCACACCTCATATAATATACTTGTTAATTTAATTCGTTCAATTCTTTTGTGTTGTCTACAGTCAGTCCAGAAAGTATTCAACAACCAACAAATGTGCACTAGTATACCTTTTAGTCGAATCCGCTTAATGTGATCACGGTTAATGTTATCAATCGGATTATGTTATCGGAATCGACAGGTCCCGATCATTCCTATTTAATTTAATATAAAATACATCGTTTAATGTGATCAACTATAAATCAACAATCCGCGCTTAATATTATCAAAATTTGTCCATATCCCCTTTAAAACGACCGCTTTTGGGTTCGAGTTTCATTTTGAAGGTCAATTTTCACAAGTAAAAATCTTCTCCA
The DNA here is from genome assembly GCA_024610705.1 of Tetragnatha versicolor. Lineage (NCBI taxonomy): Eukaryota > Metazoa > Arthropoda > Arachnida > Araneae > Tetragnathidae > Tetragnatha > Tetragnatha versicolor. Next base: position 36,755,360 of record JANDEH010000007.1, on the reverse strand, counting down.
TAAGAACAACTGGCGCTTCTTTTTTCTGAAATTCAGTATGGGTAAGAAAAATAAAACATTCCGTATATTATATTGAAAGAAAACGGTTATGGGAGGGGTCCAAATCCATACTTATGATTGGTTAAAAAAACACCAATATCTACGCTTTGCAGATGTTTCTGATAAGAGATTTTGATTTTCCCTTGTTTAATGAAATATAGATTATGTAATATGAATAAGTGGTTTATTGGAGTGGAAGCAGTGGTAGAAGTGGGTGAACTAAAAGTGGGGGGATGGCCTAGCCCAAGTCCCCCCAGAATTTTTTTTTACTCTGTTACCACCATTAATATTTTTTGCATGGTATGCGTATATTTTTTGAAAGTATTAAACCCTAAATAGTTCAATATATATTTTGAGCATTTTTTTCTGAATTTTGATTGATTAATGATGCCTAAGTTTTACTTATGCTGTTGTTACTTCTTTCTAAATATTTTTTTAAAGAAGAATAAAGATATTTCGTTTGTGAAAATTTATTTAATTATTGGATTTTAGATTAACCCCTCTGTTAAACACAAATATATCAAATATCCCCTGAGTGAATAAATATTATGCATATAATTTTCAAATGCTATCATTATTATACACAAAACACATCAATTATAATTCAGCATAAATAACATAGTTTCCCGTTTCATTACTTCATAAATTTACATAACCACACAATGTATCTCCTTCGCGTACTTCATGTCACATGTTTGTTTATACCCCTCAGCACCAAATATAGAGGGGTTTGGGGGTCCTCCCCCAGAAAATTTTTGAAATTTTGATATTAAAAAGTAGTGTTTCAACTCATTTTTGGACATTTTGGACCCTTTTTTAACACACATAGGGAACCACTCCTTGTACCCTCCAGAAATTTCAAGAGGGAACAATGTATTATAAAAAGCCGAATTTTAGGGGAGATTGAACCCCTAACAACCTCTTTGGATAGAGCCCAAATTAAGTAAAACTTAAATGATTTAAACTAAAATTTAGGTAGTAATTTTGAATTCCCATACTTTCATATAAATTTAAAGAAAACTAATTTTTAAAACTGTAGAATTAAGTGCTACATTTATTAACAGATATTGAAAATTATAAAAGTTTACTTAGTATAAAAGTAGTTGTAAATAAAGTGCTTTAGAGAAATACACTTAAATTCAAGCGCTAAGTCCAGTATTTTATATATTTAAAGAAATAAAAACCACACCTGAACACCGTTATTGTTCATTTGATTCTCCACATGATCCCTTTTAACTTGATGTAAATATTCAACTTCTCTGTCCTCGCATCCGTATTCCGAATCGGATGTTTTTACCTTCAAACTAACTACTCAAATTAATTTAAAATTTAGGATCTAAATTAAGTATTAAATAACAGAAGAGAACTATAGGCGCGTGAACAGCAACCGCTGAGAATGATAATTGTTTTGAGCCACACACATCATCTCCCCTCTCACAAATATTCCCGCCTTTTTTGTTTTTACGTTTTTACTTTTTCTGGAAAGGATATTATGTGCTCTTGGTTAATCTCTGTGGCATACCTTTTCTGTCAGGGGGAGACGGTTGTTTATACTTTTAGGGGGTCGAAGCAGCTCTCTCTGCAATTTGTTTAAACGTTTTTGTAATGCGAGGACAGTCTCCCGTGTAAAACGTATTTTCTAAAAAAAAAAACACCTCGACTCATTCTAATAAACCTGTCAAACATTCCTCGGAAGATGAGAACAGAGGGACCTACACGTTACGTGTGTTGAGAGAAGTTTGGAGGACGGTTTCTCAATATGAACACAATGGGCTACAACGGTGACGATGGTTTTGTGATTTTTAAAAAGTGGTGCGAAGAATTTCAGTGGTTTTAGATGTGGGGTGATGATTTTTAGTGGAATTAAGAAGTGGGGGGATGGATTTTAGTAGAAATAAAAGTGGGGGGACGGATGGGTATTTTTACTAAAAGTGGGGGGACGCGTCCCCCCGCACTTCTAGCACTGAGTGGAAGGATATAATGGAGCGGAAAAAAGAGAGACCTTTCTATAAAAATACACAGTAAGCGATTATTTTAATTTTATTAACTGAACTAATCTTATATTTTTCCTAGTTTAAAAATAGAGTTCTAAATACATTTATTACAATTTTTTTAATATAATGAATGTTTATTATTACAGACACCAGGGTTGGCCGGTTTAAACCATTTGGTTTAAACCATTGGTTTAAGTTTAAACCATGGTTTTTTTACCATGGTTTTTTTACCAAAAAAACCACTTGGTTTTTTTAGAAATTATAAAATATTTTCAGGATTTTTTAAAGAAAGTGTTATTAAGTATAATCTTTTGCACAAAATTAAAAGGTCAGATTTATAAAAAAATTGACAGTTTAAGGTGATTAAAAATCAGAAATCTTTTAATTTAATGGTTTTAATTATTGAATTCTCTCTAAACTTAACCTTAAATGCTTAAGTTAAACTTATTATATTTTGCAAGAGATAGTTCATTTATTAATTTCCTTTAAAATGAAGCATTATTTCAAAGAGTAACTAAACATACACAAAAATTATCTGTTTTTCACTGATAAAATATGGCTTGGATTTTAATTAATTAATAAAACCAATTTGTCTTATTTGTCAGTCATTAAAACCAGTTGTTTTTTTTAGTAAATTAATAAAAACCGTTGATTTCTTTAATGATAAAAACTATAAACCAGTTGGTTTGTTTATAAACAGATAAAAACCAGTTGGGTTTTTTTACTAAATTAATAAAAACCGTTAACTTTCTTTGCGCACATTTGCTTTTATTTTTCAGGAAAGGATCTACCTGTTATCAGAATATTCTGCCCTAAATAATAAATGATCATAGAAATATATTTACATTTTTAATTAAATTACGTTTCTTTTATAGACGATTTCATAGGTAGACTTTATTTCCTGAGCAAATTATCATGAAAAACCTTTTTTTAATCGACTATCTGTGTATTCCTCGTGAGAATTATGCTACATGATCATGAAATACCTTTTGGTTGCATTGAAACAATAACCAGTCTTTGAAATTAAACTCTGACGATCAGAGAAAAATTTTAATTCATTAAAAAAGGTGATTACAAAATTACGTGCATTTTACTTTACACGGGGCATATAATAGGTATCAATACTCTCCTGAAAAGTAGGCAAAAGTTAGGTATGAGCAGTGGAAGAAAGAACAAACCGATGGTGGTAATGCTGAGAATGTTAGGAGGCATGGGTCACACAATCCATCAAAATAAGATTATAATATACAGAAAGTCAACCAACTTATTTAAAATTTAAAGATTATTTTTAAGTTGGAAATAGTTTTAGCTTTAAATGAGGTTTAATAATTGATAAAAAAAAGAAATATAACACTGACCCCTGAAGATCTCACCTGTCGGGTTGTCCATTTAATTAAATTTAAAAAAAAAGGGTTCATACTTTTCCTATTTTGCTTAAGAATCTCAAGAAAAATTAAATATTTCTGATAAAATCCAAGTATTTAAAAAAGTAAATTGTGCATTTTATTATACACATTCATTACACAGGTCTGCAAAAAAAACTTTTTTCGAGCTGTTTTGGATATTTCACCTGAATTTTGTTATTTTTGGTGCGCTGAATCCAAAAATGTCCTCCATTTTTTCCTGGGACGTCACGTTTTTTGACAATTCAGATTTTTAGGTTATATTGGGAAATGCCTTAAAATTTTGTTAAATTAACTTTTAATACTAAATTTTTTATTCAAATTTTTTTCACCAAATCTTTTTTAATGTTTTTTGATGTGCTGAATCTAAAACTGACCTCCGTTTTGTCATAGGACTTCACCTTTTTTCACAATTTGAGTAAATATGCGTATTTTTTAAGAAAATAAAAGCAAATATTTAAGAAAATTATTTTTCGACTCAAACTTTATTTGAAAACAATTTTTTATGATTTTTGGTGAGCTGAATCCAAAAAATACCTCTTTTGATTTTTAAGACACCACATTTTGTAACAAATTGAGCAAATATAGTAACATTTCACATAAAATGTAAGTATACTTAAGAAGTAGATTTTTTAATGAAAATTTATTTCTAAGGTTGTTACTTGCAAGGTTTTTTTGTGCCCCGAGTTCAAAAATGGTCTCTGTTTTGCCATAGAATGTCATGTTTCCTGACAATTTAGGTAAAAATGTAAAATAAGTCATTATTTCAATTTTCATGAAAATAGGTTCATAAAATAAAATTATTGTTACATATTCTTCATGAAAATCATCATATAACTAAAATAAACTTATTTACACAATCTAAAGCCAATATTTCCTCCTCATGAAACTCCCCTTGGTACCTTTACCCTTGTGAGTAGCAAAAAGAACGTTTCTTTGAACTATACTACAAAAATCCTTCATTATTCCCCGATTAAATCTTCCCTAATATTTTCTTTCCATCTCTATAATGTCCTGATGAGATAGTTTACTATATGCACCATTCACAGCTCCTAATTTTTAAAACTAAAGGAGCTAGAAATGCACAAAAACTATGAAAAATGGGCAAATTCGAATATAATTTTGCAATTTGTGAAAAATCCTGACGTATAGGATTTTTTTCAATATTTTTTTCGTAATCAGCACATCAAAATACATAGGAAATCGCTAAAATTATTCAAACAGCTTTTTCATTGCAGACCTGTGTTATTAGGGGCAGAATAATTTCAATGTCAAGTATAGGTCCTTTCCAGAAACGTAGGCAAATATGAGATCGAGAAAGGGGAAAAGAGCGTGTCAATACTTGGTGGTCACCCTCCAAAGTACTGACTGTACCAAGTGCTTAATCGTCCCAAGTATTTTCTGTTGTGCCCCCCCCCAACAATTTAGGTCACACACTAAGCCTATTACAGCAAAACTGCATGCAAAAACCAAACTTATATTGAAAAAGTGAAGTGATTTTAAAGACCAAACAGGTATTCATACACCCATAGACTAAACGTGGGAATTGGAGGAAAACCAAAGCCATAGACTTAAGATTGCTGGGAAGTAATTTTTCGTTCAAAATCCTAATTTAACAATTATAATGCCGTAAATGCCATTTTTTTCTTGAGGTCCATAATGACATCAACTCTGCTAACAACACTAAAAAATATTTTTCTTTGGTGACTACTTCATGTAATGTGGCATCAATTTGAAATGTTTTTTGGTTAAGGATGCTGGATGTCTCATAATTACTTGAAGATGAAAATCAAAAGCTCAAATGTTCAGAGGCTGCTAAGTATAAAAGTCGGTACCATAGCCAGAAAAAACATTTTTAGGGGATATTGAAATTTTGAGGGTGGTTATACTTGAATTAAGTCTCATTACGCTAATGTGGCGTATTAGGCCCTCAGACAACCCTCCATCCAGCACCTCTAAACTCAAGCTCCACCCGCTCTGCCTCCCCAGATAGTATCGTTCTGTATAGGGCCATGCATATCCGAACTGAAGGCATCCGCAGAACGTGGATATAGGTTAAATTTCTATGGTAGCACAAGGGGTCACACCACAAAGCAAATGGGCTTGCAAAATAGGGGGGATTTTGAATGTCTCAAAACCCTAAACAACGACCCAATGGGTATTTTTGCACAATCTTGAGAAGGTAAATCCAATTTCGATTATATATTAAGGGGATTCCCCAATCCTATCCTTAATTCCGATTTTCGCCGATTCGATTGGGGGATTTTCGCGCGACTGCGTGCTTGGGGCAAAAGCGAGGTTGGGGGTCTCGAGAGCTCCTGCGTGCTTCCTGCGTCCTCCCTGAACTCCTGCGTCCCCTCCTGCGAGGGGATTTTCGCGCGAAAATCCCCCAAGCACGCAGGAGCCCTCGAGACCCCCAACCTCGCCCTCACCAGACTCCCGCCCACCCAGGGGTCGAGAGAAAGCGACTGCGTGCTTGGGGGATTTTCGCGCGAAAATCCCCCAAGCACGCAGGAGCCCTCGAGACCCCCAACCTCGCCCTCACCAGACTCCCGCCCACCCAGGGGTCGAGAGAAAGCGACTGCGTGCTTGGGGGATTTTCGCGCGAAAATCCCCCAAGCACGCAGGAGCCCTCGAGACCCCCAACCTCGCCCTCACCAGACTCCCGCCCACCCAGGGGTCGAGAGAAAGCGACTGCGTGCTTGGGGGATTTTCGCGCGAAAATCCCCCAAGCACGCAGGAGCCCTCGAGACCCCCAACCTCGCCCTCACCAGACTCCCGCCCACCCAGGGGTCGAGAGAAAGCGACTGCGTGCTTGGGGGATTTTCGCGCGAAAATCCCCCAAGCACGCAGGAGCCCTCGAGACCCCCAACCTCGCCCTCACCAGACTCCCGCCCACCCAGGGGTCGAGAGAAAGCGACTGCGTGCTTGGGGGATTTTCGCGCGAAAATCCCCCAAGCACGCAGGAGCCCTCGAGACCCCCAACCTCGCCCTCACCAGACTCCCGCCCACCCAGGGGTCGAGAGAAAGCGACTGCGTGCTTGGGGGATTTTCGCGCGAAAATCCCCCAAGCACGCAGGAGCCCTCGAGACCCCCAACCTCGCCCTCACCAGACTCCCGCCCACCCAGGGGTCGAGAGAAAGCGACTGCGTGCTTGGGGGATTTTCGCGCGAAAATCCCCCAAGCACGCAGGAGCCCTCGAGACCCCCAACCTCGCCCTCACCAGACTCCCGCCCACCCAGGGGTCGAGAGAAAGCGACTGCGTGCTTGGGGGATTTTCGCGCGAAAATCCCCCAAGCACGCAGGAGCCCTCGAGACCCCCAACCTCGCCCTCACCAGACTCCCGCCCACCCAGGGGTCGAGAGAAAGCGACTGCGTGCTTGGGGGATTTTCGCGCGAAAATCCCCCAAGCACGCAGGAGCCCTCGAGACCCCCAACCTCGCCCTCACCAGACTCCCGCCCACCCAGGGGTCGAGAGAAAGCGACTGCGTGCTTGGGGGATTTTCGCGCGAAAATCCCCCAAGCACGCAGGAGCCCTCGAGACCCCCAACCTCGCCCTCACCAGACTCCCGCCCACCCAGGGGTCGAGAGAAAGCGACTGCGTGCTTGGGGGATTTTCGCGCGAAAATCCCCCAAGCACGCAGGAGCCCTCGAGACCCCCAACCTCGCCCTCACCAGACTCCCGCCCACCCAGGGGTCGAGAGAAAGCGACTGCGTGCTTGGGGGATTTTCGCGCGAAAATCCCCCAAGCACGCAGGAGCCCTCGAGACCCCCAACCTCGCCCTCACCAGACTCCCGCCCACCCAGGGGTCGAGAGAAAGCGACTGCGTGCTTGGGGGATTTTCGCGCGAAAATCCCCCAAGCACGCAGGAGCCCTCGAGACCCCCAACCTCGCCCTCACCAGACTCCCGCCCACCCAGGGGTCGAGAGAAAGCGACTGCGTGCTTGGGGGATTTTCGCGCGAAAATCCCCCAAGCACGCAGGAGCCCTCGAGACCCCCAACCTCGCCCTCACCAGACTCCCGCCCACCCAGGGGTCGAGAGAAAGCGACTGCGTGCTTGGGGGATTTTCGCGCGAAAATCCCCCAAGCACGCAGGAGCCCTCGAGACCCCCAACCTCGCCCTCACCAGACTCCCGCCCACCCAGGGGTCGAGAGAAAGCGACTGCGTGCTTGGGGGATTTTCGCGCGAAAATCCCCCAAGCACGCAGGAGCCCTCGAGACCCCCAACCTCGCCCTCACCAGACTCCCGCCCACCCAGGGGTCGAGAGAAAGCGACTGCGTGCTTGGGGGATTTTCGCGCGAAAATCCCCCAAGCACGCAGGAGCCCTCGAGACCCCCAACCTCGCCCTCACCAGACTCCCGCCCACCCAGGGGTCGAGAGAAAGCGACTGCGTGCTTGGGGGATTTTCGCGCGAAAATCCCCCAAGCACGCAGGAGCCCTCGAGACCCCCAACCTCGCCCTCACCAGACTCCCGCCCACCCAGGGGTCGAGAGAAAGCGACTGCGTGCTTGGGGGATTTTCGCGCGAAAATCCCCCAAGCACGCAGGAGCCCTCGAGACCCCCAACCTCGCCCTCACCAGACTCCCGCCCACCCAGGGGTCGAGAGAAAGCGACTGCGTGCTTGGGGGATTTTCGCGCGAAAATCCCCCAAGCACGCAGGAGCCCTCGAGACCCCCAACCTCGCCCTCACCAGACTCCCGCCCACCCAGGGGTCGAGAGAAAGCGACTGCGTGCTTGGGGGATTTTCGCGCGAAAATCCCCCAAGCACGCAGGAGCCCTCGAGACCCCCAACCTCGCCCTCACCAGACTCCCGCCCACCCAGGGGTCGAGAGAAAGCGACTGCGTGCTTGGGGGATTTTCGCGCGAAAATCCCCCAAGCACGCAGGAGCCCTCGAGACCCCCAACCTCGCCCTCACCAGACTCCCGCCCACCCAGGGGTCGAGAGAAAGCGACTGCGTGCTTGGGGGATTTTCGCGCGAAAATCCCCCAAGCACGCAGGAGCCCTCGAGACCCCCAACCTCGCCCTCACCAGACTCCCGCCCACCCAGGGGTCGAGAGAAAGCGACTGCGTGCTTGGGGGATTTTCGCGCGAAAATCCCCCAAGCACGCAGGAGCCCTCGAGACCCCCAACCTCGCCCTCACCAGACTCCCGCCCACCCAGGGGTCGAGAGAAAGCGACTGCGTGCTTGGGGGATTTTCGCGCGAAAATCCCCCAAGCACGCAGGAGCCCTCGAGACCCCCAACCTCGCCCTCACCAGACTCCCGCCCACCCAGGGGTCGAGAGAAAGCGACTGCGTGCTTGGGGGATTTTCGCGCGAAAATCCCCCAAGCACGCAGGAGCCCTCGAGACCCCCAACCTCGCCCTCACCAGACTCCCGCCCACCCAGGGGTCGAGAGAAAGCGACTGCGTGCTTGGGGGATTTTCGCGCGAAAATCCCCCAAGCACGCAGGAGCCCTCGAGACCCCCAACCTCGCCCTCACCAGACTCCCGCCCACCCAGGGGTCGAGAGAAAGCGACTGCGTGCTTGGGGGATTTTCGCGCGAAAATCCCCCAAGCACGCAGGAGCCCTCGAGACCCCCAACCTCGCCCTCACCAGACTCCCGCCCACCCAGGGGTCGAGAGAAAGCGACTGCGTGCTTGGGGGATTTTCGCGCGAAAATCCCCCAAGCACGCAGGAGCCCTCGAGACCCCCAACCTCGCCCTCACCAGACTCCCGCCCACCCAGGGGTCGAGAGAAAGCGACTGCGTGCTTGGGGGATTTTCGCGCGAAAATCCCCCAAGCACGCAGGAGCCCTCGAGACCCCCAACCTCGCCCTCACCAGACTCCCGCCCACCCAGGGGTCGAGAGAAAGCGACTGCGTGCTTGGGGGATTTTCGCGCGAAAATCCCCCAAGCACGCAGGAGCCCTCGAGACCCCCAACCTCGCCCTCACCAGACTCCCGCCCACCCAGGGGTCGAGAGAAAGCGACTGCGTGCTTGGGGGATTTTCGCGCGAAAATCCCCCAAGCACGCAGGAGCCCTCGAGACCCCCAACCTCGCCCTCACCAGACTCCCGCCCACCCAGGGGTCGAGAGAAAGCGACTGCGTGCTTGGGGGATTTTCGCGCGAAAATCCCCCAAGCACGCAGGAGCCCTCGAGACCCCCAACCTCGCCCTCACCAGACTCCCGCCCACCCAGGGGTCGAGAGAAAGCGACTGCGTGCTTGGGGGATTTTCGCGCGAAAATCCCCCAAGCACGCAGGAGCCCTCGAGACCCCCAACCTCGCCCTCACCAGACTCCCGCCCACCCAGGGGTCGAGAGAAAGCGACTGCGTGCTTGGGGGATTTTCGCGCGAAAATCCCCCAAGCACGCAGGAGCCCTCGAGACCCCCAACCTCGCCCTCACCAGACTCCCGCCCACCCAGGGGTCGAGAGAAAGCGACTGCGTGCTTGGGGGATTTTCGCGCGAAAATCCCCCAAGCACGCAGGAGCCCTCGAGACCCCCAACCTCGCCCTCACCAGACTCCCGCCCACCCAGGGGTCGAGAGAAAGCGACTGCGTGCTTGGGGGATTTTCGCGCGAAAATCCCCCAAGCACGCAGGAGCCCTCGAGACCCCCAACCTCGCCCTCACCAGACTCCCGCCCACCCAGGGGTCGAGAGAAAGCGACTGCGTGCTTGGGGGATTTTCGCGCGAAAATCCCCCAAGCACGCAGGAGCCCTCGAGACCCCCAACCTCGCCCTCACCAGACTCCCGCCCACCCAGGGGTCGAGAGAAAGCGACTGCGTGCTTGGGGGATTTTCGCGCGAAAATCCCCCAAGCACGCAGGAGCCCTCGAGACCCCCAACCTCGCCCTCACCAGACTCCCGCCCACCCAGGGGTCGAGAGAAAGCGACTGCGTGCTTGGGGGATTTTCGCGCGAAAATCCCCCAAGCACGCAGGAGCCCTCGAGACCCCCAACCTCGCCCTCACCAGACTCCCGCCCACCCAGGGGTCGAGAGAAAGCGACTGCGTGCTTGGGGGATTTTCGCGCGAAAATCCCCCAAGCACGCAGGAGCCCTCGAGACCCCCAACCTCGCCCTCACCAGACTCCCGCCCACCCAGGGGTCGAGAGAAAGCGACTGCGTGCTTGGGGGATTTTCGCGCGAAAATCCCCCAAGCACGCAGGAGCCCTCGAGACCCCCAACCTCGCCCTCACCAGACTCCCGCCCACCCAGGGGTCGAGAGAAAGCGACTGCGTGCTTGGGGGATTTTCGCGCGAAAATCCCCCAAGCACGCAGGAGCCCTCGAGACCCCCAACCTCGCCCTCACCAGACTCCCGCCCACCCAGGGGTCGAGAGAAAGCGACTGCGTGCTTGGGGGATTTTCGCGCGAAAATCCCCCAAGCACGCAGGAGCCCTCGAGACCCCCAACCTCGCCCTCACCAGACTCCCGCCCACCCAGGGGTCGAGAGAAAGCGACTGCGTGCTTGGGGGATTTTCGCGCGAAAATCCCCCAAGCACGCAGGAGCCCTCGAGACCCCCAACCTCGCCCTCACCAGACTCCCGCCCACCCAGGGGTCGAGAGAAAGCGACTGCGTGCTTGGGGGATTTTCGCGCGAAAATCCCCCAAGCACGCAGGAGCCCTCGAGACCCCCAACCTCGCCCTCACCAGACTCCCGCCCACCCAGGGGTCGAGAGAAAGCGACTGCGTGCTTGGGGGATTTTCGCGCGAAAATCCCCCAAGCACGCAGGAGCCCTCGAGACCCCCAACCTCGCCCTCACCAGACTCCCGCCCACCCAGGGGTCGAGAGAAAGCGACTGCGTGCTTGGGGGATTTTCGCGCGAAAATCCCCCAAGCACGCAGGAGCCCTCGAGACCCCCAACCTCGCCCTCACCAGACTCCCGCCCACCCAGGGGTCGAGAGAAAGCGACTGCGTGCTTGGGGGATTTTCGCGCGAAAATCCCCCAAGCACGCAGGAGCCCTCGAGACCCCCAACCTCGCCCTCACCAGACTCCCGCCCACCCAGGGGTCGAGAGAAAGCGACTGCGTGCTTGGGGGATTTTCGCGCGAAAATCCCCCAAGCACGCAGGAGCCCTCGAGACCCCCAACCTCGCCCTCACCAGACTCCCGCCCACCCAGGGGTCGAGAGAAAGCGACTGCGTGCTTGGGGGATTTTCGCGCGAAAATCCCCCAAGCACGCAGGAGCCCTCGAGACCCCCAACCTCGCCCTCACCAGACTCCCGCCCACCCAGGGGTCGAGAGAAAGCGACTGCGTGCTTGGGGGATTTTCGCGCGAAAATCCCCCAAGCACGCAGGAGCCCTCGAGACCCCCAACCTCGCCCTCACCAGACTCCCGCCCACCCAGGGGTCGAGAGAAAGCGACTGCGTGCTTGGGGGATTTTCGCGCGAAAATCCCCCAAGCACGCAGGAGCCCTCGAGACCCCCAACCTCGCCCTCACCAGACTCCCGCCCACCCAGGGGTCGAGAGAAAGCGACTGCGTGCTTGGGGGATTTTCGCGCGAAAATCCCCCAAGCACGCAGGAGCTCTCGAGACCCCCAACCTCGCCCTCACCAGACTCCCGCCCACCCAGGGGTCGAGAGAAAGCGACTGCGTGCTTGGGGGATTTTCGCGCGAAAATCCCCCAAGCACGCAGGAGCTCTCGAGACCCCCAACCTCGCCCTCACCAGACTCCCGCCCACCCAGGGGTCGAGAGAAAGCGACTGCGTGCTTGGGGGATTTTCGCGCGAAAATCCCCCAAGCACGCAGGAGCTCTCGAGACCCCCAACCTCGCCCTCACCAGACTCCCGCCCACCCAGGGGTCGAGAGAAAGCGACTGCGTGCTTGGGGGATTTTCGCGCGAAAATCCCCCAAGCACGCAGGAGCTCTCGAGACCCCCAACCTCGCCCTCACCAGACTCCCGCCCACCCAGGGGTCGAGAGAAAGCGACTGCGTGCTTGGGGGATTTTCGCGCGAAAATCCCCCAAGCACGCAGGAGCTCTCGAGACCCCCAACCTCGCCCTCACCAGACTCCCGCCCACCCAGGGGTCGAGAGAAAGCGACTGCGTGCTTGGGGGATTTTCGCGCGAAAATCCCCCAAGCACGCAGGAGCTCTCGAGACCCCCAACCTCGCCCTCACCAGACTCCCGCCCACCCAGGGGTCGAGAGAAAGCGACTGCGTGCTTGGGGGATTTTCGCGCGAAAATCCCCCAAGCACGCAGGAGCTCTCGAGACCCCCAACCTCGCCCTCACCAGACTCCCGCCCACCCAGGGGTCGAGAGAAAGCGACTGCGTGCTTGGGGGATTTTCGCGCGAAAATCCCCCAAGCACGCAGGAGCTCTCGAGACCCCCAACCTCGCCCTCACCAGACTCCCGCCCACCCAGGGGTCGAGAGAAAGCGACTGCGTGCTTGGGGGATTTTCGCGCGAAAATCCCCCAAGCACGCAGGAGCTCTCGAGACCCCCAACCTCGCCCTCACCAGACTCCCGCCCACCCAGGGGTCGAGAGAAAGCGACTGCGTGCTTGGGGGATTTTCGCGCGAAAATCCCCCAAGCACGCAGGAGCTCTCGAGACCCCCAACCTCGCCCTCACCAGACTCCCGCCCACCCAGGGGTCGAGAGAAAGCGACTGCGTGCTTGGGGGATTTTCGCGCGAAAATCCCCCAAGCACGCAGGAGCTCTCGAGACCCCCAACCTCGCCCTCACCAGACTCCCGCCCACCCAGGGGTCGAGAGAAAGCGACTGCGTGCTTGGGGGATTTTCGCGCGAAAATCCCCCAAGCACGCAGGAGCTCTCGAGACCCCCAACCTCGCCCTCACCAGACTCCCGCCCACCCAGGGGTCGAGAGAAAGCGACTGCGTGCTTGGGGGATTTTCGCGCGAAAATCCCCCAAGCACGCAGGAGCTCTCGAGACCCCCAACCTCGCCCTCACCAGACTCCCGCCCACCCAGGGGTCGAGAGAAAGCGACTGCGTGCTTGGGGGATTTTCGCGCGAAAATCCCCCAAGCACGCAGGAGCTCTCGAGACCCCCAACCTCGCCCTCACCAGACTCCCGCCCACCCAGGGGTCGAGAGAAAGCGACTGCGTGCTTGGGGGATTTTCGCGCGAAAATCCCCCAAGCACGCAGGAGCTCTCGAGACCCCCAACCTCGCCCTCACCAGACTCCCGCCCACCCAGGGGTCGAGAGAAAGCGACTGCGTGCTTGGGGGATTTTCGCGCGAAAATCCCCCAAGCACGCAGGAGCTCTCGAGACCCCCAACCTCGCCCTCACCAGACTCCCGCCCACCCAGGGGTCGAGAGTCGTTGCGATCTGAACTCTGAACTCTGAACTCTGAACTCTGAACTCTGAACTCTGAACTCTGAACTCTGAACTCTGAACTCTGAACTCTGAACTCTGAACTCTGAACTCTGAACTCTGAACTCTGAACTCTGAACTCTGAACTCTGAACTCTGAACTCTGAACTCTGAACTCTGAACTCTGAACTCTGAACTCTGAACTCTGAACTCTGAACTCTGAACTCTGAACTCTGAACTCTGAACTCTGAACTCTGAACTCTGAACTCTGAACTCTGAACTCTGAACTCTGAACTCTGAACTCTGAACTCTGAACTCTGAACTCTGAACTCTGAACTCTGAACTCTGAACTCTGAACTCTGAACTCTGAACTCTGAACTCTGAACTCTGAACTCTGAACTCTGAACTCTGAACTCTGAACTCTGAACTCTGAACTCTGAACTCTGAACTCTGAACTCTGAACTCTGAACTCTGAACTCTGAACTCTGAACTCTGAACTCTGAACTCTGAACTCTGAACTCTGAACTCTGAACTCTGAACTCTGAACTCTGAACTCTGAACTCTGAACTCTGAACTCTGAACTCTGAACTCTGAACTCTGAACTCTGAACTCTGAACTCTGAACTCTGAACTCTGAACTCTGAACTCTGAACTCTGAACTCTGAACTCTGAACTCTGAACTCTGAACTCTGAACTCTGAACTCTGAACTCTGAACTCTGAACTCTGAACTCTGAACTCTGAACTCTGAACTCTGAACTCTGAACTCTGAACTCTGAACTCTGAACTCTGAACTCTGAACTCTGAACTCTGAACTCTGAACTCTGAACTCTGAACTCTGAACTCTGAACTCTGAACTCTGAACTCTGAACTCTGAACATCCGGTTAAAATGATAAAAATGGGGGAAAAATTTTTTTTAATTAAAATTTTTATTTTTTAAAAATAATTTCAAAATTATAGATAGTGGAAAAAAATTAAAAGAACGAAGAAAACTACAAAATAACATCCAAAGTCTAAAGAATTCGAAGAGTTTGAAATGACCTAAATTAAGTATTTTAAAAGACGAAATTCAACAAAATTTTTATTTTCGGTTTCAGCCTAAATAAATACCCAAAAAATTTCTGTTCAAATGTTAAGACATTTTCAAATCATTTACCATTAATATAGTAGTTGTATGGTGTAAAATATACCCAAGGATGTTTAAATCATTTGTTTTATTGAACTGATCATTGAAAAGTTAAACTAATATTTTTTTATCTTGATGAAACAAATATTCCAATTATGTGATCTTAGAAATTTTTGATTTTGAAAAGAGTTACAATATTTTATTGTTAACAAAACTTATTGAAAATCTCAAAAATAACTGTAGAATATTTTTAAAAGTTTTTGTTAAAAAATTTAATTGTTAACAAAAACTTTTAAAAATATTCTACATTTATTTTTGAGATTTTCAATAAGTTTTGTTAACAATAAAATATTGTAACTTTTTTCAAAATCAAAAGTTTCTAAGATCACATAATTGAAATATTTGTTTCATCAAGATAAAAAATATTAGTTTAACTTTTCAATGATCAGTTTAATAAAACAAATGATTTAAACATCCTTGGGTATATTTTACACCATACAACTACTATATTAATGGTAAATGATTTGAAAATGTCTTAAAACATTTGAACAGAAATTTTTTTGTTGTATTTATTTAGGCTGAAACCGAAAATAAAAATTTTGTTGAATTTCGTCTTTTAAATACTTAGTTCAGGTCATTTCAAACTCTTCGAGTTCTTTAGACTTTGGATGTTATTTTGTAGTTTTCTTCGTTCTTTTAATTTTTTCCACTATCTATAATTTTGAAATCATTTTTTATTGATAATTTTAATACTTATAAGGTTTAATGGATAATTTAGTTTTTAATTTTGTTTTTACATTTTAACCGGATGATCTGACGAAAGATCTGAAAGAAATGATTAGTCTTCCACTTACCTTAAGAAATGCGCTGATCCAGCATGGCTTCTACTAGTTCAGGGCCAGTATGCGCTTGCGGTGACGTCACGAGCCGGAGAATAAGTTTAAATGTGAACAGTGTTCATCGGACTCTGAAAAAGTGCCCTAACCTACGATCCTGGTTGCCCCTGCCAGCTCCATAGGAGCAATACATAAGGAAATTTTATTTGGTTCAGGGGAAGGTTACAACTTTTTCCGGGAAGTAACCCATAAAATGAAATACGCATTCAAATTGTCGTTTAAATTAGTGTATCAAATGCTGAATACAACTTCTAAAAGGTTGTGAAGTCGGGATTGTCAGATGTAAGCTTCTTCAACTCAGCAAGTTTTCTAACTAATAACCCTTTTGGTATTTACTACAAATTATTTACAGTTAAAACTACATTTTGCATGAACCAGTTTTATTAGTTTTATGTAATAAATTAAGGAATCGAATCATTATATGTATTATATTATCATTAGGGCTGTGATTTATATGTAATTAAAAATCCAAATAATGTACATACTGACGAACCAACGATATAAAAAGGTTACGTGATTTTGACAACGCTGGAACTAGTATTTCGGAGGGGAGACAGGTGAAGGTAGAGGGGCAGTTGATCGAAAGAGGAAGACATTTGCTTGTATACAGGGTGTTCGGAAACACCGTGGACAAACTTTGAGGGGTGGTAGAGGGGACCTATACTCTGTTCCACCTCAAGTTGACACTGAAGAAAAGGCTACGGCGACCGAATTACAGCCAGGAAACCGGTTCCCAGCCAATCAGCCGGATTAGGCTGCCCGTCCAACGCCGTTCTACCCGGCTCTACCCTACGCACTATATTCATTCGCTTGGATTTAAAGACTTTTAACCCATGATTAAACTAAGTTATAGGATAAAAATCCCGATAAACTATAATGTATGATACCTTTTTACAAATTTGTCTGCATATTCTTTATTTTAAATTGCAATACAAGCTAGTACTATTTTTTTGGGCGGATTGGTACAACCTCTGCCTTTCCCAACAGTGTCAACTTAGGGTGAAACAGAGTATAGACAAGAATATTTCGAATTGGAATGGGGGTCGCAGATGCACCGTTAAGGAGCTAGAACCCCTAATGTAGTGCGAGAGCGTTCCAAAAGGCGGTTTTGCCAAGGCCCGTTTTACGAAACAAAACAAAATAGAATGAAAAAAATCATGTATGAGGTACAGTAGTATCCATACTACTTCCACCATAAATTTGAACAAAATTTGACCACTTGTTAATCCGTGGGGTCAGTTATAAAACGTGTAATATTTGTTCTTAGTATAATGGTATTTTTGAAACCAACTTCCAAAAAAAAAATACCATTACACTAAGGGAACTCATATTGCACGTTTTGTAATTCACCCCACGGATTAAAAGTGGTCCAATTTTGTTCAAATTTATGGTGGAAGTAGTATGGATACTACTGTACCTCATACAATAATTTTTTTCATTCTATTTTGTTTTGTTTCGTAAAACGGGCCTTGGCAAAACCGCCTTTTGGAACGCTCTCGCACTACATTAGGGGTTCTAGCTCCTTAACGGTGCATCTGCGACCCCCATTCCAATTCGAAATATTCTTGTCTAGGTCCCCTCTACCACCCCTCAAAGTTTGTCCACGGTGTTTCCGAACACCCTGTATACAAGCAAATGTCTTCCTCTTTCGATCAACTGCCCCTCTACCTTCACCTGTCTCCCCTCCGAAATACTAGTTCCAGCGTTGTCAAAATCACGTAACCCTTTTACTATCGTTGGTTCATCAGTATAAATCACAGCCCTAATAAACAATACATATAATGATATGATTCCTTAATTTATTACATAAAACTAATAAAACTGGTTCATGCAAAATGTAGTTTTAGCTGTAGGGGAGAACGGGGCACATTCGCACAAAAAGTGCATTTCGGCATATTTCTCTGGATCTAGATGAGATATTGAAACAAACTCGAATTCAAATGAAAGTTAAGACCTTTCCCGATATTTTAGAACGATAACTGGTCGCATTCATCTAGAATTTCTAACCGATATCGTCAATCTAAAAAACGAGAAATTTCGTGCGAATGTGCCCCATGGGTGGGGCAGTTTCGCACACGTGTGGGGCACATTCGTACACATGCAAAAAATTATACAATAATCATTTTTACAAACTAAAAAGTTTATTGTACTTTGAAGTAAGAATAATTAAACGAAATATTTGGCACTTTTACATATTTTTCCTCTAAATTGAAGATTTTTTTACAAAAATAAAAGTTTCAAAAAATATTGAACATCTAAGTTTTTTATTAGGAAAACAATTGTAGTAATGAAGAGTATATTGCACACTGACATACTTCACATAATATAATTAGTTAGAAAAAGTTCACCCAATATTTTAACTGTCAGGTTTTATTCGAAAAGAAAAGTGAACCAACAGCTCGCTTATTAACACCTGAAACTGACGGTTGGGGAACTATTAGTACGATATTATCTTTTTTGTATGAATGTTGAATCATTACTTACTGGGAAAATAAAAGTTTCGTCATTAATTTTAAAGTTTTTCATCATTAATTTTAAATAAGCACCATTCAATTCCAAATTTTCTATTTGACCAACATAACAAAATTTTCTTTTTAGTAGCAAATTCTACTAGAATAAAATCACTTAAATCCAAGTCAATGGGTATTAAAAATTATCAGGGATATTTATTTCTTCAGGTTAAATCTGGGTCTAAATTCCTTAAAACTGAAGCTTTCTTTAAGATGTTATTTTCTATTGCCACCAAATTTTGAAACAATTACAATAAATTCAATTAAACTTCAAGTTATTAAATATACTGCACTCATAAACATATAAATCACTTTCATAATCAAAAATGGGGAAGATGTGGCATATTCGCACTGTCCGAATCTGCCCCACCTTTTGGTGTACGAATGTGCCCCATCTACAAGTTTGAGCTTACCACGTCCCAACAAGATATTTATAATTAAAGCAGGGAAATAAAACCTTTCTAGAAACTTACTTTAGTAGTGCCTCTTCTGAATAAAATGCTGAATGTCCACTTGAGTTATTTTTGATTGATATTTTACGCCAACAAAATGACAAAATTTACTTTGCTGCTTCTAACGCTAGCAAATTTCTAGTACGTATACAACAAAATGGCTCAGAACTTTGAAAATTCATGCAGGAGGTGGTAGTCATGCTTCCATCTACTGGTATTTTTTTCAGATTTTTAAATTAATAATTACTAGGGGAAATGCCGTCTGTCCGAATGTGCCCCATGTGTGCGAAATAGCCCCACTCTCCCCTAAATAATTTGTAGTAAATACCAAAAAGGGTTATTAGTTAGAAAACTTGCTGAGTTGAAGAAGCGAACAATTATCTTTTTCTGCCAAATATGCAAGTTCCATTGCTAAAAAAACTTTGAGATCGAAATCCTCGAATATGCGGGGGTAACTGTGATCAATCGCGAATATGCGAGGGCCCACTCTACTTTACGCAGTAATATTACTGCGTAAATGTATGAATGCGTAAATTATAATGAAAAAATAATCGTCTTGATTTTTATAGTATTTACTATAAAAATCAAGACGATTATTTTTTCATTATAATTAATTAATTTCATAAAAACGATAAAATAGCAAATGATATAACATTACACTATAAAATGTATCAAGGAAAAAAATTTTAATTCAATAGAGCCGCTTTTATGCATCTTTCGAAAATTAAAATACATTTCACTTTTCTAATCAATAAAATAGTTTACCTAAAAAGAAATTAAATGCTGTCAATATAAAAGAGAAACAACCAATCCTTTATGTAAATAAAAATCAAATAAAAGACTACATTTTGAATTTTAAATAATTTTTATTTTCCTTGGTCATTTTCACAAAGACTGGAAAATCTGAAAAAAAAATAATGCAACAGCTGTTATGAAAACAATTATAAAACAAATTATAAGTTAATTAAGAATATCACTTTAAGCTAGAATAAGGTAATTAATGGGTAGAAAAATTTTACTCTATCAGACTTAGGGAACGTACCCATTCAACGTGACCCATTTTTGACCCCTTCCCCCTTGGTGACCATCCGTAATATATGCCTAGACCCCCTATAGTTTTCACGTACCAATTCATAAATACAGTTTTCAATCATTTTTTGCAAACAGAAAGTTTTAAAAAATTATTTTGCCTTAAATTGGTCTAATTTTAATAATGAATTTTGCTTAATTTTGTCGTATTGACTTGAGGAAATTGACTACTTGACGCACCCTTATCCCCCCTCCCCCTGAAAGGGTCACGTAGTATGGGTACGTTCCCTTAACAGCCTATGAAAGACATTTAAAAGTAACAAAATAGTTTGTTCTACTATTGTAATTGTTCTTTTGGTTTTAGTATTCCAATAGGTGCCGTTCAAATATTACGTAAACACTTTTTTGGTCATTTATTCAAAGCAAAGATAAGTAAACTTCGCCCCCCCCCTACTATAATTATGTAAGAAACTGCCGGACACCCCTCCCCCCGAAATTTCGACATCCCTTTTAGTGTACTGGGGTTTTTTTCTCCTTGAAAGGTTAGGCTAGGCGACTTACATAAGGAGGAAGGAGATGTAGATGTCCTTTTTGGGTGCGACCCTAAGGAACTGTCAAAGAAAGTTTACTTGATCTGGGGAAAAATAGCAGAATTGAAAAATTAAATTTGAAAGTTTATAATAAGGAAGTTGCATGTGTCAGATTTTCAAAAACAAACAAGTGTTCCGTATGGTTTTTTGTATGGTAAAATGAAATATCTAGTCAGTTTTTCAAAAAAATGTACAGGTAATTAAATATTTTAATTTAAAAGTCGAGAAAAAAACACGTGACTGAAAACGTTTATTGTTTAAACTATAAGATGACGTCAACAATAATACCATCAACTCCATTGCTTTACAACAATGTTTAGTATAAGATGACGTCACATCCAAATTCTTGGCGTTTTCGCGCGCTTTTAAAAAGGGGATTTTTGTTAATTTTTTTGACAATCAAAAAATTTCTCGATCGGCCTCAAATTTTGGGTAGTTGCTTATTTTTGCAAGAGGAATCGATTAAAAAAATAAAAAAAAATCATGCAACTTCCTCATTCACATACATTTAAAGACTGTTTTGAGCTTAAGTGACATGCGACATGTATATAAAAAGATATTAAGTCCCTAAAAATTTAAACTTCCGGATTATTTGGCAATTATTGAACCTCACCACAGAAATTCAGTAATTAAGAAAACTATATTTTACAAAAAAAATCTTTGTACTTTAGTAATAACATAAACTGAAATTAAAATATGGTGACATTTTGGGATGAATTTTGATGAAAATTTCGTGAAATTTGATAAAAAGACATATTTTGGGGGAATTTTGGACAAAGTTAAGTGTTCCGGGAAAATATTGGTCCCTGGGACATTTTCTGCATCCATAGGCGCCGACTTTTATCAAATATTGGGGGGCCCATTACTAAACAATAAATACCTAGTTATTCCATATGACAGCGGTCCTTAAACTTTCGATCGCCGCAAGTGCTAGACCTCGCCCCCATCCAAGATTTTGAACATCCAAAGTCTTATTCCTAAAGTACTTTCAAACGAATACATTTGCACGTTAAATTTACCTTAAAGTATTACTCAAATTATATTTCACATTATGTTAATATTTTACAATTACTTGAAGTATTGGGTTGTCCCATAAGTTCTGTTACTTTTTACGAAGTTTTGTCTTTGAAATTTTTTTATGAAAAACTGGTAATAGGTGGAGATTTCAAACAAAAGGGATTTTGATATATGTATATTTATGAACATAATGTGTGATTTTGGTAGTTCTCGTGATATTATTTCTCTTCAAAATGGCGGTTTGAAAAAAAGACCAAAAACGATGATTTTCGCGTAATTTTTTTCTTTTTTAAAAAACTAGGAAGAACGCATAATTCATGGCTAAAATTAGTTTTACTGCATATTTGAAATGTTAAGATTAAGATGTCATAGTTTCAAGATGATTCGATAAGTTTAAGGTAGGAAATTTTGACTTTAAAACTTCATATATTGGTAGGCTTACCATACGTCCGGGTTTACCCCGGACAGTCCGGGGTTTTTAGTGCTGTCCGGGGTCGCAATATGTCTGGGGTTTTCATACTTTTAAGATATCTTTGATGATTTGATACGGTACTTATAAAGAAATTTCAAAAATATGTCCTGGGTTGGACCGAAGAAAATATGGTAAGCCTATAATTTGACGTGTTTTTAAAGCACGCCTATTGTTTTTCTAAGCAGCTGGTATGAAGCAAGTTAAAGGCAGATGTTTTTTGTTTCAACGGTTTAAACATTGAAAGCCTCTTTTCATAATGTCGTGGAATTGATTTACTTCTAAATTCGAACGAGCTGTTTTTATTGTAGTGTTTTCGTATGAAGCAAATAATTGATCTGTTCGCTTAAAGTTTAGCGAGTGTAATTCTGGTAATAAGCTAAAACGTTGCGCGCTTGAATATTGCGCACTACTTTCTGAACTTAATTTCAGATATAATTTAATATATATTGCATATTTTGAATACTTTGGTATTTCGTAAGCTTTTTTATTGATTTTGATGCTTTTTTTTCGTGAAAATTTCTTCGAAATGAGTGAAATGACTAACATTACTGAGGTAAATTTCTTGCAAAGATGTTATGTTTGAGACCGAAATTTCCTAAGTTAAACTTATCGAATTATCTTGAAACTATGACATCTTAAACTAAACATTTCAAACATACAGTAAAACTTTTTTTAGCCATGAATTATGCGTTCTTCCTAGTTTTTTAAACAAAAGAAAAAAAATACGCGAAAATCGTCGTTTTTGGTCTTTTTTTCAAACCGCCATTTTGAAAAGAAATAATATCACGAGAACTACCAAAATCACACAATATGTTCATAAATATCATAGAGTTAGTACAAATATAGAGACAGCTTACTCTTCTCGGTCAGGCAACCTTGCATGTCGAAAAAGTCGGACCTGTGTGAGTGGCGGAAGTCAATTTTAACATGGGAGCTCTCGTAGGCGGGTCAAGTGTGAGTGGCAGAACGAAACCGAAAAACCGGTCACACTTTGAACAGCGTAGAAGATGTTTAAGCCAGGCCCGTGCTGGCCAGGGGGGACAGGGGGACGTGTCCCCCTGCGCCCTTTGCTCAGACGCCCTTTTAAAAAAACTTTTCTACAGTAATTTACTCGTAAACTTCTCAATGTTTTTATGGGCTCCTTTTTTACCAAACTTAACCAATAGTGGTTTTACAATTCATTCTTGGTTCATCAAGTCTGAAGCACGAAGGCATCTAAAAGTTTTTTAAACCTCCCCATTTTTACCTTACCATCAAATTTCGTTATGAATTTTTATTTTTAGGGCGCCTTTGTTTAAAGATTAACTATGAAATAACAAGGTAAGGTGGTTTATATTCAAGGCGCCGAATCCGTTAGTTAAACACGTTGAAATTGCTAGGGAGCTGGGCGCTTTCATTTAAACTGTCAAATGGAGACCCTCTTACTTCAAAAAGAAATAGTTTTCCATAAGGCACCCTAATTGAAAAAATTAGGGGAAGACAGGGGGTGTTTGCAAGGCGCCCTTTTTTATGCAAGCAAGCTATTTTAAAAGCTTCGCCCAAATTTTGACGACTGGCCACGCACCTAGGGCTTCTTGACCAAGGGCTGCCCTTTGTCAAAATAATAATTACCTTTGAAAATGTAAATTCCGGGAGATTTTTTTAGCAATCCCTGAAATTCTGACATTTTTTAAGCTGTATTTTCTTTCCAATTTTTTTTCCTTCGGGTAAAACTCAAAGGGTCTCAAAATGAGTCTAAACACTACTTTTAAGAGTAATATTTCTAAAATTTTTATGGGGGAGGACCCCTAGACCCCCCTTTTAAATTTCTTATTTATTTATGTACTGTTTCTCTTGAATATTTTGACTTACAAGGAGTGGTACAAGAGTTTTTGGTGAGATCATACACACAGAGAGGGGCTCAAAATGAGCTAAAATACTCTTTTTTAGACAAAAATCAAATGTTGAAATAGCAACAATAAAAAAACACAAGTGCAGTAGTGCTTTGTAATTTTTAAAATGCCGTTATTCTTTTAAAAAAAGCTTTTTAGGTTTAATAATCATTTATGTGGTTGCGCCCTTACACCCTTTGTCCACCGCCCTCTGAAGGTAGCCAGCACGGGCCTGGTTTAAGCTGTCTCTATATTAGTACTAACTCTATGATAAATATACATATATCAAAATTCCCTTTGTTTGAAATCTCCACCTATTGCCAGTTTTTCATAAAAAAATTTCCAAACACGAAACTTTGTAAAAAGTAATGGAGGCTTTACACCACGCGGTTTGCGACAGCGATTCCGCGGTCTTCGGATCATGGCGTTCCCATAGACGCGTCGATTTTGGAGGGGAAAAATCGCTATAAATCATAAACAAATGATCGGAAAAAGAAAAAAAGACCTGTGTGTGATGTAGGAAACGAATACTAATGATTCTGAGTGAAAATGTTTACATTACCGCGGAAATATTTTGATAGATGGGATTTTAAAAAAACCTTGCTCAGAGAACGATCGACTTTCACAAGCTTTATTCGATTAGATTCGCCATAATTTCGGTTAAATTACTTCTTGTATAATAAAATGAACATGTTTGGTTAGATTGTATTCGTTTTTGAGTCATTCGAACCAATATTAACATTCGAAAATTTGCTGTTAAGTTGGGATTCGAAGCTAGCTGAACCGGGTGGCGTATTAAATAAAATATTTCTGTTTTATAATAACAAAAATCCTGTCTTTATTTTAACAACTTATAGATCATGTCCTATCTTAATATTTTTAATCCTTACACAGATAAATATTAACCATATTAACCCCCGCCTTGTAACTTAAAATAGGATTTAAATATCAAGTATTCAAAATCAGCCCATTGCGCCGGAGACGCGGAATTGGCCAGGCCTCTTCATTCTAGAAGGCTATGTCTAAAGCCGCCTTAACAGAACTTATGGGACATCCCAATTTAATAAGGGGTCTGGGGAAAAATTTTGAAAAAACTCCCCCCAAATTTTTTTTAAATTTGGGGGAAATTTTTCCACCAAAAGAGAGCAGCTTTTTGTAAAACATAGAATTTTCAAAGAAAATATTATAACTAGAAGTCAAAATTTCGAGGGGGCTGGGGGTCCTCCCCCAGAAATTTTTTAAAATTTGTCTCTTTAAACTAGTGTTTTATTTATTTTGAAACTCTTTGGAGCTCTCGAAGGTCCGCGGACCCTGCTATAAACATTTGAATAAAAACCAGTGAAATATTTTTTAAAAAAATTAATCGAATGCAAAACATTAAATACATATATCAAAGAATGAAAGTGGATTTATACCTCATTTAAAATCAACGGTACAGTGGATTCGGGAGGGATTTGACCAAACATTTTTCTAAGGTACCTACTTACAAGTACATTATTACTTCAATAAGTGATAGACGACTTGCACATTTTATATTAATTTTGTGAAATTAATTTTAAAATTTTATTAACTTTGAAAATTCATAGTAAAGCGATATTTTGAGGATCCTCCCAAAGAAAAGTTTTGGAAATTTCCCCCACAAAATAGTGTTTTAGCTCTTTTTGAAGCCTTTTTAGGTTACACCTTAAGGGGAGTTAGTACCTTTCAAACCTCGCGATGCTTGAAAAAACATACCTTTTTCGATTTGTCATAAATAATTAAGTTTTGTATATTTTTGCATACTATTAGAGCAGTGAGTAGATAATTGTACAAATTTTTAAAACATGCAATCATATTTTTAAAATAACCCACCAAATTTTTGAAAAGTAAGCATAATTTGCCAACATTTCCTACTATTTGAAATGCATGTACTTGACTTTCCCGCAAAATAAATTTTGAGAGAAGCAGTATCAAACCTAAATTTTTGCACCAAACTAATCTATATTAATGTCTCTTCTCTGTGAACTAAGGAATATATAATATTATAAGTTTTAGTATTTTTAAAAAAATCAGATTTAAAAAAATAAGAAATTTCAAAATATTTTACTCTTTAATGACCCATAAATGAAAAAACATAGCTCCAATACACAAATCCTTAGTTCACAGAGTTAAGATCAGCATAAAGAACAACCATACCAAGTTTTAAAACAATTGGTTCATTAGTTTTTTTTTAATCTTGTGGGAAAGTCCAAAAATATGAAAATGAGAAAACGAAGGTTAAAGCGCGAGAAAGAGGAAGCACGCCACTGTTTAGAATTACGTTTTTTTCTCACTGAGAGCTTAATTATGAACCGATTTGGATGGAGTTTGTTTTAAAATGTTCATAATAGTTCAAATAATTTTTTAAAATAAAAATTGAGAAATCGATTTTTTGAAGGTGAAAAGGTACTAACTCCCCTTAAAGCAGGGCTCATTGCGGCAGGATTTTCAAAGAAAACCAGTATAGTATAATTAACATCAAAATTTTAAGGGGTTTAAAGGTCCTATCCTACTTAAGAAAAGTTTTGGAAATTTGCCCTAAAAATAGTGTTTTAAATCATTTTGTAGACTCCTTCTCTATATGTTATACAACAAAAGGATCACACTTCAGAAGTCACGGAAGTTTCAGGGAAAACTGTACATAAAAGATTTAAAAATTTGAGTGGGCTTGGGCCCCCCCCCCAGAAAATTTTTGAAATTTTTACCCTTGAAAGTAGTGTTTTAACTTATTTGGAGACCGATTTTGGGACGATTTTCAGGGAACAAATGAACGACGTCTAATACATTGCCTTCTTTCGTTCATGAAAGAAAAAATAGTAAGTATATTTTTTTAATAAATTATTGGGGGAGCTTAGCCCCCTTCTTCTAACTTTGGAGGGGCTCAAGCCCCCTCAAACCCTATGGAGTCTGCACCTATGTATGCACCCCTGGGAGGCACCCGGAAGCACACAAAAATTCCAATAATTTTAGAAATTTGAATGAATTGAACAAGTTTGGATTATACTTTTGACTGAGTAGTTTGTGGAGGTAATAATTTGATTGGGAGATTTGTGGAGCCAATAGTAAGCATTTTTCGTCACTTTGACGTGGATAGTTGTCATGGTTACCAATCGGTGGTGGGAGAAGGAAATACTATTTTCAAGCGCCTGTTCAAAATGAACAGAGTATAGTGGTAAAATGATTTGGTGATCGTGTCCCTTAAACAACTTATTAATAGTCTTTTGCAACCCACTTTCAGAGTTCTCAGATCACTTTAAGTCTGAATTAGACCATCAGTTCAAAACCACTCCAGCAAGGGGGTCTGTGGAGGTTCTCCCCCAGAAAATTTTTGATTTTTAGCACGAAATAACTGAAGGATCCGCCACGAAGTTTGATCGCCCCCTTACCACCCGAAAAAGTACCACCGTCCCTCAGCATCCTCTCACCGCCCCCGTTGAGAATCACTAGTATAGATGAAAATAGTAACTGTCCAGAGACATTTTTTAAACCAGTTTAAGTTAGTCCGTATGCATCTTGGATAAAACCAAAGTATTTTTAAATCATGGAGTCGAAATATTTATACAATTTTTTTTTCAATTCAAGAAAAGTTAAACAGGAAATAATAAAATGCTCAAAAAATATCAGTACACAACCATTTTATCTTAACTTATTGATGGTAATGACAACTAAAGACTCACCGAGTATATGCGGAGTTCGTGCTCGAAAAATTTGTGAGTCCGAAATTCCTGTGGTCCGTCATGGCGCAGTTTACCACGGGTCCAGGTGTATGGAGACTATTACCCTCTCCTTCAGATACATGGCGAAATTGTGGAGTGGCTATAGATAGTGGCAGCGTCTTCATCTCATGAGGCAGACGTTGGACTCCTTCCATTTCACTTTCTCAGGAGCCGCATCCCCTTTGCCTTGAATCCTTGTGGAGCTTGTGTATTCCAAGTGGCACACGACAACAAAATCGAGAATCTGGAAATAAAATAACGAAATAAAGTATGTGCAAGCAATATTTTAAGAGAGATAATTATAGAAAGGGATAAAGACGAGCTTACTTCAGAAAGTGCGGTCTTAGCTGCCATTTCATACACATAAAATATTTCATCACAATCTCTATAGAGATGGGAGGCGTCGATAAACCGTACGTGGTCCAAGACTGCGGCTATCTGTAGTAATTGGATTCACTTTCTGCCTCGATGAATCGAATTGCTCAACGATTTGCAATCTGAAAAACAATAATTAAAGAAAATTATTCTACTTGTTTTTGGAAAAAAAAATTACGTACACTATAAATCCCTTATTTTAAAAATAATTTTAATTTAAAATCTATACTATCTTTTGTCTTATTTATAAATTAAACGTAGCTATTTTAATCTTATAATATCAAAAAACTACCCAGAAAAATCAAAAAAATATCTTAAGTCATTCATTAAAAATTGTTTAATGAAAATACAGTAAAAAAAATTCTTAAAGAATAAACTCTTCTGCAATAAAAATAGTTTCCAGGATTAAAAGCTAAAATAGTTTCTGTAATATTTTAAAAAACTTGAGCTTAAGTATCGTAATTTTAGTTTCTATGTTCGGTCAAAATAAGATTTCCAAATTTCAAATGCATTTTTTAATTAATTTTAATTTTTTTAGGTAAATTATGACTACAAATCTTCCCAGTAACTAGAAACATAACTAAACAAACGAGAAAAGAGGTTTAAAAGTTAGTTATTAAGTTAATAGTTTTTTGTTCCTGAAAATTTGTAGGTATCCGAAGGAGAAAGCATGGTTTGTGACCGTTTGCTCCTCATGTATGTGTTAAAATGATTTAAAATAATCTACATAATTGTTTTTGTGCAGTTTATTACAAAAATTTATTATTAAAGATATAAAAAAGCTTTCAAACATCTTAATAAATTATGTAATAATGGTATTTACAAGCATATCATGCAGTTTCTAGAGCTCCGAGGGATATTTTCGATACGAAACACCTAGCAGTCAAAAGGACTTCCTTTGAGGGATCTAGGTATGAGCTCCTTGTGTTAAATCCTACTACTATTATAATTGTGAATGTTTGTCTGGATGTTTGTTACTCTTTCACGCAAAAACTACTGAATGGATTTTAATGAAATTTTACCATAATGTAGCTTATACATCAGAATAGGACATGGGCTATAATTTATAAAGAGAAAATCAGTCCTTCATTCTTTTTTTCCCGTTTTTCCTGCTTTTTTTCACTTATTTTTCCGTGTTTGAAAACCTGTTTTACCAGTCATACAACGAGTTAAAAATAAAACATTGTTTCAAATGAGACACAGATCACTAGACTTTTTCATTTACTAGATCTTTTATTTTAGTTTTAAACACTGGTTTTAACACTGTTGTTATATAGCTCAGTGGGTTTTAAATTTCTTAATTTGTTCACTAGACATACTAATTTACTAGACTTTTTACTATGGTTTCAAATTTTTTATTTTATAAAGGCACCAAGATATTAAACATTATCAGGAACATCGGGATGGAAAAATTACCGGGTTATGAAAATTACCGAGAACACTCGGACAGGAAATTTACCATAAAGACACCCAGAATACCGGAATATAAAAATTACCGTAAACACTGAGGTAGGAAAATTACCGGGAACGCCGGGATTAGAAAAATTACCGTGACCACCGGGATAAGATTACCGGGAACACTGGGATAGGAAAGAGGCGCCTGGGATACCGGGAACACTGGGATAGGAAAGAGGTTCCTGGGATACCGGGATGATTTGTAATATTGCTAATTTAATAATAATAATAATCTTTATTCACAAGGGCAGAAAAACAAATACAGAAATTAAGAACATATTAGTAGCCAAGGGGATAAATTCAGAAATCCCGTTCAGGCTACCTAAAAATAAAATCTTACATGAATTGATTAACAAAATTATTACAAAATTATTAATGTATTTTAAGAAATATTTTAAAAAATAAATTTATACACCCCACCCGTGCAAGGCCGGGTATAACAGCTAGTCATAAATAAATTAGAAATTCAGTTTAAAGTTAAACTAAAAGATCCTATTTTTATCTAGATTGTTATTTTCATGCAGAAAATAGAAAAGCGTTCTTCGTAACAGTTGAAGGACAATAAATTTCAGTTACTTACGTTTAATGGAGTTAAATCACTGCTTCAAACAACGCTCTTTGTCAGAAATCAACACAGGTGGAGCTGACTCACATCATTGAAGGTGGAAAAGATGCATTGAAATAGAAAAAATATTAGAAATCATCTAGTTTCATAAGAAAAAATCAGATAGGCAAAACAAGATTTTTTTCTAATAAAAAAACAGTTTATAAATGGCAAATAAAATTGTTATATGCACTTAAGCATTTAAAATTAAGATGCATGATACTTGCAATTATACCGAACTGGATGGAAAAATAAAACTACAAAACGATACCATATGCTAGAATCCCAGAATGTTAATCCTGTAACTCCTACTACCAGGAATGAGTATTTAAAAAAATTTCGAGTCCCAATTAATAAAAAACTCAATTATCTTGAACGGTTTATTTTATATAAATTTTTAAGTGCCGTGATCCGATTCACCCTCAATGCAGGTGAATCGGATCACTGCCAGTTTTTGTGGAAAAAACGCAATTTTTACGTCTTACAGGATCCTGAAATTAGCCTTTAACTAGTCTAATAAGGTAAAATGAATACATTTTACTAAAATAATGGAAATTTTTTTAAAAATAAAATGAGGTTTTCAGAATAGTTATACTTTTTATCAAAGTTTCATGTTCGAAATTTTTTTTTTTTTGAAAACTGTTAATAATTTGAGATTTCAAACGAAGGTTATTTTGGTTCATGTATATTTAAGAATATGATGTATGGTTCCGGAAGTTCTGTTGGTATTATTTCTTTTCAAAATGGCGGATAGAAAATAAGACCGCAAACGACGCTTTTCGTAAATTTTTCTTCGACCGCTTTAAAAACTGAAAAATGCATTATTCATTTTGCTGTATATTTGCAATGTTTAAATTAAGATGTCAAGATTTGAGACGATTTGATTGGTTTACGAATGTGTTAAAACGATAAAGTACTAGGCCTTCAAATAGACTCCAACCTCAAATGGAAATCACACATAGGTTTTTTGTCTAATACGTTGATATTTTTGTTATATAAATGTAATCATCTAAAGAGAGAGAGAGAGAGAGATAACGTTGATTTGAAATTCCTGAAAAAACTTTATTATGCCTGGGTTCATCCCAGGATTTATGATTTAATATGGGTAGGGGGTGATTACATTACTATACAAATAATTGAAAACCTTCAGAAAATGTTTTTAAAAATAATTTTACATTCCACTAATCATAGCATCACATTTTTTTCTTATAAAAATCTAAATTTTCTTCCCCTTAAACATTTACTCTTTCACAAAAATTGTTTCAAAATCCGAATTTATGCTCAATGAAAACTTAATCTTCATTATTTCACCAAAAGGTGCTATTATTGCAGCAATAACTTTAAAAAACATGCTGAAAAATGTTAACTATGCTGATCTTTATATATTTACATATTATTTGCTCACCTATATGGATCTAAAAAAATCTCAATTTTAAAATATTTCCATTTTTTAGATAACGGATAAGGTTGCAGTTATGTGAAGAAGAAACTGAATTCTAAAACAATTCAAAACATTTCACTGGTTTTTAATATTCAAATAGATTAAATAATCATCTTTCTATTTATAGCACGAATTTAAAAAACATATTTTGGTTTATTTTTAACAATATTTATATGTTTGTTGTTCAAACGGTTTTAATTACATTTAAAACTTATGTATAATTAAATTACCTTTTATTTTTTGTAATAACAAATTAATATTTTTATCTTTGTCGTTGTGGCAACCTAATCATTACTATATTTACAGTAAAATAAAAACTCGCCGGATAAGTGCAACGTGTCTCTTCGGGTTGGAAGTATCGAATTGGATTTTGAGTTACGGCTTTGGTCTAGTAGACTGAGCTATAGGTTATTTGATTTCATTTAGGTTTCCGAAGACAGGTTGTCTCAATTTTCTTTTGAAAGAAAGGAAAGAGTGGAGGATGAGGAAATGCAGGCAGAGAACGGAAAAAGTACGAAAAGGTCATTAGAATGCACGGAAGAAGAGAATTCGGGAAAAAAGTAAAGAAAAGAAAGCTAGAGAAGAAAGAATATATGTTAATGAGAAAGAAATTGCGGACCAAATCGAAGAAGCGTTCAATAAAGGTCTAGGAGAGGTCAAGATAGGTACTGTCTGTCTATCACAAGAAGAGCTCCCGCCAGTTTGTCTCATTATGGCGGTCGCTATAGCAACAAGATTGGTTCATTTTATAGGGATAAACCGTATAAGGATTTGGCGGAGATTAAAGCCGATGGAGGATTATTGGCCGAATTTTTGGAGATCCCAAGCACGGTCTTCTTCTCGGATTGATGCAGTGAACTGTTAAAATAATAAACAAAGAGGAATAGTGATTCAATTAACCATGTATATTCTAGGGAACTGACTTGATAGATAATTGATTTAGTTTCTTTTTCTGAATTTTGCAAATGTTATAAATAAAAATAGAATTTTGTTTTTTAGAAGAATTGATAACTCCGCTTCCTACACATATTTGATTTAACTGTTGCCTTTGGATTGTGTTTCGATTTATATCAATCAATTTTCTATTTCTTTAAAATTACATGATGACATTTCATTTTAAAAAGGGTGAAATATTAAAATCGCAAGAGCGAAAAATAATTTACAATGTTGCAGATTTTTGTTCAAGTGAAGGATCGTCGAAATCTTTATCGATTCCACGATTTTACTTCCTGCAATAAATTTCACATGAATTATTCATAATTTTTTTTGTAAAATTTAAATACAAGCTTTCTCAAAACCAGAGGGGAAAATGCCAGGAAAGGGTGGGATATAACCTTGACGACTAGGATTCACAAAGCAATTCAAGGTCAGAAATGCGACATGTGATTTTTTAGACTGAACCATCCAGATCTGGAATATACGCTTTACCCTTTAAGACCCAGAAATATCGCTCGATTCCGGCATTTTTATAAAATCAAAAGTTTTGCAGCAGCAGGAGTTTACTCAACTCCACTAGATGCTGCAGCAGCAGCATACAGCTAAACTTTATTCATTCTCTTGTGCACTGCTCTTTGCTCACGTTGCATGTAGCTACGCAGATCGAATATCCTAACCTAGTTGTTATTATTAAAGATGTTATTATTATTTTAATGCTTCTAGTCATTCGCCTCAGTGGTGACCGCAGGACTTTTCTTTACGCCTTCTGAGCATCATTCTTCCACTCTGAGGTTACCAGGAGAATTTTTTACGTCGTCTGGTTCTACATCCGACCCAGCTGAATTTGTGACGAAGCTGCGAGCACATATGCAGTCTCTCCAGCCACAACCACCAAGACATCATGGGACGCGTCCCACGTTCGTCCACCCTGACTTGGCCAGAGCATCCCATGTCTTTCTGCGCCGGGACATGGTGCGACGACCACTCCAACAGCCTTATGATGGGCCATTTCGTGTACTCGCCAGGAGTGACAAGACCCTCGACTTGGAGGTGTGGGGAAAATCCACCACGGTTTCGATAGATCGCTGCAAACCAGCGTTTCTGCTCTCTCCAACCATCGCAGATGACCCCCAACCCTCCAGCGTCTCTCAAAGTGTCCTTCCAGCTCCGACGAGTACTTCCGACCCACCCTCAATGGTACCCATCCAGCCGCAGGACACTGCTCATCCTCGGACAACCCGTTCCGGTCGGCATGTTCACTTCCCTGCCAGATATCGCTGACACTGGGAGGGGAGTGTGCAGCAGCAGGAGTTTACTCAACTCCACTAGATGCTGCAGCAGCAGCATACAGCTAAACTTTATTCATTCTCTTGTGCACTGCTCTTTGCTCACGTTGCATGTAGCTACGCAGATCGAATATCCTAACCTAGTTGTTATTATTAAAGATGTTATTATTATTTTAATGCTTCTAGTCATTCGCCTCAGTTTAAATGTTTACTTCAGTCAAGGGCTAACACATCACAATCGTTAATTTCTTAATCTTAAGGATTCAAAAAAGTCGTTTAGTTGTAATCCGCTTTTAGCCCCTTCCCTTCTAGCTTTTCTCCCTCTAATTTTTAATCATCCTGTAACAGAAATCCAATCCGTTTTAAAAATACAAAACTATTTATCACTCGATGGATCATGATGAAATAAGATTTTCACCAAACGCAGCCAATTCGACCCTGTTCTAAGATTTCCCGATTTATGTAATTACAAAGTAACAATATAAAAGTTATCGCCAAATTCCCCAACAAGGCGCTCAGTAAGCCAAAGTGATTGCGCCTTTCTTCTGATTTCACCCGTTGAAAATGAGCAGAGTCCTGTTGCCTTGGCAACAGAGATGTAAACCAGAGCTCTTCTTGTGATAGACAGACAGTATTAGAGGTTCAGAATCCAAGGAAGTAAGAAGCATATTTAAAAATATACTCAAATCAGAGGATGAATTGTTCCTGACCAGAAACAAGAGTATTGTCATCAGGGTTAAAAGCGCGGAATCTGCTAGGAAAGTTAGTCAGATATCCAAGATTAAAAATGAGAAAGTAGAAGTAACTTTCTTTGAAAATACATTCACCTCGGCTTATATAACAAGTGGGGTTGACCCAACAATTGGATTAGAAGAAATAGTTGGAAATCTTGAAGATCAGGGAATAAAGGTTCACAAAGTCATAAGATTCAATAGGAAAGGTAGCGAAGAATTGACATCAACAATTCTAATTAAAGAATTAGGACGAGTTGTAAAAAGGAAGGAAATCAAAATTGGCTTCCTAATATACGAAGTACGAGACTTTATTGAGAAACCAAAGTTCTGTTATAAGTGTCTAGGATTTGGTCATTTCTTGGCTAACTGCAAAGAAAAAGACTCAAAATTTGTGAGATGTGGAAAGACTCACGAATCCATTGATTGCGAGGAGGACAAACAAGCACGTTTCAGATGTGGCGACTCAAATCATGCGGCGTTTGATTTGAAGTGGCCTGTCATCAAGAAAGAAAGTGGTTTGATAAGAAAAGAGAAGGAACACGGCGAGGGAAATACCCAGCAACGAGCCAAGAGAAAAAATTTCATACGCCGAAGCTACTAAAGTCATAGAAAAAGATAGCCTATACAGAAGAATTGATCGCCTAGAAAAGGCTGTTGAAAACCTAGGGAAGATCATAACAGAACAGCTGTCTAATCAGACATCAAACGTAGAGAAGAGCAGAAATCCTAAAGAAGTATATGAAGAATTAAATTCCCAAATAACTCAAACAATAAAATCAAGGATCGAAGATCCATTGAGTCGGATAACAGACTCGGCCTATAAACTTGTTCAATCCATAGAAAAATCCTTTGAAGAGGCGGTAAAAAAGAAAAGAAAAATCAAGAACCCTTAGATAGGATTAATGAAGAAAGAAAGAACGATCTTCTGTTTATAAAAAACGATTTCAAAACACAGTTTGATCAATTAAGAGTTGGAATCTGCGATGTTCTGAAAAGCTTCAACAAATACCTCCAAGATTTCACACTATCTAAGAAAAAAAATACTGACGAAACTGATTCAGAAGACGAAATGTTAACCAAAATCAAGGATCGTAACCCGTACGAATGAACTTTGAAAAAACTGTCATTATCTGTTAAACAGGAACATTATCATAGCTGAGAGATCTCACTTCAAAAAAAATTATTAGTGCTTTTTAGAAGATTATAAGAAGGTTAAGCGGCTCAAAAGAGCAAGCAAATACCTCCAACACTTTTCAATTTCAATAAAAACTCGCGTTCATAAATTTTGAACTTTTGCATTTACTTTTTACAATAATTATTATTTTTTATATCCTTTTGCAAGTATGTTTTTTAAGGTAATAAAATGTGACACTTTATTTCATAATGCCAAAACACAAACAACTAGATAACAGGGGTCTGTTTTAGAAATAAAGATAAAATCGAAAATGTTGGAAGTCTACATTCAAGTCATTGCAATGAAACTGACACAACTTCGACGTTTATTTGTTGCTCTCATGAATATAAAATTCTAAATTTTCACTATGTTTACTGTAATTACTACATTTTTCACATCCAATCGATGAAAATCATTACACATTTTAAGAAAGTTTAATTTATTCCTGAGATGTTTCAGTGCTTCGTAATGGATCTGCGAAAAAACATTACCTTGGGGAAATGGTAAAAGAATCTTTACCATTGCTCTGTTGTTAATTTTCTTGGAATTATAAGGCGATCCGCCAATTCATGTTACCATAAAGGAACTCTTAAAATTCCGCCACTGAATAAATATCCGCCATTTTCGAAAGAATACCCCGGAGAAGTACTACCCCCGTTTTAAGAATGTTTTATAAAGTGAGTAAGTGCGTTGAGCTGGGTTTTGTGAAGAATTGCGAAGCGGTCCAAAAGTGTCTGCGTCAGCAGTTAACGGGGGTTGGCGAGCGATAGCGAGCAGGGGACGGTAGCTCCCTAGTTTAATAAAGAAAAAAAATCACGCGACCCGTTTTCTATCGTTGGCTAAGCAGTATAAGGGGGCATCCATAAATTACGTGAGGTGTTTTTTCCAAATTCTGGATCCCTCCCTCCCCCTTGGTGAGATTTCACTGGACCCCCCCTCCCCCTCTCGTGAAATTTTTTCAATCACTTTTTGACTAATTTTTCCAGTAGTTTTGCTTAAAAATTTACAGAAAAAAAACGTGTATTTTCTAAATTAAAAGTTGACGTGAGATTTTAATTGACTCTCCCCTCCCCCCAGGTGAGATTTTGCTGGACCCCCCCTCCCCCTTTTTGACCTCACGTAATTTATGGACGTCCCCTAAGGGGGCCACAGACGAGCAACTTGGTCGTCAACCGGGTTGATGATTTTTCCACGGATCGCCAACCTGGTTGACAACCAAAATGTAAACAATGAAGAAAAAATTAATCAGATTGTAACAAAATATATTTTAGTACTTTAAATACAAAATTATATTTTTATTACATCATTCTCTCGAGCTAAAATTATATTTTGTAAATTTTTAATGCTTAGGTTTTTTTTATTTTCCTAATAGCATATTCCGATTAAGCTCCGCCCACCAAGTTGACGATCAGATCATCAACTTGGTTGCAAACTTCGCAAATGGATGACCAAGTTGCTGTCTGTGGGCCCCTTTAGACACATTAAAATTTTAAGTTAATTCTAATACTAGACTAGTATTGATAACAAATATCAGAAACTTGTCGCTAGTTTACATAACAGATAACATTAAAAATAATTATAAGTATTTTAAATTTTCAAGAAAGAAACTAAAAAAGAATTGGTTTACCAACGAAGAAAGGAAGTATATCGACATCACGTAACACGCCAAGGATCGGGAGATAATGAAAGAAAATTCCCACGCACACAGTTATATATACAGCTTTCTACAAACTGTTTCAGTTCAGTTCGCATTCCACATTCACATAGCTCTTTGGTTCACTTTAATATTCAAAGTGCATGCGGCACTCTGGCACAGAGTAAAGAGCTAACAGAGGGTCCAAAACGCGATTTTACTCTTTAGTTGTTATGTTATCACATAGTGGCGCTGCGGTACCAGAGTAGGTGGGATCAACAGGGTAGGCGGGAACTAAAGGAAACGAGTGATTCTCATTGGATATGGAACTTTGTATGGAAGCTGCATTTTAATTTAGCAATCACTGTTGTTTTTCTCGTTTTTCCCCATAGGAAGGAAATTTTCCCTACAGGTTGCGAGCTTTCCCTCTGTCAGAAGCAAAGTTTTCCCTTATTTAATTTTATTTTTAAACTTTAATGGCGGCGTTCTCTTCGTTGAAACTTCGCTATCTCATCATTAATTGC
This sequence comes from Tetragnatha versicolor, assembly GCA_024610705.1. Lineage (NCBI taxonomy): Eukaryota > Metazoa > Arthropoda > Arachnida > Araneae > Tetragnathidae > Tetragnatha > Tetragnatha versicolor. Next base: position 36,717,815 of record JANDEH010000007.1, on the reverse strand, counting down.
GGTTGTCGAAATGATTTGCATCATTGTCCAAGTAACGGCCGTAGTCTGTGCTTTTGGATTTAAATCACTTGAACAGCCGATCAATTGATTCACAAACGGCCGTATTCTGAAGCCTCTGGCAACCTGTGATCAGGATCTCTTAGCACAAATCAGCTTGATTTGGTATTCCGAAGCACCATGAATCAGTTGACCACTGTGTGTCAAGTCACGGCTAGACTGGATTAACTGTGTTTATATACGGCTTGCGCAATTACGCGAAAAGGTAGGTTCAAGAAACTGGGATCTACGATGTTAGCGCCATCTATCTGTCATTCATGGCATTCCACTGGAAAATAATTATTGGTTGGTTGATTTCATACGATTCAAAGATATGCTTAAAAGGAGCCACAGACGAGCAACTTGGTCATCAACCGGGTTGATTATTTTTCCATGGATCGTGAACCTGGTTGAATGTGACCTGCTCGTCTGTGGGGTCGTGGCTAGTTCACAGGGTTGGTAGTATGGTGAAGAATAAAAAAATCATAAATTTCATGATCACGATAATGAATCACAATCATGAAAAATCATAAATTTGTATTTTTATGACTTAGGTAAATGACTAAAAGTGTTCTTAGAACGTAAAAACAAAAATTATACGACAAAAAATATATATAATATAATTATATATTATAAAAAAAATAATACGCCCTCCAATCCTTCCAGAATTTGAAAATATCGTTTTGGAACCTGTGTTAGGACTTTTCTGTGTACTGCGTATTTTGAAGAGCCGAAGCAAACCAACCAACCAACCCTAACGAGCCACTACGCGCGGTACCCCCTCAAGCGGTAAAAACTGGAAACTTCCGGCGCCTTCGGCCGTGCGTCGGCTCTTTTGATCTTTTGGATAGTGGATAAGCCGTATAACCTACGGTCGCGATCAAGTTTAGCCGTGGTCAAGTAATCACCGCTCAGAGCATTGATCTAGGTTGGATCACCAATCAGAATCGAGTCTGGCTGTAGCTGCGATTACGAAACAAAAACATGGCGTCGCCCGTCATAAGCTATCTGCTTAAATACACTTCACGTCAATATAATCGAAATTAGATTAGTATTTTAGAAATAAAATATTTTTGATTCACAGTATTCTTGAGGTGTGTGTTGTTGAGTCCAATGTTTATTTAAATTATTATTTCTAGTAATTAAAGTATTTTTCTCTATTGTTTTATACTTAAAAATTTTCCCGCGGCTTTCGCTCCTGTAGCTTGGGGGTAAATTACTCGGCTATCATACGGGTGGCCCGGGTTCGATTCCCGGCGGCCGATACAATTTTTGATTAAACTTATTAAGATTTCAATTTAATTTTATTCATCATGGCCATTTTTTTGAAGGTAGATAATTATTATTACTTAATTCTGTATTATTTTACTAGATTAAATTATTTACCGACCGAAGTACAAAACTGATTCAATATTTCAAGTTCCCAATAATTGCTTAATTTGTTTTATCTTTTACCTAATCTAAAGGTTAGAATATATAGTCCAGAATTATGTTAATTAAAAATAAAAGATTGTTTTTATTATTTTCATTTAAAAGCAAAAATAAAATCTAATCAGCTAACTACGGTGCTTTATTTTTATTTGAGTTATATTCAAATCTAAATTGGATTCCATGAAGCAAATTTCGGAAATGCGAATGTTCTGATTACATGTGTTATGTTTATTTTGTTTCATTTGTATTACTCAAAACTTCAAGTTTCATATTCTTTCATTAATTTTCATTAAAAATCATTGACTTTTAAAATACAATCCGAGTGCTTTTTATGTCGTACTTTTTCGCAAATTTCTTTCCTATCAAATTCATCAATCAAAACGATCTCAACCAATCACGATTGAGCTTTTTATATCGCCAGCGGTTTCGCTTGTTCGCCAGCTCTGGTGTTTCTGATTCACTTTAATCAGTTGACCAAGGTGCTCAGACTATCAAATTTAACAGATCAGGGCTTTGCTAGTATTTGTGAATCAATTGATCGGCTGTTCAAGTGATTTAAATCCAAAAGCACAGACTACGGCCGAAATACTAGCAAAGCCCTGATCTGTTAAATTTGATAGTCTGAGCACCTTGGTCAACTGATTAAAGTGAATCAGAAACACCAGAGCTGGCGAACAAGCGAAACCACTGGCGATAAAAAAAGCTCAATCGTGATTGGTTGAGATAGTTTTGATTGATGAATTTAACAGGAAAGAAATTTGCGAAAAAGTACGACACAAAAAGCACTCGGATTGTACTTTAAAGTCAATAATTTTTAATGAAAATTAATGAAAGAATATGAAACTTGAAGTTTTAGTAATACAAATGAAACAAAATAAACATAACACATGTAATCAGAATATTCGCATTTCCGAAATTTGCTTTATGGAATCCAATTTAGATTTGAATATAACTCAAATAAAAAATAAAGCACCGTAGTTAGCTGATGAGATTTTATTTTTGCATTTGAATGAAAATAATCAAAACAATCTTATTTTTAATTAACATAATTCTGGAGTTCTATATTCTAACCTTTAGATTAGGTAAAAAGATAAAACAAATTAAGCAATTATTGGGAACTTGAAATATTGAATCAGTTTTGTACTTCGGTCGGTAAATAATTTAATCTAGTAAAATAATACAGAATTTAGTAATAATAATTAGCTAACTTCAAAAAAATGGACATGATGAATAAAATTAAATTTAAATCTTAATCAGTTTAATCAAAAATTGTATCGGCCGCCGGGAATTGAACCCGGGTAACTTGTATGATAGCCAAGTATTTATCCACCAAGCTACTGGAGCGAAAGCCGCGCGAGAAATTTTAAGTATAAAACAATAGAGAAAAATACTTTAATTACTAGAAATAATAATTTAAATAAACATTGGACTCGACAACACACACCTCAAAAATACTGTGAATCAAAAATATTTTATTTCTAAAATACTAATCTAATTTTGATTATATTGACGTGAAGTGTATTTAAGCAGATAGCTGATGACGGGCGACGCCATGTTTTTTTTTCGTAATCGCAGCTCCAGTCAGACTCGATTCTGATTGGTGATCCAACCTAGATCAATGCTCTGAGCGTTGATTACTTATAGTACAAGAGCTAGCAACGTCGGAAAAGCAAGAATTTTAGAAAAGCTAATTCTTTAATATATCTTTCCCTACGCTCTTTCGAACAGCGTGCGGGGTACCTGGCTGCCGGTAATATCCCGTTCGCACTGGCCTTTATTTTTGCCTCTATTTTCGTTAGCACTTGGTTGTCATGGAAACACACTTATCAATTCACTAGTCAATTAATAATGTTTTATGTATTTTTGGTGATTTTATTCATTAGTTTTAAGTTGTATTGAGAAATTAAATTTGTAATTATTTTACAAATCATGCTGTTATTGTTTACACACAGTAAAGTGCTTATTTTCGCCCCTTGTCAGTGCAAACGCCGTTTTCAAAAGATGGGGCGATTTTGCCTGTTTCCATGACAACAAAGTGCTAACGAAAATAAAGGGTCTTTTTTCTGCCAGTGCGAACGGGGTATAAGCGGTGGCACAATTAGTGCGCATGCCACCTTTGCAGGTAAAAATCTAGATTTTTAAATCATTTTAGAAAGATTTTTTTCATTTTCACTAACTTCTAAAAACTATTAGAAAAATTAATTTATTATTGCCAGGACTTTGTGTCGGTGGAAATAACGTGCCAGATGCAGTTTTTGATAAAAAAAAAGCATTTTTTTCGCACCATTTTAGAATTCCTGTCATTTTAATATTATTTTATATACATATCAATAAACCCAAAATTAATTTGCCAGGACATAATTCGGGTGGAATCCAATAGCAAGACCGATTCAATGTTGTAAAAAACACACTGGCGTTCAAAATTCAGAGAAAGTGCACATTTCTTCGATTTTCTCCGGATCTAGGGGACATATTGTGACGAAATTTGGTATGAATATTGGTAAAATACACTTCAGTTGCACTTTCTCTTAATTTTGAACGCCAGTGTGTATTTTTACAACATTGAATCGGTCTTGCTATTGGATTCCACCCGAATTATGTCCTGGCAAATTAATTTTGGGTTTATTGGTATGTATATAAAATAATATTAAAGTTACAGGCATTCTAAAATGTTTTAAATTAATGTTTTTGTTGATTAAAAATAGCATTTTGAATCATTCAAACTAGCATTTTGAAATTCCATTCTGAAACCGCTATTTCATACCTTTCAATTCTGATGTTTTAAACTCCTGCGCATGCGTGTCTATTACAATTTTGAATGATTATATATTGGGTATTATATTAACCCCAATATTCATACCAAATTTCGTCACAATATGTCCCCTAGATCCGGAGAAAATCGAAGAAATGTGCACTTTCTCTGAATTTTGAACGCCAGTGTGTTTTTTACAACATTGAATCGGTCTTGCTATTGGATTCAGGGGCGTCATTTAGGGGGGGCAGGGGGGGTCAACCGCCCCCCCAAGGTTTCCACTCTAATGTGAAAAATAGCTGCAAGTCCCCTGAAAATTCTGTAACTTCCACAAGAAGCTTTGGGTGCAACTCAAAATGTCTCAAAAGGAGTTAAAACACTACTTTTGATTGTCCAATTTCAAAAATTTTCTGGGGGAGGACCCCCAGCCCCCTCCAAAATTTTCATGTCTCTTATTTAGTGTTTTCCCCCTTGAAAACTATTCCTCTAACAAGAAGCTTTTCTGTTAAGAAGCTCTCCAAAGAGTTTGCAAAAGAGATAAAACACTAGTTTAAAGGGGAATTATAATTCCTGGGAGAGGACCCCTAGCCCACCTTAAAACTTGGATGTTTATTTACAACTCTTTTCCCTAGAAAATTATGTGGTTTACAAGAAACTGTTCTCTTTGGATGCAGCCCAAAGGGTCTCAAAACAAGCTAAAACACTACTTTAAGAGCCACATTTTTAAAATTTTCCTGGGGTTGAACCCCCAGACCCCCCATTTTTCCTTAGAGTTCACGTTGTCAAATTTTGACATGATATTACCTTATTAAATTTAGTGAAGTTGAGGCAACCTCCGCCAAGAAAAACCTAGTTACAGCAAGGTCCAGACCACAGAGTACTAGAACAGAGAGTCCGTCGCCATAGGCGCTAATGGAAATCGAAACGTTGGATGGGTTGGGTGGCGCTGCGATCGCATAACGTCACGAGAGGCGGGACGGAAAAGCCTGATTGGTTGAGAAAAACTTTTTCCTTCTCCTTCGAAATAGAAGATGGCACTGTATATTTGGACGGCTTTTTTCAACTAAACTCTACTCTAATTTCCACGGCTAGGCTACAGCTCGGCGTTTCATTGGTTCAATCACTAAGCGCCGAGACTGCTACGTAATCACGAGACCTACAGCGCATGCGCCACTGGCCGTTTTGGCCATCCAAATATACACTTCGATAGAAGATTGCGTGACAGCCAATCACAGGTTTGATCTCTCTGTCAATCATTTATAGTTCCTCGTGGCGCCCTCAAACCCATACAACTTTTGAATATATCGTGTTGGACCCTCTGTTAGGATTTTTCTCTGTGGTCCAGACCCATTTAAAAAAATTCCTTGCCCCCCCCAACCAAAAACTGAAATGACGCCCCTGATTGGATTCCACCCGAATTATGTCCTGGCAAATTAATTTTGGGTTTATTGATATGTATATAAAATAATATTAAAATGACAGGAATTCTAAAATGGTGCGAAAAAAATGCTTTCTTTTATCAAAAACTGCATCTGGCACGTTATTTCCACCGACACAAAGTCCTGGCAATAATAAATTAATTTTCCTAATAGTTTTTAGAAGTTAGTGAAAATGAAAAAAATCTTTCTAAAATGATTTAAAAATCAAGATTTTTACCTGTAAAGGTGGGATGCGCACTAATTGTGCCACCGCTTACCGGCAGCCAGGTACCCCGCACGCTGTTCGAAAGAGCATAGGGAAAGATATATTAAAGAATTAGCTTTTCTAAAATTCTCTCTCGAAAACGTTGCTAGCTCTTAGACTATTAACACACAGCAGAGTTGGGCACTCACGCGAATGAAAATTTATTCGTTATTCGTACGAATAATTCAGCTTCGAATAAATCAATTGCGGGTGAAAAGTATTTGCGAATGATTTCATTTGCGAATAAGGTTATCTGTCACCGACGATTGAATTTTTATTCGCAATTGAAAATTCATTCGCAACTAACTTTATTCGTGGATGTCGAATAATTATTCAATTGCGAATAATTTCACCAGACAAATAAATTAATTACATAAGGTACATATAGGGGTGCAAAAAAATTCTCAGGGTTGGTACGGAAGGGTCCACAACTTTACCAGAGTGGTCCGAAAATTTACGGAAGTGGTTCGTAAGTGACCGGAAGTTGACCGAATTCAACCGGAAGTGGTCTAAATTCAACCGGAAATGGTCAATCTTTAACCGGAAGTGATCCGTCCTAACATGAAATGTTCCACAACTTACCGGAAGTGGCTCGTAAGTTACCGGAAGTGGTTCGTAAGTAACCGGAAGTGGTCCGCAACATACCGGAAGTGGTTCGTAAGTCACCGGAAGTGGTCCATATTTAAACGGAAATGACCCGTATGTAACCGGAAATGGTTCATCTTTAACCGGAAGTGATCCGTATTAACAGGAAATGTTCCGCAACTTACCGGAAGTGGTTCAGAAGGCACCGGAAGTGGTCCGCATTTAACCGGAAGTGGTCCATATTTAACCGGAAGTGGCCCGTATTTAACCGGAAATGGTTCATATTTAACCGGAAGTGGTTTAAAGTTAACCGGAAGTGGTCCGTATTCAACCGGAAATGGTCCATCTCTAACCGGAAATGGAACAGGAAATGTTCCGCAACTTACCAGAAGTGGTTCGTAAGTTACCGGAAGTGGTCCGAAACATTCCGGAAGAGGTTCGTAACATACCGGAAGTGGTTCGTAAGTTACCGGAAGTGGTCCGTATTTAACCGGAAATGGTCCATTTTTAACCGGAAGTGATTCGTATTAATATGTTATGGTTTGCAACTTACCGGAAGTGGTCCGCAACATACCGGAAGTGGTTCGGAAGTTACCGGAAGTGGTTCAGAAGGCACCAGAAGTGGTCCGCATTTAACCGGAAGTGGCCCGGTGACCACTTCCGGTAAGTTGCAGACCACATCTGGTGACTCACGAACCACTTCCTGTAAGTTGCGGACCACTTCCGGTGACTTACAAACCACTTCCGGTAAGTTGCAGTCAATTTCCGGTAAAATGCGAACCACATCTGGTAACTCACGAACCACTTCATCTAAGTTGCGGACTACTTTCGGTGACATACAAACCACTTCCAGTAAGTTGCGGACCACTTCCGGTAAGTTGTGGACCATTTCCGGTTAAATACGGGCCATTTCCGTTTAAATACGGACCACTTCCAGTTAAATTCGGGCAACTTCCGGTTAAAAACGGATCACTTCCGGTGACTTAAGAACCACTTCCGGAAAGTTGCGGACCACTTTCGGTGACTTCCGAACCACTTCCGGTATGTTGCGGACAACTTCCGGTAACTTACGAACCACTTCCGGTAAGTCGCGGAGCATTTCCTGTTGCTATGGATCACTTCCGGTTAAATACGGGCCATTTCCGTTTGAATACGGATCACTTCCGGTTAAATTCGGGCAACTTCCGGTTAAAAACGGACCACTTTCGGTGACTTATGAACCACTTCCGGCGGCTTACAGACCACTTCCGGTGACTCACGGACCATTTCCGGTGACTAACAGACCACTTCCGGTAAGTTTCGGACCACTTCGGTAAACTTGAGAAGCGATCCAATAAAGCAGCGGACCACTCCGATGAAGTTGCGAAGCGATCCAGTAATACCTAATTAATTGCCATGGAAGCATTCAGAATAACGATTGATTTAATTGTTATTCGTAGGTTCTCTCACAACTACAGTTGAATTACTTGTCAATCGTCTCCTCCGCAATTGACGAATAAATCAATCGTTATTCGTGTGCTCGCTCGCAATTGACGAATGATTCATTCGTTATTCGAAGGTTCATCTAGATCAGGGGTTCTCAAACTTTTTAACATCGCGACCCACTTTTGAGAAACAAAATCTAACACGACCCACCGACTTCAGTTATTTATAATTAACTGAACTGAGATAATTATCTCATGCCCCCTCCCCACAGAATTTTAACTCCTCTGACTGGGGGGGTGTTCACCAACTATTTAGTTACGAGGGTATGAAATAGTTTAATTGTAGTTTAACAATGATCCCTACAGTAAAAAGGGGGGTCTGGGGGTACTCCCCCAGAGAAAATTTTAAAATTTGACCCTTAAAAACATGGTTTTAACTTGTTTTTTTAGCAATAATAAACAATTAGGCAATAATTAGCAATAATAAGCAATTTAGGATAAATTACATCAGTTGCATCATTTCCCAAAAAAATTCTTAAAATTTGCATTGATCCCCCCCGGTGTGGATGGGGAGAAACACTAAATATTTTTTTCAAATCTTATTTGAATAACCGACTAGATTTGCATTATCGGCACATTAAAGTGACACACATAGTACGTATTTACATTAATTGCCTTTTCCGTTCCACTCCAAGTAGTGTAGTTTTTCCTCAAATTTTTATTCTTTTTACTATAGTATGGTAATTTGATAAATTTCAAAAGTTCAACTAATAGTTTGATAATTCAAAAGTCAATAACACCGTTTGTGAAAAATTAAAAATCTTCTCGCGACCCACCAAAAACTGACTGGCGACCCACCAGTGGGTCGCGACCCACAGTTTGAGAAACTCTGATCTAGATGATTTATTCGTTATTCGTTATCTGTAGTTGCACGAATAAATTTTGCCCAACACTGACACACAGTGGTCAACTGATTAAGGTGCTTCAGAATACCAAATCAAGTTGATTTGTGTTAAGAGATCCTGATCACAGAGTAAAGAGCAAACAGAGGGTCCAAAACGCGATTTTACTCTTTAGTTCTTATGTTATGACATAATGGCGCTGCGGTACCAGAGTAGGCGGGATCAACAGGGTAGGCGGGAACTAAAGGAAACGAGTGATTCTCATTGGATATGGAACTTTGTATGGAAGCTGTATTTTAATTTAGCAATCACTGTGGTTTTTCCCCATAGGAAGGAAATTTTCCCTACAGGTTGCGAGCTTTCCCTCTGTCTGAAGCAAAGTTTTCCCTTTTTTAATTTTATTTTTAAACTTTAATGGCGGCGTTCTCTTGGTTGAAACGTTGACACTTCGCTATCTCATTAATTGCGGTCGTCGAAATGATTTGCATCATTGTCCAAGTAAGTCGCATTTAGCATTGTTTTGTTTATTTACTAAAATCCTATCATTCATCCATTCATTATAAAATGCCTTTTTTTTAAATGTCTTTCTTTTTGCTTTTAGATCACTGTTGTTGAATAGTAAACAATGGCGTCCAGTCAGTTGTGATTTCAGGAATGCATCCGATGACTATTAATTTATTGAGGCTTCTGGGTATGAAGATTTTCCTTTAAAAGGATAAAAAAGTAAGTAGGAAATAATTTTTCAATGAAATGTTTTGAAAAACTAGATGAATTAAATGTATTTGTTCATCAAATGAAAAAAAGCAAACGATTAATTCACACTACTATTAATTAAAATTTGCCGATTATCAATTGAAAATAAAAGTAAGCAAAAACGGGTATATTTTCTTTTAAAAGGTCTGAAAGTAATCTTGAACTGTAAATAAAATATTTTTTTTATTAAATATCGTTCGGTTTAACTTTGATATTTAATGTTACTAATGGTTGAGTACTACTTTGTTTCTTAAATTTACTCCTTGAATATTTATTAGTATGCAGTTTATTATTTTTATAAAGCAACTTTTTAATAGCCAATAAGTTGCACGTAGGTGTCAATGCTATTCTTGTATTTTAATGATTTACTTTATTACTGAGTTTTAATGAGATACTTTACTTGTAAAAACAATTAATGTTATATTCGTGTTTTTTGAGTTATGTTTTTATAACTAATTTAGATCTACGAATATCTTGTAATTACTGTTGACTTGTAAATCAAGTCTTTATTCATTTCCCTTATTGTATATCCTTCAGTTTATTGATTAATATTTTAAATGAAGCCATGATCTTTTTTGAAGTTTTTAATTATTTAAGTGGGTTCAAATTACCTTCACTTTATAATGCTTATTTTGAAAAAAAAAATCTGATGAATTCATCAACTTTCAGGCACTTTTGAATCTGCATTGGTTGAATTCAAAGCTTTCAAGAAGATTGCATTATATTTCCCTTGCACTGTCAAAATTGTAGCTTTTTGGGTTATTCAAAGTTATGTCTGTTTATGTAACGTTTTAAGTTTAGTGGAGCATTGTGTTGTGTGTTTGAAAGCAAAAGCCTTATATCACTCAGATACTAAAATAAACAATATTCTGATATCTGTATTCAATGATGTGAAGTGTATGAAAATGAAATGAATGTCCAGTTTGTTTAATATCTGTAAATATCTATTCAATAAACATGTTTTTGTTACTACTTGCATTCACTGTGTTGAAATTCATATAAAGTAAGAATTTTTTCTATGTTTCTTTTAATCTTTTCACCTTAGAAAAATTATTTTTTATCTTTTTTTATTTATAAATATTTTTGAACAAATAATTAGATGATAAAAATATTTAGTAGGTAAGTGGTATTTTATTTATTTTTGTAGAAATACATCCTCATTTTGATAATACTATTGTTTTATTTATGCTTAATAGAATTGTTTATATTATAAATCACCATATATCCATTTTACCTCACCCTACTATTTGCAATCTAGTTCAGTTTTTGAATATATAAAACAATCTAATGCATTTATTGTGAAAAAAATTGTATTTGATTATTTTTGGTAGTGTTTATTTCCCTTTTAAAAATTTAAAAAGTAGAGAGACTATGCTAAATATAAAGATTTTTGTCCTGCAAAATGCTAAAAAATGCAAACTTTAATCATAATCACTCAATTAATCACCTTCATTGTTTTAGTTTAATAATAAAAAGATATATATATATATATAGTCCAAGAAATTATTCAGATCGATCGCAATAAAAGGCGATTTCCAATTCAGAAGCAGAAGTTGGAGAAATTTCCTCTTTCCCGGCGCATGCTCAAAAGATACAAGAAGCTCTTTGAAAACTGGGGAAATGAATAAAAACTTTTTCCCTCTCTAGCGGGCGAGGTGGGCGGGGTTAATTAAAAAAGAGGATGTTGCGGAGAGAGAGATTGTATGCGGCTGTAGCTCGATTGTAGAGAGTCAACAACGTTTCGTCCTATTATCTGGTTTAGTTCCTACGTTATCACATAAGGGCGCCACTGTCTATGCGAAAACCCATGTTAAAAAAGTTTCCATTAGCGTCTATGGAGATGAACCCTCTGTTAGCTCTTTACTCTGTGATCCTGATCACAGGTTGCCAGAGGCTTCAGAATACGGCCGTAAGTCGCATTTAGCATTGTTTTGTTCATTTACTTAAATCCTATCATTCATCCATTCATTATAAAAATGCCTTTTTTAAATGTCTTTCTTTTTGCTTTTAGATCACTGTTGTTGAATAGTAAATAATGGCGTCCAGTCAGTTGTGATTTCAGGAATACATCCGATGACTATTAATTTATTGAGGCTTCTGGGTATGAAGATTTTCCTTTAAAAGGATAAAAAAGTAAGTAGGAAATAATTGTTTAATGAAATGTTTTGAAAAACTTGATAAATTATAATATTTGTTCATCAAATGAAAAAAAACAAACGATTAAAGACACACTACTATTAATTAAAATTTGCCAATTTTCAAATGGAAAAAAGTAAGCAAAAACGGGTATAATTTCCTTTAAAATGGTCTGAAAGTAATCTTAAACTGTAAATAAAATGTTTATTATTTTTTATTAAACATCGTTCGGTTTAACTGTTATTGAATGTTACTAATGGCTGAGTACTAAAATTTACTCCTTGAATTTTTATTAGTATTCAATTTATTAATTTTATAAAGCAACTTTCTTATAGCCATTAAGTTGCAAGTAGGTGTCAATGCTATTCTTGCCTTTTAATGATTTACTTTATTACTGAGTTTTAATGAGAAACTTTATTGTAAAAACAATTAGTGTTCTATTCGTTTTTAAGTTATGTTTTTATGAATAATTTAGATCTACGACTCAATATCTTGTAATTACTGTTGACTTGTAAATCAAGTCTTTGTTCCTTTCCTTTATTGTATATCCTTCAGTTTATTGATTAATATTTTAAATGAAGCCATGATAAACTTTTTTGGAGTTTTTAATTATTTAAGTAGGTTCAAATTACCTTCACTTTATAATACTTATTTTAAAAATAAAATCTGATGAATTCATCAACTTTCAGGGGCTTTTGAATCTGCATTGGTTGAATTCAAAGCTTTCGAAGCTTTCAAGAAGATTGCATTATATTACCCCTGCATGGTCAAAATTGTACCTTTTTGAGTTATTCAAAGTTATATCAGTTTATGTAAAGTTTTAAGTTTAGTTGAGTATTAGTGTGTTTGAAAGCAAAAGCCTTATATCACTCAGATATTAAAATAAACAATAATCTTATAAATTATTTTATAAATAAAGAAAATATGTACTATCCTAAATTCTATTGTGGAATATGTTGGCAAAATCCCTGAAGGAAGTCAAAGCTTTTTAATTTGTTTAACTAAATCATTAAAATTTGCTGTTAATTTTTTAAAAGGAAAAATTCTTTATTTCTAAATGACTTGGAAATCACGAAAAATTATTAATGTGACTTATTTTTCTTATTAAATTCTGTAATATTGTAACTGGGAATTTTCCCACTTGTATCATTTTATTTAATTTCAATGTCTTATATTTTTGCATAAATCCCTTCAACTAACTAGTCCTTAAGATATCAGAAATGCTATTTATAAAACTTGTCCAGTTTGTGTAATATCTGAAAATATCTATTCAATAAAAATTTTTTTTGTTACTACTTGCATTCACTGTGTTGAAATTCATATAAAGTAAGAATTTTTTCCTATGTTTCTTTTAATCTTTTCACCTTAGAAAATTTTTATTTATAAATATTTTTGAACAAATAATTAGATGATATAGATGTTTAGTAGGTAAGTGGTATTTTATTTATTTTTGTAGAAAAACATCTTCATTTTGATAATACTATTGTTTTATTTATGCTTATTAGAATTGTTTATATTATAAATCACTCTTATCCATTTTATCTCACCCTACTATATGGAATTAAGTTCAGTTTTTGAATATATAACAATCTAATGCATTTAGTGTAAAAAAAATTGCATTTGTTTATTTTTGGTAGAGTTTCCCTTTTAAAATTTTAAAAAGTAGAGAGACTATGCTAAATATAAATATTTTTGTTCTGCGAAATGCTAAATAAATCAAACTTTGATCATAATCACTCAATTAATCACCTCATTGTTTTAGTTTAATAAAAAAATAAGAATCGTCTAAGAAATTATTTAGATCCATCGCAGTAAAAGGCTATTTCCAATTCAGAAGCAGAAGTTGGAGAAATTTCCTTTTTCCCTGGCGCATGCTCAAGATACACGAAGCTGTTTGAAAACGGGGGAAATGAATAAAAACTTTTTCCCTCTCTAGCAGGCGAGGTGGGCGGGGTTAATTGAAAAAGGGCAGGTTGCGGAGAGAGAGATTGTATGCGGCTGTAGCTCGATTGTAGAGAGTCAATAACGTTTCGTCCTATTATCTGGTTTAGTTCCTACGTTATCACATAAGGGCGCCACAGTCTATGCGAAAACCCATGTTAAAAAAGTTTCCATTAGCGTCTATGGAGATGGACCCTCTGTCCAAAACACGATTTTACTCTTTAGTTCTTATGTTATCACATAGTGGCGCTGCGGTACCAGAGTAGGCGGGATCAACAGGGTAGGCGGGAACTAAAGGAAACGAGTGATTCTCATTGGATATGGAACTTTGTATGGAAGCTGCATTTTTATTTAGCAATCACTGTTGTTTTTCTCGTTTTTCCCCATAGGAAGGAAATTTTCCCTACAGGTTGCGAGCTTTCCCTCTGTCAGAAGCGAAGTTTTCCCTTTTTTAATTTTATTTTTATACTTTCATGGCGGCGTTCTCTTCGTTGAAACGTTGAAACTTCGCTATCTCATCATTAATTGCGGTCGTCGAAATGATTTGCATCATTGTCCAAGTAAGTCGCATTTAGCATTGTTTTGCTCATTTACTTAAATCCTATCATTCATCCATTCATTATAAAAATGCCTTTTTTTTAATGTCTTTCTTTTTGCTTTTAGATCACTGTTGTTGAATAGTAAACAATGGCGTCCAGTCAGTTGTGATTTCTGGAATACATCCGATGACTATTAATTTATTGAGGCTTCTGGGTATGAAGATTTTCCTTTAAAAGGATAAAAAAGTAAGTAGGAAATAATTGTTTAATGAAATGTTTTGAAAAACTAGATAAATTATAATATTTGTTCATCAAATGAAAAAAAGCAAACGATTAAAGACACACTACTATTAATTAAAATTTGCCGATTTTCAAATGGAAAAAAGTAAGCAAAAACGAGTATAATTTCCTTTAAAATGGTCTGAAAGTAATCTTAAACTGTAAATAAAATGTTTATTATTTTTTTATTAAACTTCGTTTGGTTTAACTATGTTATTGAATGTTACTAATGGCTGAGTACTACTTTGTTTCTTAAATTTACTCCTTGAATTATTAGTATTCAATTTATTATTTTTATAAAGCAACTTTCTTATAGCCAATAAGTTGCAAGTGGGTGTCAATGCTATTCTTGCCTTTTAATGATTTACTTTATTACTGAGTTTTAATGAGATACTTTATTGTAAAAACAATTAATGTTCTATTCGTTTTTAAGTTATGTTTTTATGAATAATTTAGATCTACGAATCAATATCTTGTAATTACTGTTGACTTGTAAATCAAGTCTTTGTTCCTTTCCTTTATTGTATATCCTTCAGTTTATTGATTAATATTTTAAATGAAGCCATGATAAACTTTTTTGGAGTTTTTAATTATTTAAGTAGGTTCAAATTACCTTCACTTTATAATACTTATTTTGAAAATAAAATCTGATGAATTCATCAACTTTCAGGGGTTTTTGAATCTGCATTGGTTGAATTCAAAGCTTTCGAAGCTTTCAAAAAGATTGCATTATATTACCCCTGCATGGTCAAAATTGTACCTTTTTGAGTTATTCAAAGTTATGTCAGTTTATGTAAAGTTTTAAGTTTAGTTGAGTATTAGTGTGTTTGAAAGCAAAATCCTTATATCACTCAGATACTAAAATAAACAATAATCTGATAAATTATTTTATAAACAAAGAAAATATGTACTATCCTAAATTCTATTGTGGAATAAGTTGGCAAAATCCCTGAAGGAAGTCAAAGCTTTTTAATTTGTTTAACTAAATCATTAAAATTTGCTGTTAATTTTTTAAAAGGAAAAATTCTTTATTTCTAAATGACTTGGAAATCACGAAAAATTATTAATGTGACTAATTTTTCTTATTAAATTCTGTAATATTGTAACTGGGAATTTTCCCACTTGTATCATTTTATTTAATTTCAGTGTCTTATATTTTTGCATAAATCCCTTCAACTAACTAGTCCTTAAGATATCAGAAATGCTATTTATAAAACTTGTCCAGTTTGTGTAATATCTGTAAATATCTATTCAATAAAAAAAATTTTTGGGTACATTCGTATTAGCTCGTCCATTCGCCAACAGGGGCGATAAGTTGCCAAGTCTGGTAAACCCCGCAACACTACCGTTGATTCTGGTAACCCTGGAAAACGTAGCGAAATCGCGCTAGCAGGGCTCCCAGCAGACATTTGGTTTGTCTTTAGGGAAAAAAGAGACCTTATATCTTTAAAAAAGAGAAAAAAGAGACCGAAATTTTAAGTCAAAATTTAACAGTGTCATGAAAAAAATAGGTCGATGAAACAAAAATTTCAGAGTTTTACCCTCACAAAATAGTTAATGTTGTAAAATTAATGTAGAAATTAGATAAAAAGGCGATTGATTGCCAAAGATTGAGATCCCAGGTGGCTATGTGAACTTGTCATTGTGTTCTTTTTTTTTTGGTTCAATAAAAAAACTAAATTAAAATAACAAAAAAGTATATT
The DNA here is from genome assembly GCA_024610705.1 of Tetragnatha versicolor. NCBI lineage: Eukaryota > Metazoa > Arthropoda > Arachnida > Araneae > Tetragnathidae > Tetragnatha > Tetragnatha versicolor. Next base: position 36,701,651 of record JANDEH010000007.1, on the reverse strand, counting down.
TCAAGGTAATTTTTAAATGTTGAAATGAAATATTGGAATAATCCTTCAAAACAGAAAGTATACTTTTCATAACTTGAATCAAATTAAAATTAAAAAACTGAAAAGTTGAGATTATTCTTGAATAAAAAAACAGTGCCGTAGCCAAAAGGGGGTTTCTTTGGGTTCAGACCTAAAATATTTTAGACCCTTTAGTTTTGGTTTTATAATAACCAGTTGCCACTCAAGGGAGAAATTTTGATACTGTGTTTCTCATAAAAATTCTACACTTTAAAAGAGCGATCCTCTTTACTAGTTAGTTGTAACCCAATAGGGCTGAAATATGAGTTTACACACTACTCTTTTAATGTTTAACAAAGATTTTCTATGGGAGGACCCCAAACATCCCTTTGAAACTCAGTGTGGCTTACAAGGAAGTCTTTGGATGTAACTGAAAAGGTCTCAAAATGAGCTAAAACACTGCTTCAAAAGATCAAATTTCCAAAATTTTTCTGCTGAAGCGCCCTCAAACTTACTTTAGACTTATTGTACACAGATTAACATCCTATCACAGTAAGCGTTTTAAAACAAAGCATGTAAAAACCTCATGAGTAAATAGTATTGAGTCAAATCCCTGAAACAAATATCTAGTTATGGGCCTGACGCCAAAAACGAGTTCGACACTGCTTTCAAGGGGCAAATTCACAAAAAGTTTTTGAGGAGAGATCCTAATTAACACAGAGGAGTTAACCTCTTAATTAACAGAGAGGAGTATAATTAAAAATGACAAATTTATTTGGGTAACTACAGAAATTTCATTTATTTACAATAATGAATTTTTTTCCTCCTCCAAAGAAAATCCTGGCTATTTCGCTAAATAAGGATGTCATAAGGTCATAATTATCCTTCATACCCCTATAACATAAGCAAAACAGGATAATACTTATAATTTCTTCGGATAATACTTTTCAGACTATTTTTCACATACAATTTTTTCCATGGCTTCCGTAAAATTTTTGTATTTTACCCTAATAGATGCCTTGATTATACAGGTCTGCAACCTAAAAGTTTGTTGTTGAATAATTTTATCGAATTTCTATGTATTTTGGGGTGCTAATAACAAAATAAATTTTTTTGAAGTGTACTATACATTAAGATTTGACACCAATTATACAAATAATTTTCAAATTTATATTGATTGCTTTATTTCACACTTGAAACCCATAACCAGACTTTTGTGGGGGGGGTGTTGGAGGGGGAGAATTGATTCAAACTAACAGACCCTGTAAAATTTTGTTCGCAGTTTGTTTAAAATATGAACCCCAAGTAAATATACAGGGATGTTTGGGGAAAATTAGCTTTCAAAGTATTGTTTCAACTAATATTGTTGACCCATTGCTAACACCCAAAGAGACCGATATCTTGTAAGTCAGAATTTTCTACGGAAAATCTCAGGATATAAAGAGACATAAAAATTTCAAAGGTAGAGGGGGTCTGGGGGCGCTCCCCCAGAAAAATTTTGTAAATCTAACTCTTAAAAGTAGGGAAAAAAGGAAAAAAAGAGACCTTGATCCTAAAAAAGAGACTTTTAGAGACCTCAGGTGAAAAAAGAGACTTTTAGGGAAAAAAGAGACCTGCTGGGAGCCCTGCGCTAGTTCCGATCACTGGCGCATGCGCGATCAATTTAAATCGGTAAGCCCATGGGTGAAATAATGTGTGCGCACCGCGCAGGTTGTTTTGAACGTAAATTCAACAGTGTTTACAAGGTAAGAACGAAGACTGCATCTGAAAGGTAGGAGTCTGCTTTCGTATCGTTCCACGGTGAACTTTGTTGCGCCATTTTGCCGAGCCCCAGAGTCTTTCAATGTTTGCGTATGCACGCCGGTGGTAGAATCGACAAAAGATCGCCGGCTGTAGTATCGACCATTTTGCAAGTAAGTTAGTGCTAAAAAAGTTATTTTTATGCTCTTACCGAGTGATATCCGTAGTTTTGGTTCATCCAAGAATACTGATTCCCCTTTTTCTGAATCCTTACTGTTTCTGATTACCCCCACAACGAGTTTGGTTATAGATAGGGCAGGGGGGGTTTGGGGGGGGCGGCAGCCCCCCCCCAACCACATGAAACTTTTATTTTTTATTTTCTGATGTTATAAAGATGTTTCTGATGTTAAAAATGTGTTTTTCGGCGATTCTGATGAAATCCCTTATTTTGGCGAAGTTGGCGAAAACGATGGACGGGCTAATACGAAAGTACCTTTTTTTGTTACTACTTGCATTCACTGTGTTGAAATTCATATAAAGTAAGAATTTTTTCCTATGTTTCTTTTAATCTTTTCACCTTAGAAAATTTTTATTTATAAATATTTTTGAACAAATAATTAGATGATATAGGATGTTTAGTAGGTAAGTGGTATTTTATTTATTTTTGTAGAAAAACATCTTCATTTTGATAATACTATTGTTTTATTTAAGCTTATTAGAATTGTTTATATTATAAATCACTCTTATCCATTTTATCTCACCCTACTATATGGAATTAAGTTCAGTTTTTGAATATATAACACAATCTAATGCATTTATTGTCAAAAAAAATTGCCTTTGTTTATTTTTGGTAGAGTTTCCCTTTAAAAATTTTAAAAAGTAGAGACTATGCTAAATATAAAGATTTTTGTTCTGCAAAATGCTAAAAAATGCAAACTTTGATCATAATCAATCAATCACCTCATTGTTTTAGTTTAATAAAAAAAAAGAATCGTCTAAGAAATTATTCAGATCCATCGCAGAAAAAGGCTATTTCCAATTCAGAAGCAGAAGTTGGAGAAATTTCCTCTTTCCCCGGCGCGGCGCATGCTCAAAAGATACACGAAGCTGTTTGAAAACTGGGGAAATGAATAAAAACTTTTTCCCTCTCTAGCGGGCGAGGTGGGCGGGGTTAATTGAAAAAGGGCAGGTTGCGGAGAGAGATATTGTATGCGGCTGTAGCTCGATTGTAGAGAGTCAATAACGTTTCGTCCTATTATCTGGTTTAGTTCCTAGGTTATCACATAAGGGCGCCACAGTCTATGCGAAAACCCATGTTAAAAAAGTTTCCATTAGCGTCTATGGAGATGGACCCTCTGTTAGCTCTTTACTCTGTGATAGTGGACACTTTAAGGAAAATTTTTGCTTAAATTCTTAATAAACTAGGGAGCTACCGCCCCCTGCTCGCTATCGCTCGCCAACCCCCGTTAACTGCTGACGCAGACACTTTTGGACCGCTTCGCAATTCCTCACAAAACCCAGCTCACTGCACTTTATAAAACATTCTTAAAACAGAGGTAGTATTTCTGCGGGGTATACTTTCAAAAATAACGGATATTTATTCAGTGGTGGAATTTTAACAGTTCCTTTATGGTAACATGAATTGGCGGATTGCCTTATATTCCAAGAAAATTAACAACAGAGCAATGTAAACATCCCTTTACCATTTCCCCAAGGTAATGTTTTTTTCACAGATTCATTAAGAAGTACTGAAACATCTCAGGAATAAAGTTATATTTCTTAAAATTTGAAATGATTGTAAGTGAAAAATGTAATTACCTTAAACATCACCAAAATTTAGAAATTTATCTTCATGAGAACTAACAAACGTCGAAGTTGTGTCAGTTTCATAGCAATGTAACGAATGTTTAGACCACAGAGTACTAGAACAGAGAGTCCGTCGCCATAGGAGCTATTGGAAATCGAAAAGTTGGATGAGTTTGGGGCTATTTTGGCGCTGCGATCGCATCAACGTCAAGAGAGGCGGGACGGAAAAGCCTGATTGGTTGAGAAAAACTTTTTCCTTCTCCTTCGAAATAGAAGATTGCGTGACAGCCAATCACAGGTTTGATCTCTCTGTCAATCATTTAGTTGATCGTGGCGCCCTCAAACCCATCCAACTTTTGAATATATCGTTTTGGACCCTCTGTTAGGATTTTTCTCTGTGGTTTAAACTTCCAACATTTTCGATTTTATCTTTATTTCTAAAAGAATTCCCTGGGCTCGTTCGTAAAAGCTAACTCGTGCGCACGCGTTAAACGAGTTCTCCAATTGTGCGTTCGTTTATTAAACTGGTTTTTCCCGTGCGGATAACTACCCGTTCCAAAATTCGCTCCCGTTCGAACTAGTTCGAACGAGACCGCACGGAGAAAATTCTTCGTTGGCTTCAGTTATTCGTCTGCTGCAGCTGTGCTCAGTTTGGGATTTCTATGTTTGTGTCTTGGCTGTGTGAGCGCGTTTGTTTATAATTAAGTAAAAAACGTATAATTATAAGTTATTGCACCCTATGGCAATTTTAGATGTACGTAATCAATGGGCTCATTCGGAAAAGCTAACTCGTGCGCATGCGTTACTAGTTCTCCAACTGTGCGTTCCTTTATCGAATTGGTTTTTTTCGGTGCGCTTAACTACTCGTTCCAAAATTATCTTTAACCGAAAAAAATTCGCATGAAACCGCACGGAGAAATTTCTTCGTTAGATCCAGTTATTTTACGTCTCCGCTGCTCGACTAGAGGTTGTGTCTTCCAGTTCGTCACCTTATAGATAGTTTTTGATACTAATAGTATCAAAAACTACTATCTTCATTCGGCAAACTTCGGGAATCCCTAGAACCCGTTTAGATCGTTGAAGAAAATAATTTCATTGGTTTTGATCTTTTCTACTCGATCATGTCAGCTCTTCCAAACAAAAAACGAGCTTCTCCACCGATCTAATCGCCAAGGATCGGGATTCCCGAAGGTTGCCGAATGGAGATAGTAGTTTTTGATACTAAGGTGACGACTGTCCATAAAATGGCTGATTATCTGCGAATTTGTAGCGTATGTAAAATTGTGCAGCTCCCGTAAAAAAAAACGTTACAGTGGGTTTTGCGAGCACACCACTTGGGTTAGGAAGACAAAAGAGGGGTCGTTTTTCATTAATTAAAGTATTCTTTGACCAAAAAAATTTTTTGAATCCTTAGGGGGTCGACTTCATATTAAACGAAACACTAACTTTCTTTTTTCCAATGGGGACCCCCAATTATTATTAGTTTTTCTGAAAGGCCATCCCCCCAAACCCTTAAATACACAGCTTCATCCAGATTGATTAAAAAAAATTTTATTTTTCAAAAATAAACTTTAAAAAAAATTCACGATTTAAAAATTTTTTTTTTGGTAGTCGATTCTGGTAGTAATTTTATGAAGGAAACCGAAATTTCAATTGATTTTATCTATTAGTTCTTGATAAAACGAACGAGAAAGAGCATTTGCGGTATGCATTCGGCAACGGTATACGGCCCCTTAAGATATTAATTCGTTTTTATCAAAAACTATTGGATAAAATCGATTGAAATTTTGGTTTCCTACATAAAATTACTACAAGAATCGATTACTATAAAAAAATTCACGATTTAAAAAAAAAATTTAAGGGCCATATTCTGATCTTCGCCATCAGTGAATCCGCCGGCGGCGTTTCCGCCCAGCGTGAATCTCATTCACCGTATTCAGATCGCCTTCCGAAAGAGGCGAAGATCTCGGAGAGTCAGCTCATTGGTTAGTTGTGTTTTTGACGTGGCGTGACGTTGAAACGCTCAACGACCAATAAAATCTGTCTATTAAAAGGCGGGAAAATGTCACTGATGCATTTACATGCTTCCAAAAATGTAAACAAACTCAATCTGCACTGCAAGTCGCTTGTTTTTGTTGTTTGAGTGAACTAGAAACCAAGCTGAAGCTTTTAACTAATCGAACTTATTAAAGAGTTAATAAAAACAATAAAAGAAAAAGAAAATATTTTATCTTTTTTATTTCTAAACGCTTTGCACATTTATCATAACCAAGTAATTATTGTAACTCATAACAATAATGCTTCATTTCCCAAATTTAATTCCAAGTATGTTTTGGAAATTCATTCTTACATGATTTTGGAAAAATGGTTATAAAAAAGGGAGATAATAGCAAAGGGTAGAAAAAAAATATTCAATAGAAAAAAATTAGTTATTTTGTAAGGTATGATTACATGGAAATATCTTTTCATGAAAGGAATTACTCATTAAATTCAATTTAATGCTAGATGTTAGGAAGTAGGAACTATGTTTCTTAATTCTGGTTGAAAGACTCTCACTACTCACCTTATTGTGCAGTAAACTAATCCTTAATTACCATTTCCCAATATTAGCAGCATTTTTAAAATCTATAAAACTGAAACTTTGCAAGCATATAAAACAAAATAAATAATACTTACACTATTTTCATATCTTCAAAATATTTGGAAGTTCCATTTTTTATTCTTACAATAGATTCAATAAAGTTTAGGAATTTTGTAAATAAATATTCTATATTCTTCAACTTATTCTATTTTTAACTGCATACTTAATTTGTTGGAGAATTTTCCACTCAATTAGCAAAAAGTATGTTTCAACAGTTAAATGTGTAAACTATTGCAGTTACTCTTTATTGAATTGAAATTTGTACAACATGTAGGAAAGAGTGAGGCAGATTTTAGAAACAAATTTTTAGTACTCCAGTTAGACAAAAGTGTAACTTATAAAAATTTCAAAGTATATTGTATGAACTAAATCCTAAAAACATAAAAACTCTTCTAATCACAAAAAAGATTATTTATTATCAACAAAAAAAGTAAGCACTACACCAATTTGTTCAAACATTTTTAAACTATTTTCTAAATAATGGCATTTATTAGTAGATACAGTTTGACTTATTTAAGTATGGATTGTCACTGTTTGATGGTCACAGTTCATAGGAGCAAGTTTGTTTCATAAATTATATCAAATACAATAACTGTACTACCTCAAAGCAATTTAAATGAATAATTGATTAATTTCCATTACCATTTATCAAATGGTTAATTTTTTTAAAAGATAACTCTCAGTTTAAATAGAAGTGTCATCCTTTTAAACTTTCATAATTTGCCCTTTTCAATAATTCTTTCTTGGATTCACAAAGAACAGCATTTTAGTTGAGCTGAAAAAAATTATACTAGCATGTAAACAAAATCAAAATATTAATTACATACAAGAAAAAATTATTCAACAGTATAATTGATTACTATTCAATTATATATTGAAATGTTTATATATACATTCAATGATTTTTATGTTGTATGTGTGTGGTGTAAACTGTAAACTTCATAATTCAATTAATACTATCCTAAATTTAAAAAAAAACCTTTTTGCGGAAGGAAGTTAGTTTAATAGAAAGCGAGAGAATAAGAATTCTTTAAATATGCGATAGTCCAACGCTCACAAATGCTATGTCAGCTGCGCATAAAAACAATCAAGAATTACAAGTAATAACCAAATTATATATTCTGTGCAAAAATAATATCTTAAAAATTAAAATATATTTATTTTAAAGCTTTCATTTATAACTTCCACTGAATAAAAAAAAGTATTGAACACCATTCATGTTCTTAATTCATATCTTGAATTGGACTTCCTCTAGTCTATTCAGAATTCTTAATCTTAAAATATAACAATTCAAAAAGAAATTTGCCACGTCGATTAATGTAACATTAAAAATATTATAAATTATTCAATTTTATACAAAATGAACATTTTTATCACATTAAGATTAGTAATTTTTGAAGCGATTTTTCTAATATTTGATACCAAAACAAACTTGGTGATATTTAACGGAACATCTAACCGAATTGATCCGAAATATTGAATACTAAAACATTTACCAATTCTGAAATATTCCATAAACGAGAAAATTAAATAAAAATACAATTTACATACCTCAATACATTTTTCTTTGCTATCGGGCGTGATCCGAAGCAGGGCAAGGAGTGTTGGTTTGACATGGCGACTCTTATCCCAGCTGTTCCATTTTCTTCTGTGCTCTCTCATTTTTGTTAAAGTTATCAATTATTTTAATATATTAATCCATACCAACATCCTACTAATCAAAGCATGCACATTTCACGCAAGATGGACGCCAAATTTTTGTTACGAAGTACAACCGAATGAAGAATGTAAACAAACTGTTTCCAAGGTTTCAGCGCGGTTTCAGCCAATGAGAGAAGAGAAAGTCGTCGGCGGTTTCGTATCCGCCGGCGAGAGAGCCGGTGAATCCGCCTTCGGCGTTTCAGACAAAGTGAGTCACGAAAAAGTTAATTTTAATACCATTTCGGCGGATACGCGCGGCGGATTCACTGATGGCGAACATCTGAATATGGCCCTAAGTTTATTTTTGAAAAATAAAATTTTTTTTAATCAATCTGGATGAAACTGGGTATTTAAGGGTTTGGAGGGATGGCCTTTCAGAAAAGCTAATAATAATTGGGGGTCCCCATTGGAAAAAAGAAAGTTAGTGCTTCGTTTAATATGAAGACGACCCCCTAAGGACTCGAAAATTTTTTTGGTCAAAGAATACTATAATTAATGAAAAACGACCCCTCTTTTGTCTTCCTCACCCAAGTGGTTCGCCCGCAAACCCCACTGTAACGTTTTTTTTTGCGGGAGCTGTACCATAACAAGTTAAAACCCTTTTATATAGGGTCGAATTTCAAACAAAAATTTCTGGGAGAGGGCCCCAGACCCCTCATTTATAATTCGATTCGATTATTACAATTCTTTTTGGATTTTACCGGGGCCACCAGCCCTTTTCTTGCTTTCCTCATGGATCATAATATGATTCATCAAAACTTCAAAGGTTCTTCTGTTAATTCTGAAATTACTTTTAAAATCTTTATACGAATATGGAAGAATCACCTCTTCCACATAATATTTTATTTATACTCTAGATTCCGTTTCTCGATTATTATGATTTAATAAAAGTTTTGTAAAGATTTCTTCTTCGTCTTCTGTAGATTCGTCGAAAAATACCGATTTAGATGCATTTTAACAACTTATCCATGTTCATATACTTAACTGAACGCAATCAAATTTCGAATAGGATGCGACTCTCATAAATGAATGTTGCGTAAAAAAAGAGAAGTTGCGCAAAAAAGCGCAAGTGCACCGAAAATAGCTCTATAGTCGTTCGTTTAACCACACTTTAACTCGTGAAACTGAGATCACGTGACCCGAATTATTTTTCGTTCGAACTTAAACTCGTGAGGTTTTACGAACACGCCCCCTGTGTTATCTAGTTGTTTGCGTTTTGGCATTATGAAATGAAGTGTCACATTTGACTACCTTAAAAAACATACTTGCCAAAGGATATACAAATAATAATCTCTCTATTCTAAAAAAAAGTTTTTGGTGAACGGTTTCCAGGGAAAGGCTTTTTAATTACTGATCCGTATAACACATATTTGGTATCAAACTGTCCGGATTCTTTTGAGGATGTGCAAAGTGCCTTTAGAATTTCTAAAAAAAATCTCAATTTTAAAATATTTCCATTTTTTTAGATTACGGATAAGGTTGCAGTTATAAAGCAAGAAACTATGAATTTCAAAAAAAATTGAAAACATATTTCACTGGTTTTCAATATTCAAATAAATTAAATAATCATCTTTCTATTTATAACACGAATTTAAAAAATATATTTTGGGTTATTTTTAACAATATTTGTATTTCTGTTGTTTAAACGGTTTTAATTATATTTAAAACTTATGTATAAATAATTTATCTTTTATTTTTAAATAACAAATTAATATTTTTACATTTATCTTTGTCGTTGTGGCAACCTAATCATTACCATATTTACAACAAAATATAAACTCGCTTTCGGAAATTTTGAACTTTTGCATTTATTTTTTACAATTATTATTAATTTTATATTCTTTTGCAAGTATGTTTTTTAAGGTAGTAAAATGTGACACCTTATTTCATAATAACGCAAACAACTAGATAACACGGGGGACTGTTTTAGAAATTAAGATAAAAATCGAAAATGTTTGAAGTCTAAACATTCGTGTCATTGCTATGAAACTGACACAACTTCGACGTTTGTTTGTTCTCATGAAGATAAAATTCTAAATTTTCGTGATGTTTACGGTAATTACTACATTTTTCACAGCCAATCGATGAAAATAGTTACAAATTTTAAGAACGTTAAATTTATTCCTGAGATGTTTCAGTGCTTCTTAGTGGATCTGTGAAAAAAACATTACCTTGGGGAAATGGTAAAGGAATGTTACATTGCTCTGTGGTTAATTTTCTTGGAATTATAAGGCGACCCGCCAATTAATGTTACCATAAAGGAACTGTTAAATTTCCGCTACTGAATGTATATCAGTGGCGGATCCAGCCTGGACCTAAGGGGGGGGCAACCACATTTTAAGGAGGTTGGAGGTTCTTCCCCAGAAAAATTTTGAAAATTTGAGTCTATTATTGAAAATACTTGTATGACGTCCCAGGGAAAAAGGGGGTCTGGGGGTCCTCCCCCAGAAAATTTTTTGAAATTTTACCTTAAAAAGTAGTCTTTTTACTCATTTTTGAACATTTAAGATGGGATCGGGGGATGTACTTTTTTAAAGCATTTGTAGGAAAGATTCGCATTTTGATGTATAGTATATTTATAGTATAAAAATGTAAAACAAAATAAAGAAAAGTATATTATGAATATAAAAGAGGAGACCTGGGGGTCTTCCCCGAGAAATGTTTTGGAAATTTGACCCTTAAAATGTTTTTTAACTCGTTTTGATAACCAAAGCCAAAGCCCGATTTTCAGGGTGGGCCCGGACCTTATCTGACTGATTGCTCCACAGGTCACCAATTTTCTTCCCTCTCTTTTTTCATCACTCCAGAGTGATACATATAGATTTTAATTTGGGCTTACTTACTTACTTAACCTCTTCGCACCGAGCTGGCACATAAGGCGTCCAGTCTTTTCCTCCATGCACCCCTGTCCCGGGCCAACCCTCTTGCCTCTTCCCATCCTTTTAATCCGGCCCTGCACAAGTCCTGATGCATGCCTCTTTGCCATGTGAGTCTTGGCCTGCCTCTTTTCCGTCTTCCATCGGGAGCCCAAGTGAGTGCGATGTTAGCTGGGCAATCCCGTCTGGAGCGTAGGACATGTCCTGTCCATCTCCATCGTCTTTTTAGAGTTTCCTCGTAAATACAGTAAAGCACCGTTTATACGTCTCTCATTTATACGTCTTTTACATTTATACGTCGTTTTTCCTAAGTCCCAATTCATTCAAATAATCAAAATTGTTTTCAATTATACGTCTTTTCATTTATACGCCGTTTTACGTCGGTCCCTTGAAAGACGTATAAACGGTGCTTTACTGTAGGTGATAGCTTGGCTTTCATTAATAAATCTCTATTTGATATTTTGTTTGGCCAGAAAATTTTAAAAATAATTCTTAAACATTTGTTCTGGAATGTTTCTAGCTTCTCTATTTCTGTTTTACGGAGGTTCCAACACTCAGCACCATATAAAAGTATGGAGCGGACTGTAGCTTTGAATACATTTAATTTTGTGTTGGTTTTTATACTGGAAGCTCTCCAAAATTTTTGAAGGCTTCTGAAGCATATTCTAGCTTTTATTATTCTTTGATTTATATCTTCGTTGCTGCCTCCCTGTTTGTTTACTATTGCTCCAAGATATGTGAAAGAATCAACTTCCTCTACTTCATCAGAATTTATTTTTATGCTGTTATTTGATTTTGCATTTATTCGCATGGTTTTTGTTTTATTCTTATTGATTTGTAGTCCAATTTGATTTGCATATTTATTAAATTTCTCTGTTTTCTTTTCAAGATCGGCGAATCTAGATGAAATCAGGACTATGTCGTCTGCATAATCAAGATCCTCCAGGGTGGTGTTAAAGTTCCATCTGATCCCTCTCTTTTCATTTTTTGTCGTATTTGACATGATCCAGTCAATGGCAATGATGAATAAAAAACCGGATAAAACGCATCCTTGCCTTACTCCCGTTAGAACATCAAAGGGGTCAGTAAGTGCTCCATCTACTTCGATGTATGCTTTACTACCATCATAAAGACTTTTAATGATGTTGATGAATTTTTCTGGAATTTGGTAGTTTTTCAATATTTTCCACAGCTTGTCTCGATCGATTGAGTCGAATGCTTTACTAAAGTCAATAAAGTTAAGGTATAGAGATGAATTCATCTCCAAACTTTGTTCAACTATGTTCCTAAGTACAAAAATTTGCTGTACTGTGCTGTTTCCAGAACGGAAACCAGCTTGTTCTGCACGTAAATGTTCTTCAATTTCTGATTTCAACCTGTTCAAAAGGACTCTGCAAAATATTTTCCCAGGTATGGAAAGGAGACTTATCCCCCTCCAGTTTTCACACCTTGTCAAGTCACCCTTTTTTGGTATTTTGACAATAATTGCCTCTTTCCATTGAGTTGGTACTTTTTCTTGTTTCCAAATTATGTTAAAGAGTTTTTGTAGGTACCTAGAACTGGTTTCAATGTCAGCCTTCAGCAGTTCAGGAGCAATGTTATCATTTCCCGCAGCTTTTTTCATTTTGGTTGCCCTCAGGGCATTTTTAATCTCGGCCAGCGAGATGCTGTCATTGGAAATATTCAAGCTGTATGTCACATCTGATGTGACATCATGCAATTGCTCAGTATCACCGGCTTCATAAGAAATATTCAAAGTATCTTTAAAATATTCTCTCCATCTATTTCTGATATCAATTTCAGTTGTGACAATTTTACCCCGCTTGTCTCTGATAGAATTAACATTAGTCTGTGTTCTTCCCTTCAATCTCTTTATGTTCTGATAAAGTCTGCTTGTTTCTCCTCAGTCAGCAGCCTCCTGTGTTTCCTCGGCGAGTTCATCATAAAATTTTCTTCTGTCTTCTCTTGCCGACTTTTTAACTTGCTTGTTTAATTCTGCATATTGAGTCTGGTAAGTCCGAAATAATCTTTCTGATCTGGAAGCCTCCATTTCTATTTTCTTTTTTCTTCGCTTCTCTATCAGTTCTATTGTCTTTCCTGTTATCCATTCCTTATCTGGTTTTCTTCTTCTTTCTCCCAAGACCTCTTTAGCCGTCTCACAAAATGTTTCCCTAATATGTGTCCAAACTTCCTCAATGTTCTCTGTTGCATCATTAGTTATTTGTGATTCTTCATTGCTTAGAAGTTCAAATCTGTTCTTCAGATCGATTGAAAATTTCTTTCTATGCCTTACTTCTTTTAATTTAGCAATATCATAGTGAGTTCTTTTTTCACTCTTCTTTTTTGGATTTTTTCGTAGTTTTAATTTTAAGAATGTTACTACGAGAAAGTGATCAGTTGCTGCATCAGCACCTCTCATAACTCGAACGTCTCTCATGGACCTGAGAAATTTTTTGCTTATAGCAATATGATCGATTTGGTTTCGGTGTAAACCATTTGGAGAAACCCAAGTCAACTTGTGTATCTCCTTATGCTTAAAGTAGCTTTCTCCTATTGCAAGATTGTTCAGTTCACAGAAACTGACGAAAAGCTCCCCATTTTCATTTCTCTCTCCTGGGGCCTCGTTTCCCAAACAACATTCATCGCTTGATGCCTTTTTCCCGATTTTTGCATTTAAATCGCCCATTAAAATGATCATATCGTGTTTTGGCAATTTGTTTACAACATTTTGCAACTGTTCATAGAAGCGTTCCTTTTCTTCCTCTTCGCTGTCATTCGTTGGTGCATATACCTGTACTACTGATAGTTTGATATGCCTAGAATAGAACCTTGCTCTGATAATCCTTTCACTTACTGGTTCCCATTCCATGAGGCTCTTTGCGGTTTCTTCTGTTAACATGAGCCCAACTCCTCTTTCGTGTCTTTCATCTGTTCCCGAGTACAATACAGTGTTGTTGTTTCCTGTCCTGAGCCTTCCGAAACCCTTCCATCGGAGCTCTGATACTCCGAGAATATCCAATCTGTATCGTTCCATTTCCATAACAACCTGTTTTGTCTTTCCGCACTGATACATGGTCTTAACATTCCATGCCCCAATGCGAAGGTTGGTTTTCGGCGTTAACAGCGACTTCTTCCACTGCAGAGGCTCCCGAAGGCTTTCCCCCTGCTGCTTCATTTGAGCGTCATCCTCACTCCAAGATATGAACTCGTCGTTGGGGACGACACAAGTCGTTGTCCCAGCCAGTGGTGCGTTGATTCCAAGACTTTCCGTTTCTGTAGTCAGGGGTTTTTTTACGGGGAAGGGGGACTAACCCTTCGCCCAACCCTCCTCCTTTACCCGGGCTAGGGACCGGCACTTGTAGGACCCAAAGATCCATACAAGGGCGGAGTTAATTTGGGCTTATATAGATTTTAATTTGGAAAGAGTCTCCAAATACATCCTCTAAAAAATTAGTCATCATCATGTTTACCAAAAAACAATGGGCACGGTTAACAAATGATTAACTGGTCTCGTGGACATTCCCCTTCAGTGGCGTATTACTATAGAAATTTATTTCAGGAGGGGCCCAAAATTATTCCTCCCACCTCCCATACATATTTAATATAGGTTTAATGAAACTTTGTAGCCCATTTTAAGTATAATTTTAGTATAATTTTACGAAAATTTATATTTCATTTTTGTATAATTTGCGTCTTAAAGAAGTGCAGAATAAGAGAAGTTGTGAGTAATTTATTAAGTTTGATGTAATAAAGGGGGACTAGGGGCCCTCCCCCAGAAGATTTTTTAGAAAAATTGACGCTAAAAAAAAAGTTAACTAGTTTTGGTACCTATAGCCCGAATTTTAAGTATACAATTTCGTGTAGGATTTTCATTTTGATGAGCAGAATGTAAAGAAGTTGTGAATAAGTGAGTTCCAAATACAAAAGGGGGTCTGGGGGGTCCTCCCCCAGAAAATTTTCGGAAATTTGACCCAATAAAACAGGATTTTAACTTGTTTTGGTATATCTTGTCCGAATTTCGGATGTCAGATTTTCGGTTTTTTTCTTTTCCTACCGTTATTTTTTAAAAAGGTACCTGAGCCCAAGGGGGGGGCAAAAGGCCTGTTGCCCCCCCCCTGGATCCGCCACTGATGTATATCCACCATTTTCGAAAGAATACCCCGGAGAAGTACTAACCCTGTTTTAAGAATGCTTTAAAGTGAGTAAGTGCAGTGAGCAGGGTTTTGTGAGGAATTGCGAAGCGGTTCAAACGTGTCTGCGTCAGCAGTTAACGGGGGTTGGCGAGCGATAGCGAGCAGGGGGCGGTAGCTCCCTAGTTATTGTAAAAAATAAATGTAAAAGTTCTCAAAATTTCCGAAAGCGAGTTTATATTTTGTTGTAAATAGAGTAATGATAAGGTTGCCACAATGACAAAGATAAATATAAAAATATTAATTTGTTATTTAAAAAATAAAAGATAAATTAAATATACATTAGTTTTAATATAATTAAAACTGTTTAAACAACAGAAATATAAATATTGTTAAAATAACCCAAAATATATTTTTTCATTTCGTGTTATAAATAGAAAGATGATTATTTAATCTATTTGAATATCAAAATAAAAAACCAGTGAAATATGTTTTCAATTGTTTTAAAATTCATTGTTTCTTGCTTTATAACTGCAACCTTATCCGCAATCTAAAAAAATGGAAATATTTTAAAATTGAGATTTTTTTTTAGAAATTCTGAAGGCTTTATTGCACATCCTCAAATCAATCGGGACAGTTTGATACCAAATATGTGTTATACGGATCAGTAATTAAAAAGCCTTTCTCTGGAAACCGTTCACCAAAAACTTTTTTTTTAGAATAGAGAGATACCAACCTATTTGCTTGGAAACGGTTATCATCCTATTTTTAGGTCAATTGGATCTTCTTTCGATTTTACTATTAAAAATTTTAATTAGATTGGGTAAAGTATTTTTAATTAATTTTTAAAAAGTACTCCAAATTGCATTTATAGTGGCCACCTTGATGTAGCTTTTGTATCTATGATCTTTGTGGACACCTCTCTTTTTCTGCCTATATGAGGGGTTTATGCATGAAATTGAGGGGTTTTTTGTTATAGTCGTTTAGTTCTAATTAAATCTTCCTTCCCAACGAAATGTGTTTTAGATCAAATCAAATTAGCTTTATTTAAAAAAATACCTGATAGTTTCCTGATAGTTAGTGATTTAATAGAAAATTCATATAAATATCGCTCAAAATAGGGCTTAATTTTGAGCGATATTTATATGAATTTTTTTGAGATTAAGATGTTTCAATTAATTCATTTCCCTTTTTATGTTCGATATGTAGATGATTGTTTTGTTCTAATAAATCCTGAACTGAATATAGACGAGGTTCTTTCTATTGTTAATTCAATTGACCCGTGTATACAATATACTTGTGAAATCGAGGATGATCGCCGATTGGCATTTTTAGACGTTTTGATCATGCGTAATGATAATGTTTTCCTTACCACGGTTTATCGCAAATCATTTGCTGTTTCATTGCCCCCTCATAACAAATCTAATCATCCCTTGAATTAGAAAGAGGCGGCTTTTAATTCTTTTGTTTTCCGAGCTGTCAACACATGCTCAAATAATGATTTACTTAAAATTGAGATAAATTACTTAAAGGCTGTTGCAGTTCGTGGCTTTTGCCATACCATGATAGACCGGATACTTGGTAGAATTTTAAAAAAGAACCCTGTTGAATATACTAAAGAAATCCCAAACAAATTAATTGTTCTTCCATATTTTTCTAAAATTAATTTCAAACTCTCTAATATCCTTAAAAAATTTGGTTTTTCGACTGTTTTTCCCCTAAAAATAAAATTAAATTTTCTAACTTGAAGGATCCGATTCCTACGCTCAATAATTGGGGTATTTACAGAATATTTTGTGAATGTGGGTTATCCTATGTTGGTCAGACTAGACGCGCCCTAAAATTTAGAATTAAAGAACACATCAATTATGTTAAAAAACAAGAATTTGACAAGTCGTCCATTGCCCGGCATGTTTGGGAAAATAACCATACGTTTAACTTCCGCTACCCTTATTAAAAACTGTAATTCAACACTTGACCCTGATTTTTTTGAAAGTTACTACATTAATCAGTTCTCTAATGATCTTGTAAATGACCTGTCAAGTGCACCTTTTTTCTCTGAAATTTGGATGTCGTGAATCAGCATAAAATTTTTCTGTATCTTTATTTTCATAGTTTTCTTTTCAATTTAAATATGTTTCTGTATTAACTGTAACTGTGTTTCTTGTTGTTGCATGCTCGTCCCTGTAGTTATAACTTAATATATGGGTTTTTAGGGTCTTATTTTCAAAAATTTTCTGCTGGAAAATCCCACCCCAAAAAGGTCGTTGCCCCCCCTTAAGTCCAGGCTGGATCCGCCACTAGTCAGGACCCGCCCTCCTTTGAAGCAAGAGACGGTCGTGGATGGCCCGATCTTCAAATCTGCTCTTCTGCGTTCTATAATTTGGTTTTCTCCCGGGAGACTCTCCCCGATGAGTCGGTCAGTGATCACAAATACTATATCCAGGTTAGATTGGGATCAGAAACCTCTATCACAGGGGTTTCCAACTGGCGGCCCGCCAGGTGATTTTGTGCGGCCCGCGAAGCTCTCTGAAAACCCTCCAAAAAGTAGCTTTATAACACTTTATAGCACACTAAAATTCAATTTTTTTTCAGGGGAGTACCCCCGACCCCCCATATATACCTCTTAGATTATGGACTAGCTTAGATCCCTTTTTATGGTGCAAGCAGGGCCGCCGAGAGCCAAGCCGGGCCCGGGGACAAAGTTGAGAAGCGGGTCCCCCAGTCCAAGCCCCTTACCTAGATCCAGTTTAAATTGTTACCACCCTTAGTTTTATGATCCTAAAGAACACTTGGATGGCTCAATTAGTTAACAAATGACCCATCTAGCACGCAATGGCGGATCCAGGATTTGGGTTTGGGGGGGCTAAGAATTTTCATAATCCAATTGAGTTTTCTTGTTTATGATAATACGTAAAGGGTAGTGAGTTATCCTACTAAAAGGGGGGTCTGGGGGTTCTCCCCCAGAAAATTTTTGGAAATTTAAGTCAAAAACCCCACTTTTTCAACTCGTTTTGGTACACCTCATTCGAATTTCGGATATAGATTTTTTGCGTTTTGACAAACTTAGTAAAATATTAAACGCTTGGGGGGGGCTTCAGCCCGAAAGCCCCCCCGTAGATCCGCCACTGCTAGAACGGGGTTCAAGGGGGAACCCTCAAACACATAGATTGTTGGTGTTTTTTACCCAATTTGTCATGCTTTTTTACCCTGTAAAACTGAGCGTAGTAAAGCTCTTGGCGTATTTTGCGTATTTTAAAGCAATTTGGCAAATTAAGCTTAATAGATTTGCGAATAAGAAACATTTAAATTGTAGCATTCCTAAACCCTTAATTTTTTAAGTCTCTGTGGGTGTGGAGTATGTAATTTCGTATAAAAAACTCCCAGGCTAGTCAACAAACCGTATGTTTTTATCTCCTTTATTTTTTATTAATTTTGTAAGAGTATATTATTTAATTTTGGGACAGCCTGTTAAATGACACAGACAATATACATTACTTTTTAACAAAATTTAAAAATCCTTTATTCTTAAATTTTATTTTTATTTAATATTGTAATAAATTTTCTTGTTTTAATGATTTAAATTTTTTCATCATCGAAAATTTTCATTTTTTTTTTTAAAGAAAATTAAGCAAATAGCAATGCCCTTAAAACCCCCCAACACCGACATTATACAAAACATGAGACAAAAACAACTAGTGTAATGCAAAATCCGTATACTCTTTCAACCGATTCTTATATTTTATTTTCATTTAATAATGGAATATATTTTCTTGTTCTCTAAGTAAATTTTTTTATGGTTTACAAAACTTTTCATTATCGAAAACTTCAATTTTTTTAAAGAAAATTAAACAAACAACAACCCTCCAGCATATGTAAAACAAGAGACAGAAACAACTAGAAAAATAAAAAGATGTATAATACTTTCAAATGTATTTGGTAGCTGAAATTTCTATTATATAAAAAATGAATAGAATACTCACCTAGACCTACGGTACGGTCATCTTAGAAGACTAACGTTACCAACTTTTTCAAGTACGGTAACTTTCAAACAATCGGGAAAAAACTTAATTGCTTTTAAAAAAATTGACGATTTTTATAAACAGAATACACGTTTAACTAACGCTTTCTACAACTTCATCCACCTGGTTTGCATGGGTAAATGGCTTGAAACTAAAATTGTTTCCGCTGTCCTCTGTGGTATTTTCCATTTGGTCAAGGGGAGGAAAAGGGGCCTCATTTCCTGTTTGTTCTGGCTAACGAAAGACCTTTCCGCAAATTAGTCTAAGCGGTTAACGTTGAAATACTTCACTTTTTGATGATGGGATGACACTTGGTACACTGATTCCAGGGACCATAAGAATCAGTTTTCGATCAGGATTAAGCCTCAACTTCCCTTAGAATTTAAAATATTTAACTTTTTGTGAAATTTTTAAATTCGCGTTTTACCAGTTAACTATCACACTTTTCAACATGTGAGGTGACTTTTCTATACAATTTGAGGTCGTAGATTACAATTATGAAGTCAAAAATTTCATAAAAGTGGTTTTTGATATGTTTTTTTAAAAAAAACTAAATTTAAAAATTTAAAATGTTTAAAAACACAATGCAAAACGTAAGTTGGTATCTTGAAATTTTTACCATATATTAAGCTATTTGTAACTATCATAAATCCAAAATTTCAAGGCTTTTCGTTTATTATTAACCGAGACAGGAGACTTTGAATTTGGAAAATTTTAAAATGGCGGCCATGTTGGATGCGAATACTCATCGAAAACTTCCCATAACTCGGTAAATTTTTGGTCAAAATGAAAAGATAAAACCTTTTTTGAAAGAAGAGCAAAGTCACTCCCCTATTAAAACATTAAAAGATCAATAAAACTTTTTTAAATTGGTTTTAAATGAACTCTAAGATAGATTAATACTTTACTATGAGAAGCATATTAGACGCTTCAAAAAATGCTTTTTTGGTGAAAAAAAAGTTCTAAATATTTTACTAAATGTTCACCCTCAAATAAATTTGCGACATTAAACCATTTGAAGGAAAATTTTGCCTTACAAGCGCCTGGGTGCAAACGCGAAAATACTTAATAAACGCGCGCTTCAAATGAACTTTTTCTATCAAAGAATCAAAAAATTGTACTTCCTATTAGGATTTTCGAACTCCATGTTGAAGAAACAAGCATTCCTCATCTTAGGTATCAGAAAAAAATGCATAAAATTCAATTTTTCAGGTTAAAAAATTGCATTAAATGCAATTTTCAGGTTTAAAAAATTACCTTTTAGACGAGAATTTTCAAGCTTTTCTATTTAATGCATTAAAACATGAAACATCGTTGACATCCATGATATATTCAGAATATTCAAACTCTTACCGAACACTTTTAAACAACTATTAATCGTTGTGTACTTGCTATATTTTTATGAAAATCGAGTAAGGGAAATGCATCAATCATTTCCTTTAATAATAACACCCTTTGAACCTAAAACATTTTGTTTTTAATCATTATATCAAATAAGTTGAGACAATGAAACCTAGAGATTTAAATCACAACAAACCTTATAAAGAATAATCAACTTACATTGTAAGAAGAAAATATGAATTAAGCCTTTTTTATTTTATAAGAACTTTAGTTTTAGAAGTCAAGACTTACCAACAAGTATATAGTTATTTTCAATATCTGTATATATTCATTAGAAATTGAGAATATCGGAATATATCCAAATCTTTCGCTAATTAGATTAGAGTGTTAAAAAGTATTACAAGCCTTTTAAGGATTTTAAATAATTTTATTGATTCTTTTGGCACACAAATTCTTTTTTTTTCCTGATTTTACTGACAAACAAATTTAAATGTACTTAATTCCTGAATTTCACGTAAAAGGTAATGTTATAGGTTTTCCTCCGAATTTTGACATTCGCCTCTGCAATTCAAGCACATTAGAGTACATGGTGTACCTGAAGTTCTGCAGGAACATCTTGAAAAACATCCCTCCTTACATCCACATTTCAGTAGTTCACGACAAGATAGCCAAATGGCTTTCTTAAGTCAAGAAAATTTTCAATTGAAATCATCTGTGTGTTCCGATGTAGACACCGTTAAGAGTGTATTACAAACTTTTAATACAAAGATTTCATAAACACATGAACTAAATAAAAATTATTAAAAAAGCACAGACTGAAAGCCAATCCCAATGAAAATGGGACTAATACAATTATTTATATAAAAAGTTCCTAGTTTTTAAAAGTAAGGTGAAAGACTTACCAGGCCTATGATGCTGTACAGCATACTTCGCACATACACTCAACGTAGTACTAGTAGCATCCAAAAGTAGTCCAGACACGAATTTGAGGTTCCTGATTATCAGGAACAAGACCCATGACCAATGCCATGGAATGTCCCCATGAAGAGAAATTCCAGTTAAAAGGGGTCTAGTACCCTTTGGTTGAGAAAAAACTGTCGAAAATTGCTCTTTTTCGAAGAGATTATTCTCCAAAACTTTAAGATATATTTGAATGAAAATTTGCATGTGCATTGAACAATCTTTAGTCAATAATTTAACACCAAAATTGAAGTTGTGAATAGCATAGTTTTTTTTATGTAAATTTTTAAATGCGTACCCTTAATTTTGTGGTACGTATTCTATAGTTTACGGCGCGCAGCATAACTCTTCAGAAAAGCTCACAAATGGCTTCAAATTTTTTCTGATAGCAAATTATTAATGAATCTCAAAATTAATGAAGCAATATACAATTTGGAGCCATAGGTAAAAAATAACAGCCTTAAAAAGGGAAAAATGGTATTTAAAAAATTTTTTTTTCGTATATTTTGGTCAAATTTTAGAAAAGTTCTCAAGTTATTAAAACTTTGCTTCATTAAATTAAGTATTGGCATCATATAAACATCTGTACCAAATTTGAAGCATTTGTGATCAACGGTTTCCAAGAAAAACTGTGCGCCGTAAACGTACGACAAAATTAAGGGTTCGCATTTAAAAATTTACATAAAAAAACTATGCTATTCACAACTTCAATTTTGGTGTTAAATTAATGACTAAAGATTGTTCAATGCACGTGCAAATTTTCATTCAAATATATCTTTAAGTTTTGGAGAATGGTCCCTTCGAAAAAGAGCAATTTTCGACAGTTTTTTCTCAGCCAAAGGGTACTAGACCCCTGACCGGATGTATCCCCACAGAGGGGTAAGATAAACAGGATCTTCATAGGAACTTCTAAGATAGTAATAATTTTAAGTATTTTTAATATATCATGAATGTCTACGATGTTTCATGATTTAATGCATTAAATAGAAAGCTTGAAAATTCTCGTCTAAAAGGTAATTTTTTTAACCTGAAAATTGCATTTCATGCAATTTTTTAACCTGAAAAATTGAATTTTATGCATTTTTTTCTGATACCTAAGATGAGGAATGCTTGTTTCTTCAACATGGAGTTCGAAAATCCT
Organism: Tetragnatha versicolor; assembly: GCA_024610705.1. Taxonomy (NCBI): domain Eukaryota; kingdom Metazoa; phylum Arthropoda; class Arachnida; order Araneae; family Tetragnathidae; genus Tetragnatha; species Tetragnatha versicolor. The sequence continues at coordinate 36,679,296 of JANDEH010000007.1, read as the reverse complement.
AATAGGAAGTACAATTTTTTGATTCTTTGATAGAAAAAGTTCATTTGAAGCGCGCGTTTATTAAGTATTTTCGCGTTTGCACCCAGGCGCTTCTAAGGCAAAATTTTCTTTCAAATGGTTTAATGTCGCAAATTTATTTGAGGGTGAACATTTAGTAAAATATTTAGAACTTTTTTTCACCAAGAAAGCATTTTTTGAAGCGTCTAATATGCTTCTCATAGTAAAGTATTAATCTATCTTAGAGTTCATTTAAAACCAATTTAAAAAAGTTTTATTGATCTTTTAATGTTTTAATAGGGGAGTGACTTTGCTCTTCTTTCAAAAAAGGTTTTATCTTTTCATTTTGACCAAAAATTTACCGAGTTATGGGAAGTTTTCGATGAGTATTCGCATCCAACATGGCCGCCATTTTGAAAATTTTCCAAATTCAAAGTCTCCTGTCTCGGTTAATAATAAACGAAAAGCCTTGAAATTTTGGATTTATGATAGTTACAAATAGCTTAATATATGGTAAAAATTTCAAGATACCAACTTACGTTTTGCATTGTGTTTTTAAACATTTTAAATTTTTAAATTTAGTTTTTTTTAAAAAAACATATCAAAAACCACTTTTATGAAATTTTTGACTTCATAATTGTAATCTACGACCTCAAATTGTATAGAAAAGTCACCTCACATGTTGAAAAGTGTGATAGTTAACTGGTAAAACGCGAATTTAAAAATTTCACAAAAAGTTAAATATTTTAAATTCTAAGGGAAGTTGAGGCTTACTCCTGATCGAAAACTGATTCTTATGGTCCCTGGAATCAGTGTACCAAGTGTCATCCCATCATCAAAAAGTGAAGTATTTCGCCCTTTTTTGCTCTTAACCGCTCCGACTAAATAGGGTTGGGGGGTGTCCGGTTCGGGCCCTTATCTTGTGACAATTCTTGGAATGTGTTGCAGCGTGTGTGTGGTAGTGGTGGTAATTATCTCAGTTAGGAAACGCTGGAGATTGCATGCCAGGGAGCAGGGGGCCCGGGGCCCGTTCTCAGGAAGAAGGGGTAGTTGGGAGAAAAATCTATGAATGGGTATTCTTGTTTCAAAACGTTTAGTAGTGTATCCCAAGATGGAGATTCTTTACGGGCCCCTATAGGTCTGGGAAAATCCCCGGGCCCGGGGAAAAGTGCCCCTTTCGCCCCCCCCCCTATCGGCGGCCCTGGGTGCAAGAATTAAAAGTTTGAAGTTTCGAGAGGTCGTTTGTAAAACCTGAAATTCCCCCTGAGCGTAGCAAGGGAGTATGAAGGCTTTTATAACCATTATCATGAGGAGTATCCAAAAATTAGGTAAAACAATCATCTAAGGAAAATCTACAAATATTTTCTTGAGGAAGACCTTTTCATTTAAGTAAGACTCAGAATATTAAATATATTCAGTATTCCTACGAGTTGTATAAGAGTAAAAAAATTCATATATCCTCTGGAATCGTCCCTCTTTTGCTGGAAAAGTTTCATATTGAAGACTCTCACCCCAAAAAATTATCATCGTTAAAAAAGGAGCCAGATTACTTTGCGGCCCGCCACTTGACTTGGGATTTCGATTGCGGCCCGCGAGTACTTAGAAGTTGGAAACCCCTGCTCTATCACAACTAGTCAGAGCTCTATCAACCTGCGAAGATTCCCGAAGTTTCTTGCGGCTATAAGTCCGCGTGCTGCTGCCTCGACCCATACTCTGAGGAGGACATCGGGTCGTACTAAAAATTTTGTTCTCAATTACAGCTCAGCTTACCAAGAGATAGTCCGTGCACAGCTTGGACCACGATGCGGCAAAAAAAACTTCTGGAGTTAGATGGTGGAGCTGGAGTGGAGTCCACAACTACAAAGACAGAGGTCCACCGTCAATGCCTTATACAGGGTGTATCTGAAATGGTGCAACAAACTTTCAGGGATGATAGTACTCATCAAGACGAACAAGATACGGTATAGAAAGGGGGGTCCCAGACCAAATCCCAGGGAGTTAAAAATGGAGCGGCACCCCAAAAAAATCATTGAAAAATTCAATTTGTAGAAGAACTACTATTGGATGGTAAAAACTTAATTATGGTCTCAAAAATTATGGTTTAATATGATCTTTAAAATTATCTCAAAAGTCTTCACTTTAAAATTTGTTTTATTATAAAAAAAGTTAAAAAACCACAACAAAATGTGAGAATTCTGCCAAAACCTTATTTTATATTTCGAAATCCTTTCTATTGATTTTATAATCCAAGAGATCATAGTTGTAAACCCTTAAGTCCAAAGTATCACGTGAAAACCATCAATATTAAACGCTTGAGATCCTGTTACCTGTTAAAGTTCGTTTTTTGCTTGCGAAAACTGGTTTCCTATAGCCGTTTCCAAAACGGCAGTTAGCGGACGCAATAAAAAAAGTAAAAAAAAGATTTAAAAAAAAACGCTTTTATTGAAGTGAGTAGATAGAAAATGGGTGTTCACTGACATTGCGATTCCGCGGTTCTGTCTGGGCCGGTACTATGGGAAGTGCGGCTCTGCGGCTGTCTGCGCCGGTGATAAGGCTAAAATGGGCAAAATGCGACTCTCATTGATAAGAGATGGGTACTTTGGGGCTCCCCGAGTAGAGGGGAGGCTAATTAAGAAGATTAATTAGCAATTAACAGAAGACGTGCAGGTACTTTGCGGCTGTCTGGCCTGGTACTTTAGGTAAAATGAGCTAAATGCGGCTGTCTGGCCAGGTACTTTGGGTAAAATGGGCAAAATGCGGCTTGTCTGGGCATATACTTTGCGGAGTGTCTGGGCAGATACTTTGCGGCTGTCTGAGCGAGCAAATTGGGCAAAATGTGACTGTCTGGCCAGGTACTTTGCGGCTGTCTGGACAGGTACTTTGCGGCTGTCTGGCCAGGTACTTTAGGTAAAATGGGCAAAATGCGGCTGTCTGGCCAGATACTTTGGGTAAAATGGGCAAAATGCGGCTGTCTGGGCATATACTTTGCAGATATGTTTGAGCAGGTACTTTGCGTCTCTATCACTAAATTGGGGCTCTAGGACTTTGCAGCTCTACCACTATATATTGGAGCTCTAAGACACACCAGCCAATCAGCAGAAAGCTAATTGATAGTTAAAATTATTTTACTTCATAAAATTATAAGGTTAATTAACAAACTGTAACCGCTGTTTAACTGTAAGTTGAACAAAATTAGCAAATCGAAGCTCTTCCACTATATTGGGGCTCTAGAACACATGCAACAACAAGAAGCTAAATTGAGACTTTCTAAATTATTTTAATATAATATTAATTGAGAGTTGAAGTTATTAACAAAGGTTAATTTACAGTTTAAAGCTATTTTACATAAAATTATAAGGTTAATGAACAAACTAACCGCTGTAATATATCACCTATTGAATGCCCATACTGGAATAAAAGACCAAGACAATCACAAACTCAAATGTAGAGTGCACTACTCACCTGTCATTGAGACTCCTTTAACAATGCACCGGCGAACCGCCCCCCTTGCCTTTCACAGAGCAATATGTGTGGCGATAACGGGGTAACCTCCATTGGGATTGATAGCGATTGCATCTTTTCCAGCAACACCAAGGGGAGAGGGTTTTCAAAAGATATATATTTTTTCATTACAATCATTTCTATTTCGTTAAATTTACAGTTCAATATTCACTTTAGTTACAGTTTGACACAAAATGCTTATCCTATCACAATCCTTAACTTTGAAAATATAGTATTTTCACCAGAAAGGATACTTTGAAAAATTGAGAATGATCGAACATTATCAGACAACCAAACATATAATACGTTATCCTATTGGTGGAATTATTTTTATTTTACTCTGATCAGGAAAGGATACTTTGAAAAATTGAGAATACATTTTCAGACCACTTGACATATAATACGTTATCCTATTGGTGGAATTATTTTACAATTTCGATTAAAAATTACTAATTATGTTCATATTGGATAAGATCTTAAATATTTTAAGCATTTTTTAAAAATAAAATATACTTTTATTACGAACTCTGTTCGAGGAGTTGATTTTTTTTTCATAGAATGTTAGATTCATTCAAGTTAAAAATGATAAATCCATTAATTTTACTATAGTTCAATTGAAGATATTACTTATTTTATTCGCATTGAAGCTTTTTCTAGATTTAAACGTAGAATATATGATTAATCACCTAAACAAAAACTATTCCATTACACTTTTTTCTGAAAGCATTGTGTGAATGAGAGAATTTTTATACAAAAATTGTAAAATATATACGATTTTCCCAACAGTTGAAAAAATTTCAATCATTAACCTTTTATTTAAAGTACATTATTTGGCTACCACTACAGAACATACATTCATTTTATTCATAACTTTTACTATATTTATTAAACATGTAATATTTTTTTTCTATACTAAAGAGAACTGCTTTGGTTATTTTTCAATTCATGGAATGGTTACGTTGATCATTTTCAACCTTTTTTGAAAATAATTTTTTTAACCCATCGGATATACTTGCTCTACAAGAATTTTACCCTCTGCTGTACATTTTTACTAACAATTTATATTATTCACTAAAGCAAACAATATAATACATATAAACTAACTTATGAAAGAAATCCTTTATGGATATAATGTTTTCTCTTACCTAAAGCCTTCTTTCATCTATAATCCATATAGAAAATTAAACTATTCTAATAAAAATTAAAGGGGAAACATAACTCAAAAGGAAACATACATTATAAAAACCAAGAAAATTATTACTGAATCTATAAGATAACCTAAAAACTCTGCTAAAAATAAAAAATTTATTAAAAATTAAAACCCATGTATAGTAATAACTTAATACTTTTTTAAAAATAAAAACAAACACAGAAAAACTTTCACTGAAAAACTAAAATCTTTTTTTAAATATAAAAACTTATTCACTTCGAAACTAAAAACTTAACTAAAATCTTTGTTGAAAATAAAAACTTAACTAAAAATTTTGTTAAAAATAAAAACTTAACTGAAAATTTTGTTAAAAATTAAGACACATGCAGAAAAATAACTTAATACTTTGTTAAAAATAAAAACTTAACTGAAAATTTTGTTAAATATTAGGATTCTTGCAGAAAAATAACTTAATACTTTGTTAAAAATAAAAACGAACACAGAAAAACTTTCACTGAAAAACTAAAATCTTTTTTAAATATAAAAACTTATTCACTTCGAAACTAAAAACTTAACTAAAATCTTTGTTGAAAATAAAAACTTAACTAAAAACTCTGCTAAAAATAAAAACTTAACTGAAAATTTTACTAAAAATTAAGACACATGAGAAAATTAACTTAATACTTTGTTAAAAATAAAAACGAACACAGAAAAACTTTCACTGAAAAACTAAAATCTTTGTTAAAAATAAAAACTTAACTGAAAATTTTGTTAAAATAAAAACTTAAATGAAAATTTTGTTAAAAATTAAGACACATGTAGAAAAATAACTTAATACTTTGTTAAAAATAAAAACGAACACAGAAAAACTTTCACTGAAAAACTAAAATATTTGTTAAATATAAAAACGTATTCACTTCGAAAATAAAAACTTAACTTAAAATTTTGTTAAAAATAAAAACTTAACTAAAAATTTTGTTAAAAATAAAAACTTAACTGAAAATTTTGTTAAATATTAGGATACATGCAGAAAAATAACTTAATACTTTGTTAAAAATAAAAACGAACACAGAAAAAACTTAGCAAGAAATGAAAACTTATACACTGAAAAATTCAAATCTTTGTTAAATATAAAAACTTAACTAAAAATTTTGTTAAAAATAAAAACTTAACTAAAAATTTTGTTAAAAATAAAAAACTTAACAGAAAATTTTGTTAAAAATTAAGATACATGCAGAAAAATAACTTAATACTTTGTTAAAAATAAAAACGAACACAGAAAAAACTTTACAAGAAATGAAAACTTATACACTGAAAAATTAAAATCTTTGTTAAATATAAAAACTTATCTGAAAATTTTGTTAAAAATAAAAACTTAACTGAAAATTTTGTTAAAAATTAAGACAGATGCTGAAAAATAACTCATTACTTTGCTAAAAGTAAAAATGAACACAGAAAAAACTTTACAAGAAATGAAAACTTATACACTGAAAAACTAAAGTCTTTGTTAAATATAAAAACTTATTCACTACGAAACTGAAAACTTTGTTTGAAATGAACTAGAAAACGAAAAACTTTATACAAGAAATGAAAACTTATACACTAAAAAACTAAAATCTTTGTTAAAAATAAAAGCTTAACTGAAAATTTTGTTAAAAATTAAGACAAATGCAGAAAAATAACTTAATACTTTGTTAAATGTAAAAACTTAAAAGATACAAAACTAAAATATCTGTTTAAAATAAATAAAAACTTACAAGAAATTTTACAAGAAATAAAAAGTTACGCTAAAAACTTTACCAAAAAGAAATTATTTCAAAAAACTTTAACAAAAAGAAAAACTTAAAAACTATAAAACTAAAAACTTTGTTAAAAAATAAAGGCAAATGCAGAAATTGACTTAATACTTTGTTAAATATTAAAACTTAGAAACTATGAAACGAAAAACTTTACCAAAAACAAAAACTTATACACTACAAAACTAAAATATTTGTTAAAAATAAATAAAAACTTTGAAAAAATTTTACAAGAAATAAAAATTTACACTAAAAACTTTACCAAAAAGAAATTTTTACGAAAAACTTTAACAAAAGAAAAACCTAAAAACTATAAAACTAAAAACTGTGTTAAAAATCATGACAAACGCAGAAAAATAACTTAATACTTTGTTCAATATAAAAACTTAGAACTTATAAAACTAAAAACTTGGCTAAAAATAAAAACTTTAGGAAAACTTTGTTAAAAATAAAGAAACAATACAGAAAATAAATAAAAACTTCGAAAAAATATTACAAGAAATAAAAAAATAACTCAAAAAACTTTATCAAAAAGAGATACTTACAAATTATAAAACTAAAAACTTTGTTAAAAATAAAATAAAATTGAAAAGTTACACTAAAAAACTAAAAACTTTATCAAAAAGAAATACTTGTTAAAAAAATATACTTTGAAAAATTTGTACAAGAAATACACTAAAAACTTTACCAATAACGCCCATACTTTGTTAAAATTAGAAGACAGATAGATTCACATCCTCCTTTCGTTGAGACCATTTTTTTATTATGAAAACTCGGTGGGCTGAAAACTCCTTCTTAATGAAGGAAATTACGTCGGTATTTATGTATAATTACGTCGGTATTTATGTATAATTTTACATAGAACATAGAATAAACAAGTTAGAATAAATAGTTAATAAAGAATTACTAGCGCCCACGCTTTTATTTTTAGTGATTAGAAAATCAGTTATTATTTACTTACCAAAAAGTTATTTTCTACTTCCCAATAAATTATTTGTCAAACCGAATTAATTATTTTTGACCTTTTAGAACACTTCAATAAAAGCGTTTTTTAAAAAATCTTTTTTTTACTTTTTTTATTTTCTACTTTTTAGTCATGGTATTTTTTTAAACAAAAACTCACAAGAAAAAATGTATTTATTTCAACCATATTTAATCTGATGTTAGAATGGAATTTTAGTTTTCTACAATATGATGGTGAAATATATCACGCATCCACTCACTCGCCGATAAAATCCGTCCATATCAAAAAGATTCACGAGAAAAAGAAAAAGCATCCCATTCAGGTTTTTCAGTACTCCATAAATTATAAAAGTAGCATATTTTTCTTCTTGCGATTCCTCGGGATGGGCACCAATTTTCGGCGATTTCTCGCTCTTCTGGCGATTTCTTTCTCGTGGTTATTATCTTAAATCGCTAATTATCTTAATTGTTAATTGGAAGGTAAGAAATCTCGTTTTGAAGATTAAATATTGTAGTGATATACCTAATATATTATCTTACAGGTTTTGGGAGCCATTGGCTTCACGGAAGTGTCTCAAATTTGAATTAAAAGGATAACTAAAAACACTCGTTAATTACCTTAATTACGGAGGTTTTGACTAGTTGATTATTGAATATTGCATTGTCATCGAGTTTACACCATGGTGCAAAGTTTCAGATTTTTTTATAGTTTGGAAGTGCCTGAAATTTTATGTACAAGATCTTGTAAAAAAAAGTGATTAATCGTCCATAAATATTGTAATAGACGAGATTAGTGTGACGTTTTTTGTTTTGTTTGGAAACGTAAATTCAGTCTGTGATTGGTTCCGTGAACTGTACGGACAGTACGGATCCGTATGTAACCAATCACGGATCGAATCAACGTTTCCAAACAAAACAAGAAACCGGAAGTGACTGCAAATTGTGATACTTTTATGAACCTTTCAGGGATGATATATCAATGTATTAGAACTAAAAAATCGATGGGACCCCAAAATTTTAGCGCATGGTTTGACTGCTATGACGTCATAACCAAATGGCACCCCTAGCGGTCCCAAAACGATGTCGTGGTAAATTTTTTAACGGTAAACACATTTTAATCTCAAAATATCCTTGAACATATCCTAAAAATAAAATCTATTCTAATATTTACTTTCTCTACAATAACAGGGGGGTGGTTTCCTTAGAAAGGACGTCATTAACGCTTTGGTTTATACTGCGTCCAATATCCTTGGTGATGATAGTTTTTATTGGTTTTATTTACCTTCCAGATCCTATTTCCTTATTATTAAGTGTCTAAGGAAATATATTTTCTAAATATAAAAAAGAATATTTGAGTTTTTGGGGGCGTGGTTTACTTAATTGCGCCTATTTACAAAGGAGTCAGTAACCCAACTTTTAACAGTACTGAAAAATAAACTTCTAATTGTTTTACCAAAACCAAACTTTCAGGGATGATAGATTATCATATAAGAACTGTAAAATCGATGGGACTCCAAAATTTTAGGGCGTGGTATGACCGCTATGACGTCATAACAAAATGGCGTCCTAGCGGTCCCAAAACGATGTCGGGGTAATTATTTTAAGGCTAAACACGTTTTAAGCTCTAAATATACATGAACAATTGAACATATCCTAAAAATGAAATATTTTCTAATACTTAATAGGGGGTGGAATAATAGGGGTGGTTTCATCAGAATGACGTCATTAGCACTTTGTTTGTTTACTCTGCGTCCAATGGTGACAATAGTTTTCCTGATATTATTTACCTTCTGAATCCGATTTATCTGTTATTAAGTCTCTAAGGAAATGTATTTTCTAAATATGAAAGAATATTTGAGTTCTTTATGGCTTTTGTTTACCTATTTGCGTATTTTTACAAAAGCGTCAGTGATGCAACTTCAAAACAGCACTGAAATCAACTTCTAATTGTGACACTAGCGTCAAACTTACAGGGATGATAGATCATCATATAAGAACTAAAAAATCAATGGGACCCCAAAATTTTAGCGCGTGGTTTGTCCGCTATGACGTCATAACAAAATGGAGTCCACAGTGGTCAGTAAATGATGTCGTGGTAATTTTTTTAAAAGTACTCTGTTTTGCGTTTAAAACTTAGTTAAAATATTAAATATTTGTAATTGTAAGTATATAAAATAAAATGTATTAGACTCGTGAAAAGATAGATCCTTCTTAAAGTGGACGTTGTTAAGGTGGTATTGTTATATCACCCTACTGATCAAAACTAACCCTTAAAACAACTCATAGCTACGAGCACAATTTTTATGACGTCATAGCGGTCAAACCACGCTCTTAAATGTTGGGGTCCCATTGATTATTCAATTCTCATGTGAAGATCTATCATCATTGACATAGGCGTAACGAGGGGGGGGGGTTATTGGGGACGTAACCCCCCCCCCCATTGCTTTGACATGCTATTTTTTTCTTATTATATTCATATTTTTAATTTAAGAATGAGGTCCTGATCTTGCTGCAGAGAAGTGCACGTGCACACCCAACCCCAAAAACTTATCTTTCTGCATACCGCAATTCCACACTTCCTCTCTAAACAAACAGTTTCCTTTCAATCCTTCCCCCCCACGGAGTTGACCAGTTTCTTATCTTTCCAAGATTGGATCCGCGAGCCTTGCAATACCAGATGTCCTCTTTCCCTCTTTGGGGAGGAATGTTGAGGGACAGTGTGGTGCTAATTGGTTTAGAACCCAGGGGGGTTGCTTTTTTGGAAGGGGTCAGCTGGTCAGCAGATGGGTTCAATTTAAACTTAGTAGTCGCATTTTTCCGTCTTCTCGAGTGTCCGATAGACTTGAAACATAAGTTGCATTCCTTTTAAAATGAATCGCAAACGAAAAATCAACAAATATTTTGCTAAAAACAATTCTGATAGTGACATAAGCTTAAGTGAAGGACCACCTGATCCAAAAAGACACCATGGATTGGACATTAATGCCTCTGCAGAGTTGGTAAGTGGTATTTTAGTTACCAAATACCAATACAATAACTTAAAGTAATGTACTTTTGGTTTTGTGTAAATTAATGGTGAATTTTATTGAAGGAAAAGACGCAATTTAATTTAAAAATAAAAAATTGTTGAATTTTTATTATTTCTATAAATGAAAAAGTTTTTTGTTTATACTTTTTGAAGGTAGTTTTGTATACTGTTTGTGCCACCCTATGCTTCATTCTTCTGCTTTTTCAATTTCTTATTTTCTCTTTACTCCCTCTTCATTTTTCGTTTTTTAAAAGAAATGTTAACTTCTGTCTGTGTCTGATATTATAATTTTTATGAGTCTATTATGACACAAATATATAAATATGTAATCTGTACCACTTTTACGAGTTATAATTATAGGTAATATGTTAATCCATCACCTATGAAAGAACTCAAACTTAAATCTCCTTAAGGGCTGTATTCTACTCGTCCACTTTGGTGAACTCACCGGGTGAAAACGCTAAAAGTGTATTCTACTCGATTCTACTAGACCTTCTTCTCGCCTCTTTCGGGTGAATTCACCGGCAGTGAGTTCACCACCTCTTGGCTCGGGGAGTTCGGCGGAGTTTCGAGTGAAGTAGTCTCTGATTGGCTGAGAGGTTGTTCTTGTTTGTTTTTCTGTTTACAATCTCGCCGCGCCAATTTTTTTCTGTTCGCGTCAAGTCAGTTTCATTGAAATTAACATCAAAACTTTTTGTTAAAGGAAACTTCCAGCAATTACCAAATAAGTAGATAAAGATTAAATTTTAATTTGCATTAATCAGTCAAATCTGTTATGTACATCAGATCTTTTGACACAATTTTCACAATGTGTCCTGGCCCATGAAAACCAAAGTATGCAAAAGAGGTTTTACATTATCATGTAAACTTATGTCTACAACTGAATTGTAATCATGTAAAATTAAAAATAATTTTTATTTATTTGCTCTTGTCAAAGTGGCTTCTCGGTGACCCATGTGAATTTTTACTACACATCATTTTGTAATACATAGAAATATCCAATAATAATGTACAATTATTTTTTTAAAACTTACCATTGGTGGTCCATCAATATCCCACATTTGGTCTGTTACACCCAGGGCTCGATTTCAGCCGGAACGGCGTTCCGGAACCCCTTTTTCGATTAAAATTTTAATATTTTATTTCAGGGGTCTCCTATAACTGCAGCCCGCGAAACCCTTCAAGCCCGTGAAAACCTTTCTATATGTACGAAAAAAAAGTCTTAAAATGAATTAAAACCCTGTTTTAATTTTTGGGGGAGGACCCCCAAACCCCCTTTTGGTATTTAGAACTCAACTAATCACATTTATCTTCAGATCAAGTTCATACAATGGAGAATCTTACTAAAAAATAGCATTAAACCTGTAAACATGCGTAAAAGGGGTTTAGAGGGAATTTCGAGTTTCTTCCCCTCCCTGTGCAAAAATTTAACTTGGGGCCTGATAGTGATTTTATTTTCTTAAAGGATATTTGGGCCTCTCCCAAAATAAATTTCTATATACGCCACTATGATCCTAGATATGTTAAAAAAACAATTTTCTGTTGTTACTTTTTTAAACTTATTTTCAAGGATTCACTGGTGCATATTTTAAATTAAAAAAAAACTTTAAAATGCATTTTTACCTTTTTTTGCAAATAACAATAATTTTGTGATTTAATATTAAGGTTATTACTTAGTTGTGTTCTTTTAAAACATAATTGTGAACCCCAATTTGAACTTCAAACACAATCCGCTCCTGGTGTTGATTCTTTTTTTATTTGAACCAGATTTGCCAGATTGCTGGTCAAATTTGCCAAGAAAATTTACGATACCTTAAATTCTACAGTTTAAGGACTTTAACTACGCATTATATTCGTTAAACTGGCAAAATATACGACACTATTGGTTCATTGATGATAAACCGTCCCGCCTTTTACAAGAGGCTCCCTGTTGGAAAAAAAAGTAAACGCACTATAACAAAAGGTGTTGAAACAAAAAAATTGCCAAAATAGTTCATCGTCTTATACAATAATTAAGTTAGAAAATTCTTCCTAATCTAGTTCAACACATTTGAATTTATTTTTTAAATTTAAAAAAGATGCTTAAGTTTTTGTATTAAAAAGTATTTGCTTTTTTCAGTTTTTGAGACTAATAATTTTACCGTTCCGGTACCTCTTTTTTTAGAAATCGAGCCCTGGTTACACCTAAAGACGAGGTCCCAATGAGGTCAATTTCCCTCTCTTCTGTGGGTGTCAAAACGTCTTTTGACCCCTCTCCACCTCCAGTAGCATTCCTCTTGTGGTTTATTATGGCATACTTCTTCCTAACTCTCCTTCTAAGATCCGTCCATTTTCTACGTATGTCTTTGCCTAATCGTGTGTATTTCGAAAGGCCCAGATAATTTATTTGGAGGGCAATTTTGTCCCAAGCCTTTTTGTGCGCTGCGCAGTCTGGTCAGGAAACTTATTTGAAAAAGCCCCACTCACGAGCATGGGGGTAGCCAGGGTTCCACTTAGGGGGGGCAAGCAGGGTCGACTTTTATATGTTTCTGGAGAACAATTTTAAAGCCCCGTGAGAGAGGGCCGTAGCCACAGTATTGTTTCGAGAGGGGTTTATGACCTTAATGAAATTAATGTAAAATTTTTGTGGGTAGCGTGGAAACAATGATGGTTATTTTTAGGTAAACATTTTTGTAATCTGTCACTAAAAAGTAGTTTGTGACTTTTTTGGACATAGGGGGCCATTTAGGCTGCAATCCAGGTGGATCATTCTTTGTATATCTTCATAATTTTCAAGTCAAAATGCAACATAATAGACATAATAATTTTGGAATGGTGGGTCAACTCCTTACCTTCCCATGGGTATGGCCACGGGTGGGAGCTCTAACTTATAATTTTGAATCAGTGCTGGTAAATAAGGAAATTTATTTCGGGAGGCGCCTAAAAATGTTATTCAGCCCCTTTCATCTATATCAGGGGTCGGCAACATGCGGCTCGCGAGCCGCATGCGACTCTTTCGATGTAAAGTTGCGGCTCTCCAGTTCCATACGAAAAAATTAATAATTTACTAATCAAAACTTTTAAAAAATCAGAAAATATATTTTTATGTTCTAAAAATGAGTCAAAATCAAAACTCTATTTTTAAGGATAAGAATTCCATAAGTTCAGGAGCATTTTTAACCAACAGAAAAAAATGTTGGGTTAAAATGCTCCCTAACTAAAATCACCCCTCCCTATCTAAAATGAAATTTATACTAAGCATATACTATTACATTCAAGCAAAAAAAATTAGTGGATCTTTAAAAAGTGGGAAATTTCGTAAACTGTTACTTTTGGCTCTTCCTTTTCAAAAGGTTGCCGACCCCTGATCTATATCAATAGGTTTAATGTAGTTTTCTCCACACTTTTTGGGTAGAATTTGCGTGTAAGAATAATTTATTTAAAAAAATTTGTTTAGTAAAAAAGGTCCAAGTTTCGAAGGGGGGTCTGGGGGCCCTCCCCCAGAAAAATGTTGAAAATTTGACCTTAAAAAACTGGCTTCTAACTTAACTAAAAGCAAAGTAAACCCCCCTGGCTACGCCCATGCAAACGAGGCCCGGGTTGCTCTCCAAGAAATCTATGAGAAAATCTGTCTCCTTTTCCCAAAACATTGCTTAATTACGCAATTACAATAATTTATCTTACTTTCGTTTTAAAAAACCGCGCTGATCGGGATTATTGCTGTTGATTGTTGATGGTAGTAGCACGTGGGTCTAGATTTCCGGTTTGTTCTGATTGGCTTAAAAGCATTGTTACGCAGAGTCTTGACGTCAGCCAGAACAGCTAATAAACCGGAGATTTAAAATCTCCGCCCATTTCACCTGCCACGTTAGAATACAAGAAATGAAATCACCAGCGAATTCACCGATGTGAGGGGAGTTCGCTAGTGTGGTGAGTTCACGAAAAAGTAGAATACGGCCCTAAGCATTCAGTTTATTGTTGGAGTGTGTTTGATTATTTATTTCTATTTAAAAGATAAATTATTTGATAATTTTTAGAAATGGCATAACCACGGGCGTCGTCGCCGGGGGGGACGGGGGGGACGTGTCCCCCCCAATAATTGGGAACATTGTTTAAAAAAACTATGTTTTTAACTTTTCAGGGCGACCAAAAATTTACTGAAAGTGTGTTTCTCTGACTTTGAATCATAAAGGATTGTGCCAATATACCAAAGGCACCTAATTTAAGAGGCGTATACAAGAAGGAGACGGACACCTCATTTTTAGAACACGATTTCATTTAGAGTAGGTTGAAGCAAGTGAAAGATTGGGAAAACATTATCACAACAAAAAATTCTGTTTCTAGCTAAAAAAAATAATAATTTAATGAGACCCCTAAAAATCCAGCTACAGCGCGGTTAAAGCGTAAAAAATTTACTTTTGAAACTGTAATCTTATAACACTTAAAATGAGTTTAAACCTGTATTTTAAAGGTCAAATTTCTGAAATTTTTCTGGGGGAGGACCCCCAGACCCACCTTTATAGTGCAAAGTTAAAAAAGGTTTATTAAAAATTTTAACAAAAGTTAATCAGTTGATTCAAAACCATCTTAAAATTCTTAAACGAGGGCAAAAAAGGAAAATGATTATTTTGGGGTAGTTAACCAGTAGTTTGTAAAAACATTTGGGGAAGATCCCGAATCCTGAGGCGTCCCCCCCAATATTCAGGAGCCGCCGACGCCAATGGGCATAACAGATACGGAAACTTTATTTGTAGTTTAATTGCTTTTAATTTATCTTGGGCCCCGTATCCGAGGGTGGTTTCGGAGGTCCAAACTCCCACCGAAATTTCGACATCAATTTTTTACTTATTTTTTCCTTAAAAATTCATCTTAAAATGCATAAAACCCCTACTTTTAAGGTTCTAAATTGTTCTTGGGAAGAACCCCCAACCCCCTTGGAATTTTGGTACTTATGGGGTGGTCCTCTTCCGGTTGCTTTACCCCCAAATAGCAAATAGGAATAAGCACTAACAGTTAGAAAGAGGGAACTCGGGGTGGGAAAAAAGGGGAGAGTGACTCCAAAAACAAGTTAAAATCCTGTTTTTAGGATCAAATTTCCATAAATTTTCTGGGGGAGGACCCCCAGACCCCCTTTGGAACTCTATTACTTACAACTTTTTTGTAAACAATTCGTCTAAATGCAAAATTCCAACAAAATGGAAATTCAATTCTTGAAAATACATGTCCGAAATCTAGATTAAGTGTACCAAAACGAATTGAAAATCTGCTTTTTTGACTTAAATTTCAAAAAATTTTCTGGGGGAGGACCCCCAGACCCCCCTTTAGGACATTAGAAGACGATTTTGATATTAAGAAATCTTAGCCCCCACAAAAAACAAATCCTGGATCCACCGCTGTCTATTTATCTTGGTCTCATCACCAACAAAATCGTACTTAAGTTTCAAGTTTATTTTTTGCCAATTAATTAATTGATTTATTAATTAAATTCATTAATTAATTAATGATTGATTGATTAAATTAATTGATGTATTGATTAAAGTAATTAATTGATTTAAATTAAAGCTACATGATAATTATGAAATATGTTGAGTGCGTGGTTAACTGGTCTAACCCCCCCCCATGAGTCAACTCTAGTTACGCCACTGATCATTGAAAGTTTGAAGTTTGTATCACAATTAGAAGTTTATTTCAGTACTGTTTAAAAGTTTCATTTTTGACGCCTTTGTAAAAATACACAATCATGTAAACCACGCCTCCAAGCATTAAAATATTCTTTTTATATATAGAAAATACATTTACTAATACACTTAATATTAAATAAATAGGATGTAGAAGGTAAATAACAACAAGAAAAACTATCACCACCATTAATATTGGACGCAGAGTAAACCAAGTGATAATGAAGTCATTCTGATGAAACCACCCCTTATTATTCCTAGATTAAGTAAGTATTAGAAAATATTTCATTTTTAGGAAATGTTCATGGATAATTAGAGCTTTAAACGGGAATAGCGTTAAAATATTTTTCACGGCATCGTTTTGGGACCGCTAGGAACGCCATTTTGTTATGACGTCATAGAGGTCATACCACGCGCTAAAATTTTGGGGTCCCATTGAATTTACAGTTCTAATATGATAATCTATCATCCCTGAAAGTTTGGTGTTGGTATCACAATTATAAGTTTATTTTTTTCAGTACTATTTAAAAGTTGCGTTACTGACGCCTTTGTAAATACGCGCAATAATGTAAACCACGCCCCCAAAAACTCAAATATTCTTTTTCATATTTAGAAAATACATTTCCTTAGACACTTAATAATAAGTAAGTAGGATCTGAAAGGTAAATAAAACCAAGAAAAACTATCATCACCATGGATATTGGACGCAGAGTAAACCAAAGTGATAATGACGTCATTCTAATGAAACCACCTCCCTATTATTTGTAGAGAAAGTAAATATTAGAATAGATTTTATTTTTAGGCTATGTTCAAGGATATTTTGAGCTTAAAACGTGTTTACCGTTAAAAAATTTACCACGACATCGTTTTGGGACCGCTATGGGCACCATTTGGTTATGACGTCATAGCGGTCAAACCATGCGCTAAAATTTTGGGGTCCCATCGATTTTTTAGTTCTAATATGTTGATAAATCATCCCTGCAAGTTCCATAAAAGTATCACAATTTGCAGTTTTTTTGTAATAAGCCACCCGACTATTTTGACTTTTGAATATGATGAAGTTATGCCTTATACAACATTGTGCACGGTTTAGGGAGAATAGCCCCTTGGGAAAGGTCTCAAAATCTGGTTTTTCTGTTAATTAAAAATACTCGTTAATTAACTTAATACTTTGGTTGTTTGACTAGAGAATGGTTGGATATTGGAGTGTCATGAGGGTTACACCTATGTGCAAAGTTTCGGGGCCCTAACATATCGGGAAGTGCCCGAAAATCGAGTATTAAAATTCCTCCCGGAAAACGCCGCCAAAAGCAAGTAGAATAAAAGCGTTTAAAAAACGGACTTAAACCATGCTTTAACAGGCTCTCAAGCATTTAATATTGATGGTTTTTACGTGACACTTTGGACTTAAGGGTTTTCGACTATGATCTTTTAGATTATTAAATCATAGGAAAGGATTTCGGAATACAAAATAAAGTTTTGGCACAGTTTTCACATATTTTTGTGGTTTTTAACTTTTTTCATAATAAAACAAATTTTAAAGTGAAGACTTTTGAGGCAATTTTAAAGATCATATTAAACCTTAATTTTTGAGACCATAATTAAGTTTTTACCAATAGTAGTTCTTCTACAAATTGAATTTTTCAATGATTTTTTTGGGGTGCCGATGCCGCTCCATTTTTAACTCCCTGGGATTTGGTCTGGGACCCCCTTTCTATACCGATTCTTTTCTTGTTCGTCTTGATGAGTACTATCATCCCTGAAAGTTTGTTGCACCATTTCAGATACACCCTGTATAAAACTATCCGCAAAATTCGGTCAGCCACACCAGATCATCCCCACCTTTAGTCCAGTAACCAGGTAGTAAAAAAGGGGCGTTTCAGGAAAAAAATACAGAAGTTTTTTCTCAACGGTTTTATATGTTTTCGAGGGTGCTTAATCCGAATATCAACTT